>OX336378.1:20062327-21262327 GCA_946902895.1 Fragum fragum | reverse complement strand
GCTGTCTGAATGTCTGAATGGCGGTTATTTAGAAAACAACTGTTTATTTTGATGAATCGTGAAATTTAGTGCTTTCATAATATTCTAAAGACATTCAGAGACTGTAAAATATAAAAAATCGTTATCAGCATCAATTTAGAAAACGGCAGCATTACCAAATCACTGAATTTTTATTCATAGCTATACACGTGTATAATGTCTTTGAAATATCTCAGACTGATACTGACGCAAGAAAAGTAATAATAAGGATAAGATCCGACGTAGACAAACCTACCTTTAGCGAACATAATAACTCTTAAAGCGGTTCTTGAACAGTTTTTTATGAAAATTTGATTTGAGAAAATGTTATGTTTTTCAAATAGTTATTAATTTATTATTATCTTCACGATAAACATGTTTCTTCGTGTTTAACATACAGAATTCACTATAGTGATATATTCCCCATTCGCTACTTTTAAACATTCGTCTTTGGGAAACGTCCATAACGATTTAATTGATAGCGGAGGCCAATGACATAAGTGTTACGTCATGAAATAACAAATAAGGCAATTTTCGTTGTAATCGACTAATAACGTATATACCCGATAATTCCGACTACATTTTGGGTTGCGATTCATTGACTGTTTAGGCGTCTCGTTACGCGAATTATAACAGGTTTTTGAAGTTATTAACCCTCAAATGCATAACAGTCATCTTGACCGACTTCTTTCAAATGACTGAAGGCATAATTGTTAGAAATTTGGAAGTTGAAAGCAAGAATTTAATCTTTTCAAGAGCCGCTTACATTGTATATGATTAAGCCTTGTCAGTTTGTTAAATGTTTTCATGACTTAAATAATCATAGGGGGTGCATTATTGACCAATCGCTGGCCCCGCCCATTGAATCCAGCAGGAATACCAGCTTCCAAATTTAACGGCGTTCTTTTGCAAACTTTATGGCCAATAACGTGTAACAAAAAAATAATAGTTTCTTGACGACCTAAACGTTGCAACTACAGCTTGAATGAGCTGTAGTTACGACGTTTGAATCGCCAAACCAACAAAGTGTTTCGCAAAAATGGCGACCAATGTAGTAGTTCATACTTCACTTCCGGTATAAATAAATGATTTGATTGGTCATTTTTTATTGACATCAGATATGGGTCAGTTTTAATGTAGACAGAATCTGTATGGTTTTATACAAGACTAAATTTAATTTAAGATTGCACTAAAAAGGGTAAAATTTTGCTCTTTTCTCAAGGTTTTTTTTTTTTTTTTTTTTAATATAAAATTGTGTATTTTGATGACCGTTCATTTGCAGTGACCTACTATCGAACAGAACGAAACTCTTGGTTGTGAGACTCGAAAAAACGAAAGGCTATGCCAAAGTGAGAACCAAGAATTTTTAACGAAGCTGTTTTAGGGTACGATTTTAGTTTCATATAGGGACCTCGTTTTGACTCGTTAACCAAGGTCAACTTTGATTCACATTCACAGTCAAACACTCGATCAACAAATAAAACTATTCATTTAGACGTCTTTGAACTCCGACAATTGCATACAATTATTTGAACTGTTTTTGTTGATTTAACGCATCAAACGTCTTAACTCCAGCTTATTCAAGCTATAGCTACGACGTTTAAGTCGTCAACCAACTAATGTTGTTTCTTTTCTATTTGGTCACATGGGACAGTCCATAAATTTAGAAATACATCGAAATGGAGCTTCATGTCGGAGCACCGTGGGCGTGGGCAGCGATCCGTCAATTGTTATGAGTGTAAAATCAAACTACCTTCAAAACTTAGATTTACACCGAGTAAAGTGCGGTATTATCGTGGCAAAATTCTTCCGTCCGCGCCCCTGGTTCATTAATTATGGATAGAGATATTGGAACGTTTCTTTACAAACACCGTTACTGTTGTTATAAAAGACTCCACTGACCATAAATATGTCAGTCAAACATTAGGGAAAGTTAATATACAGCCTCTAGACAAAAGAAAAAAAAGATTCTCCCCGAGTTGAGAGGAAATTCCAATTGTTTTACAGGTAATCGGTAGAATGTGAAACTGAAACATTGAAACCTTATTAAACGGAACGACATAAACTCGGATGACTCTTTACTTCTTATCCTAAGCTGCACGTACAGCTTACAGATATACATTATTTACTCGAACCATGCAGTGGTTCCGAGGGCATCATCCTGTTCAAACCCGATGTTTACGTCACTGTGATTTTATACTTGAGAAAACATTGTGCAAAAAGAAGAAATTGCTTGTGACAAGCAATTTCTTCCTTTCCTACATTATTTTCTACCACAAAGGATGGTTTGGTTTCAAATTACATCAAGTTTTCATCGTCGTCTGCATCCTATTTCAATTTGAACCAGTCTGTAGTTTCAAGGGTTAAATCGTTTTCAGAGCCTAGGAATAAAAGCAAGAGGACCATGATGGTCCAAAAGCGCCTACCTTAGTCATCCGCTAATTAAAGTATTTTTGTTAAAAACAAAGACGCTAAAATGTGTACCAAAATCAATGTTTTCGGCATAGTACAAAATCATAATTCTTAACACCGAGTTTGAATTCCTTAGCATTTAATTCATTTTAACAAAGTGTAGACTAGGGAAGTTAATTGGGTCGCCATTGCGCGCTTGATAATTCAATTTTAGTTTCGTCTATAAAGATTCAAGCGCTTTGGTTAAAGTTAACTGTCCACGAACAAAAACATCTTAGTACGTAGCCATTTTGTATGCTTGCTCACATAGTCAATCAAAGAAATTTTACTAAAAACTAGTCAAATATTTGCCTTGATATACTTAATGGTATGCATACCTCATTGAAAAAAAAATTCTCTTCATTCAATTCAAAGGTACTATTTACAGGACAGTTTTCCTTTTGGAAACTTAATTTATAAACAAATCCCGTTTAAAAGAAACTAAACACATGTGCAGGCTGATCTTTGTCCATACCCCCTGCCCAATCAGGAATATTACGGGTTCAGCTTGACAAGGGTTAAGATAAGCTTGTCCCAAACAAAATCTCATTTAGATCTATTATATATCAGACAATGATACGATACAATAATTAACGTCTAAGAATTCCTGGGGCTTTTCCTGACTCATTAATTATGGATAACGATCCTTGAAATGATCTTTTCAAGTTTGTGAATATGTCGGCCACACAATTTGAGTTTTTATATCGCAAGTAAACAAGAATTATAATTTTGTGATCATTAATCTTTTTTTTTTTCCTTCTTCTTCTTTTTTATGAAAGCGACAAACAAGATAAGAACATGACTTTTTGTAAAATTTCCTCTGTACAGAATTCCTACTCCAGAGATTTGTTACATGATTATAACGAGACAATAGTCTTGAAAAAATGGGAATAAAGACAAAAGGGCACGTTATCCCCTTTAGTTACTGTTTGGCCATGTTTGATCAAGCTTATGCCTGGAGTATGTTACACCTCTGGAATAAAGTCAGTATTTTTTTTAGATGAAAGCGCGTGCGTTTCTATCTAACCTTTTCCTGTCCAATCCATGGTTTTAACGTCCCTGTGATTCAATAATTGAGAACACATTGTAGAAAAAAGAAGACATTGCTTGTGGCAAGCAATATCTTCTCTTCACTATATTTATACCCTACGAAAATTTCGCTTTTCAAATTTTATCCTCTTAAAAATTTTAGTCTCCAAGTGCTTTGAATTTGGACAGGTCTAAGATTGTGCTAAACAGGAAAGGGTAATGATAGACCATAGCAGTTTAATAGTGTTTATATCGTTCGGTTGTACAACTACTTAGCAAGTCAGAGGTAAATTACAAAATTTTGCGCATCTTTCTCTTTATCAACGTTGATAAAATTATCCGATAATTTGAAAGAAGGTACATATTAACGTCTGACATGGTGTAAGGTGCCTATTCAAACGCCCAAAGAAGACAAGATAAGGGAGAAGGTAACGACTTTCGAAGAGGTCAGAGATCTTTACACGAATAGCTACATTTGATGGGACAGTGCCGCATTCACAGAGAAAACAACCCAGAATATAGTAGATGAAAATACGTATGTTCTCGTATCTGCCACATACATAAAATGAAAAACCCTAAAGACGACTGAAAATTGAGGACTTTCGCTAAACGCTATTAACAACCCAAGAGATCTCCTTACCTTTAGATAATTGGCAAAATTATTGGCTTTATCATCATTGGATTGCATGCACAGAAACTAACAACTGCTGTTTAGGTTTTGAATTGACAAAAAAAAAATAAACAAAATAAACTGATAATAACTAAGTAGGCCAAAGCAACCCTTCTATATTGGATGTAATGCGGCGGCTGGTACTATACACGATCCATGATATTTCTCAAACAAGTACAACAACACCATCTTATCTGAACACTAAGCTGATCCTCCTATTTACATGGTTGTAGAGACATGTCAAATGTCGGAGGAAATGCTGAGCACGTGAAAACCCGCGTCAACATGGCGCGCATACTGAAACGCTTACGAATCATCCAGTTCTCATTCTGTAGTCTTATGACTGAAACAGGTAAACACTGATATGTTTGATTGAATTGGACATTTCCAAAATGTACTTGGTATCTAATTGTATTTTGTAATTGGACCAAAACTTGTATAACGTTGTCTTAAGGTCATAAAAAGTCTTAAAGTCTTAAACATATCTTTAAGTAACTGATGTCGTTGCGGTATTATATACCTTTTAAGAATAACAAAGACAGTGGGATTTTATGCGTAAACTAGTTTCCTTGACAATGAGCTTTTGGGAACATTTTGAATAATTCAAGCATAAAGATCAGCAAGGGCAATGCATATCATGATTATAGATACCGTTTGCATCAATGACAAATACGAAATTATGCCTATAGGTTAAGTCTAAAAGTATTTTTTTGGATTTGTAAATTTAGCGACGCCTGCTTAGATTTGATTTAATCTTTTTTATTGTTGTTTGTTTGTTTTCTGTTGTAGGAGATTATTTGTTTTTGCTATTTTGTCGTTTCGGAAAACCTGTAACAGCTAAACCAGCATATGTATATGATTTCTCTGTTTTGCGTCCGTACTTTGAACCACCAACGGAAGTGGAGGTTTTCCAATCGCGTTAAAGAGTCGCAAAGGGAAGAAATTTTCAGAGGGAAGTAACAACGGTTTTCTGAAAGGCCCTTCCCTGCCCAACCCTGCCCTGCGCTGCCTGCCTTGTCATCTACCCCCTTTCTCTTTTCTCTCTTTTTATCCCTCTCTTCCAATCTATCTATCTATCTATCTATCTATCTATCTATCTATCTATCTATCTATCTATCTATCTATCTATCTATCTATCTATCTATCTATCTATCTATCTATCTATCTATCTATCTATCTATCTATCTATCTATCTATCTATCTATCTATCTATCTATCTATCTATCTATCTATCTATCTATCTATCTATCTATCTATCTATCTATCTATTTATCTATCTATCTATCTATCTATCTATCTATCTATATTTCTTTCTTTCTTTCTTTCTTTTTTTCTTTTTTCACTCTTTTGAGTGGAATAGAGTTACTGCAGCTGATTTAAATCAGGAGTATAACTCGAGTAGTACGAACCGTATGGAGAGGTATGGAATTGGTAGATTCTTTTTCAGAATCATCACACCTTAACAGACGAAAATGATCTATTTTGATTAATCTTAGCACTTTGTACATAGACAGATCTTTAGCCACGCCCACTAATCTCCAATAAGGTAGTTCGACTGAAATATCAAACGAAATAACTTCTGGGACATAAGGCCAAAGCAAGTCATTTGTGAGCGTTCTTTACATTTTAACCATTTCCCGTTTTTTGATATTTTAGACTTGTCTAAATTGAAAGATGTTGCAGTCAACAATAAATATTGGAAGCATTTTGAAATCAAACAATCTGGTGTGGTAGAAAATATTGTGGGAAAAGAAGAAATTGCTTGGCACAAGCAATTTCTTCTTTTTCTACAATGTTTTCTCTAATATGAAATCATAGCAACGTAAAATTCCGAGTTTGTACAGGAAAGTGTTAACTACAGCACGAATAAGATATACTTATCACGTTTCTGTCGCCCTTAAAACGAAATGGGTAAATCCATTCAAATACAATGACGGTTTTTGGACGCCCTTAAGAAAATCAATGGGGATGATATTGTGGAAAACGAAGAAATTGCTTGTAACAAGTAATTCCTTCATTGTGTTTTATACCAAGAAAATAGAAAAAAAATCAGGCTCTCTAAAACCTTAAATTGTTGTCTGCAACTGCTTTCAATTTGGACCAATCTGTAACTTTGCCATCTGGTAATTCATTAAATTTTTTAAAGAAATTGTCGGGGTTTATCATTTCGCTTCCGGAACAATATTAATTTGATAGGACAATCGATGTTTTGATAGTTCCGTAAAATCATTCTACGATATTTTTTAGCTCATTTAGGTCTTATGCAAATCTTCAACAACATTTCATTTTAGCTTGCAAAGCGTAAGCTCAAGTTTAAGTTATATCAGACAAAATTTTCGCATCTTTAGAGTCCAACAAGTGCAATCTACCACTGGAGGCTTAATCACTGAATCCGTTGAATGCCTAAGCGAAAAAAGTAGTATCTGTGTTTTTCAGTAATATCGCAAACCCTGCCGCAAGTTCATTTCCTAGTATTTTTAGCTCATTTGAGAACGTCGAGTTCAAAATTATCTTTTTGATCAGAACATTCACTATGCACACTGCTTTGTATAGCCACATGAATTAACTTTATTCAAATTGTAGAGAATGCTATTTAACTCTTGGGTTACTTTAACCTACTCCCGCAAAAAGAAAACAAAATAGAAATATACCTTAGATGACAATTGCAAGTCGATTGACATTTGAATAATTATGTCATTTTGGGATCAAAAACATTGTGGATAATGAAGAAATTGCTTAATTCAAGTAATTTCTTCCTTTCTACATGTTTTCCTAACTTCTTTTCTCTTGGGGCATACAATTGAGGGATTGTTTTTGGGAATATGGTATTATTTATCATGATAACATTAATACAAGAAATAACTTATAAAAATGCTTTGTAAGCAGACCTTTGATTAAAATGATCCCCGATAAAGTGTTAAATTGAGAGCATTTAAATTGTTTCCATGTTTCTAATAAAAATGAAATAAATTTATGTTCGATAATGTAGTTGCACTCAAGTACTTTTCAAGACGTATGCACTGCTTATCAAATACAAAAGGCTTTTTAAGTCATTTAAAACGTGATAAATTGGGAGCGATTTCCATTTCTATAGAAACAGTGTGATTATTTAATAGATAAGATCAATGCATTACAGTTATGCAACCTCATTATTTGAAGTATTTATGCGACTTCACTTCCTTGAATTTCCGGTTGCATGCACTGAAAAGTACAATAACCTTCTCCAGGGGTTGATACTAACTTTGATTCAATGGGATCCCACGGGAATCCCAAATTATTACTTCAGGGTTCCCTCCTTGATATACATTAACACATTCACCATAAATCCTGTCCTTCTAGGCCCAGCTTGAAAAAAAATCAATTTCTTCATTTTCCACTATGTTTTCGAAGATTTTTTTATCCACAATGTTAAAAAAAGGGCAAACAATATCAGGAGCATTAGTTGAAACATTAAGATCTATTGTACTGGGGAAATATTGAAGGATCCTGACGGGATCCCTAGCATGAGATAGCTGGGGTCTCTTCCAATTTTCAGGGATCATCGGGATCCCGGGACACTGTTAGTGTCGACCCCTGTTCTCCCGTACAATCCACGTTTTTAACGTCCCTGTTTTATTATACTTGAGAAAATATTGTGAAAAAAGAAGAAATCGCTTGTAACAAGTAATTTCTTCTATGTCCCACAACATTTTCTTTCAAATAATATTATTACTCTTTAAAATGTACTTACTTATCGCCTGCTACCCCTTTGAATGTGGATAAGACCAAATTGTTAAAACAGTAAAGAGTTAATGGTAAATTGCATAATCAAGTGACATATCTTCGTGAATAAACACGAGTTGTCTCTCGCTGTTCTACTTGATAACTTCGATTATGTAATTGTTATTATTATTATATCTATTATTGTTGGAAAAGAAGTATTCTTGCAAAAGGCACGGTTACAACCAATATCTTCAGTGTCCACAATGTTTTCCATAGATTTCGTCTTGTAGGGCCTAAAAAAGAGGAAATTATGTGGGAGTGGATTAAACATTATTTTCATTCGACACAATGAATGTAGTTTAAAACATGACCAAATAATGCCATGGACTCTAACAGATCTCTTTCCTACCCTGCTGCTCCGATTTAGAGAACTTAAATCAATTGCTGCATGTTAATTTACACATGTGATTAGAAATAAGATAGACTAAATGTCAAAGGCTGCATGCAGCTCGTGACTTAACCATACCGGTGTTTCTCAAATAGTTCATAATTATACATATCTCGTACAAATTATCTCATTTTCAAGACATTTTCTGTTAGAAATGCGGTCTGTTAAGTATCTTGCGTCACGTTCTGGGGATGGAGTGCATCCTTGATATTTACTGTCTGTTTTTAAGGGGAATCATTAACGGTAAATACCGGTAAATGACGAATTAACAAAAATATGTTATTGTATGGCTTATTGCTACTTTGAATAATATTTCAGCTCTATCCCGACGAGTGCTGCCCGAGTATCGCCAGACATGAGGTTAAGTCAAGGATATAACCACGTGACCTGCGACATGGCAGGTGTTCGAATTTACGACCCTCGACTTAAGATAACGAGTGTGCCGTTTAGCAACGTTGGCATATGAATGTCACACATGTCTCTTAGGAACCACACGCCGCGGGTGCTATATTAAGAAATGTCGTCAAAATATTATAGGCCACGTAATTACGGACTAGTGAAAGACAGATAGAATCGGTATCGTAATAAAAGGTTAACCATAAAACTCTCCAGGACCGTTCTATAATCATAGCTTACACGTAGAAATTACCCCCTTGGCAAGATCTTACTATAAAGAGGAGGGCCTTAAAAATATTGACTAGATTGCTTGAGTTCATTTTTGTTCTGGTAGGATTAATTAGTAGCATCACAGAAGAGACTCATCAACCATTTATTTGTTATAAATATCGGGGTGAAGGTCAGAAAACGTCGACTTCATTTTAAATAAATAGGGAATATTACAACAGTGTGTTTTTCTATTTGTCGTTATCGTGTTCGAGAATCGCGTGTAGGTATTTTTTTATAAAAATATCTACACACGTTTCGAGAATACGATAACAACAAATAGAAAAACACACTATTGTAATATTCCTTTTATTATACACCTTTAGGACATGACATTAAAAAAAGTCTCTTAAAATGATTAAGAAATAACCAATCCCCCCCCCCGAAAAAAAAAGAACGCCAATACACAAAAAAGTAGTCCGTGTCTAACGGTAATAGACGAATACGGTTTTTAGTACACACCGAATACGGATTTTTTCATTTTTTTTCTGTCGAGTAGTACAAGATAGCCGGATTTTAATTCATATCATTTATAGGTATAATAAAAATCATTACAGAAGAACCATGATGTCCCTAAATCGTTCACCTGAATAACCAATACAAAAAGTGACATGGTGAGCAAAATGAAAATAGGATGTGCCTTGCCAGTGCTATAACAGACAATCAGGAACACAAACAAATTTTAAGGCAATATCTGTTCTATGTAATATAGGGTGTACCCGAGCGAACCCGAAATGACGCGAAAGGGGTATTAACTAACTTTTGTAGAGGACCACTAGGTAATGCCTCGTGTAAATATCGAACTTAAACGCTTTATAGTTTAAGATTTCCCTTTTTTCTACATAAAATAGGATGTTTCTGAACTCAAACGAATACCCAGGGGTATTATTTTAACAGCTTTTTAGAGGACACCCAAGTGATGTCTCATGTAAAATATCGAACCTCTAAACCGCTAAGCCTCATCGTCTGTCAGGTGTATTGCTCGTGAAAGTTGAATTCTATGTCTAATTTGATATTTCGGACTGTATTGTAATCCCCCTAAATGTCTGTCCGTCTGCCCGATGCTTTGAACAGAAAATCCTGGAATTATTCGCATTTGTGATAAATCAAATTATACTGTTTTTTCGCATTTGAAATTTCTCTGATCGCTCGTTTTAAGAGGACTGGCAAAATAACCGCCATTAGGTAGACCCTTTTACAGGTGTTAACTTTCTTTAGTCTTCTTCATATTTCTTCTTTATATTTGTGATACAAAACTTTGTTTTGTATTGCGTAGGAAGAGTGGTTATTTCATGGGACCGAAGGTCGAGGTTTTGTATCACTACTACATCATAGTATCCTATCTTATATGTAAAAACAAACTCTGACCATATAAGATAAAAGGACCTCATGACATTTGACTAAAAATCAACGTTATCTTGGCGTGACGGTTCACCGGGAAAATAGTGTCATTAAACCATATCCGGATAATTTCAGAAGGCCTACAAACTGATACGGATTTTCAAGTGGCCATTTTCGATTAACAGATTTTTTCAGTCGTCTTGGTAGAGTGAAGTGTGTTAAGGGGTTTAGTTGATCGTGAGTTCTAAGACTTCCGAGATTTTGCGTATGTATGATTGGATGGACAGATTAACACTCTTTTTCCAAGGAATATTATTTTAAGTTGGATTACACCATTTAGATATTTAGAGTAAATTGAAATTACATTTCTTGTGTATTCATACACTTTGAAAAAGTTTTCCATCATGCAATTTTAAAAATAGACCAATATTCCAAAGTCAGTTCTAAAAAATAGACCAAGAGAGCACAAGGTGGTAAGGTAGTGGTAAAAAGGAGGTTTTGTCTGCAGTGAATGTATTTCGGATGGAAGACCGGTAGAAATATAATAAATAGATGTATTTCCAATCCTTCCAATCAATATACTATCTTTCTAGTATGACTTACAAAATGGCTACTGTTTGATTCATTATTGGATACACAATACCTAAAATAGTTCATAGTTGACCTTTATAGTACTTTTATTTTCAATGAGAGAACGTTTTCAGTTTTGCAATATTTCCTTTTTTGAATCCGTTGTTCGTTCACGGTAGTTCTATTTGGCATTAAGCTTGACTATTTCTTCTCAATACACATGTATTCTAGATGGACAACGTTCTTGTCAAAATTTTCTCAAGTGTGTAAAAATGTGCAAGGTATAGTCTAGAGGATCCCCTACCGGTAGGGAATGATAATGAGATTTGGATACATTTTCACAGAAAGGGTCTATCGAAAGAAGTGTATGAATATTTACTTTACTTCAATCACACTGTAATTAATAAAAGTATTGAAGGCACCGTAAGCTAGTTAAGCATAGTTTGGTTAAGTAGTATTCTTTGTCAAAAGTTATCATGATAAATAAACGAGGTTTAGAATAACCAAGGGTTTAAAAAGCATGTTCTAGGAGAAGTTTTAAAGTAGTACAAGGTGAAGACTCTGATCAGACTCATTTTGAACACGATGTTCTCAAGTTAGCTTAGAAATACCTTTGGGATGAACGTTTAGGCAGAGTTTGCAATATTCCTGAAATACATAAGAACTAATTTTGGTTTATTTTGGTTGAAACGCAGTAACTTCAATGTGTTAATTACGACGCTTAAGAAGCAAACAATGTTTGCTTTTTGTTTATTTTCGTGACCATAATCTATGCAAACTAATCTTCCTTGATCAGACATATAGGAGGTCAGGGTGCGATACTTTTTTTCATTAAATATAAAGATTTGCTAATTTTGTCTTGCTTAATGGGCGAAAGAAGTATGTTTTCAATTGAAACCAACATGGTTTAAACATTCAATGGATTTAGTGGTTAAGCCTTTAGTTAAAGCTTTCTCTCATTGAACTCTGACAAGACCTCAAAATTTTGTCCGTTTGCTTAACCTATCAACACGCTTTGCTAGCTAAAAGGATAACGATACACAGCATCACCGATAGTATCTTCGGTCTACAATTAAGAGATGAAGAGAATATTTTTTTGTTTTCATGAAGGTATGAACCGAAAAATCTAATCACACTGTATGAATACGCGAAGCGGATTCATACATTGTGTGATTAGGTTTTTCGGTTCATACCTCTATGAAAACTGAAAGTATTCTCTTCATTTCTTATAATTTAATAGCATCGAGCGAAAAAACCAAAAGCTTTACAAATTTTGATACCTTTTTGTATGCGACTATTTTGTGCGGAAGCATTCAAAATCGCTTCGTTCTCAAAATTCTGTTCGTGGATTTATGATTTTTTTTTTCGACCAATCAGAACGCTCGCTTTTGATAGACGTAACTGTAAAATAATTATAACTTCGTGAAAATGTTTGGATAGAGTTAGATTTAGTAGCAGAATAATGATAGTCTGGTTTAATATGGATATAATGAATTTGAAAGGTAGATATAATCTCACCTAGATAACACGCATTTCAACATTTCATGCACTCAAGTTCACCAATTCAGAGGGATTCTGTTCAATCATTATATACCAGGCACAATCATTACTTTTTTCAAATTATATTAATCTATTACATGAAGACTTAATTTTTGACAGGTCTAGATCCGAAGATATTGCAGGTAAAAAATTTAAGTTTACAATTTTAATTTTTAGGTCTTTTGTATGTGGAAAACAATTATGAATAATGAAGAAATGGCTGGTAACGAGCAATTGCTTCCTTTTTGTGTTTTTTAAGCTTTTTTCCCATGGGGCGTCAAAACCTTTAGTGAGGGAATGGGTTAAAGAAATAAAATAAATAAATAAACACATTTGTTGTCTTTGAAGATCGAGTTTCGTTTATTTACTAAACAACAAAACTATATATCACGAGCGGCAAAGCCACTAGTTCAAATACAGATTTTGTCCTTCACTCAACGAAGATAAATCGATCGTATAATGAAACAAACGATTAATCTCTCTCATAAAAAGTGACATAAGAAAAGATTGAATATACTTTCAAATAAAGTGAAATGAGTATTGCGGTAAAATGATTCAGTTCGCCCCTAGCTCATTACCTATTTATGGAGACATTGGAACAGTTCTCTACAAACACCGTTACCGATGGTATGAAACACTCCACTGACCATAAATTTGTCAGTCAAACATTAGGAAAAGTTAATATACAGCCTAAAGACAAGAAATAGTTCCCCCTGATTCGAGGAAAAATTCCGATGAAACATAACAGCTGACGGGTTGCTAACCACGCACCCTCACCTCCTACATGTCAGATGAAATAAGTTTAATTTGCATAGATTATGGTCACGAAAATAAACAAAAAGCAAACATTTTTCCGACTTAAGCGTCGTAATTAACATGTTGAAGTTACTGCGTTTAAGACTTTAAACCAACAGCAATGTATGGCACAAAAAATAAGGGATCAGCCTTCCTTTCCGATCTAAATAAGGAACACGATTTGTCAATCTTTATTTTGATTGATAATTGCGATCCGTCAAATGTTTTAAGGATATATATGAAACGATACTTTTTTTCATTAATTGTAAATGTCTTGCTTAATTGGCGAAAGAAGTATGTTTTCATTTGAATTGGTGTGTGCATTAAAGTTAGTAGCAGAGGTTTGACATATACGATAGTCACTGGATCTATAGCGAGGCGTTTTGTCCGTAATGAAAATTGTAAGCGCCAGTAAACCTTGCCTTTAAAAGTTGTCTTCATATAAAAAGCAAGAAACACAACGGAGACTATATAAAAACAAATAAGAACCAATTACTTTTCATATAGGTTACACATTACCTCTGTAGGGTCAATTTCTCCACACAAATGGATTTTTTTACCTTGATACCAGACAGGAATACTTATTTTCAGTCTCATTTCCTTATTTGGAAAAAAAATATATGATTTTCTGATTCCATATATCCGACACAATAAAAACAAATATCATAAAAATTTAATCGGTTCTAATAATGGATAGATAAAAAGATAAAAAAAAACTACAGTTTAAATGAACTTTTATTTTAAGGGGGTATCGATGTTTCTAAAACTAAGATATTACGAAAAATACGCTCAAACGAACACTTAATACTTAACTTTGAGACAGATGCTATCTTTGCGGTAATCTGATAGGCTTGAGAGTGGCTTTTGTCGCTATTTTGGAAAGACTCGGCAGAATTCCAGGTTATTTTTAGATATCACGGAATTCGGTTGTTGTCACCGCATGACCTCATTTGCATATGACTAAAAGTCAACGGAAGGTTACAAATCGACAAGCGAAACAACAAACGTCCCAAATTATGGCACATTAAAAGTGTAGCGCAAAACTAGGGTAAGTGTCTATATTGGTATTAACGCTTAGGAAAGTTTTAGACTAAAAATTATAGAATTGAAGACCAGCTAGCGAACACAACTCCTAATGACGTTACGATGACTTTGGTTAAAGTAAATTCAAACTGAATGCGAGATTTCATCTGTTATATGCACCGCGTGAATTACCGAATATTCAGTGCAACTGTCTCGACTTAATCTAAAAATAAATTAACAGCCTACGTAGGCTCTTGAGGAAATACCCCACTTTATTCTGATTAACGACCTCTGATTTTCGCAAAACTACTTTTCAGTTTATGTTTTGAAATAGCGTATGAAAGGGAATAAGAATAATTTAAATCTGTGATATGGAAAAACCTACCTTTAAGCTGTAATTTGGTGTTTAGGTACCAACATGCTGATTGTACGTTTGGATCTAGAAATGTTAATTTATCTTACATTATTCCTTAAGTGACTAACAACTCTTTATCAAAATAGTTTCCCCTAAACGCAAAAAGATGTTCCCATCTGCTTCATCCAGCCCTACTATAGTAGATATTCGTTATAAGAGAAAGAATTACATCAATAAGATTTTCATAAGATTTTGAACAATATAGGTTAATGAGTGTCAGAAATCATTTCGTATTAAAAGTATGTGGAATTTCAAACAAATGTCTCCCAATCGATTACTATAGGATACAAAATATTCCGCTACTTCGATGTTCATGATTATAGCTTTCATTTGACGCTTCAGAGACAATTATGTCTGTGGTATATGAATTATCCTAATCTCCTATAAAATAATTTGAAGGCATGACTCTAAGAATATGTTTGTATGCATAATGACCATGATGCGTCGTTTGACATGGTTAATGATTACTGCTCTATTATAAATCAAAGATCCAATACTTCTGACTTGCCAAGATCTTTAAAACAGTTGATAAAGGAAGCGTCTACAGCACCAAAATACTCCGTAAGAAGTATTCGTGTAAGGTCTTCTTATATACACCGATGGTTCGAGAAGTTCAAACATAAAATTACGGACGAGCAGACCGTTTAGAAAATAAAGTTAAAATGATCTCTTTGTATCGCTAACTAAATCGTCATCGCTAGCAAGTAGGTGCGAGGTGTTAAGAAGAAGCTTTAAGAAACTAAACGAAATACACAAAACCATGAAAGGGACAAGGCCGTCCTTCGGCCATGGGTACTGAATATATGCTACAGGATCATTTCATATAACGCTGGCCTGTAATCCGCTCAAGATTAAAATGAATTCGTTAAAGAATATTAGTTCATTCATCAGCTTAACGAAAGTTTTTTTTATAATTATCTATAATTGAATTTCAACATACAACACTAAGAATATATACACAAATACTACAGCGTGTGAAACTATGCAGGTGTCAATTTTCAGTTGTCGGTTTTTGTAGAAAACATTGTGGAAAAATGAAGAGAATGCTTGTAACACACTTCTTTGTACCAAAGCTTTTTCCATGGGTTGAGTAAAAGGTGAAACACTGTATAGAAATGGACAATTGGCCAGCTATGGACTAAAGTCGTGACTTAAGCTGGTCGTGTCTATCGGCAAATTCATTAATAAATCGTTCATGCGATGTGCGAGGGATCTTTACGTGATCAACAAGTATCAACAGACACGTACTGTATTTTTGAATTACCCTTATGATCTTTTTGAATCGGCAACGTTTTAATTATACTGCATTAATAAACTGAAACGTTACGTGAAGCACAGAGGTCTTCCGACCCGAAAATAAAACGCATACCGTAACAAAATGACAACGGCCTACATTATATGTCTTATGTCACACTTGCCACAAATGGTGTTTTACATCTCTCACTGTGACGTAATACGATTTTATGATAGATGGTTAAATTCAAGTTTTCAATAACGCTTTTTTCGAAAATTTAAAAAAAGTTAATCCCCCAACCAGTGTGTCGATATTTATGTTTACCTTCAAAGAAGTGGAGCACATGCTTATCGTCTTGATTATGTAGCAGTATTGTCGTTTTGTCGCTCAGTTTATCAAAATGTATTCGGATGAGCACTTCACACAGAATTACCATAGTTTTTAAAAGTTGACAAACATCTAGGGTTGTAGAAGATATTTTAAATGTTGATACAGTCCGTAAAATGACAAGATCACGGCGGCCTTGGTGTTAGTGATATTTCAGGTTAAACCTTGTCCGGTTTATAATTCGATACAGAGCTGATATAGGTTTGCCAAATTTAGCAGAGTCTTAAATATTTGGTTTTAGATTTCTCCTACAGATGTCAAATCTTATCCGAATGATTACTTGACACTAAAATTGACCCAGCTGTGCCAAATTTGGAGCATACGTTTACCTCGAATTAAAGAATATCTTTATCAATTTGGAAAGCAATTCGTAAAATGTCAAGGCTAAAATGATCTGACACTTAAATACTTTAGGGGTTAATTCTTATCCTGATATTCCTATGGGTTTGAACTATCTGGTCAAAATTTACACAAACAAATATCTCGGGATGAGGATAATCCCTATCGACTTTTACACAATGACTCAAGAATATGCTATTGTCACACACTAAGGTGATATTTAAAAGGTAGTAGTAGGAGAAAGGGTGAGGGTATGGATAGAATTTAGAGACTATTATTTGGACAGGGCAATTGAAAGAAAATGGCAGGGCTTCGCATTTTGAGTACAGGTCGCCCTTCTGAAAAGACATAGCTAGAGCACTGCAGGAGGCAAAGTACTCACTTCATTATTGAAATCGTGACCGTACCTACGCTGAGCGGGATATTGGTACTTGTTTTCGTATGTAATAGGAGTCTTCACGCTTTCTATAAATTATCAAGCCGCCGTCATAGCGCAGTCGGTAGCGCTCCAGACTCCTAAACTTCAATCATGGGGTGTCATGGGTTCGATCCCCGGCGGCGGCACAAATTCTTTCCGACATTTGTCTCTCACCAATGGGTGAATAATCGTAAACCTAAGTGGGATAGCTGCTGAAGGCTAGGAAAGGATATAGTGGTAGTACTGGTGTGAGAAATGCCAGGAATCCTTTTTTAGGTGCTCCAGCTGCCGCGATATGACTGTAATACTATTAAAAGGGGCGTTAAACCGAATTCAATCATAAATCAATCTATAAATTATGTACAATCTTGGTATTACGCCATTTTCAAAATGTAAAGTTGTTTGGAGGAGACAGGTTTTCAAAAATAATTAATCTAACTAATTGTGCATTATTTCTCTTCTATCCCAGTAAGATCGCAATGGATTTGCCAAACTGGATAACACTGGTGGACGATTTAAGCCACAAAACCAACACAAATGCTTTTCGAATGTCGGCCAATGTAGAAATTAAAATTTCACTTCCTGTTGAAATGTTTGATTTGATTGGTTGACTGTTTTCTTAAATTGACAAACACGATCCGTCAATTTATCTGCAGTTGCGAAGTTTAGGTCTCCCTGCGAAGATAAGCGGCTGAGAAATTTAGGTATTTTAGGTAAATTTTACTCATTTAAGAAAGCATATATCTTTTTTATTAGTGAGGGGTTGTTTGTATGTTTGTTTGTTTGTTTGGGGTTTGACAATAGTTCAGTCATACCTTGGTCACCTTAAAATAATTCTTATTTCTCACACCTGTACTACCACTGCATCCTTTCCGAGCCTCCGGCTGCCCATCTCACTTAATTTTTATGACTATCCACACATTGGTGGGAGACAAATGCCAGAAAGGATATTTGCCGCGACCGGGCATCAAACCTGAAACATCATGATTGATAGTTCGACGAGCTTTCAACTGCGCTATGGCCCACAGCCCGGGATGGGGTTCTGTATGAATAGGAGTACACATAGTCTATATATTCAGTTTGTAAACAGTCTTGGAAATCATGCCTATTAGCCCTAGAACCAACCTCTTATTATGAAATATAAGTCAATTAATCGGAGATATTGCAGTAACAATTTAATTTCTATGGAAACAATGCTGTGAAATACCACCGAACACTGACCAGAAGTAGTTTTATACACTTAACGTTTAGGATCCTTCATCGTAAATATTTGAAAGGCTTGATTAGTTTGAATAAGCTTAAGTTACGACGTTTAAGTCTTCACAAGAAGGTTTGAGCTCAAAATTCATTTCCGTTTTAAATTAATTATTTGATGATCAATCCATTTCTTTCATTGAAAGCGGTGATTCGTGAATTCTATAAAAATCATTACAATCAACTTGAAAACAACAACCCGTCAATAGATGCATTTTAGGTCTTCGTTGACCTGTTAGGGTGCCGCTAGTTCCAGAGCAACGACTTTTTTGATTGGCAGTATTGGGTAAACGTGACTTTAAATAGAATTTCAGTTTGGTCACGGCTGCTTCACCTGTCAATGTCTTCCTGTCTTTTCTTACCTAAAGAAAGCCACACTATCGGATCTGAGCAAAGGGATCGCTCATCCCGCTTAACATAACTGCTTATCAGTAGGGAGAGGCAAATCGTCGTTGGGAGTACAAAATGTCGTTACTACAGCTTTATTCAAGCTGTAGTTATGATATTATGCACGCCCAAAGACGAAATGACGCATGTCGCAATGACTCTAGCGACTTTATCGGATAAAATTTAAGCTGGGCTGGAGTTTGAAGGCACGACCCCAGTATTGAGAGAACGTTTGCTCCAGTTCGAACATACGCGCACACGCCAGACTTGGAATGCATTATACTGAACGGCAATAATTCTGTCTCGTGCTTACGGATTAAATATCAAGGTAAGGAATTAAGATGCATCACAATTGAATGAGTATTGATCACGTTGATGAATGGAGTGATATGGGAGTAATTCTGGGTTCTTTGAAATCAGCTTTACTGCGATAGCGCACGCACATTCCTACACATTTATACGCATGTACTTTTTCACTGTATATATATTAATTATATGCCTATAAATGTTTATAGTAAAATACACATACCTGCCATACGGACAAAATATGCCAAGCCCGAAAAAACCTGTATCTGGTAGTGCAAAATAGGGTTCAGTACAAGGCGTTATCTTCCGATAAGTAGCATTTTTCAAATACTGACCTATCTAATTTGAGCATTCTGGGTAGTGTTATTCGTCACAACTCGGCCGATTCCGTCGAACTACATTCAAAATGTCAGCACCCATGAAAAGCACCTTTCGAATTTTGAAGCCCCGTCTTGGAGCACGGAAAAGACACAAATACTTTCACAATTTAAGATAATTATTTTTCTTATTAATTTGGGGCGACAGTTCAGTTTGATTTCTCTACAATTGTAGTTTTTATTGCATATATCCACTTGCTACTTTCTGGCGATAGAATGTGGAGTTATGCGCACGACGTAGTAATATTTATCCAAATCTGGATAAGTGATACGGTCCCGAAGACAAGCCAATTTTCGGAGAATATGACATGCGCAGACAACGCAGAACAAGGCAGTCTCAGATGGAGTCATTTTCATTTCATAGATGACGTCATAGTGTGAATATACTTAATCAGAGTGGTAAAGGAGAAGGGAAATGCCTGGAAAAATACGGATTGTTCTTATTTTTTTATTGATTTTTTTAATAAATAACTTAGATATATAATAAAATGGAATATTATGTAACGATTGTGATACTACATTTTGTATTTGCTTTTCGCTGCCGAGGAAATTTTCGGTCTCTTGAAATATCAATATTTTCCATCGCAGCCCAAAGCAAACACAAGATATTGTGTCTTTATCGTAACATACCGGCAATATTCCCTAATATGTATGTATACTACTCAAGATTTGATTAGCATTACTTTTAATTCTGTTATTATTTCTTTTTGAGATTAGATACTTCGAATATTTGTTGTAAATTTTGAAATATGTTCATTTGACAACATCCTCACGAGTGAAGGGATATCTAGACAATCTTTTCCTCGAATTAGATAAGGAACAGCTTTCTGCGAATACCGAATTATTCGATAAACTATAGAATCGGAAGAGAAGCTGAAAGCTGGCAAGGACAATAACTCGGGATGAAATAAATTGAAAGAAAAATTGGGCGTTTTTGTGTGTGTGAGTGTGTGTTTTTTTTTTTAGGTGCCTTGATTTCGCTGTCGAGTCATGTGTGATAATTATTTTTCATGATCGCATTCTCAAACGACTAACACGCCTTTAACTCATTCCCACACAATGACGCTTTAAAACGCCGCTCAATATGAAAGCTTTGGGGGGAAAATTGGAGAATGAAGAAATTGCTTGTTGCAAGTAATTTCTTCATTATGCATAATGTTTTCTATCCTTAAAGACAAAGTTATTGAAGAATTCATCAACTTAAAATAGGGTTTCAATCGACTGGTCAAGAGGTGTCTGTTAGAGCTCGGGATGAGAAGTTAGCTAGACATATAAGCAGTAGAATGTCTCAGGCACGTTGAACTAATTAAAGGTTTGTTGACATATCTAGACAATCCATTCTGTTAGAGGTTGCAGTCCGCTTGCACTCGTCGATGACCGTTGCACTATATTGAGGGACAAAGTGTTATCAGTACCAATACACCAGCTTAGATAATACCCTAAACCTCTATGAACTCGTTGATTAATCGTTTATTCTTCTTTATGCACTTTGTTGATATGTACAGGCATTCTTTCCCCCCCCTTTTATACCCATTCCACAACAACATTGAATCCTGGGCCCCTGCAATAACGTCAATGAAAAAGAGAAACGTGTCTGGTACGTTTTCATATACGTAAAACTCACAAAAACCCGCATTCATTAGTGAAAAGAAATAAGTTCCAGAAATCAAACGTCCATCTGAAGTGAAGCGAATGCAGGCTTGTAGAAGACGTGCCTAGATGTGGTGTACATCAAATGAGTGCGGTTTGGTGATCTTCTTGCCTTCGTGCAAGCTCTAAGAAGACTGTTGTAGGTTTGCTTTTGATATTCGTGCGTGAGCGGTATCTTGCGACTGCTACAGTGTGGCAAGGGCCGTTGATGAGTTCCTGCAGACGACAGCAAAGAGAGAACCGCAGATCTTAATTCAATTAAACATAGCTGGAAAATGCTAACGAATGCAACATCGGATGTCCCAGTCTAGCCATCTACTTTTCTTAGCTGCAGAGGATACAACTTGAACAGTCAACTTAAATTTCGTTTGTCAGGCATCAGAGTGTTTTTTAGCCATCCGACAAGGCGACCCGGATAGTAATCCATTGAAGTAGCCACAACATGCGACGTGATAGCGATATTAAGGGACCCACGGTCATATTAAAAAAAATATAAAAAAGATAAAAAAAGAGGGGAAGAATAAAAAAGTTAATGATCTATTTCATCCTTAGTTATAACCTCTACCAAGTTTCAACCGCTATCCCGCTTCGACCGTAAGTCACACCTTCGGTTTTCGCACATAGCTGTTTTGCAATGAGCACCTTTAAAGAATAAGTAATATATTCCAACGTTTCCACCCAAGTTAAGAAAAATTCATAATCTTGAAGGTGATACTTATTGAAATTTGACTTTCGCCTACGTAGCGCGTTCGACTGTTTGACGCTGGATTTTGTATAGAAAAGTAAGTGAAAGGGGGCTTTTGTTTGTATAAAAACATCAAAACCCGAACATGACCATGACAGCGCAGGATTTTCTTCTTACGGTGAAGTTATCATTTAAATTCCATCTTTTATAACTGCAGAGATATTACAAAATGTTAGTTTTTGCAAGTTTACAACAACAAAAAATCAACTTTCGGATAGCTGGCAACACCTGACAAGAAGTTCGACTTCGATATTAAACGACATTATATCGCAAAATGTATGTCCAGTAACATATTACATACAATAAAACGGTTGTTTTGCGTTCTAAACGGCGCCAATACAGCTCGATTAAGTTGTATTCGCGACGTTTCAGTCGCTAAACCAAGTAAAATGCTTAACGTTTATGTTGGAGTTCAAAGTTAAATCCGGGTCTAGTTTAACAATTTGATTGGTCGACCAATAGTTTTAATGACATAAGCGTTTAGTCGATGGACGCTTTCACTGTCAGGGATTTATAGCAACACACTTGGCTTCCTTCTGAAACAGTAGAGTTGATAATGCATACGGAAATGGGTCTTTTCTTCAAGTATACTGATAACAAAACAAAAACAAAAAACACAATAATGAAAACAATAATAATAAAACAACTCCGATAACTGACCCGAACAGCTTGAATCAAACTGTAGTTAGGAGGTGTAAGCATTACATCGATACAAAATTAAAAGAATGTGCCAGCTGTCCAAACTCAATTTTCATTTTTGATATATCTGGGGAGTTCCAAATGTATTTAGAAACGAGTATTTTTCGTGTTTATTATAGAGCTATATTAAGCTATCTTTATAAATCTTGAGAGTTTTGCTGTTGTTGTTGTTATTGTTTTTTTTTGTTTTTTTTTAAATGAGACATAAACGTCTAAATGAACTGGATTTCAAACACATAAGATAAAAATTGGCATCGAAAGAACTTTATGACGAGTTTTTCGTAAGGTACTGCGGTTATTAAAATTGACGTTATCATGACTAGGTGAGCGACCTAGTACCATTATGATCTTCTTGTGGTAATTTACTACCATCCCTTAACGATTCAGTATTGAACAATTCTCTGTGAAAGAATTAAGAAACAAAATCATAATAGTACCTTTGAAAAAAAAAGAGAGACTTAAATACACAAGAAATTGGGATTATGCAAAATATAAATAGATCTACCTACCTCATGGTTGTAAAAGGGTATGCTCCAACAATATAGTCTTAAATCCGGTAGTTTTCACAAAACGGGTGAAAAATCAAGGAAGTAACTTTTAACAGCAAGACACCAAATAAAGTTAGTTTATAATACACGTGCCCTTTCTAGGTCTAAACTACGCACATCTTCAAAAACTCGTATGCCCTTACTAAAACACCCACAAAAATTAATTGACGGATGGTGACAGCCAATCAAAGAATCAATCGACTAATCAAATCACCCATTTAGACCGAAAATCAACTTTTAACTCCTTCATTGGCTCATATATATTTGAAGCATATTTTGTTGGTTCGCGGCCTAAAACTCGTAACTACAGCTTATTTAAGCTGTAGTTACGATTTTTAGGTCGCGAGCCAACTCATTTGACTTTATTTCTAATATGTTACTGACCATAAAGTTTGTAAAAAAAGGCGTTTAATATTAAAGCGGAACTTCCTATCGAAGACTAGAGGGCGGAGCCAGCGATCCGCTATATTAAGGAGAGTGTTTATTTACAAGAGCTTACAGATGTTCACATAAGACATGCTCATCTCACATCGCATTTGAAAAAAAATACTTTCAAGTATTTTACATTTTGTAACTTTACATGACAAAGCATCCTTTTGAGTAGTGTTACCCGATTTCCGTCGAACGTTCTTATAAATCAAAGTACTGAAAAGTACTGTAAGCTAGCAAAGCATTGTTTTGTTCAGTACTCTACTTTGTCATAAAGAAACGAGATAAAGGTAGCCAAGCAGTTAACCCATTCCCACACAATCCCTCCTTTTTTCGCTCCTTATTTTATAGATATTTGAGAATTTTTAACAATTTGAAATTGTCGTCTGCAACTTTTCTGAAGAATCTGATCAGGGTCATTTTGACAGAGCAGGCAGAGTTTGCAATATTCCTGAAATACATATGAACTACTTTTATGGCGTAGGCATTTAATGCATTTAGTTGTTAAGCCTCCAGTGTCAGTTTTGCACTCTTTGAACTTTGAGACGACCTTAAAATTTTGTCTGTTTACTTACACTTTGCTAGCTAAAAAGGAATTGCTGGTGTAACGGCAATAAGGGTACACTTACCACACGTTAATTGGTCATATCATTTGAAGGCAATGTGATTTTTCAAGCTGAACAAATAAAGCAAACTTCTGTTTCTTTTTTTTTCGAAAAAAAAAACAAAAAAACTTAAAAGCAATTGTTTCGTAATCATGATGAAAAATGAATTTATATGTTTCTTTGGTATTGAAGATTTGTTGTTGTTGTTAGTTTTCTTGTTTGAAGAAATTAATTATTTTTAAATTATTTGTTTCATGTTTTTATGTTTCATGTTAATGACTTGTGTACATTCACGTTTGCTTAATTAACCCGTTCCCACACAATTCCGTTTGTTATGCCTCTCAAGAAAAAAAAAGCTTGGGAAAACATGCTGGAAAATGAAAAAAAAAAAAGATTTTACACGTTTTCTCTCCAAAAAGGCAAAGCTGCGAATTCTTTCATTTTTTTTCAATTTGGACAAATCTAAAACATTTCACGCCTCGTTATAGTGTAACCCATTACCAGAGGACAAAATTTCAGACTGGTTCAAAATCAAAGAAGTTGCAGACGACGTTTCTTAGTTGTTTAAATATTATCATTATTATCATCATTTGTCTTTTGAAGTTGAAAACATTGCGGATAATGAATAAAGTGCTCGTAAAAAGCAATTTCTTCATTTCCATAATATTTTCTGAAGCTTGTTAATTCTTCGGCGACGTCAATAAGCGTTATTGTGTGGAAATGGGATAAGACATGATTGATTGAATGGGATTTAGCGCCGCTTTTGAAATATTTCAGTTATATTGTGGCGGCCGGAGTACCTAACAATGGATTCCTGGTATTTCGCACACCATTACTACCACTTCATCATTTCCTAGTCTCCAGCTGCTATCCCATTTAGGTTTACGATTATCCACCAATTGGTTAGAGACAAATATAGGAAAGAATATGTGCCGCCGCCAGGGATCGAACCCATCACATCCCATGATTGAAGATTAGGGATCTGGCCCGCTTAACGAATGCGCTGTGACGGCGGCTGGGATAAGACATACCTGTTCATTAAATATTAACCCATGGGATAAGATCAAAAAATCTCTGATAATAAATAAGTAACCGTACAATAAGAGCCAACTCATCCATGAATTATGATAGCTTGTTGGATGTATTTATTCAAACCCCTACCGTCGTCATAGGGCAGTTGGTAGCGCGTCGGACTGTCAATCTAGAGGTCCCGGGTTCGATCCCCGATGGCGGCACTCATCCTTTCCGACTATTTGTCTCTCACTAATGGGTTGATAATCGTAGACCTATGTGGGATAGCAGCTGGAGGCTAGGAAAGGATGTTATGGTAGTACTGGTGTGAGAAATACCAGGATTCCATTGTTAGGTGCTCCAGCAACCGCGATATAACTGAAAGACTGTTGAAAGCGGCATAAAACCCCATTCAAACAAATTATTCAAACCCCTGATATAATAATGTGTTATTAGATACAGTTTCATTGCAAGACTCGTCGTGGCTGTCTTATCTACACGTGTCAGATTGATCTTGGTCTGCAGAGACAAAATGATCCGTCTGTTTCACGAACCTTGATAAGACAACCGCCCGTATGAGAGAGGCACCAAATATATTACTCTCCGTTGACTGTTTTATACAGGTTCTACATGTACACACAAATTTTAGTAAAAAAATCTAGCCGATATATAGTGTGGTTTTTTTTTTTTTGTAATCTCTTATCAATTTTCACGTTGAAAGAAAGAATTGATTGATTTTGTTGGGTTTAACCACGGTTTTAGGAGTATTTCAGTCATATCGCGGCGGCTGGAGAGCCGAACCGTGGATGCCTGGTATTTCTCACACCAGTACTAGCACTACATCCTTTCCGAGTCTCCGGTTGCTAATCCCAAGTCGGTTTACGATTATCAACCCATTGGTTGGGGACTAATGTCGGAAAGGATATTCGTCGCGGCCGGGGATCTAGCCCGAGACCCTTGACTAGGAGTCCCACTCGCAACCACTGCGCTGTGGCCGCGGCCATTGATAGAAAGAAACACGATCAAATGAGCCATTTTCGTGGTATTCCCAACCATTTCACACGTGCATGAGGTGCAGACTCTGAGTAACCTTGACAGCCCCTCATGGCATAAATATCCATTGGCTTTGAGTTAGTATCTATCTATAGAGCGCTAGGTAAAGTCTCAGATCAGCATCCGCACATTCTGGTCTGAGTCTTTACTTGGAGGTCATATGAACCAGTTGGAAACACCACACACATGATCAAATAGTTTTTGTTATTTAGCTGGGATCCAGTAGATATAATTGACCTTTCGAACAAGGAACCTGATCCATCAATAAAATCGAGACGTCTGAAATAAATGAAATGTTGTCACGTGATCGTCGCGAGAGCACTTCAGCCGGTCGAGGCATATTTTATTTACACCGCGATGGCTTTCTAAGTGGAATTCAGAACAGCGTGTGGTAATAAAATTACGTTCAAAGAAAAACGCACTTAAGTCACAGTCCTGCATTTAGGTCGTTCTAATGACTAAAGGCTCTAAGATGATAGAATTTTGACATGCCAAACAATAAATCCTTTGTTTGTTTGAACGGGGTTTAACGCCCTTTTAAACACTATTTCCTTCATATCGAGGCGACTGGAGCACCTTATCATAGATTTCTGGTGTTGTCAGTACTACAACTACATCCTTTCCGAACCTCCAACTGTTCATCACACTTTGACTTATGATTATCTATATACCCATTGTCAGGGGATAAATCGCCGCGACCAGGGATCGAACTCAGGATCTCTTAATTGAGAGTCCGAGGTGCAAACACTAAATATACAGTTACTTTCGTTAAAGGTAACACATGAAATACTTAATAGCATTGTATTTTGCTTTCCGGTTTGATCAATAGATCGCGTTGGTCAATCAAAGAATGAATCGACCAATCAAATGGTTTGTTAAGTCCGAACTATGAATTCCGACATTGGCCAATATTTTTGTTAAACATTTTTTGCGTGTTTGGTGCATTAAACGTTTTGGTCGCCAACCAAAAAAATTGACCTTCATGTTTAATTTTACAGGCAATGAATTAATTCAAAATAACGCCGATTATTATCGTATCTCAGTCGGCGGGCCCATATCATGTGGTACCAAGGTTGGCGAACGTTTTAACATAAATGATCTCGAGATCCCTTCACTCTTGTGGCCGGCGGGACCAGCGATCCACCGATTCTGCGACCTGTGTTGTAGGTGAAGAATTGTGTTAGTTCGATTAGCTGCTGATTTTTGTATTCGTATTACTGGAATGTTTATTTCAATTAAACCATTATCACACGAAAAAATTCCGTAGACTGGTCCAAATAGAGAAAAGTTAAAAACAACAAATTCTAGTTGGTTTAATTTAGAAAGTCTCTGCTGTTTAGAGTAGAAAAAAGTGTGGACAATGGAGTAATTGCTTGTATTTCGACATAATTACCCGATATAATAATTCACGTGTTCGTTACATATAGAGATATTATATACTGGGAAAAAAAGAGAATTTCTCCTATTAGTTGTCAATGAAGTAATTGCTTGTAACAACCAATTTCTTCATTGTCGTTAATATTTTACCAAGATCTTTTCTTGCGGAGCGTCCAAAAGCGTCATTGTATGGGAATGTGTTAAGATAATTATCCAAGTATTTCGACTTAATTATCCGATATAATAATTCACGTGTTCGTTACATATATAGATATTAAATACTGTAAAAAAGAGAATTTCTCCTATTAGTTGTTACTAATAACGTTTATTTGTCTATCGACAAAGTTCATCAAATTATATCTATTATAAGGTAATTTATGGATCGAGAATGTCAATCAAAACAACATCACCACCAACAACAACAATATACCTCGATAAACCAATCACAACCTACATTAAGACTGGAAGTGAACTTTGAATCCCAACATTAGTCGAAATGATGTGAAACATTTATGTTGGTTGGCGATTTAAAGGTCGCAACTACAGCTTAACCAACCTGTAGTTACGAGGTTTAGGTCACCAAACAATTATATTACTTTTGTAACATTTCACTGACAAGAAATGAAAAAAAAATGATAACGCCGTTTTAATATCCTGCGATTCTATAAATATGTTTTGGTCGTGTTTTTTTTTTTTTTTTTTTATTCATCATTATCGTTTTTGTTATTCTTATCAGTTGTGTCTGTTGGTTAATTCATAATTATAAATGTAATGTGTATTTTATTTTTAAAATTTCTTTATTTTTCTTTTCTTTTGTTTGTTTTTTTGTCTGATTTCTATTACTTCCAATCTACTCATTCGTCTTAAATATATTATAGTTATTATTATCATTAATTTAGTACTCGTAGTATGATTTTGTATATTTAAGTGGTTAGTGGTTTTCTTTTCGTTATTTGAAAATTCAAACATTGTCTTTAATCCCTTTCTGTTTTCAAAATTGTAGACCTGTACAAATTCAAAGGTATTGCAGACAAAAATCTAAAGCGGGTTTAATTTGAAAAATAACCATTCAGTAGGATAGAAAATATTGTGGAAAAGAAGAAATTGCTTATCACAAGCAATTTATTCTTTTTCTACAATGTTTTCACAACTATGAAATTAAAGGAACGTGAAAAAAACAGTGACTGAACAAGAATGAGTTAACTTAGAGGTATTCACACTATCCATCCTTTACCTTCATTCTAATCGAAATTCATTAGAAATAACCCAGATCAACTTTAACATTGACACTCCGTAAATCGACTATACAAGAACAAGAGCTGGCAAGCTTAAACAATAAAACTTTGAGAGTTCGCATGAAGAAAAATCCACAATACCAAGAATCCCGAACACGTATAAGTCTAATTCAATAAATATTTCAAACCCATGACACACTCACTCTGAGTACAATGAAAACAACAGCAGTAAGTCTTAATTTCACTGTCCACCAGTATTCCAATACTGCAGTACTAGTAACGTATTGCTTTGTTTTACGCAGCATGACATCTCATGATCTTTAGATAGCTATATTAGCTCTACTCGACTTATTACTCATTAATGGATCCTAGAATCGTGGAAATTAATATCAGGCAGCGTACGGTAAGATAAGAATAGGTTAAACATAACAATCGTAGTTACGATCTAAAATAATTTAAAATCGTAGTCACGGAGATATCAAACGACAATAGTTGTCAAAACATATCGAAAAATTACAAAAACAAAGAGCTGGTATGTTCTAGTTACTACGTATAAGTCGCCAAAGAACCAACAATGCTCCACATACATGTCAATGAATGTTGGAGTTCAAAGTTCGCTTCCGGTATATATGTTTTGTTAGGTATATCGTTTTGTTTTAATTATTGACAACGGCTATCCGTCAATTTGAAAGTATCAATTTCACAGTCATACTACACCGAAGTTCAAAAGTACTCGTTCACTGTCTTTACAAATAAAATCGTAGATACTTTATCAAAACCAATTTCGGTCTTACAAAGAAGAAAAAAATAGGTTTAATGTTTGTACGATCGCTAATAAAATGACACCGAATTCATAACCATTTTCATTTGGGATTTTGATTAGTCATAATTTCCATAATTTCACCAGACCATCTATGATTGACCAATCGTTGGCACCGCCCGCTTACTCCTTTTGCCCCGCCCATCGAATCCCACAGGAAGTCCCGCTTCGATTTTAAAGGCGTTATTACGCAAGAGGTATGACAAGGAACATGCAACAAAAATGTGAACAGTTGGTTAAATAGCTGTAGTTACAACGTTTAAGTCGCAAACCAGCAAAAAGGATTACCAAAAAATGGCAGCCAATGTTGGAGATCAAATCTTAATTCCGGGCTGAATGAATTATTTGATTAGTCGAAATATTCCATGATTGACAATCGCGATTGATCAATTAAATTCTAGTCACATGTAGGAATGCTTTTACAACAAAAACGACGTAACTGCTTAAAATAGTCACTTTGTTTCGACTACAAAAAGACAAAGGACAAATTCATACAAATCATATTAGAGAAAACGGAGCAAAAGTGAGATAAAGTGAGATAAAGCGAAGTATTTGAAAGCTCATATTCTGTCGCTTTGTACTTATTATCCGAATTGAAAAATCTTTGTATTACTCACCTGAGATACTTAGCTTATTATGAGTCCATAATGACGTCATAAGATGAAATGAGTTTCACATAAACGATCTCGACGTTGTTGTTTTTTGGGTTTTTTTTTGTGTGTGTTTGTTTAACCACTTGGTCCCGATACACAATAATTCGAGAGAGGTTTCAGTTTATCAAACCCCCTACATAAAAATAGTTTATATATGACCTTGTGAATCCAAGCTTTTATGGAAATAAGGGGTTTCTCTCCCGAAAAGACTACACTTGGCCTATTTGCACTTTATTCTCTAGCAATTATCTGTAAAAGATTGATAAAAGAAATGAAATGTGTGATGAATTCTAGGTTTCATGGCAACAATATTGCAAAAAGCTGACGTCAGCATGACCTCGCCATACACTTGGTTACAGGTAAACGACTCTGGATTGTTTACCACTCGAAATTGAAATATTTTGCAAACGGCTTTTCAAAATGCGTTAAATGGTTGATTGAATTGGGTTTAACGCCACTTTTGCCAGTATTTCAGTCATATCGAGGCAGCTGGAACACCTAACAATGGATTCCTGGTATTCCTCACACCAGTACTACCACTACATCCTTTCCTAGCCTACAGCTGCTATATTCCACTTAGGTTTACGATTATCCACCCATTGGTGAGAGACAAATGTCAGAAAGGATATGTGCCGAGGATCGAACCCAAGACATCCCATTATTGAAGATTGGAAGTCTGATGCGCTACCGACTGCGCTATGTCAGCGGCTCAAAATGCGTTTAACCGGTATATTTAGTGCCATGCAGTGTAAAATAGGTTGTGAAAAAAGCAGCAGGTGCTTGGCAATATGATTCTAACCGGTATCAAAATAAGTCCAGAAATGTTGTGGTAACAAGTGTCGTACTCGTGCACATGTTTGGATAAATGAACACCTATTTGCCGTACGTATTTTCATTTATAGATGTACAAGTTATAGTGAGTGATCAAAGGTCAACTTTGTCTATACTCACTATAACTTGTACATTCCTGTATAGACATAACTTACATTTGATCACTCACTATAACTTGTACATCCCCGTATAGACCCATTGGCCTTCAGTCACCCACTATATCTTTAACGTCTATAGTCAATTTGCGGGTTTGGTGTTGACCTTTAGTTATATAACGATTGTTAAAATGGAAATGAGTTTTCACCCGTCGTTGATACTATCAAATATTTATTAACTCCCACTTGAAAATTTCTAAAAGCTAAAACATTGGTTCTATTGTTGAAAGGCAAAATACATTAAAATATGTGACATTTTAATGTGAATTATTCAAACAGTTGTTGACTTTTAATTAAGCATTTCCTAGCCATTTGTGACTTATAGTTTTAGATTCAATCATATTGATTGTTTTATATTCCTCTCCTATTGTAACTTTTTTGTTCACCAGACTGCATGGCAATTGGTATTGAAATTATGTATACAACAATTAAGTCGGATTCTGATTTCCGGATACAATGACATTTTCTTGTACACCTTTTCTTCTGAAGACGATCTCTGTAACTCGAGAATTCCAGAGAAAATGTGGATAATTGTTGCTTTCGACAGAACGCATTTATCATAGTAGAAACGAACGTTGAAAAGTATTCACGGTCGAGCCACGCCCACAGAGATCCGACAGGAATATCCACTTCGATATGTAACTTCATTTAGACAAGTCAGGAGCAAGTTACGAAAAGGTAAAAGTGTTGGTGCACAAGTCGCCAATTCAACAAAAAAATTTCAGCATTTATATCGGCAAATATTTGGAGTTTAAAGTTCATTTTTGGTCTGAGTGAATAATTTGATCGATCCAAAATATAGAGCTTAGTGAAATCGCTATCTGTGTACGAGGCTAATTAAGCTGTCTTGATATTTCTAGGTAATTGGCCGTTTACCAAAAGTAAATTTAGGTATGGCTTTGTATATATATTCCTGCTTCAAATTGATGATAATTTGATGAAATACAATTTATTGATGTTCGTTTTCTTATTTTCCTCCAATTTGTACCAAATCGGATACCATTAAATATTGAGTCTCAAGGGTTACTACATTGTGACGAAGAAACAACTCCATTTGAATGTTTGTTGTTGGTAGCACTTGGTGGAGTAAACTACGTATAGCTTTAAACATGGTCAAAATGACGGAATTTTCGCCGTCATGAAATTTTATGACCATCTGTCGTATTTTGTTTCATGTTCCTAGCCATAACTAAAGGAATTCACACTATTTGAAATCTCAGTCGAGTTTTCATATCGGAGGTCAATAGAAGTGTGCAGCAAATCATCAGTCGACAGAATCCAAATCAAATTCACAATTCAATTTAACAGTTCCCGTATGTTTGATTCATTGTTTTTGTTTTTGTGAGAAATACTAGGGATCCACTGTTAGGTGCTCCAGCCGCTGCGATATGACTGAAATATGAAAAAAAATGGCGTTAAACCCTATTCAATCAATCAATCAATCTAAAACGTTACTTCAGCAATAAGATCCCTTTTTTATAGCTTGGATTAGACGTTGCGCCCGATGTTGAAGGTTTATTTACCATTCCCGATACAATTCGCTGCGAGTTCATGTAAGAAACACTCGAAGAAACTATTTGACTAATTTTTCGATGTAGAATGTCCTACAAATTGACCAAGCCCGGCTGTCAATCAAGGAATCAAGCGACTAATTTATTCAGCCCGGACCTGAGCTTTCAACTCCAACATTGGCCGCCGTTTTTGTTAACCTTTCTTGTTGGCTTGGCGACTTAAACGTTTAGGTCGCCAATCAACTATTCTACTTTTTGTTACATGCTGCTGGCCATATTCTTTTTCATAACAACACCGTTGAGAGTCGAAGGGGGATCTCCTGTAGGAGTCGATGGGCGTGTCCATCGATGTTAGTGGACGGGGATAGTGATTTTACCAAGGGTAAAGGCTGGTTACTGTTAAGTTATGATTTCGATGTCAAGTAGAGTTACCATTCGTTACTCTCAAGATAAAACTCTGCCATGAGCTAAATGACAAGATTCTTGACAAACTCAGAATTGAAAGAACTAATAATTTTCTGTTGATTTGCAAGAAATAAAAATGTTTAGGGGATAATAGATATGATTGAGGATACAAAATACGTGCATTAAAACTTAATAATTTAAATATAAACTATACCGAACTACATTTGTTATAAAACCGCCGAACTATATTTGTTATATAGTTATCGGAAAACGTTTAATATTAATGCGCAAATTCTTAAACTGATGACTTCATGTGACGCTATGATTACGTATTGGCGTACTATTTACTGAACCCATTACAAAGGTGAATGCGGAAGGAACCGGAGTACAAGAGGGTAGTATTTGCAGTTTTTTTTTAGTTGTTTCTTGTTGTAGTTGTTTCTCCAAGCGCAGCATTTAGAACGGGAGGTAATCGAATTTTATGTAATTTGAAAATAATATCAAGGTCATTTATAAAGAAATCCATCAAAGATGATTCAATTGTATCTCCTGACCGACTGTCACGTTACTTTTGGTGCATCTTGAAAATGGTCAGGCCAAACTTCTTTGAAATGTCGTCGGTTACCGATCCAGATATCGTTAATACAGCTTTATTCAAGCTGTATTACAATATTTTGGTCGCGAGCCGACAAAATAATCGACGACCATGGTTCATTCTGTTTTTCTGGTATTAATATACGAAAATAAAGAAAACACAGTATTAAGTCGGGATAGTAAGAAATACATAATAAGATTTTCTTTGAAAATGTATTCACAGATACATTGATTTAGTCGGAAGCAGCTTCGACGAAGCATAAAATATTGTTCTATCGAGTTTCGTGAATGTCAGCATTATTCAAATTATGTGTATACCCATGTCGTCTAATGTTTTATGTCAGAGGAAAGTCGATGTTCTGTCCAACATGCATTTATCAATGAAAAGTTTCCAGTGTCACGAATGCTTTTTTTTCTAGAATTTTATTCATTTCAAAACTTTTTACCAAGAATGGCAAAGATTTTCAGATACAAGTCCCCCAGAATTGACGGGTAGCAGCTATCAATAATAAAAATCGATAGATTGATCCAATCACACTTTTAGACCAAAATTGAACCTTGAACTCCGGCATTGGCCAACGTATATGCGAATCATTTTTTTATTTTTTTTCCAATTGGCGAGTTAAATATCGTAACTACAGCTTAAAAAGCTGCAGTTATGACGTTTAGGTCGTCAATTAACCATTTTTTTAGGTTTACATGTTAGAGACAATATTTTTTGCAAGACAATGACGTTTATCTTATTCGAATGTCTGAGTCTGGGGGCTTGGCGAGCGATGGGTCAATTGAAAACCAGCGAGAAACCTTTTTGTACTGTATCATTGCTCTTTTTAGAAAGTTTTGTATTTGAGTTTTAATACTTAAGCTGTGACTGTTTACTGTCTGTCAGATAAATGCAGTCACTCTCGCAGCAATATGGTATGGACCTTTGCACAGATCTAGGAGGGTGCAGCAAGCGAAAATCGAGTGATGTTTATTTTTGCCAATAATCCCTCGTATCTTTGTTGATTCCTTGGATATGAAATGATCTCCGCGATATGACTGAAATACTGTTAAAAGTGGCGTTAAACCCTATTCAATCAATCAATTATTAATCTGAAATGAGAAAAGGTGATTAATGTATGTTTTTGTTGTTGATTTGGTTGCTGTTGAATATAAGATTTTTTTCTTTCAATTTCAAGAATGTATCTTTGGGCATTTAACTGTAGTTTATCTTTGAATACTTGCATCTAAAAGTTTCTACATATATTTCAGGTTTACCACTTTATGATTAATTCGCGACATCTTTCTTTAAACCATGGTATACGCATACTCAGATTTTTCTAGTCAAATTTAAATCTTCTTCTTTAACCCATTCCCAGATGGTTTAATTTTAGACTGGTCCAAATTGAAAGGAGTTGCAGGCGAAAATATCAAGTTAATAAAATTTTACATTTTTTCAACTTTCTGGGTAGAAAATACTGTGTGAAATGAAGAAATTGCCTGTTACAAGCAATTTCTTCATTTTACACAATATTTTCCTAAATGTTTTCCTTGGGGGTGTTCAAAAGCGTCATGCTGTGGGAATGAGTTAAAAAATGTCGTTCCTTGCATATCAGGGACTTTTATCCAACGTAAGACCTCGGTTGACCAAGATGTTGTAATTTCTTAACCTTTTCCAGTTTTGGAAAATCTTTAGACCTGTCGAGATTAAAATGTTCAAGTATGGTAAAACAAAACAAATAATAAAAAATCGCCAAAAAATCTTCGTAAAATTTTAAAATGAATTTAATTTTGTCAATCAAAATTTCCTTCATTATAATTGATTAAAATAATAAAGTTTCTTAATAAGAAAAGTGAAAACTTAACTCTTTGCATGTTTGTACTTAATATAGTTCAACACAGTATATTTTTTATTTTATATTTTTTATACAAAATAAGCCAAATGATATTATCTTTTAATAAATGCAGGGGATACTTTTTTTTTCATTTTGCTATAAAACTTACATCTCACAAGACTTTTTTCAATTTATCCTGTGTATTTTATCGGGTTTAATAAAATCACAATCTGCATCTCTCCTTCTTTTTCCTTATTACAATTTCTTTTGCCTCTATATTTTTCATTCGTTAATTTATCTTTTATTTGAGCCTATGCGTGACATTTCCAATCATTTCGCATGTGCGTGACTTGCACACATTGAGCACCCTGGACGGCCATTTCGGGCAATTAGAATATTCGCTGATTGTTTAAAGAAGCTTTGGGTCAGTATCTATCTACAGAGCGCAGAGTGAAGACTCTGATCAGACATTGTGGATGCACTGGCTGATCTGAGTCTTTACTTGGCGCACATGTGTAATGGTTGGAAATGTCACGCATGCGCTCATTCATTTATCTTTTTGAAATCTTGAGTAAAGCACCTTTAAGCTTAAAACCCCGGGAATGTTTAGTATACACTCAAATCTAATCAATCGCAGAAACAATATGAAATTCCAAACACTCAGACGCGGAGGTAAAGCATAAACCACGTCAATGTCAAATGCAGATATTGTAAGACACATTGATAATGGTATCCAAAGCTTTTTAAAGAAGAACTTAGATTATTCACATTCCAATCTATAAAACATTATGCCGCCGAATTCCATAACGATGTCTCGTTCAATAAGATCCCTAATAACGAAACTCTTAATAGAAATTGAAGAAATCTTATCCCGCCCACTGACTCCGCTGGCCGAGCCCATTGTATCCAACAGGGCCTGCCCCTTAGATGTAATCAAAGCCCTGAAGGGCCTGAGAGTTGCGACAACAGACAGACTGTAAGGAATTCATTACCAAACATAAACGGAATGCTGTTGGCCGTTAACTGAACAAATGAGATTGATCCACTAAGAGGAGACCAATTCGAGTAAATTCTGTGTGTGTACTTCTGTTTATTTAATTCCGTGTTAGTGAGTTCTATTTTTAAAGCCTAGTGTGATTGGATCTTGCATTTAGGTACTATTTTCTTACATATGACTTCATATCACACAGGTTACTTAAAGGAATCATGGACTATCTGAGGTGAATTGTGTTTTGAAATATGAACATTTTCCACTATTTATAGACATCAGAGAATATTTCTTCTCGATGTTGCACAACAAGCTCTGGAAAGCAGTCTTTTAAACCCCTTAGCAAATTCAGAGGACATAGTTAATTGGGTAGAAAGTAGCTTCTTGTTGTATAAATCTGGTTTCTGTTTCTCATCAGAGGTACTTTCAGTGCTTTGATTATACAAATTATTGAACTTCAAATCCCAGCTGAAAATTGAAATGAATACTAAGATGAATAAACCTTAATCCATATAATAAAAAGTTCGTACATATCATCTAGGGAAAACTGATTGGGTTTTGGTCGAACATTTTTGAGTACGGATGATGTGATGAAAATAATCTTTTCTCTGCTTCATATGGTTACGTAACTAAAAAATAGCGGGTATCTTTAGAAATATATGCCTTAACTCGTCTGGACTTCAAATTTGAAAATATTTCAAACGTGTATTTCCTTACATTGCATCCAACGCGAGAAGATTCGTCTCGTGAATGACAGAAAATCGGTTCAAAAAATGATTTTACTAAATTGGGGAAAGCCCGGGCCAGGGTGGTACAAACATAATTTTTGTACAAGTGAAATCATATTTTACTTGCAATCAAATTATAACCTTTAACAGGAAGCGCAGAAATTACAGTAGACGTCTTGAGAAAAACGTGACCTAATTTGGCGTTTCCATCCATCTGGTACTTAAGTCAAATCAGCCTATCGAAGACATGACATTAATCTGGGATATAACCATTGTCTCAAGGGTAAATGCCTTGACTCGTCACTAAATAATATTTATGGATTGTCTCGAAATCAAACAACACCTCGGATTTATGTCAGGAATCAACATTCTCGTTTAGTATCAGGGCAGGATATAAACAAGTGCGCGCGCATGCGTCGGACTCCAAATAGGTGTTGATAATACTGTGCATTCAGTAGTTAGGTCTGACCCACTTTATTTGAAACCACAAATAACTCCTCAAAATCAATACGTTATAAACTGATTTTAGTATAAATGACAGATTATCGCATTTTAAACTTAAAAATACCAAAATAAGTCAATATCGTCTATGCAATTTCCTACGGACCCCTTTAATATATTAGGAGCCGTACGGCGCGTTTCGAGTATCATATGTATTAATGCTAAATTTTGTCGTTGATAATTTGTTTCATCGGAGATAACTAATATGAGAATTATATTGCATTTGCAGATTTATTTCTAAGAAATATAAAATAATGTGAAGATCCACACTGTCCTTTCGAATTTATGGTCTTTTAATCAAAACTGACGATCTAATTATTTGTATGTTTCGTGGTTATTTACACGTAGAATGTAGTTCACTTGTAAAGTCAAATGTTTCGATAAAATTACGATAATTTTGTATTGAAGTCTTTCAAAATTATGTCATCTTTTAAAAGGGCGTCCAAAAATTTATAATCTGGCCCTGTAACACAGAATAAGCCTATTTTAGGAACGGCAAGGTCAGGGTGGTTATTTGTCCCGGGCCATCGGAGGAATACATGAGATAGTAAAATCGTGCGACGACAATGAGTAGCTTCAAACCTTCGGTTTGCCGCAACTCAAACAGAGGCATTTTACAACATTTAAAGCCAGAAAAATTAAACGTTTTGGCGAGTTGGCGACCTTAACGTCGTAACTTCATCTTGAAAAAGCTGCAGTTACGTTTAAGTCGCCATACCAATAAAATTCATCACACTAATGTCGGCTACTGTTTGAGTTCAAAGTTCATTTCGGTTTAAATGAATCCTTTAATTGATCAGTTGATTCTTTGATGAACAGCCGCGATCCACCGCTTAGATTCCTTATACGAAATTCTTAATCGATATTCTAAATTAAACTGGTTTGTGACGATCAAAAAATCAAGTAAAAAAACAAAATAGCAAAGGCTAGAATATTTCTTATCTTTTTACTTTTGATGATATCATGTAATATATTTCAGTCAAATTATCTTATTCCTAAATGTTTAACCTTACTGATTTCTGAAATGTAATCTAGTTTAAGAAAACAATAATAATAATAATAATAATAATCTTTCAAAAACTTGTCATTAGGATTTTAAGATTAAAATTCTTTGTTTTTTGTACGGGTAAACATTTCTAGGAGAAATTCTCGAAACTAGTAATTGTTTACGAGGCTTATGTGTAAGTTTGTCGCTCTCACTTAAAGATAATGAATAAATAATGAAGCAATCGAGGTTATTCTTGGACTTTCTACATAAATAACGTAATGCGATGTACGATGTAGCGAAATTTCCTTAATCTTTATTGAAACATATATATATGTATAGGATCTGTAAAGCAACGAAAAAAAAGAGAGAAGAAAAACAAACAAAAAAACACGCACACATTGTATCCACAACGGAATTCGATTATTACGAAGAATAATTTGATCCGATATGAATTTGGTATTGTTGTTTAACCCGATAAGAAAAGGGTTTGAAAAAGATGTTGAAATGAAGAAATAGCTTTTACTGTTTTCTACCTTAAAAGGTAAAGATTTCCCGATTTCAAAAATTTTGAAATGACATCTGCATTCTATTTTCGTTTGGATCGGTCTGAAATTTTGTCGTGTGAGAATGGGTTATAGATGAACACATTCAAACGTGAAAAAAATATGCAAACCCAAACCAACCAAACAACGTTTGAAAACGGTGTCTAAAGTCCTCTTTGTCTTCTTCTTGTCTAAAGATCGTGATCTTACATCTTTTCTGTAGTTCACGGGTCCCACATGTTGACTATAGTCCGTGGTTCATTATCGTGTCTGAAGTCTACCGGTCTTGCACCGTGTCTACAGTCAATAGCAGCATTCGTTACTAATATTAGAAACAACCTTTGCACACATGCCCCTCGCTTTTCAAAAAGTAGGACAGAGAAAGAATGTCCTACCATTTGATTACTATAAAAATTATGGTAACTCAAGTAAAAAATCTATTTAAAACCGAATTAATAAGGGTATCAATTCTCTTAATGATTTTGTTCAAGCTTGAGTTATTTCCGATACAAAATATGCTGAATTATTTGTCTTACCTTCGAAATGTGTGCACTACGTTTTATGCAGAGCAAATATTGCCTACGTCATAGAAGGTCGTTGATATGGACCCAACATCTTTTTGTTTGGTTTTGTTTATAGGCCCTACGTCAATGAGCCAAATACTGTATCTTTAGTCCACGGTGTATAGTCTGAAAGTCCTACAATCTTGTCTGAAATACACAGGTCCTAAATATTCCTATAATCTACGGAACCAACACATTGTCAATTGTCAACGGGTCCTACCCAATGTCTTTTGTTCACGGGTCCTACGAATCGTCTACAGTCAATGGATGTTTTATTTTGTCCATAGTCTTCGGGCCCTACATCTTGGCTGCACCAAGAGTTTCACAGCTTGCATATAATCTACTGGTCCTAAACCATGCCTATAATCCACGGGTGTTACTTATTGTCTTTAGTCCACCATTCTTTAATCTTGATCATCATTCTTTAATCTTGTCCAGAGTCCAAGGGCCCTAACTCGTGACTATTCTTCCATGGTCCTATACCTTGTCTATTCTCCATTTGGCCTACATTTCGTCTATAATACAAGTTGTTGCCTCCTTAAAATACTGTTTTTGCAATGAAAGACTTCTTGCTCTGGCACGTTAAACAAGTTGTGTGTGCAGTCAAAATAGATTAGTTGCGGTTCAACTTTCAATATAATATACATCTGGCAGAGTTTATAGAAGTTTGCAAAAAAATTTAATGGGGATTATTTAATATTCCAAGACTCAGTTTTACCTTTTATGAAATATATTTTAACTTCAGTTGAAAACAGATAATCGAATGGTTGATCCTTTCCTATTGTTCACGTGTTTTCTTTTTTTACCAGTATAATTATACATGCAATTATTCCTAACCTTCTATACATCTAACCTTCTATAAACTTCCATCAAAAGTGAAAAATCTAGTTATTGCTTTTATATGCGCGCACTCTCATATCTAACCGCTTTAACGGTATTACCAACGTGAATACGCGTTTTTTAAGCTCATGCGACTTAAAGTAGACTTTTGATCCTACCGGTGCACCATAACTGAGAGATAAAATGGTAAAGAATATTTTAACGATTGACTAAGTAACAAAGTACGAGTTTGTGGACGTTTCTTTTGGTGTATTTTACATCATTCGACATTGAAGGCTGCATTAGAACGGAGAGTCTGAAAAGGGCTTGAAATTACCTGCCTGATAAAATAGAAAACAATTACGTTTACTATGCAATTGACTGATGATGAATTACTAGATATCAATCTTAGTTTCATGTCAAATATTCTATAAAGCGGTATGCAGATTTAAGACATAATGATTACATCACTATGTTGATTTAAATGTTGAATGACTAAATTGAGATCGATTAACATATTCCTGCAAGGTTATAGGAACAGGGGGTCGTTGCCTCACCCTTCCCCATTCTTGACAAGTTAGACACATAATATGTACTGTTTTACATACACTGAGAAAAATCTTCCGAACCTAAGTTGAGATTTTAATTTCTTTTTCTATGGGATAGAAAATATTGTGAAAAAATGAAGCAATTTCTTCATTGTAACCAATACTTTCCAAAGTACTTTTGATATTTTCTTGGTGGGGATCCATATACGGTATTTGCGTGGGAATAGATTAAATCTCTCTCCGTTAAACTCGTTATGGTATTTACTATGTTACTATGTACTCTCTCTCTCTCTCTCTCTTTCTTTCTTTCTCTCTCTCTCTCTCTCTGTTTGTTTGTTTCTGTCGTGTGTGGTTTTGTCCCCGTGAAACGAATGTGTTGGGCGGACATTTAAATGAAATAATAATTAAAAAAAAATCTGACAGACATTTTTTTATTGTTTATTGTTATTATTCTTTTCTCTTTATTTCTCGTTTCTTTTCATTTCTTCTTTGTTAAGTATTTTGATTCGAACATTGAAAAACATGTAATGGAAAAACTTGGAATTGTTTTAATTAAACAGGCCGTCCTTTTTCGGCTGTGATGTCTTCGTTGTACTGTATGCAGTTTGTATGTATAATCACGCAAAAAGGAATGCAAATATTTGAGAAAGGGATTCGGTCCAGTACATGTCTGTCATAAAGATAATTGGGATAGAATATATATCGTAGAGAATGAAGCTATTGCTTATATCAATCAATCTTTATTTTGCACATTTTTTTAAAAAAATCTCTCCTTGAGAGGTGCAGCACTAATCAGACAATTGCGCCTTTATAAAAAAAAAAAGAAACATTTGGAATTTGTCTTTACCAACATGATAAAGTCACGTCATTTAGGCAGTTTTTCCCAGATAAGAGACCAATTACATTGTACGACAAGACTGCATACTCTCAATATAGGAAATTAAGCTATTACACTTACCATATTACGGTCTTTCTGTCATTTCGTTAATTCAGTTTATCAAATTATGTACTACAATGATTATACAAGTGGAAGTGTTTGTGGCGAAATGCAGCACTATCGAAACAATGAAAATCAACATGACCGAGTCCAGTCGGTAAATTATAACGTCGTTGTGCTAGCTAAATGTTGTAACTACAGCTTTATGTAAGTTGTAGTTACGACATTTTCTTGTCTACTGGCGAAATGGCTTAGATGTCTCCCTTTGAATCTTTGGAGTGATATCAGGAAATTGTGTACGGTGAATGAGAATAGAAATTAGTAAATTATATAAACACGTATAGCCAACACAATGATTAGAGAAAAGTTTATTAAAAGTAACCTAGCGTTATTTCAAATTATTTACCTCATCTTATGATAAGTTGATTTGGATTCATCTGGAGAATTCATAATATATCGTAAACCTTTGAATTGCCTGCGGAAGATAATGACTATTTTTCATTATAACGTCAAACAGGCAATGCTCGGTTAAGCGACCCCATTTGAGAAATCCAGTAGCCGAGACGATTTCAAAAGTATGCTTTAGATCAATAGACAAAAGCAAATTGTGTCAACAGATGAAGAGAAATTATTTATTAACGAAACCCTAGTATACATAGTATATATATATGTGTATTTTTTCACTGAGGTGTAAAACGAAATTATAATCAGACTGTATGAATCTTCTTACGGTCCCCTTTCGTTTTGAATAAATCAAATGAAATAAACAAAAAAGAAAGAATTTCAAAGAAAAATGGGCATGTGACAAAATCGTTCGCAAAATAAAGCTACGAATTTCTTTCTCTTTTTTTTTCCTTCTTTTCAAGGGCGTATGAAAATACTATTTTAAGCTAATCAGAATGCTGGAAATTTAACCAAATCACACACAATGACGCTTTTTGACGCCCCAAGAATAAAAACTGTTACAGTGGAAAACATTGTGGAAAATGAATTGCTGGTTACAAGCAATTTCCTCATTATCCACAATGTTTTCTTCATCAAAAAGACAGATAATTTTTAATTTCAATGACAAAAAATGGTCGTCTGCATCTTCTTTCATATTTGACCAGTCTAACATTTTGTCGTCTGTTAATGGCTAAATAGAAAAGCCTTAAAGTCAAATTATTTCGTATTGGCGTGAGATCAGCAGAAGCTTACCATTGACAAAAGAAAGGGGGGGGGGTATATCGTTAGCTTAGTGTAAAAATATCATTAGTATCTATACTTTCTATAGACAATTATAATGTTGTTGCACTAAGCCATCGATATAACGTTACTTTCTTCTACATAAAGTAGATATGATTGATCTATTGATTATAAATATATTGGTTTTACGTCACCTTCAACATAAAATCGGTTAAATAGCGGAAGCTGGTGCACATAGTCATTGTTTCCCGCCAATTCGCACACCAGTTTCAGCACAACATTCAATTAAAGCAACCAATTGCTAATCAGACTTAGTCAGAATAAGGCAACCATTGAGAGAATCCGATATCGCATGTCGCTTTGACTTTTGATTTTTTACAAAAATAGCATTGTACAAGCCGGGGATGAAAACAGAAGGTCGTGAGCACAGCGCGCTGCGTATTGAAAGACCTAACTGGGCTTTAGAAAACGTGAATTTTCTATAATGATTCATTACCCACACCGTATAGATAAGAAGCAAATCGATGATTGATCGATGGCTACGCCCACTCACCTCCTACAGGAAGTTCGACTTACATACCAAAACGGTTTCTTTTGCAAAAATATAGCCAGTAACATGTATCATAAAAGTAAAATGGTTCTTGGTGATCTAACCATCGTCCGTGAAGCTTGAATGATCTGCGGTTACAACGTTTATGTAGCCAAACAACAAATATGCCTAACAAAATTATCTTCCCTTCGTAACGAATGATTTGATGAGAACGGCGCTACGTCGATTCCACCTGTATTCAATGTTACGTTGTCCATTTATTTGTGAGATTAAGAAGATAAGCGTAATTAGTTCTTCAAAAAGAAATATTACGTGTCAAGCGAAAAATATGACATCCTAAGAAGGCCGAAAATATGGACTCTGATTTGACCGCACATGCGGACAAGGAATGGAACTTTTGAATCATTGACGATTGTTTTAGTTCAGGCCCAAGAGTAATTTTAGTTTTACCTTAAAATTGTCTAATCGCTGGCCCTATCGATTTACTCCGTTGGACACGCCCATCGACTCCGACAAGAAGTCTAGCTTCGATTTAAATCGGTGTTATTTTGAAAAATAGATAGCCAGTAGCATTTAACAAAAAAGAAGTATAGTTGGTTGGCGACCTAAACTTCCTAATTGCAGCTTGAATAAGCTGTAGTCACGCCATTTACGTCGCCAAACCAACAAAAAGATTAACAAAAATGGAAGCAAATGTCGTGGATCAAAACTCAGTTCTTGTCTTAATGAATGTTTTTTATTGGTCGACTGGTTTTTGATTGCCAGCCGCGATTGGTCAATTATAAAGTATTGACTATCCCAGCACTCTGTTTATCTTTTGGAAAATTTCTCTTATTACATAAAGCTCTGAGCACAGTCTTAAAGTTTATTGTATCATTATTTATTCATGACTGTTACTGGGATTTAGACAGCACTCTGTCATACGCTGGATTTGTAATTGCAAAACATTGTCTTGAATACCGAGTAGACGTCTGACTTGATGGGTTCGTTAAACACGAATTTTAGCGAGCAAAGCGTCAGCTTTAATATCTTAAGTTAACAGACCAAATTCTAGGGTCGCAAAGTTCAACGAGTGCAAACTGCCACTGGAGGCTTAACCTCTAAATCCATTAAATACCTACACCATAAAAAGTAGTTCTTATGCATTTAAGGAATATTGCAAACTCTACCGACAAGCTCATCTCTTAGGCATTTTTAAGCTCCCTTGAGTCTGACTCCTAATCATTGGGTACCGGGGTCGATCACCAATTGTTGCGAATATCTTTTCTCTTCCATATATGGATGGATAATCGTAACCTTAGGTGGGACGAGCAGCTGGGTGTTTTGGTAGTATTGGTGTGAGAAATGCCAGGAACCTTTGTTTGCTTGTTTGTTATAATTAGTTTTAAGGCCGCTTTTAACAATTATTCAGTCATACCACGGCGGCTTGAGCACCTAAAAATGGATTCCTGGTATATCTAGCACTAGTACCACTATTACAACCTTTCCTAGCCTCCGGCTGCTATCCCACTTAGATTTAAGGTTATCCGCTTATTGGTGAGAGGATAAGGTACTCCAGCCGCCGCTTTATGACTAAAATACTGTTAAAAACGGCGTTAGAACAATCCATTGATTCAATCCATCTACAAAAGCTATTTAGCTTGAATTCTCTGTTAACGAAATTTCGGTCCCATCCTAAATATATGTAAAATAAAGATTTGTTGTTAATATTTCGTTTAAAGTTGATTGTTTTAATTCGGCAAAATAAATTTTCTTCATTTTCCAGAAAGTTTGAAATGTTTAAATGGAAGTTGAAGGTGGGAAGTCTGAAGTGTGAAGTTGCAAGTATGAAGTCGGAAGTGAAAACTTGGAAGTATGAAGTGTGAAGTTTGAATAGGGAAGTCGGAAGTTCAGGTGTGAAATTTGATTAATGAAGTATGAAGATGGAAGTATGAAAGTTTGAAGTGATAACTTAGAAGTAGAAAGTGTGGAGTTGGAAGTCGGAAGAATGCAGTATGAAGTTGCAAGTATGAAGTGCGAAGTCGGGAGTGTGAAGTTGGAAGTATGAAGTAAAAAGTCGGAAGTGTGAGGTCGGAGGTGTGAAGTTGGAAGCATAAGTTGGAAGTATGAAGTGTGAAGTTTGTATAAAGAAGAGTATGGAGTATAAAGTGTGAAGTTGGAAGTATAGAGTGTGAAATCGGAAGTGTGAAGTCGGAAGTGTGAAATTGGAAGTTCAAACTTCCGAGTTCACATTCCAAACTTTTCAACTTCACACCTAAAACTTTCAACTTCAAGCTTCACACTTCAAGCTTCAAACTTCCAACTTCACACTTTAGACTTCCCACTTCAAACTTCAGCCTTCACACTTAAGACTTCTGATTTCAAACTTCACACTTCCGACTTCCAATTTCACACTTCAAACTTCCACACTTCAGAACAGAACAGAACAGAACAAAACTTTTATTTACATCCAAGTACATAACAGTACAACATAGACAAAAAACATGTAAACATGAATTTGTAATATTTAAAACTTCCGTTGTGCCAAGACAGTAGGTTGTTAGGAGAGAGAAATTTAGGAAAAACTATTATATGTGGGATAGAATCTCTCAGTGTATAGATAAGAAAAGCAAGGAAAATAATTTCTGATATAGAATCTCTGTTTAGATATGAAGTTTCAGACAACTAAGGATTTTATATATATATATATATAGGATGTAATTTCTGTAAGGACTAAAAGTTCTCAGAAACCGGCACCACAGAATCCTGCTGTGGTTACGCGGTTTCCGACGAGACGTTATGGTTAAAACCTCGTTTGGATTCTTTTAATATCATAGTACTGTATCCCCTTTTTTCCCGGGCCTTGTTCGAAATGAAAAACAAGGCTGGGATACGGGGAAGTTTAAGAAAACAACATGTACAATAACAACTAAAAGGCAGGTAATTTGTATATGTGTATATTCAAATTCAGAATTAAAACTTCACACTTTAAACTTCACACTTCAAAATTCATACTTCAGATTTCCGAGTTCACATTTAAACTACCAACTTCACACTTCACGCTTCAAACTTTCCACTTCACGCTTCATATTTAATGTGGTTTTATCATGTACTGTGAATTTAAGAAGTCACCAAAGGTCTCAGAATTCACATTTCACACTTTGCACTGTGAATACATGATGTCACCACCGGTCTTTCGTAAGGAAAGGATGTTGTTGAAGTACTGGTCTGAGAAATACCAGGGGCCGTATTCACTAAACTTTTCTTAATTTTAGAACTGGGTCTAGGCTAAATAGTAAGGTTCATACTATTCCGAGAATAGACTAAGGTTCGTATTCACCAACACAATTTAGAACAGACTTCAATTAGAACGGTTTGTATATTGCATAAGCGACCGCGCACCTGCACTGGTTTCTCGACTTCTAAAAAGCGCATTTCCAAAACAGTAGCCAGCTTTTAACCCTTAAACCCATCATATAGCCAAATTAAAAAAAAATATATTGCAAAATCTTTAGCCTTTAACACAAAAATGGATCGAAATCGATTAATTAGGACGGATTATTATCCTTGATTGAAATCCTATATGGATCGCTGTGGCCGGGGGGGATGGGGTGGGGAATATTAGTCAATCGGCAAAACGAAAGGGTTACACTACAGTGATTAAAAATGAAATGAAAAAATGAAATAGCATCTCTAAGTTTGTCGATTATTTATATTTGTCTATGACTACGTAGAAACCTATTGGTGGCTTTTTATTATTTTTATTATTATCATCAATCATAAACCTGCCGTGGCCCATCGGTTCGAATTGAAGACGACGATGGAAAAACAAGCAGCGGTTGTACAATGCTAGCATTAATTCCGATAATAGTTTTATTTTGAGTCGGGAAAAAAAGAGACCAACAAACAATAAGACGAACAAAACTTTAACTCAAAATTCAACATGGCCTACCTCAATTTTCTGTCGAACTCTTTCCAAATATTCCAGACAATATGCATATTTTTGAGAAAGTTGAGTGTTACTTGACTAAAATCTGTGTTGCATTGCAGAAAGTATCAGCACCCAAGCAAAAGAATCTTGATTGAAAATGCACCAAGCTTTCCACTGCTTGAGATGAAATGACAATCTGCCTTTTTCTTTGAACTCCCATCCTGTCATTTTTGGTTCCGAGTTCATTGAAGAACACGTGAAATTCTGAATAAGCGGCGAAGTCTTTCCTCGTTCAGCATCCTTTTCACTTAAAATTTAAATCCATTTTGAAATCATCGGTAAATATTACTATGAGAAGAGCTGCAAGAGTGAACTTTCTGTCACCAATGTAAACACTATCTTATATTACGTCAGAAATATCAGTGACGTCATACATGTCAGACCTTTATTTTATCCAAAGGGAAATAATTTTCCTCTTTTTGTGTTATTCTACATTATTCTGTCTACAAACATATTTTAGGACTATAATGCAGCGAACGGGTGCCATTTTTTCATTAATAATGCGTATTTAGTACGGTAGGTATTAGACTTGGAATAATGAAGAATTTTCCCTAAATTTAGTTCATTTTAAAGTTTAGAATAGGTTGGTGAATACGTACTAAATTCAATTTAGTCTATTCTTTGGATTTAGTCGGCTAAATCAATTTAGAATGCGTTGGTGAATACGGGCCCAGGAATCCACTGTTAGGCGTAGAACCGCCGCGATGTAAATGAAATATTATTAAAGGCGGCGTTAAACCCCATTCATTCATCTTACCAAAGAGCAATACATCGTAAAGATATGATGATCAACCTATATTGTTATGAGCAATTCTTTTATTTTTCTCTATTTCGTTAATCCCACATTGCACCTTTTCACATTAGTTTTATCATATTTTAATTTTCCGGTACGATGTACAACAACATATGATCTGATTTTAAGTAGATGTTAACTGAAAGAATTATTTTCGAGTTGAAGATATTTTTTTTATTATTTTATTTCATTTTAATGGAAATATATAATGGCACAAGTTTTTTGTTTCATATCTCCATGAAAAAAAATATATATAGTCTCTTCATTTCTTATACTTAGCATCAAGCGAAAAAAAAACCAACTTACACTTTACATTGTTTGATATATTTTTATGGAACTATTTCGTGCGCTAGCATACAAATAGCTGCGAGATAAAAACTTTGTTCATGGAGTATGAATAATCAGAACGCTCATTTTTTATCTACTAAAGGTTAATTTATATTCTTGTGTTCAAAATATTTTTGAATTTTTAATATGACAATCTCGACTGAAAGATGTTGAGGTACCGAAGTGATATTTGAAAAAAAGGAAATCATAGTTGGTAACATAAGGCACAGCTACATGAATGTAATTGATTAATCGCTGGCCCCGCCCACCGACTCCATAGGCCCCACCCATTAACTCCGACAGGAAGTCCCACTTCGATTTATAACGGCAATTAGCATGTAACAAAAAGGTGGAATAGTTGGTTGGTGACATAAACGTCGTAACCACAGCTTGAAAAAGCTGCATTTATGACGTTTAAGTCGCCAAAAAAAAAAAAAAAGAAAAAAAAAGGTTAACGTGCTTGCCAATCAAAGAATCAATCAACCAATCATATTAATCATTTAGAGCGGAACTAAACTTTTATCTCCAAAATGGGCTGACAGATATGGAAAGCATTTCCGTTGATTTACTGTCTTAAACGTCGTAACTACAGCACATCTAAGCTGTTGTTACGTCGTTTAGGTAGCCAACCGACTATTCTACTTTATTTCGTTACATGACACTGGCTCTAAACTTTCAAAATAACGCTGTTTAATACCTGAGTGGAACTTCCTGTAGGAGGTCAGTGGGCGTGGCCAGCGTTCAATCAGGTAGCTACCATCTGATGAAGTTTGTTTAAAGTTAGTTCCAGGCTGGCACGAGATAGACAGTGCTTCTTCTATATGTGACCAGCAAGCATTATAACATTTATTAGAGGAAAACTCCCTGGGTAGTTCCCTAGTTGTATTAGCAATTATATAATTGACTCATGTGATATGATTGTTGTAAAAGCTGCAGACTTATCTAAATGATATCGACTAAAGCTTATTAGATTTCTCTGTGGACCATAGATGCAATTAGATGAAATAAGACGATTGCATTGGATATCGCTTGACTCATATAGCTGGGGCGTATTAACCCATAACCATTCAAGATAGTGGTTTCCGTGATCGAGAGGTAGAGCAATGGCTTTCCGATCACGATGTCCCGATTTCGATTCTCTGGGGCGGCAATCGATCGTTGATCTACTCTTTTGTTTAAACCCTTAACGTAATGTTTTCTCCCTGACAAGGATTTTCTAAATTCAACCAACTTGAAATTGTTGTCTGCAACGTCTTTCAATTTGAACCAGTCTAAGGTTCAGTCATGATGTCAAGTGTTAACTCCTGGATTACTTCGTTTAAAATCGTTTATTTATCATGATAACATTTGACAAAGAAAATTAATCAATAAATCCAGTTTTGCTAGCTTACAGTACTTTCAGTACTTTGATTTAAAACGGGGTACGCCTGTATGACAACACAAGAAGCATTATTTCAGCAACTTATGCCACATTTTGAGTCGTGTCTTTGTAAAAAAGGGTGCAGCTGGTCAGAGTCTAAATGGCAACCCAGGGACATTTTTCGAATGACAATTGTTAAGGGCCCCCGGTGATTTAAGATTTAGGCCCACTGATTTTTAGAGAGAAAATACATGATGATTTTCTTGTTTGTTTCTATGTACAATAGTGTAAACATTTCGGTTGCCAGGACAACTAAAAAGTTCTAATCGAAATAATTTCGTTTAATGTTTTTGTAGAGTATAACCTAACGAAAATCCCTGCAAAGTTTTAGCTTGGTTGACGAATTGGTGTTTGGGGAGGATGGTTTTAAAGATTTTGGACGGACGGATAGACGATAACAAATAACAAAAGCTCACTTCGCACTTCGTGCTCAGGTAAGCCAAAAAAGAATAAAAGATATATTTAGAGAAATTGATTTTCAAGACGCCATCTTCGTTTTTTTCATTTTCCATTTACTCGTAAGTTTCAATTACTATTTCTTTTGTACATGTAAAAAATCCTTCTTTGCCTTCGTTACCGTTCTTGAAATACATACAAGAAGATTAACATAAAATCGATGGGCTACTTTTATCTGATTTACAATGTTCGCTATCCAATTGACCAATCGCGGCTGTCACTCAAGGATTAAACCGACCAATCAAATAATTTATTCAGGCCGGATCTGAGCTTATCAGCTCCGACATTGGTGCCATTTTTGTTTACCCTTATTTTGGTTTGGCGACTTAAACGTCGTACTACAGCTTATTCAAGCTGTAGTTACGACGTTTAGGTCACTTACAAACCATTTTACTTTTTTAATACATGCTAATGGCAATAAAGGTTTGCCAGATAATGCTGTTAAAAATCGTAGCGGGACTTGCTGTCAATGGGAGGGGCCAAAGAAGTAAGTGGGCGGGGCAAACGATTGGTCAATTGAAGACAATGTACATTGCAGTTGACACATAACGACGTTCAGCGACAATAAAATACTTCAATGGTTATCTGCCTTCAGTCGGCATAAAACTTCAAATGAATTAACATATACACTTGAATCGTAGAAATTTTTATTTGGTGACCAAAAACATCGTAACAACAGTTTATTCAAGCACCAGTTCCGAGGTTTTGGTCGCCAACCAACGATATGTATAGTAGACCATTGGGAAGAATAAATTGTCTCGAGTGTCGATAGCAAAGTAAGGTGGACCTCTGGAGAAATTGCTTTAATTAGAACGGGGTTTATCTGTTTCTTGCCCAGTTTGCAAGGTTTCGATTCTTTGTCAGTTGAAAAAGACGGGTGCTTTTAACTCCAGATTTATACTTCACAGGCGTTAAAATGACACTTGTTTACAAATACAAAACTGTTAAAATCAAAACATTCGCCACTCTCTTTTTCCATCAAAAGATAGCGTCTGTCGCTTACATATTAAACGTGTCCGGTCTTAATTATTGCCGTACACCCAAAACCGCTTCGAGTCTAAAATCCATTTTATCACTCAACTGAACCCGAACACCAAACCGTCGGTGGGCGATTAAGCGTGACTGCAGTTTAGTAAAGCTGCGGTTACAGTATTTAATCGCTAATAAACCATAACAAAGAACAACCTATCCTCCATAAAACTGAACTATTAACATATGTTTCCTTCTGGGTGTAGGTCTTTAGGTAAACCGGATGTGTTAAACTGTCTTTTTCATTTATTTATATTCATTTGTCCATATTGTACCAAAATGTACTTGAATTTTGATAAATGTCCTGTTCTGTGCTGTTTGTAAGCCACGAAAAAAATATCTTTTTAATCTGCGTTATGTGACTATGGACGCAAGTTGATTTTCGATAAGTGACAATACATTACATCTATTGGATTGTATAACCAAACGGCGATAACGTGTCACCTGAAGTTATTCTTAAGTTTTATATCATAAAATTATTTGATAATATATTAATACGCACATATTTACAGAGAGAAAGGGGAAGGGAGAGAGATAGAGGAGTAGAGGGGTGAGAGGGGGAGAGAGAGAATATTGCATATTGTATGACTTTGAAGAAGTTGTAACAAAAGTTATTAACTTTCCTCATTACTATTGTTAGAAAGTTATAAGGAAAATCAGTAAGAAGTAATACGGCAAATCAGTAAAAGGCTACAAGCCAAATCATCAAGAAGAAAAAATGGATATCAGTAAGAAGTAATAAGGGAAATCAGCAAGCAGTAATAAGGAAAATAGGAAGAAGTAACACGAAAAATCAGTAAAACGTTATAAGTCAAATCAGAAAGTAGTACGGGAATTCAGAAAGATGTTATAATACGAAACAGTAAGACGTTATAAGATAAAGCAATAAAAAGGAAAATCAGTAAGAAATTAGAAATTATAAGGCAAATCAGTAGGAAGTCATGATGGGAATCAGTAAGAAGTAATAAGGGAAATCATTTGAAAGTAAAAAAGGGAAATTAGTGAGAAGTCATGAGACAAATCAATAAGAAGTAATAAGGGAAATCAGTATGAAGTAATAAGAGGAATTGGTAAAGTTATAATGCAAATCATTTAGAAGTAATAATGCAAATGAGTAAAATGTTATAAACCAAATCAGTAAGAAGTTATCAGTCAAATGAGAAAGAAAGTATAATGCAGACATCCAACAATGCGACAAAGATGCATGTATTTACAAGCAAGATTGTCGCATGTAAATACATGCGACATTGTAGTGGCCGCAATAGGACACCGTAGAAATCAGCTATTTGCCCCACGAATAGGCAATGGAATGCAATGGAAGGGTCGTCTATTTTGATCAATTTTTCTTCATTGGTATATTGAAATTTTTAAATTCTGTTTACTAAATCAACCTTTGTATTTTAATTGGTCGGTTTTATTTAAGCATTCTGTTTTCGCAAAGTGATTATTCCAACGAAAAATGTATTTCACAAATGCTGCAGTTCAACATTTTACTTCAATTGATCAAACTGCAAATATGCGAAGGCTGATCTACGTCTATACCTCCTCCAAAAGGAGGAATATTCCGGGTTCATCATGACAAAGGTGATTTTGTTGATCAAGAAACACGTATATTTAGATATCTAAGAAAGACATGATTGGCACGACATTGTTCTTTAGTTTCATATCATAAAATTAATTATACTATGGCATTTCGTATAACTTTGAAGAAGTTGAAAATAACTTTCTAACATACTTCCTTACTTTTAACCATTTTTAAGAAGTTATAGGGCAAATCAGCAGGAAGCTATAATTGGAATCTACGGTAGCCTACGGCGACCGCAAGTGTTTTAAATGCCGCATATAAGGTGATAGGTATTCGACAATGCGACGATCGTCGCGTGTACAAATATTCTACATTTAAATGGCCGCATTAGCACACCGTAGTAATTGTGTATTTGGGCTATAAAATAGGCATTTGAAGATTTGGGTAATTCGATCAAATTGTCTCTATTGGTTTATTGAAATGATTAAATTCGGTTCATTAAATTCTCTGGTGAGTTTTTAATTAGTATAATTTTTAAAGAATTCTACCCTTTTATTAAGCAAATGGTCTGTAAACCTTTTGCATAAAATGAATTCGTCAGGCAAAAACTACAGTTTGTGTATACTATGTAGCATTAGCATGTAAACCGTCAAGAAATAGCTTGTAGATGACATCAAGATAAATGACGGTTCATGCTCTTAATTTTCCGAACGCTACAAAAAACGGACCAATGGTCATGCCAAACGACCTCCGACCTGACAGCTCTACTGAGATATCAAGAGAAACGTACGTTTGCAAAACACACACACACACACACGGGACGTGTGAGTATATATATTTATATATATACATACACAAACACACACGCACACACAGGAACATAAAACCCAAAGCAATTCGATGATCCGCTGGCGACCTATATGTCGTACTTGCCGCTCGAATGGGCTGTAGTTTCAAAGTTAAATTCTTCCATCAAAAACGTATTTTATAAATAATACAGGTACATATTTTACTTAATTGTAAATAAAATTCTTTTGTTGATTAATTAGTTTTTTATTGAAAACAATGATCCACTTATTTACAAATTACTGACCCCGCCTACCAACTCCGCTGGCCCCACCCTCTGACCCAAATAAGAACTACGACTTCGATATTACACGGCATAATTTTGAAAAAAATGGCGAGTAACGAGAAACTAAAAAGTAAAATAGTTGGCTGGAGGTCTAAACGTCGTAATTACAATTTTATTAAGCTGTAGTTACGACGTTTGAGTCGCGAACCAACAAAAAACTTGACACCAATGTCGGCCAATTGTGGACTTCGAAGTTCACTTCTCCTCTAAATGAATAATTTGATTGGTCATTTGATTCTTTGGCTGACAGCCGCGATCGGTCAATTTTTCGTGTAGTGACAGTATTCCATGTATCATGGTACACCAATCTTACTGTTTAACCCATTCCAACACAGTGGAATTTTAGACTGGTCCAAATTGAAAGAAGCTGCAGACGACAATTTCAAGTTGATAGAATTTTGAATTTTTTCGTCATTTTGGGTAGAAAACATTGTGGATAATGAAGAAATTGCTTGATACAAGCAATTTCTTCATTTTCCACAATGTTTTCAAAAACTTTTTTCTTGAGGGGCGTAAAAAGGAGGGATTGAGTTGTAATGGGTTAAATAACTAGTATGGTGTAATGATGCCTAACTTCAGTTATCACCAGTATAGTCGAAAAGTGCGAAACTTGTCAGGGACCAGGATAAGCTATAGCTTTGGGTCGACTTTTTTTCAAGGCCCATCACAAAATCGTTAGGAGTAATCCCAAGCGATATGTTTCGTTTATATTTTCTTGCACGATGACCGACTGATAAATGGAGCTATTTTCTAACGGAATCCAACTCTTTATGCTGAATAATACAAAAAATGAAGAGAATAGTTTTGTTTTCGTTGAGATAAGAACCCAAAACCTATATCACACCGTATGAATACACGAAGCGGATTCGTATACTTGTTTTGATTGTGTTTTAAGTTCTTACCTAACTGAAAACAAACAAACAAAAAAAACCACATTTTCATTTCTTATGATTTAAAGCTGTAAAGCAAAGCAAAGTAAATATTTCACTAAGTGTTGAATAAAAATTCGTAGATCTACTTTGTGCGCAAGCATACAAAATTATTGCGTGCCCAAAATTTTGTTCGTGGAAGAACGGGAAAAAATCAACCGCTTGAATCTTGATATACAAAACTAAAAATAAGTTATTATTTGTACCAAATAAGAGAAACATGATGGTCATATATCGCTCCCCTGATGGCTCAAGGCTTTATTATATATAAAAAATATCAAAGCCCAACACATAATTATTTTGAGAAGATTTTTTAAAGGTTTCTCCTTTAATCCTATAGGTCTATAGAAGATCCTACCATTTAGAGCTAATCTACAGAGTACAGAATTTTTTGGAAGTCTTGTGGTAGGGGATCAATAGGCATTGATCAGAGCCAGCCTAATGGTTTTGGCGAAGAATATTTACCAAGGTATCCTTTATTCCTTTCTAACATTGATTGCACAGAAAATGGCTTATTTTCAGATACGGTCATTCTATGCAATTTTTGGGTAGAGGGTCAATAGGTATGGTTCATGGTTTATGTCAAGAAGATTTTCAGAGATTTCCTTCTTTATTTCCATGTAAAATCAGGGATCACAGAAAAACGGGCTTATTTTTAGTGTACGGTAATTCTTTGAAGTTATATGGTAAAGGGTCAATAGACATTAATACATGCATTATATTAAAATTCTATGCCCTATGTTTTACAAAGATTTACAAAATTTTCTTCTTTACTTCCTTGTGAAATCAGGGATCACACAGAAAAGGGCTAATTATCAGAGTACGGTAATTTTTTAAGTAATTTGGTAGAGGGTCAATAGGTATTGATACATACAAAATATTAAAGCTCTAGGCCTTATTGTTTTGGAGAAGAAGATTTTCAAAGATTTCATTTTCATTTCTATGTAAAATCAGGAATCACACAAAAACAGCCAACTTTCAAGATACCAAAATTCCTTGAAGTATTTTCGTAGATGGTCAATAGTTGATGATTACTACCAAATAGCAAAGCCCTGGGCCTTATGGTTTGAGAGTAGAATATTCTTTAAGATTTTTTTCACTCAGTTACAATGGCAAACCAAGTTCTTCATGGATATCAATTCTTTAAGGTATTTTTGAAAGAGCATGGCCTAGGGATCATTTCTATGAAGTTTGGGTGAAATTCTATGATTAGTTTAGGGAAACATTTTTGTGTGTGTCTGTGTGTAATCGTGAACAGAGGGACGGACAGATCGATGGACGGACGGACAGACGGATGGACGCCGGACAATGACCGATCACAATAGCCCACCCAGAGCAATTCATGCTCAGGTGAGCTAAAAAAGAATAGTATGAGTTGCGAGTATAATTGATTTATTGCAAAGAAACATAAACAAATGATATTTGCTTTAACTTAGATATTTCTAATATTTTTTCACGTCTTCTTTTTTGCATTTTTCAGTCCATCTTCTAGTGCTCGGAGAACTAGTCTCACGTTGTCTGGTGTAGCATTGTGTCCCATGATTCCAACTCTCCAAATCTTGCCGGCAAGCGCCCCCAGACCGCCAGATATTTCTACCTTATATCTAAAAAAGAGATTAATGAGTCACTGAATTTGGATTTGACATTGCCCTCGTGCAACCTAAGTTCTCTTTTCTTGTTCATCTTATAACAATAAATGTTTTATTTTGAAACTGCATTCAAGAATGTGACAGAGTTTTGTGAATTATCAAGATCAACAATTTCAACGGACGAATCGCATTTGTCAATAAAAAAAATGATCATTCTATCAAATCATTCAATTAGACATGAAGTGAACCTTATACTCCGACATTTGCAGATATTTATTTGAAGCATTCTGGTTGGTCTTTGGGAATTAAATGTCGCAAATACAGCTTATTCGAAGTGTAGTATCGAAGTTTAAATTGCAAATTAACCATTTCATTTTTTTAGTTAGCAAAGCGTCAACTTTGATAGCTTTAATTAACAGTCAAATTTTGAGGTCTTCTCAAAGTGCAAACTACCACTGGAGGCTTTACCACAAAATCCATTAAATGCATACGCCATGAAAAGTAGTTCTTATATATTTCAGAAACATTGCAAATTGTATTCAAATTGTAGAGAACTCTTTCAAAAGCATGCGATTTAACCGATTCCCACTCAATCCCGCTTTTTAGCATCCCAAGATGCCGGAAACATTGTGGGCGATAAAAAAATTGCTTGTAACAATGCAATGTCCACAATTTTTCTACCCTGAGTTGGAAAGATTTTCTAAATTCTACCAACTTGAAATTGTCATCTGTAACTTCTTTCAATGGGGGACATTCTTGGGTTATCTCTCTTGAATACTCTCGAGAAATACATTGGTCCCTACCAGTGTTTTACTTGGACTTTATCTTAGGTTTCTTTACACTGTCTGGTTTTAAGATCAGCAGTATAATGCAAACTTTAGAGCTGGAAAGTTCGTTTCATCTTGAAAATACATTTCTATGTTACTTCTGAACCATAAACTAACACCATCGAGAGATTTGTATTTATAATAAAACTAGACAAGGCAAATAAAAGATCGAAACAAGGATAAAAACAAAGGTAATGAAGTGAAAGGACCTATGTACATTTTGGAACACCCCTGATTTAATGGTCATAGGACAAAGGGAAGATAACACAGGAATGTCCCTCATTAGAACCAATCTTAGATTTTGTCATGTTCAAATGGGTTAACTCCTAGGCGACTTTAACCTCGTTTATTTATCATGATAACCATTGCTTTCTCAACTTACAGTACTTTCAGTACTTTGATTGTTACATTTTACTGACCATAACTCTGGCAAAATAATGACGTTTGATATTTAAATCGACGTAGTCATTTGGCGTGGACAAGGACCCGATATCAACGCAACACATGGATAGGAGAATGTGTTCGTTATATTAAAAGACATTATAATACATACCAGAATATTTCAAACAAAACAAATAACTTAAGTTAGACTGGTCACAAAAGTGTTTTTTTTTTTTTACCTATGATTTCTAACATTTACTCCCCTAAAAGGTTTTTTTTTTTGGGGGGGGGGCCTAGTTCAAATATCCAGACTATGATCATGCAACCAGATTAAGTTTGGAAACTCTTACCGATACACTTTTTGAACCATAGTCGTCTGGCACATTCTACCATTATAGCTATATTCTTACAAGCAAGCAGCTATCACGAAACCTTCATTTTACACGAGGTTAGAATGTAGAATCACTCTTTGTATGGCAACAGCATGAAGTCGTATGCTCGAATAATATTGTGGGGTTTTTTGTTTGTTTTGTTTTGTTTGTTCATGGGTGCGTGTGTTCTTGCTGTTGGTGTTTGTTTGTTTCTAGCAAGGGGTAATGGTATTTATCCATATTCCATTAAAAGTCAACCTAGACAATCTGAACATCTTTCAGCCTCAGTGGCAAATCGCCGTTAACCTTCCATAAATAATACACGTGGGTGAAAATCGTAAAGCAAGCAATTCTTTCAAAGCACCGGAATCGATCCTCACGACACTGAACTTTCACAGTGATTTATGAACGCAGCGTAATGCTACGTTTTCTCACTAAATACAGCCTTGCCATGTGCAATTTAAGTGCATTAAACTGCAATTAGTTTAAAGTGGTAATGGATATTGCACCTCATTTCCAGCCTCTCGAAATTCGGTCAATTTAATCTCTTTCAAAAAGTTTGGATCGACGCTCTAGTAAAAAGAGAATATCCAAGCACTTTGCTTTAATTGACGGATCGATGACACGCCCACTGAGCTCCGACAGCATGTTCCTCTTCGATATCAAAAGGATTTATTTCGCAGGATCTATGATCAGTAATAACAACATTTAACCCTTTCCTGTACAATCCCTGGTTTTCACGTCCCCGTGATTTTATTCTCGAGAATTATTGTTGGGAAAGAAGAAATTGCTTGTTACTACGTATGTCGCTGTTATTACGCCGTTGAGGTTGCCAAACAACCGTTTTAAAATAAAGGTCGGACATTGTCGAAGTGCAAAGTTCACTTCCTTTCTCAATGAATGATATGATTGATCGATTTGTTCTTCGATGATGAGCCGCGAACATTCAGTTACACGTATTGGCATTATATTTCTTTATCAATATCATTAACATAATATGTGTTCAGATTCACCTTTTTTTAACGCTACTTTTAACAGTATTTCAGTCATATCGCGGCGGCTGGAGTACCTAACCATGGATTCATGATATTTCTTACACCAGTTCTACCAATACATCCTTTCTCAGCCTCCAGCTTCTCTTCCCATTTAGGTTTAACGATTACCCGCCGAAATGGGATCGAACCTTGGGCCCTATGAATAGGAGACCGACGCGCTAATAACTGCGCTATGGCTGCTTTCCCAGATACTGTTATAATTACAAAAAACAACAAAAAACGTCCTTTAGAAAAATAATTTTTCTGTTATTTACCTAAGATGCTAAAATGTGGTGTCAACTTAGTATTTTTTGTAAACTGGTGTTTTAACATTCAAATGACAAAACTATCAACATTAAATTATTAATCATTCAGGCGAGCTTTGCACTATCTGCAGAACTGGGGAAGAATGTATTATCATTTATTGAGTTTTGAAATAAAGGAATGTATTTTATATGGAAAGTAATATGACGTTGTGCTCAGGTGAGCTAAAAATAAACTGATATCACTACGGCATAAACAAGTATCCTTTATATTATATGAAAACTTACTTTTTCATAGCAAAATCTGAGACATCTTTCCAGTGAATGCCTTCAGGTACACGAATTGCAGTTACACACGGCAGTCGATTGGCCTAAAATATTAGAAGGCAATGTATTAATTAAAAAATATTGTGTCTGTTTACCAAAACGTGTGTAATGTCATCAAAAAGATTACCTATTCAAGAAAATTTATCATATTCTGTATATTTGTAAAGCTGGCATATAGAGTCCTGAACAGCTTTAGTTCTATATTCTGGGTGTAATGTTAAATACAATTCGAACGAATGCGCATTGGAATTTAAAAAATAAATACTTCATCATAATATAAAATACAAAACACTACGTTTGCTCTTTAAAACATGTATATGATTTTGTCTCTTTTTTACAAAGAGAACAAACATTCAGAAATTCAGAGAATTTTTATCATTTACGATATAACAACATCTTCGAAACGCACTGAATTTCTTTGACGTTTTTGGGGAATGCTTCCAGTGGCTACACCTATTTCTTTTGCATGCCATCAGCACAACAAATGTCGATGGAAAAAGAACCATTCATTTGTAATTTAATTTCTAGTTTCGTCTATCAAAAACGAGCGTTCTGATTGGTCCAAAAAAATCATGACTCCATGAACAAAATTTTGAGCACGCAGCGATTCTGTATGCTTCCGCACAAAATGGCCCCATACAAAAAGATATCAAAATTTGTAAAGCATTTTTTCTCTGCTCGATGCTATTAAATTATATGAAATTAAGAGAATATTTTTTGTTTTCATGGAGGCTTCGCGCATTCATACATTGTGATTAGATTTTTCGTTTCATACCTCCATGAAAACAAAAGACATTCTCTTCATCTCTTAAAAATCTTAATCCATAGTTTTCTTACATGTTTTCATTGACTTATACATAAAAACGAAACACACGAGTTGCCATTAAAAAAAATTGATAGAACAGAAAATTGTTGAACTATTATTCTAAGACAAATTAAGAGATTGATTGATGGAATAGGCTTAACGCCACTTTTAACAGTACTTCGGTTATATCGCGGCGGTTGGAGCATCTAACCATGGATTCCTGGTATTTTTCACACTAGTACTACGACTACATCCTTTCCGAGCATCAAGCTTAAAGATTAAGAGAATCCGATGGAACTGTAGATTTATTGCGACAGACAGAGTGCAAATACACCATTTCTACAGCTCTTTGGGCCATTATTGCAAAAAATTCCTTGAATTTTTCAGACTAATATCCTCTAGATATGACGTTCTTCAGTTGCCTTTGACATATGCTGTTTGATTGATTGAATGGTGTTAAACGCCGTTTTTAACAGTGTTTCAGTCACATCGCGGCGGCTTCTGGTATTTCTCACACCCGTATTACCACTACATCCTTTCTTAGCCTCCAGCTGCTATCCCACTTAGGTTTACGATTAACCACCCATTGGTGAGAGACAATTGTCAGAAAGTACATGTGTCGCCGCCGGGGATCGAACCCATGACATTCCATTTTTGAAGATTTGGAGTCTAAAACACTACCGACTGCGCTATGACGGCGGCTCAAAATGCTTTTAACCGGTGCATAGATACATTTAAGTGCAAACGCTCGTAGCAAGTTTTCGTATGTAAACCTACCTTCTCCTTTACTAGAAGTTCTAAACCTAAATCTGCAACACCTGCATGCAACATTTCAACACAGGTTTTATGTGTACGCCAACTATTTTCTAATCCCTGAAATACGGCATGTAAAGTTTTGGTTTTTAAAGGTCCTGATTACTGAATCTGGTAATCCAAGTACGGCAGATTCAAAAGGAAAGTTTTAGAGGGCTGACTGAGAATGTGTGGGTATTTTTTGTTATTGTTGTTATTGTTTTTGTTGTTGTTGTGTGTGCGTGTGTGTGCGCGTGTGTGTGAGTGTGAGAGAGTGTGTGTGTGTGTGTGTGTGTAGTAGAACATCTATAAAGATTCAACTCATTACCAGGCGAAACAATTTTAGGCTGTTCCAAATTAGAAGAAGTTGCAGACGACATTCCTTGTCTTTCTGCGTAGATAATGTTATGGGAAAATGAAGAAATGGCTGGATACGAGCATTTTTCCCTTTTTTCACAATGTTTTCCAAACCTCTTTGTTTCCTTGAGGGGCGTGACACAAGGCCAAGAATTGTTTCAGCATTAATATTAAGATTGCAATCGAAAATAGATTTGCAAGATTGAGCGACATTTCCTAAAGAACTTTTCAGTAAAAGCATTGAAATTAAATTGAACGAACTTAGACAGACAGACACATTGAACCTAATCCCCCTCCCTGGAGGTTGAGCAATAATGGAGGTGGAGCAATAATGAATATCAAAGGCATCCGTTGTATCGACAGATCCCTAGCCCCGCGCACTGAACTCAGCCAGGAAGTATGACTAAGATATCAAATGGCTTTCTTGTAACTTTTATTGTCAGTAGCGTGTTATAAAAACAGAATTGTTTGTTAGTGACCTAAATGTCGTATATACATCTTGAATAAGATGTAGGACGTTTAAGTCGCCAAACCATAAAAAAATGTTTCACATATATTTTCACTCATTTTGAAATTTAGGTGTAAATGTCGATCTTTTAACCCTTTCCTGTTTAATCCCTGTTTTTTACGTCCCTTCATTTTTATATTTGAAAAAAATATTGTGGCAAAAGAAGACATTGCTTGTTACAAGCAATTTCTTCTTTTTCCACAATATTTTCTCCCCTATTGAATGATAATTTTTCAAATAACCTTGACTTTAAATTGTCGTCTGCATGACCTTTGAATTTGGACCAGTCTAAAAATTGGCAAAACAGGAAAGGGTTAATTGACAGCCGCGTTCTGTAAATTATTGTTAACCCTTGTCATGTTGAACCCGGAATATTCCGGTTTTGGCAGGAGGTGTAGACTAAGATCAGACTGCACATGTTAGTCTAGACCCCCTGCTTGTACTTTCCCTGCCAGAATTGTTTATTAATAAATAGTTCTGTCAGTGCTTTCAGCCCTTTGATTTGACAGCATCATAAATCCACGTCATATTTTCGTCTGCAAAACCTCTAAATTTGCACAGGTCAAAGATTTTTTCAAAACCGGAAAGGATTTAGAATTCCGTAGACTGTCTTTCAATATTCATAGCTATGTCTCCCCCCCCCCAAAAAAAAAAAATAAATAAAACACAAAAACAATCAAACAAACAAACAAAACTGAAAAACTGAAATACTCAAAATATTCTTGGCTTTATTATATTAACAAGTATATGTTAATCAAAGTCTCAAATGGATCTTTTTCCAGAGATAATCGACGGATCAGACAGAATCTCGAAAGGAACGATCCTAATGATGGTACAATTATTCTGAGAAAGTTTGTAGAGAATCCGACGAAAACTGTGGACTTTAGTGTCCTAACCGGGATTTTGTAATGAAATCCCCTTTTACTGAGATTTTTGACGATCAGACACAATTTAAAAAGGAACAATCCTAATGATGGTACTATCAAACTAGTCTGATGAGAGTCCGATGAAAATTTGGACTTTATTGTGTCGCATGTAACGAGAATCTTTTAATGAATTTTTACAGTGAACCCAAGGAATTTACGCAATCGCTATAGCTCTTTTTGCCCTCTACCGGTAAAGCTAATTAAAACCTCGAAAGACGATTTTCACCCATACCCTCTTCGTACTTATTGATAATAAGAAGGCTCAAGTGCTTAAGTGACCAATAATTGATATTTTTCCCTCCTGAGATGGAAAACCTGGCCTTAGGGCAGCTATGCTCACGTAGATAAGTCGACCTTTCAAAACGGAACACCACTTTTTGCGCCCATCATTATTGAACAGCGGTGACTAATAACATATAACACCAAGGTAGTAAGACTAGTTATTTGTAATACTCACTACTTCTGCCAGTCGAGCAAGGCCCTCCCTTAACGCATACACGCTACTTATCAGACCGGTATGGTGATACCTGCAAAACCAATTTATTACAATTTACCATTTATTAAGCAACCACTCAAGGTCGGCTTTATTGCGATCGTTCAAGAAAATGATCGGTTAATACACTATTTAGTCATAATCATGAGAGGGATCGGATCGATTGCATACATCAATTTTTGAAAGGTTTATCAGAAATGCCCAACTATGATCCTTTGTTTTGGAAAAGGGGATTTAGATGCTAGTCGATGAATCCAGAATTGGGGTGTAAAACTCGTTACGCGGTAGTCTCTTTCCGTTTCTTATCCGCTGTATGTATTGTCGGCGCTGCATCATGAAGCGTGGTAATTTAGGTTCCATCTTCACATTTTATTGAAGCAAGGGCAATGATATTGCTTGTATCGGGCAGTAGTCAAGAGGCGGAATTCCATCTTTATATATATTATTTTTCAAATAATCTCCCTAGTGAACCACTACTGGGGCCTTTCTTTATTTCGAATATTTATTTTACAGGGTTCCCAGATGGACCATTATTGCTTTTCGGGTCAAATATTATTAACCCATTCCAACACAATGACGCTTGTTGACGCCCCCAAGAAAAATGCCTCGGTAAACATTCTGGAGAATGAAGAAATTGTTAATTTCAAGTAATTTCTTCATTATCCACAATATTTTCCGACCCAAAATACAAACATGCCAAGAATGTATCACCTAAATATTTTCGTACTTTATTAAATTATCAACGTTGATTAGTAACCCAAAATATTAAGTTTCAGCCCATTTAACCATACCCACACAATCTCTTCTTCTTACACGCCTCAAGAAAAATGCTTTGGAAAACATCTTTGGAAACGAATGTATCATGGAATTCCTTCATTATCCATAAGGTTGCTATCCAAAAAGGTATACGAAATTAATTTCAATCACTTTGAAATTGTCGTCTGTAACTTCTTTCAAGTTGGACAAGTCTAAAATTTTGTTTTGTAGGATTGGGTTAAACATATGTGTTTTTGTAGCAACTAGCACGCCCCCCCCCAACACTTTCCCGTTGAGAAAATAGGGATTTGACCATCAAGGCACAGAACAGAATAGAACTGCTGGTCATGTGAATATTTAATAAGCCAATGAATTCCAGAGCTCCAGAATAATTGTGTTTTGTAACATGTATCTTGTGTATTTTGTAGTTGGTTTTGCACATCGCCAAGTAACAATTAGTTGGCACATGACGTAAATAAGCGGTTTTATGTGAAAAGTGCGTGTTAATTTGTTTATGTCTGCCTTATTTATCGACATAGCGAAATATCCATTGGGTGAGAAGATTTATCTCCCAAATTAACATGCAATTCACAATTATAAAACAAATAATTGGTTCTGCTGACCTTAACTTTGATTTTTATTTAATTGAATTAAAATGGCGGATAGCGGCTTTCAAGCAAATAAAACAAAACAAAAATAACAACAACCAAAAAAAAAAAAAAATAAAAATAGAACAACCTTGCATTGAGACTTCATGTGAACTTAGAACATATGTTGACATTTACGTGAATTTTTCTTGTTGGTTTTGCGCCACGAATGACGTAAATATAGACTTCTCAAGCCTTAGTTACGACGTTAGATCGCGAAAAAAACAAATTTATTTCAATATTACATGTTATGAACCAGTAATTCTGCAAAATAACCCCGTTTGATATGTAAGTAGAACTTCCTGCAGAGGCTCGTAGGCCTTGGCCAGGAATCAGTCAATTATCGCCTTAATGCAACTGTGTTGGAGCTACCAATTTCGTGAAATTTAAAGTTTTGAACGTTTGTGATATGGTGCGGTATCATTTATCACCTAGATATATCGGTGTTTTCATGTTTTGGTAATATTAGATTTAAAGATTTAAACGCTTGTGATGTCGATGACAGCTATCATCTCGTCAAATAAAATTATTTTTTCTTAAATGGGTTATAACAAGGATATTTTGAATGCGTTAAATAGAACACCATGAGGTTAAGGGTTAAGGTTTTGACCAATGAAAAGACCTTGAGCATATGACCCTCACTAGAAAACCAGCTTAAAAGGTACATTTACATTCACACCAAATATTAGCCTTGTATGTTGAATGGTATAAAAGAATACCTAAACGTTTTTAACCCATTCCCACTCAATCCCTCCTTTTTACGCCCCTCAACAAAAAAAGCTTTGGAAAACATGCTTTGGATCAAGCAATTTCTTTATTATCCACAATGTTTTCTATCCACAAAGACGAAAAAAAAAAAAATTCCATCAGCCTGAAATTGTCGTCTACAGCTCCTTTCAATTTGGACAGGTCTAAAATTCCACTGTGTTGGAATGGGTTAAGTTTTGTGGGGTTAAAATGGTTAATATTTTGACATAGCCATATGACCCCCCACTAGATGTGTATCATTTAAAGGTACCTACATACAATTTAACACTGAGCAATAATATTGAAACTCAACGTTCTTCGAACTCTCAAATTAATTGGTTTCTTTATATATTCTGTTTAAACCGAGAAACAACAACTACTCTAATTTACAAGAGTCCATTTAGAAATATAAAAATGAGATCTGTGATTTGTTACGACAAATGTCTCGGCCAATCAGAATTCTCGTTATAAAGTCGAAGGCAAAACGTTAATTTTGACTTCTTTGGGGAATCCTAGCCGTGATCTTACCTTCTTGGTTTGTCGTCACAGCCCCAGTAATTTGACAATTCATTCATGTCGAAATAGTAAGACCGCACTTTGGTCTTCCTATCTAAAACTTTCTGTCTGAAATGGAAGGCATTAGCTATACATTAGGAATTCTGTGTCATAGTTTGATAGTATATATATCATTGTAAAGGATTCTTCCTACTTATGAAACGCTTGATATTTTAAGAGACCGAAGGTTAAGTTACATATCAAAAACCCTTTGCAACGAGAATCCAAAGCTAGGTTTTATATTACATGTACTACTACATATATCTGTGTCTAAACTCATATTTTTATAATCCTCACAACGTTATAGTCGGCATGACGTAATGACGTAATATAACCCCAAAGTATCAGTAACTGTCCGATATCAACATTTGTATGTCGTCTGCGATGTTGTTCGCGTGAAATGAATGCATTTTACAAGGGAAATTGAGAGGTATGTAATACATGGCGATTAAGATAAATTTAATTCCACCTTGAGTTCACTGTGACGGTGAGGACACATCTGAGATTGTCCATAGTAATACTTATTTAGGCCTTTGTCCATACACCAATCTTTTCGGAGGATTCCTCATTGAATTCCATAACGGGGGATTCGATGAATAAGACATATGTCCTTTTTATGAAATGTGTTACAGGATCCATATACACCAACCAGTTATAATCAAGGTTTTGCCAAAAAATTTCAGGGCTTTTGACTGGACGAGACATAGCCCTAGTTATGAAAATTAACCTTGGCTTGTAGATTAGGATGGTTTGCGAATACGGACTCTGGACTTTTGAATTAGACTGGTTCGTGGTGGAAGGACGAATAGGCAAAAACAGTTTGATTATATTCATTAATGTTTCGTCTGTACCTTGTGTTTCGCGATATCTCCGTGCTAATGAATAATTTTATTCGAAGTTTCTAAATGTGCTCCTCCAAAAATTACTGAAAACATCAACCAAATTCTACTTGAGTGAGTTTGGCAACGTACTCAGTTTTTGTGCAAAACATATCTTGACATCCATAGCATCATTTGTTTATCTGTAAGAATTTGTATGAAAGTGGAAACGGTTTTGTGTGTTATTGGATTAAATAGCACTGAGTACTAAGGGAGTTACATGTGTTATGCATTTTCGCCGAGCAAAATGGATTGTCTACCTTTGGTATTATTTCCATTCGCCTCGAAACAACCATAGTTCCTGATATTCGAAATTATAGACTGGTCCAGTTTGAAAGACGATTCAGATGACTTTGAAAAGTAAGTGCACTTTGAAATGAAACCATCCCATGTAGTAGAAAATTTTGTGGGAAAAGAAGAAATTGCCTGTTACAGGCAATTTCTTCTCTTTTTTCATAATGTTTCTGTATAAAATCTCATGGACATAAATTCTAGGAACTGTACTGTGTAGAAAGGGTTTATGAACAAGGCCGTTAGATAAAATTCTTCAATGCATGTATAAGAAAAACTTGACCAAAAACGTATTGTTATAATTACTATCGAAGAGGCATTAGCTTCTTCGACTTTCAGATTCTCCAGTCCTTTTCGTGTTCCAATTGATATTTAATGGCAAACTCAACTGGTAGACTTTAAGAAGCCACCTACTAGACGATGGTAAATATATAATGAATGAGAGATGATATGGAAGGTGATATTTTTTTTAAATTTATGCCAAACTGTTTATGTTTTTATCACCATAATTATATCGCAGGCCTAGTATGGATCAAATATATAAAATATAATAAACTATTTCATACAAGACCTACAATTCCGGAGTGTAAAGACCCGTTAAAAATGTGATATTACACGGGTGATATTACACTAGTGTAATAACTATGTAAATGAATGACGTCATGTAATGCATGTATGACGTCATATTACAAACAGCGTTAGGCCAATATGTTTCGCGGAAATTCTTATATCGATAAAGTGCAGGGATGTTGTCGATTTGTCCTAAAGATTTACGTCATATCACTAATAGAATATCAAATACGTGCTCATAAAATACCGAATTCATTAAGCTTGTAAATAGGGAATATTACAACAATGTATTTTTCTATTTGTTGTTATCGTGTTCGAGAAACGAGTGTAGGTATTTTTTATTTGATGAGACCGAAGGTCGAACCGATTAAAATACCTACACACGTTTCGAGAACACGATAACAACAAATAGAAAAACACACTGTTGTAATATTCCTTTAATTATATACCTTTAGGACATGATATTATGAAAATTATCTTAAATGATTAAGTTTTGTTTGTTTTGAATGGGGTTTAACGCCGCTTTTAACAATCTTTCAGTTATATCGCGGCGGCTGGAGCACCTAACAATGGATTCCTGGTATTTCTCGCACCAGTACTACCACTTCACCCTTTCCTAGCCCCCAGCTGCTATCCCACATAGGCTTACGATTATCTGCCCATTGGTGGTAGACAAATGTCGGAAAGAGTATTGCCGCCGTCGGGGATCGAACCCGGGACCCTTTGAATGAAAGTCCGACGCGCTACCAACTGCGCTATGACGGCGGCGCTTAAATGATTAAGAAATAACCAACTTTCCAAAAAAAAAAAAAAAAAACCGTACGTCAATTCATAAAAAAGTAGTCCGTGTCTAACGTTACTCGACGAATACGGTTTTTTAGTGCACGCCGAATACGGATTATTTTTCTGTCGAGTTGTATTAGACAGCCAGATTTTAATTGATATCATTTATAGGTATAAAACTGTTTATAGATTAAGTCGGTTCGTTTAATAAATCCGGTATCATATGACGACTCATTCAAGCCCCTCTAAAAATGTCACTTTTCATTGATACCCGGTCTAAATTTCTATATAGATTAAATAAACGAGGTCTCTTTTATAACTGTATAGTTCAGTAGTCAGAAATAAAACATCCGCAAAAATGATCGCTTAAAAGAAATCCCTTTTCATTATTTATATCAATATCATTATAATTGTCTATGTTTTTTTTTTTTTTTTTTTCTTTTGTCAATACCTCATGTAATTATTCTCAATTTTTCAAATCGCCATATTTCATACCACATACATGTTTATGCTACTTTAAGCGTTCAACACCTTCTGAAAATAAAGAAGTTTGAAACACAAATCACATACCTGGCTTTCTCTGAAAAAGAGATAGGACTGACACCCGGCGGTGCACTGAGTACTTTCTGGGCACCAGTGTACATTACATCAATCTCTGTAAGGAAGATATGTCGTCGTTAGGTTGTAAGTTGTGTAATCTAATGAGGTTTTAAACCTTTCCTGTTTTTCAAAATTTTAGACCTGTCCAAATTCAAAGGTTTTGCATACGAAAATTTAAAGTGGATCTAATTTGAAAAATAACCATTCGGTATGGTAGAAAATATTGTGGAAAAGAAGAAATGGCTTGTTACAAACAATTTCTTCCTTTTCTACAATGTTTTCTCAATTATAGATTAACAGGGACTTTAAAGGCAGGGATTGAATAGGAAAGGGATTGTTGAATAGGAAAGGGTTTAACTCAGTCATACCCAAATAGAAACAAAATATTCTTATCATTTCACATGTTTCAATAGAACTAAGGGATATATCATATAATATATCATTGAAGGAAATATATAAAATGAGACAGTTATTTTATTGAACTATTTTTTGCACAAGCATTCAAAATAATTCAATAAATATTTTTAATGAAAGTCTGAAACACGTTTTTTCGGCCATAAAAATGCAGAATTTTTGATAGACGAAAGAAGAAATGATTTTCTTATAAGTGTTTCAAAGCACGTCTATTCCATGTGTATTATTTGTAAGTTCCGTCTGTCCGCAAAATATATCAAAACAAAAAAACTAAGAAAATAAACTAAACCAAACTCTAAGAGAAAAGAATCAATCGACCAATCAAATGATTCAGTAAAACCGGAAGTAAATTTTGTACTCCGACATTGACTGACATTTTTGAGAGACATTTTAGTTAGTTTGGCGAATTAAAAGTTGTATTTACAGCTGAAATTAGCTGTAATTACGACGGTTAGGTCGCCAACCAACATTTTTACTTTATTGTAACATGTTACTGGCAATACATTTTGCAAATAACGTCCTTTAATATCGAAGCGGAACTTCCTGTCTTAGTCATTGGAGTCAGTGGGCGGGGCCAGCGATCGGCAAATAAACACGTGATGACTAAAAAGTTTTCAAGAATCTAACCAACCCCATCTATCCATATATAAAGGAACTCCTCCGCATGCAGCCACCGAATCCACGATTAAGATACAGTCATTTCTGAAAAAAATCGAAGGCACGAATATCTTATGGAAGGGTTAGCTTGAAACAATCGAATACATGTATCACTTATTGAAGGGTTAACATTATCACTTATTGAAGAATTAACTTAAAACAATCGAATCCACGCAGTTCTTTTTAAAGGGGTTATCTTGAAACAATCAAAGCAACACATCACTTATTAAAGGGTTAGTTTGAAAAATCAAAGACTCTAGCACTTAAAGAAATATAAACTTGAAACAGCAATTTTAAATTTTTCGACATGTCCAATTTCAAAGGTTTTACATATAATATGGGATTGAATATGCGTGCCATTCTCGCTTTCCATTCTTAGCATTTTTTCAATCTGTCTTGCTTGTCCGGTATATAGGTATGGGTGTTTTGTGAATAGATAACAGTTTAAACCAAATGTTTCACATTTAATACATAAATCATGTGTTTTAAGGAGTCTCAAAATCATTTTTGCAACCATTTTCATCTTTTCTATGATGTGTCTGATGTTCTTTTGTCACGGGGAGTTGTGATTCTTTCGAAAAAACAAATTCTAAGACACAACTAAATTAATTTAGAAATAGGATTAGGTAAACCATACATTAGGTTAATTTTAAAGGCTTTTATTCGAATCATAAGAAAAACATGATCACTTCGAGTTTAGTACATTTCTTTGATCAATTAGCACGCAACCTCGCACATGTAGTGAGAAAAGAAGATAATGCTTGTATTTTCCTCTTTTCTTATATTGATTTCTACCTCATATTGCATTCATTTTTCAATTAGAACGACATTTTCTTTCGACATGGACCATCTTAATTTCTTTCGTTCGTGCATAGGTAAACTGTACTAAACGTACAGTAGCTGTTACCAGGTTTTTAACCCTTTCCCATACGATCCCTTTTTACGTCCCTGTCAAAATATACTTGAGAAAACATTATGGGAAAAGAAAAAAATGCTTGATACAATCAATTTCTTCTTTTCCATAATGTTTTCTATCCTACAGAATGGTTATATTTCGATTTAAATCCACTTTGAATTTTCGTCTGCAAAACTTTTTAATGTGGACGAGTCTAAAATGAAAAATTATTTTTGTATGTGCCTTGTAAATCAAAACGACCAGCATACTTATAATTATTTTTCTTTAAAACAATTCACAGAGCGCTGGTCCCACTCTCCAAGCTCTGAACAGGAAATTTCACTTCAATATTGAACGACATCATTTTGCAAAACTATAGTCGTAACATAAAATAAGAATATAAATGATTGGATACCGATCTAAACGTCTTAACTATAGCTTAGATAAGCTGAAGTTACAACGTTTAAGTCGAAAAACCAATAAAAATGCTTAACATAAATGTTGGTCAAACGTCGGAGTTTAAAGTTTCTTTCTGATCTAAAGGAATGATATGAGCTGTAGTTACGACGTCCTGTTGGAGTTAGTAGACGTGACAAGCGGAGGTAGTGGGCAGGGCTGGCGATACGTCACTTGTGATCTTTACCTGATTTTAACAATCACCTTATATAAACATTTTTCATGCTGAGCCCGGAATATCCCTGCTTTTGCAGGAGGTATAGACTAAGATCTGCCTGAACATATGTGCAGTCTGATCTTAGTCTATACCACCTGCTAACCAGAATTTGTTACCAGATGACTTTGAAATATACATATTGACCAATAATTTGGTATTTTCAGTGTTTTCAGTCCTTTGATTTTAATGCAGTTCTATTGTTGATTGTTATAATTCAGCATGTCAAGGGTTAAGATGTTAGGCTTACTGATGACACAGTGCACCGATGCCTTCTAATGGTTGTGCCGTTGCGCCACTCGACTCACCGTGGGTTATAAACATTACTTTCGGCTTGTATTTTTGGAGACCCTGTAACGAAAGGATTTTCATTATTAGAATTTTATAGAAATGGAATGATGCCTAGAATAAATCTACCAAGACATAAATCTTCAAAAATAAACATCTTGAAGTCATCATATACATGCATAAATTGTTACTTCCCATCATGAGACCAACATGAAAATCTAGTAAAAATATAAATTATAATGTTGTTGGTAATATACCAAATAGGGATATGTCAGCGAGAAAAATTCTAACTGCCTATATATTTATGTGCAAATCAAATCAGCTCGCCGACAGTGCAGTAGGCAGATGCTTATCATACCGACATTAATGCAAAAGGTAATCAAAGGACTGAAAGTACTGAGAAGTTGGAATGCGCTGAAAGGGTCATTACTTAAGAATTCGGTTCAAATTCATTTATTACTTTCCGAGTAAGCCCCCCTCCTTTAAACTTAAACCAGCATTCCCATTCGTGGACATATGTGCGTGAATAACGCACAAAAACATAAATCCACATACAGAAATCAAAAACGAGCATTATCTTAACCCATTCCCAGACAGTGACGCTTTAAATGACCCTCATTATGATAGCTTTGGAAAACATTGTGGAAAATGAAGGAATTGCTTGTTACAAGCAATTTTTTCATTATCCACAGTGTTTTCTGTCCAAAAAGACCAGAATTTTAAAGATTTCATCAACTTATAATTGTCGCCTGCTACTCCTTGGAATTTGGTCTGGTCTAAAATTTTATCGTGTGTGAATGGGTATAAGCTCGTGTCACGCACAGCAAAATTAGAATTTTCAAGCATAACATTCTCCTTTTGATCAACTGTAATTAATAACAGCTTCTACAGTAAGAAATCAATGACCTCGATGATTATTTGACCCTCAACTCGGCCCATTCTGTAACGATCATACTAAACTCACGTAGATTTTCACTTCAAGTGTATGAATATACGTGGAAATTTGCGGAAATGCGCGGAAACTTGTTTCAGGGTGATCGATTTGAAATACCGGTTTAGACTTAGGAAAAAAGAATATTTAGAGCGTTGTGAATAAAATTCAACAGAAAAATAGACGTTAACGTTATTGTAAAGTTATTGTTTACACATGGTTGTTTTGTCCTTTTCAAAAATTCCTATAAAATGATAAAGGTAATATCAAATTTTCTTCGGCGCCCTGTAGTCGCGCGATTTCCTTTTTCGTTATTCGGCTTTAGAACCGTAAAAAATCTTAAGTAAAAAGGGCTAAACTGGAAGCTAGATGCCACTTGTTAATGTTGATGTGTTATTTTTGATTTAAACTTGTAAATAACGACAAAATAAAGCGTAATTATTAAGTAAATAAGTAGAAACCGGAAGTTGATATGTTTACATTCTAATTTTCAAAATATTCTACTTTCGTTTTGCATCCATTTGAGTTTTATTGAGTAAAAGCTGTATCTCCAACAATAATCGCATTTGCTTGATAGCTACGATACCCCTTAATCGCTCTAGAATGTTTAAAAGCACTGGTCGGCGTGCTTATTGTAAAAATGCATTTGCGACCTAAGCCATATTTGTAAACATTGCCTATCTATGGTCACATGACTACCACATGTCATTTGAGATCGCGTGATTACCAAACACGGGACGGCGAATCACAAAAAAAAAAAAAAAATAAAAAAAAAACTGCGCTGATTATTATCTTATTTTCAATAATTTAAAGCAAACTAAAGCATGTTTAGAAGTCTCTAAACGAATTTTATATCATCCTTTACATGTGCCATATTATTGCCTTCGGCTACAACTAACTGATCGTCCGTGGCAAATTGAGATGAGAAATAACCCGAGGTGTATTCATATCTACGAGACCACGTGATATGTGTTATCAAGAAACCCGAAATGAAATTGTCATGTGTTACTTTTGCGGTTTCGTTAAATCTAATTTGGAATTTGCTCCGCATTCCAACTTAAAAAATAGATTCGTGATACACAAATGTAATTTCAAATCAATCAAATTCTTTTACAATACAATTGTAGATGACATAAGCTTGTGTTTCGTGATTTTAAATTGTTTGAAAGTAATTGGACAGCCGAGTTTAAAACAAGAGCACAAGATGCGGATTCCAACGTTCAGCTGTTTAATTTTTGATAATGGGTAAAAAGTCGAAAAAGGGGCCCAATTCGTTCGAAAAATTAATTTAGAGTTAACCTCTCCCTCTTGTTGGTGTAGATAGCTCTTTTGAGAGTGAACACAAATTTAGAGTTTCAATTGATTGTTTGAATGATTGAATGGGGTTTAACACCACTTTTTAACAGTATTTCAGTCATATCTAGGAGCCTTGATGACCTAACAATGGATTCCTGGTATTTTGCTATTCCACTTGGGTTTAAGATTATCAACCCATTGGTGAGAGACAAATGTCTGAAAGGATATGTGCCGACGCCGGGAATAGAACCCGTGACAGCCCATTATTGAAGATTTCGAGTCTAATGAGCTAGACGGCGGCAAATTCGTTCTGTAATACAAGAGATATTACACAATGTCAAAGTTTTCCGACCACGACGTTGACGATGACGCGGACGCAAACGGCGGCCTGGCTATGGCAATATCTCGGGTTTTCTACGAAAACAGCCGAGCTAAAAATTGAGATGAACTAATCGTATTGAAATTGTTCTTCTGACGAATCCAATGAGTGCTACCAAAAAATAATAACTTGACATACAAATCATTAAAATCAAACCTCTTCAATTTCTTTTAAACTAAAAACTTCTCCCATTGGTTTGTTGATCGAGGATATGCTTGCACCTGAAACAGGAAAATAATAAAATAATAATCTTTAAACCAGTACAGATGGATAAACGACAGCTTCATTTGTTACCTTGCTTATACCGTGTATTAAACAGTAATTTCGCGGTTTTAAAGAACACTATGGTAAACACACACACAAAAAAAAAGAACAAAAAAGAAAAACAAATCGCCCAAACCCAGGGTAGTTTGTTAAAAAAGTTAACAAAAGCACCTAGTTGGACTATAAATAGGCTTTCTTCACTTGAAAGTCTACATCCGTTTAAGCATTTCTGAAGATTGGAGTTAATACAGTAAAACGTCTTTCCAAAGGGAATGATACCTTTTATACCTGTTTGACCTGATAAAGACTTTAACAAGTTTCATAAGACTTCTCGAAAATATTGTTTCTCGACAGTGATATTGCAATTAATATGTATTTCTAGGTGCAGTTGCAAGGTCATGAAAATAGATATTAGGTTCATAAATTGTTACTTATTACAAATCAATGAATGGTTATAGTAGAATAAATAACATATTAATTCAAAAAAATTTGAAACTTATTAGTTTTTTCAGAACGGGTAGGAGAAAAGTGTTACTACCTAATATCCTTTTTGTTCCAAAGAAAAACTCACGATGCTCGTATATATCATAAGTGGGGCGACCAAAATGTCGTCAAAATGTCGTAAATATAGCTTGAATAAAGATGTATTTACGACATCTCGGTCGCCCAAAGACGGCATGTCACTTACCATTTCGTTCAGCCATGTCTATAAACCTTTCACCCCATAAACCATTGACACAAACAAGTAATTTGTCTTTCTCTTCTATCAGATTACAAACCGTGGTCTCCATTGCAGCATGCCCTGTCAATATAGGAATGAAATACATTAGTAGATATTGTTTTTTTGTTTTTTTTTAATCTTTAAGCTTGTTTTATAATTATTCTCATTATCATTAACCAATTAACAGAAGACAAAATTTTAGACTGGTCAAAATTGAAACGAGTTGCAAACGACAATTTAAAGTTTATGAAATTTTAGATTTTTTTATTATCTTTTTGGTGGAAAACATTGTGTAAAATGAAGATTTTGCTTGTCACAAGCAATTTCTTCATTTTACACAATGATTTCCCGACTGTGTTTCTTAGGGGGGCGTGCAAAAGCGGAATTTTGTGGGAATTAGTTGATGAAATTTGAAGACACATGCATCTTAGATTGATCAATGACTGTGTAGTCTGTTTTGTGTTTTGGAAAACAAGTTTTTTGAAAAAATAAAGAACAACACTAAAACACTTTGCAAATGGACTAGGACCTGGTCAATTTGATCTGGGGTCGATTTTACGCTGTTGCATGGAAAACCTACCATGTAGATAAATGGCATATTAAAAAGAAAACTTTACATGTACAAGACCTGATCTATATAAAACGTTCAGCTGATTTAGAAAGTCAACATGTTCTTTGATTTTCAACGAGGCTAAATTAAATGATACATAACCTCGAGCGTTTTAAGTTTCGGTTTACTTATAAAACCTTCTTTGTTGGTATAACCGTGTTGCGTTGACCGTCATTTTAGCTTCGTTTTCATTCTTTTCTTTTCTTTCTGTACATTTTTACTTGCTTTTTTTTCGCAAAATAATTTGATTGAAAAACAAAGGAAATATCTTGAAATGCGTCTAAATCTATATATATTGAAGTTGTCGACCTCCCCACTATTTTTCTCATACCCATTCCATCACCAATTCCATTTGGAGAGACCCATAGAAATTTATCACCGCTTATGGCTGTTCAATTAACCACCAAACTATTACCTTTTACTGGTCTCAAACTATTACTGTATAGTTAATGGACATAGTCATTAGGTCGATTGGCGACCAAATGATCGTAAATACAGTTGTGTTCAAACTGTTTTTACGATATTTTGGTTGCCTACTGACGATAATATAGATCAACTCTTTCACTGAGAGTTTTGAATTTATAAAATATAGAAGCAAAATTGAATAAAGGATTTAAATAATGTTTACATGTAAGATCGACTTATCCGTCATAAAGTGAACAACAAACGCTATGATTTCACGAGTGCGAAGTAATTCCGATTATTGATTTTATGTTGCCTATTTTTTCTTTATATAAAAACAATCTTCGATTATCAAAAATATTCTGATATAACGATCAAACAATATTTGGTCCCCGAGGTTGAGTGCTTTTAACTATATCCGAATATCGTTGCAACCGATAAGTATTATTTCAAAGACTCTGGACCATGAAACCGACTCGTTTTAATTGATGTAATGTATTTAGCAATATCATAGTAAGTCGGGGTCACTGTACTTTGTATTGTCTTCTGTAACCTCTGTTTCTTTTAATTTGTCTTGTTTTTCGTTAGGCATTATGTTTCTACTAACCTGATCCTGAAACACAGACTGTCCATTGGTTGTTGGTTTGGAATGCGTATTTAATTCCTGCTTTAACATCGTCCATAATCTGAAATAGAGAAGAAACCATGTATGTACATATGTGTACGCAATTTGCTAAATAATCTCCGCAACATCTAGTTTTTCCCCAAATGGAAATAAAAAAAAAAAAAACATACTGTAAAATGAAAATGTTGGTTTTTAAGATCGGCTTTGGATGAGATAATACTATGTATTAACACCAACAAAAGGAAACTGTTTTTTTTTTTCTTTTTTTTTTCTTTTCTAATTAACAGTTTTATGCTTTCGTTACCATGCTTTTTAACTGATATTTTGGTCAAAATGTAAGCATAAATATTGTTTACGAATTTAAACCAGTCTATTTTTTCTCCTCTGGTAATGAGTTTATGAAACACAAAGATGTTGTGTTTTTTTGTATAAGTGTGTGTGGTGTTTTTTTGTGTGTGTATGAGTGTGTGTGGTTTTTTGTATGAGTGTGTGATGTTTTTTGTATGAATGTGTGTTGTTTTTTTGTATGAGTGTGTGTTGTTTTTTTGTATGAGTGTGTGGTGTTTTTTGTATGAGTGTGTGTTGTTTTTTTGTATGGGTGTGTGCTGTTGTTTTTTGGTATGAGTATGTGGTGTTTTTTTGTATGAGTGTGTGTTGTTTTTTGTATATGTGTGTTATTTTTTGTATGAGTGTGTGTTGCTGCTGTTATTGTATCAAGGTACAGTGCATTTTTTTTTCATAACACGGTATTTGTTTGACCCTTTCCTGTTTTAATTATTTTTAGACCTGTACCGAATTCAAAGGTTTTGCAGACGAAAATTTATAGAGGATTTAATTTGAAATATAACCATTCAGTAGGGTAGAAAATATTGTGGAAAAAGAAGAAATTGCTTGTCACAAGCAATTTCTTCTTTTCCCACAATGTTTTCTTAAGTATAAGATCACAAGGACGTAGAAAGCAGTGATTGTGCAGGAAAGGGTTAAATCAAAAGTTTTATATCTTTTACTAACAATTAGAAAACATATTTTCATTGATTTATTTAAATGATGCCCTACAGCTTGACAAACTAAAAACAAATGCATCAAGCGGTGTAACTTTAAGTTTTTAGAGACATGTATTACTTGATTTCCATATTCCTATAAGTCATACTACAGGTAATCAAGGTAGACATTAGCGGCTTATAAAAAGAAATTTTTGATTGGCAATGGACATTGTTGATCAGCCCGGTTAGCTCAGTTTGTAGAGCACTTGACTTCAAACCATAAGCAATTTCTTCTTTTCCCACAATGTTTTCTTAAGTATAAGATCTCAAGGACGTAGAAACCAGTGATTGTGCAGGAAAGGGTTAAATTAAAAGTTTTACATCTTTTACTTACAATTAGAAAACATATTTTCATTGATTTATTTAAATGATGCCCTACAGCTTGACAAACTAAAAACAAATGCATCAAGCGGTGTAACTTTAAGTTTTTAGAGACATGTATTACTTGATTTCCATATTCCTATAAGTCATACTACAGGTAATCAAGGTAGACATTAGCGGCTTATAAAAAGAAATTTTTGATTGGCAATGGACATTGTTGATCAGCCCGGTTAGCTCAGTTTGTAGAGCACTTGACTTCAAACCTTAAGACCACGGGTTCGAGCCCTGGGCTGACCATATCAACTAACAATCTAATTGCCTTTCGGATGAGACGTTAAACCGAGAAACCGTTTGACGGCGCTATTTATCAAGCACCTTAAAATACCAGGCGGAGCTCTCAGCAGATTCGTCTTGTTTCCCATGTAACAACTAAACGCCTTCTTTGGGCGTCGCTCATATGGGCATGTGCTAGGATAAATAAATGAAAATACACACGCAACGGACAATAGGCACTGACGAACTATTCATTGGTCGCTATCGGATACATTCGGTACCCGTCATGCGAAAAGGGGTCTCCAGGGAACTGCGAGAAAAAGAGTTTTGAAAAGAGAAAAGATCCAGCAGAGGTTAACTAGAAATAGGATTTTGAAAATAAACGTAGCATGGAGAAGATGGCCATCATACAAACGGACATTATACAAAGGGCGAAAAATGTCGACCCTGTTCAGACTGCGCAATCCGCGCAGACTGACCAGTGTCGATACTTTTTGCACTTCCGGGATACATCTTTGTGATTGGGGGTTCTTACATAATGTTCTGCCCTCTTGTTACAACACCTGTGTTAACATGACAGTTATATAGCGATGGAATTCTTTTCGAAAATCAGCGTTAAAGAATGTCAATGTTACCCGAAAATGGGCCCTATGACGACTAGCTATGGTCGAAATTCTGCTGGGCTGTTTGAAATATTTATTTTTTGAATGTAGGATGGTCATTCAATATGGAATGACCATTCTATCTTTTAAATGTGTATTTTGGAACGTCATTCTTCATCGATTAGGTATGATTCCAATTTCATTATGGACATGTCTTCTGAAGATATTGAGGTGGTCCTTTATTACGAGAAAGGTCAGAAATATCAATTAACTCAAAAATACAAGTAAATTACCTGTGTAAACTCAGGATGCAGGTGTCCCAGAATCGGCAAAGCAGACGCATTCAGCACCCTCGGTGGACAGTTTGAAGGTCCAGGTCCCATCAGGGTCTTGATTGGAAAGCTCATCGGCCGGAGCAAGCATTCTGGTGGCTCGGAGATCGAAACCATCGTGGAATAACAGCACTTATTAGTCAATTGTGAAAACAGTTCGCCTTTCGGCACTCGTAAAGTCCCACATATTAATATTTTATCTATAAACTTACGTCTACTAGATTGTGTTATCAAAGTTTGTAGCGACCGAACCATGACGTTTGAACTCATTTTCGATGATATATATTTATGGAGTTATATTGCTTTCATGTAAATAGACATTACAGTATCTCATACAAATATCATTGCGATCAAAGTATCTGTTAATACTTGTGTAATTTAATGCCGTGCTCTTTTGTCCTTTCGCTCATTACAGTACTCAGCGTTTGACCTGAAACGAAACAAATGAAACTGGAAGATACTTATACAGATCAAAAGTCATATTGCGCTGACTGTGCTACGGGACATTGATGAATATTTACAAAGAAGCCTTAGCTCTATATTTTCGAGTCACCCCATTCGGGAGAATAACAGCAGGCCTGAAGTCATTTATAATGATGATACGCGGGTTGTTGACAGGAAATTTTGTTTAGAGCAGATGGACTAAAATAGGCTTTTGCGCGGCAGCGTCCTTCGTGTGTGACCTTAAGGCTAACTTTGTGCTTCAGTTCTTATTCGAATATTTGCATGTCTGAGATACATATTTCTCCGACATGTTTAAGGGTCAAGAGCCAGATTTCTATGAGAAACTACATTCTTCGGCTAAATCGACTGAAAATGTGTCCGATTGTATACCTTGCTGTTATCTTGGACAGGTTTGAAGATGGGTCATTTGTGTTTAAATACAAGATCACGAGGTAAAATTTTAGAAGAATTTTGTGATGAGTTGTATAATCTAACGGCGATATAGATAAACAAGTTCTAGTAAGTGATCTAAGTCAAGTTTGTCTATATATAGACGAAATCGACATCTTATCTCTCACTATAAATTGTGCATCTATAACAAGTCACCTGGCAAATACCGACTTGTGTTTACGCTCATATAATACAGGTTAAAAAGTAAAAATTGAATAGCAGCGATCTTTTATGGAATTAGCTACTAAGATTAGAAACAATCTTTACATTTGCGAGCCTCGCTCCATAAAAGGTAGGGTTCTATCCCCGGCGGGGGCACATATCCTTTCCAACATTTGTCTCTCACCAATGGGCGGATAATCGTAAACCGAAGTGGGATAGAAGCTGGAGGAAAGGATGTAGTGGTAGTACTGATGTGAGAAATACAGGGAATCCATTGTTAGGTGCTCCAGGCGCCACGATATGTCTGAAATACTGTTAAAAGTGGCGTTAAACCCAATTCAATTAATTCATAAAAAGTAGGACAAACAAGTATTGTCCTACCATATGATTGGCATGGTAGATATGGAAGTTCGATTTAAAAAGGACATCACTTCACTTCTTTAGAAAATGTTCAACGGTTATTACCTTTAGTTGCTTTCAAGATTGCGTTAATGCACGGTCGTGTACTGTTTGTCCTAGGTTCGATCCCCGACGGCGGCACTCATCCTTTCCGACTATTTGTCTCTCACCAATGGGTCGATAATCGTAGACCTATGTGGGATAGCAGCTGGGGGCTAGGAAAGGATGTAATGGTAGTACTGGTGTGAGAAATATCAGGATTCCATTGTTAGGTGCTGCAGCCGCCGCGATATAACTGAAAGATTGGTAAAAGCGGCGTAAAAACCCATTCAAACAAACAAAACTGTTGTCCTATCTGTTGTGTTTTTAGCTAGCAGAGCGTCAGCTTTGATAGCTTAAGTTAACACATATATTTTACAAAATTTTGAGGTCTTCTCAAAGTTCAACAGGTACAAACTGTGTACAAACTGTGATAAAAAGTAGTTCTTATCTATTTTAAGAATATTGCACACTGCAGAGAACTCTTTTAAAACAATGCTATTTTGACCGATTACCACTCAATCTCGCCTTTTAAGCATCGCAAGCAAAGGCTTTGGAAAACATTGTGGACAATGAAGAAGTAACAATATTTTCTATCCTGTAAAGGAACGTTTTTCTAAATTCTACCAACTTAAAACTGTCCTCTGCAACCTTTTTTTCAATTTGAACTAGTCTAAGATTTTGTCATGTTGTAATGGGTTAACTCCTGGGTTACTTTAACCCCCGAGTCGTTTATTTATCATGATAACCTTTGACAAAGAAGAGTTGTTACCATTCTTTGATAGCATACAGTGCTTCCATTACATTGATTTGTCCTACGTTTTGCGCAACGCATATATTGCTTACTTCAAATAACGAACGGTTCTATTTTTCTATACCGAAAACACTTCCTAAATGACTTATAGCCCCAATCGGTTACAACAATAGACCCGCCAATATTGTGATGTTGAAGAGTTTTGCTACTTAATAACTGACATTTTATCTCCGGTGAAGTATCAAGAAGAATTTCCGTTTAAAAAAATCTGACATTGTTCCTCGCTTTCGGAGAACTACGTTACAGCCTCATTTAGTCATCATATTACAGCGAGAAAGGGGCGTTCGCACAATACTTTAAGCACATCGTACCTGGTGTCATCTAAACTCTATGAGAGAAAGGGTACCGTAAAAAACAGTCCAAAATGTAACGTAGTTAACATGGATTGTTTCTATATGGTCCGTTTTGGAAAGGGAGGAAGAGTATAAGTCAAATGGTTTATTTACGATCGATCCACCGTGTATATGTATAACGAAGGTAAAAATAGATTTATAAAATGTATCATAGGTGTGTATAAAAACTTTCATTTCAAATGCATACAATCTACATATTGATCCTTACTGTATTTAAGGTATAAACAACCCGACTTCGGCCTCTTGATAATTGATTTCAGTACGACACTAAACATGCCCCTAAAGTAATAGGTTTGTTTGAATTGGGTTTAACGCCGCTATTAACATTTTTTTCAGTCATATCGCGGCGGCTGGAGCACCTAACAATGGTTTTCTGTTATATCTCGTACCAGTTCTACCATTATATCCTTTCCTAGCCTCCAGCTGCCATCCCACGTAGGTTTACGATTATTCACCCATTGGGGAGAGACAAATGCCGGAAAGGATATGTGCCGCCGCCGAGGATCGAACCAATGACACCCCATGATTGAAGTTCAAAATGGTTAGATATATACCCATTTGCATGCATGCAATAATGCTGAAAACATTCAATTGTCCAAATGCATGAATATATTTCGCTTATTCCACAATATTTTTACCAGGACTGCATATTTAAGAGTTAAGCAATTGACGGAAATCCGAGAAATCGACCGATCAATCAAATCATCCATTTAGACCGAAAATGAACTTTTAACTCCGATATAAATGTTGAGCAACTCTGTTGGTTTAGCGACTTAACCGTCGTAACTACAGCTTATTTAAGCTGTAGTTACGACGTTTAGGGCGCCAACCAACCATTTTTGCTTTGACATTTTCCATCACGTACGTGCTTCTTACGACAAATTTGCAAAGTAACGCCGTTTTATATCTAATACGTATTCCCTGTCGGAGTCGGTGCACGTTGCTCTCGTTCTTTAGCTATCGAGATCGCGTTCTTTCTCAAACTATACGCATGCAAATACCTTTGCACAAAATCCGGTATCAGTTTCATAGATTGAAATATATCTCCTCTATTGTGTATCACTCGTTCACACAGTGTACTATTTACACAGCCATAATCTACACAGCTCTATTTTATCTTTTATGTCCTTATATGGGACATTCACTCAATTATCATATAGCACTCTATCTTAAGTTTCGCCGTGACTTGCATGACACTATATAGATGCACAAGTTATGAGTGAGTGATCAAAGGGCAATTGACCAATCGCTTGCCCCGCCCACTGACTATCTAGGCCCCGCCAATTAGCTCCGTCAGGAAGTCCCGCTTTGAGTTTTAACAGGGTTATTTTTCAAAATTTATAGCCAGTAGCATGTAATAAAAAAGTATATTGGTTGGATGGTGACTTAAACGTCGTAACTACAGCTTGGAAAACCTGTAGTTACGACGCTTAAGTCACCAAACCAACGAAAAAAAAGGTAAACAAAATGACGGCCCATGTTGGAGTTGATAAGCTCAGGTCCGGGCTGAATAAATTATTTGATTGGTCGGTTTATTCCTTGATTGGCAGACGCGATTGGTCAATTATGTCTATACCTGTACATTTATACAGCTTTATATAAACTGCTGTCTTTTATTTCCAATGTGAAATACTTATTTTTAAAACTGAAAACATTTGCGACATGATTAGGGAAATGATACCCATGTCGAGATTTTAATTTGATAATCGATCGAATAAATTCAACAAACTCCATCCACTTACTCCTTTGGTCCCGCCCATAGACCCCGACAGGAAGTCCAGTTTCGATTATAAATAACGTTATTTTCAAGCCGACAAAGGAAATCAATCATTAGGACAAGAAATCAGTTTTGAACTCCTGGATTGGCCGCTATTTTTGTTCACCTTTTTGTTAGTTTGCAAGCTTATTCAAGCTTTAGCTACGACGTTTAGGTCGCCAACCGTCTATTCTACTTTTATGTTACATGCTACTGACTATATATCTTACAAAATAAAGCCAGTTTCCATATTTTCATACTCAGTCTCAATTATGAATTTCCCATGGGTGCCATCAAAAAAAAAAAAAAAAAAGAAAAAGAAAAAAAAATATGATAGTGAATCAACCTTTTATGTAGCATGTATTTTGAGTATGTGTGTGTGTTTATTTGTTTATAATAACTTTTTTTAGAATTATTTCGTATCTTCAAAATATCCAAGATGATAAGAAAAGATATTAAGAAAGAAGTAGAAATGGTCTTTAAAACAAAATGGCAACTTCGACAAAAGTAATGAAAATATTCCTACAGGGCTTATAGTGCTGTGATATGAGAATAACATTACATAAGTGGATAAGTAATTATATGTAGCATCATGAACGATACCGCTCTTGAAAATGACCCCAGTTATCTGACCTTGAGTACTTTGATCCTAGCTTATTTCGATGTACCCCGTATAGTAAAACCGCTACAATTGACCAATCGCTGGCACCGTTCACTTATTTTGTTTTCCCTGACGATTGACTCCGACTAGAAACTCAGCTTCGATTTTAAACTACGTTGGTTGGTAAAGTTTATAACAAGTAGCATGAAAAAAGGAGAATAGTTGGTTGCCGACAAAAACGTCGTAACTACAGCTTGAATTAGCATCAATACACCTAGCTGTTTCATACAATTTTTCATCCATTATATTGATTTGTGTCCTTTGACATAACATCTTTTTTTCTATCTAACTTTGATATCTTTACTCTGATTCGTCTTATCTATTCTCCATTCTGTTTCAAACAATGACTCTGATTTAAGGTTAGATGTAGCTGTCGATAATGGGAAATGATTTGAAACACACACACACACACACAAACACACACACAAATCCGTGTCTAAATTTCTTGCAACTGTAACTCTGTCACAGGCAACAGGATTTGTGCGAAATGCCTCATGCACTTACAGAGCTTCGGCATTTGGTGGTTGTAGCCACCTCAATGCAATTTCAATAGCTCTTGAAGAATATATAAGCTCAGATATAAGCTGTACATAAGTTCCCTAGACGTTGAATAGGGGTCGTCAAACTGAAACAAATGCCATTATAAGGTAAACAAATTAAACAAATGTGACTAATAGCCTGTCTCAAGCGATTTCACATTTTCCCTCTATTCTTTCTAATTTCATATTTCTTAAGGGCTTCAAAATATGAGAATATATGGTATTGGATTTAGGCATTGAAGAAAGTTACGTCACTGAATGAAAAGTCGTCGCGGCATGACGTCACTAAAACAAAAGTCGTCGCGGCATGACTCATTTCAATGGGTCAGCGTGAAACAGTCGTAACTGCCTATATGTCCATAGGCAGTTACAACTGTTCCGCGCTTGCCAATCGATTTGTCTCTCATAGATATGGAGAATAATGAGTAGTATGCCTGTAGGGGGCAGCTTGTGGCTAGGAAAGAATGTTGTAGTTGTACCGGTGTGAGAAATGACAGGAAACCAAAATGCATTGAAACCCATATCCCAATCAATGAACCACTTAAATAAAATCGCTTACCGTTACTCACTTGTTTAAAATCGGAAAAAAATTATGGCCGAGTCGGAATTCGAACCCAAAACCCAAGAACTTGGAGCACAGTGCGTTACCGGGAAAGGATATAGTAGTAGTAATTGGGATATAGTAGAGATATACCAGAATCACTTGTGTGATAAATACCTGGAATCAATGGTTAGATGCTCCAGCCAGCGCAATATGACTCAAATACTGTTAAAAGTAGTGTATAACCCCATTCAAACAAATATCTGCATGTAATTACTGTAAAGTACTAGATATAGAACTCAAGCGAAAAGGGTCCCATTGAGTGGTGCGAAAGATATATGTTGTATAAAAAAGAATTTTGATTGTAAAAATTAAACAGAAGCCAACAGAATTGCAACTCTTTTTTTGGCGTTATTCTTTGCGTGACGTCAATGACGTCATCTTTCCACATCGCCTCATTTTTAGAAAATGTATGACATGGAGTATTTTTCTGTACGCTTCTGTCCTTGTGCATTGAAAATACTAGAGGCCCACAAAGCCTTATCGGTCACCTCAATCCAAACTGGAAAACACACAAACACACAAACACACACACAAGAAAAAAAAAAAAAAAAAAAAAAGAAAAAAAAAAGAAAAGAAATCACAGATAGGCATACACCATATTCGCCACGAGTGTGTTGAAGCAGGGGCATAAAGATTACAATGGACCCCAGACAAAATACGATAATAAGTCACCATAAGCAAAGTTCTTGAAAACCGTGTTTTTGTCTTTTTTTCATTCTGAAGGACAGCGGCCATGCCAACCGCACATGTAGACCTTCTAGGATTTGTATCCCGAGAAGTTTATTCACCTTCACACAGAAGAGTTCCATTAGACAGAATTACCCGTTTTCAGCATTTCACCACCCGAACCTTTTCCCAACATTTTCCCAACCAATGCGCGTCCTTTTCTGACGGATTTTGGTACTATTTTCTTTATCATTATAATTTTACAAACCTTGTAGTCCTTGCCCACTAAGGACTCAGTGTAAAAATTGTAAATAAAATCAAACTGCTGGCTTATGACTAAAATATTGTTTCAGACGTACACAATTTCGTCCTTATATGCCCCTCATTGGGCCCCAAGGGGAGATAACTCCATAACATGCATGGTTAATAAGACATATTATGACTCCATACAAGGACTTTTCAACTACAGTTCAAGTGTATAAAACACATTTTCAAGGACAATATTTCCCAAAATACTTATTGATTTTCAGTGAAAGACGGGTCTTCTCTTAGTTTTTAACTATTTAAGAGAAGAAGAGAATGTTTTTTGTTTTCATGGATGTATGAACCGAAAAACTTAATCACACACTGTATGAATACGCGAAGCGGATTCATGCATTGTGTGATTAGGTTTTTCGGTTCATACCTCCATGAAAACAAAAAATATTCTCTTCATTTCTTATAATTTAATAGCATCAAGCGAAAAATGCAACAACTTAACAAATTTTGATACCTTTTTGTAGTGAACTATTTTGTGCGGAAGCATTCAAAATGGCTGCGTACTCAAAATTTTCAAAATTTAGGACATTTTCCACAATATTTTCAAAAGCCTTTTTTTGAGGGCGTAATAAAAAGGGGGGATGGTTTGAACACAAAACAAATGCTAGAATAAGTCTAAGGTCAATATTTAGGTAGCGGCTAGAGTTAACATTGCTTGTGGAAGGAACACGGGTAGGTTATGGGAGGTCAATCCTATTTATGACACCGTCGTCATTCTTGTAGTTTTGTGTTTTCTTTACACACATACCAGTTAATTTGATAAAGTAGTCAGAAAACATCTAGACCAAGACTTTTCGATACGTTCTCACTATTTGAATCGGACCGAAGAGCATTTTAAACCCGATGCCTTTTCTGCAGCATTTGCAAAACGCTTGATCCAAAGGTATTTAAGAGATGAAGAGAATATTTTTTGTTTACATGGAGGTATGAACCGAAAAAACTAATCACACTGTATGAATACGCGAAGCAAAAAATGTTCTCTTCAATTCTTATGATTTAATAATATCGAGCGAAAAAACCAAAAGCTTTTCAAATTTTGATACCTTTTGTATGGGACTATTTTGTGCGAAAGCATACAAAATTGCTGCGTGCTCAAAATTTTGTTCATGGAGTTATGAATAATTTTCTTCGACCAATCAGAACGCCCGATTATGATAGACGCAACTAAAGATTAAATTATTGTCTGATCAATAGCGGTTTCACACCTCGCGATTTCTAGGATTGTGATGAATAACTATAATGACGAATCAGGAAAAGGGAGAAAACTAGTACTGTATTAACTGGACCCGGGCCGACTAATGTTCAAGGTTACACCCCTTTACGTCTTTGCTACATTAAATCAAAAGCAAAAAAGGTCCATTTTAGCAATCTGTAGCTCCCTTAAAAGGTTCATTGAGCCATAAATCTTAGTCTTTGGTCTTAAATTATAGGCCAGATAAATGCTACTATTCGGGATAAATGAACACATTCATGCCTGAAATTCCCTAGGTTCGGACTGTCATGTTGACTACCATCTTCAAATGTCAGTTTCTACAAAGATATAGTTCGCAGATAATTTCATTGAATTACATACATGACATGCAACAGTTGGCTCTTACTCTGCAGAACCTAACTTCAAGCTTCTTACAGTTGTTTAAAAGTCAAAACAGTGTGACAAAAGGAGGATATAAAATATTATTAATGGACTACTTCGGGGCTACAACCACCCGGAAGTAATCCCGATGTGGAGTTGACCCATAAGATGGTAGCAGATACAAGCTTTGAATCGTTGTTACGTACGAAATATTTGCGTCCCTTTTAGAAATTAGAAGCAACGTAGGCATACTAGACTGGTTCAATAAAGAAGTAGAAATCGGTTTATTTAGTGTACGATTTTTTAATCTTCCTTTTCATTAACAATTTAAGCATATTTCCACTTGTCTTTTTCACTTAGTGAAAGATAAATTGATCTTACACCGAAACAAACAATCGCTGGCACCGCCCACTTTCTCCGTTAGCCCCGTCCATTAACTCCAACAGAAAGTTCCGCATCGATATTTTAAGTCGTTACTTTGCACAAATTATGACAATTGGCATGAAACAAAAAGGGAGATTGGTTGGTTGTGGATCTAAATGTAATAACTACAGCAGGGAAAAAGACTAACAGGGGCCCATTCGCCCATGGCCCATAACTTTTGGGCTGGGCCCCTGTATTTTTGGAGAAAATGCCCATACCTCTAATATTAAATATTGAAAATATGGAAGCTGTGCCCCTGAATTGAAGTTATCAGTCTATTCCCCTGCTACAGCTTATTCAAGCTTATTCAATACCCCAACGAAAATGCTTCATATAAATAGCGGCCTATGTTGAAGGTAAAATTTAACTTCCAGTCTAAATGGATATATTGGTCGGCTGATAATTTGATCTATAGCTGCGATTGGTCAATAAGCCTCCGTATCTTATTGAAGTTAAAATCAAACACAGTATTTATTCATGTATGTTCATCTGTCTGTACTAGTGAACTGACCAATCGTTGGGCCCACCCACTGATATCGTAGGCCACGCCCATCGACTCCAACAGAAAGTTCCTTTTCGATTATAAACGGCGTTATTTTGCAAAATTTATTTATCAATGCTATATAAAAAAAGTAGAGTGGTTGGTTGGCGACCTAAAAGTCGTAACTACAGGTACAATAACCAACAAAAATGTTTCACAAAAATGTTTCACAAAAATTGGGACCAATGTCGGAGTTCAATGAATTATTTGATTGGTAGATCGATTCCTTGATTGACAGCCGCGATTGGTCATTTCTGATTTGTATGCTTACTTTTTTCTTTCGTTGTTTTGTAGGAGACATTGTTACGGGCTATCAACCTTGAGCGTCTACGGGTTCTGCAAACATCCAGGGACGTTTGAAAAGGTGAAATTCCCTTTATACGAACGAAATTTGTTGAAATTACAGTATAATCATTAAAAATGAAACGGAGTAGCTTGTTTTTTATACACTATATCAGTCAACAATTAACCCTTGTCACGCTGTATAGATTACCTTACTGAAATGCTGTCAAATCAAAGGACTGAAAGTACTGATAGAACTTGTTAAAAAATCAATATTTCTTTTAGAAATCAACTTCATAAACATCTCTGACAGGAAAAGTACTTAGCAGGAGGTGTAGATCAAGATCAGACTGCACTTATGTGCAGGCTGATCTTGGTCTACATCCCCTGCCACAACCGGAATATTCCGGGTTCAGCATGACAAGGGTTAAGATCATTTTTATATCCGGGATCAGACTTCAACGTTTTGAATAGAATGACTAATAGCAAGACTCTACTTTGTATGAACAGTTTTACCTCGCCCTAAATTCGATCTTCCTGTAGATTAATATCTTAATTGCATGCAAGTTTTAAAAGGATAAATAAGTAAAAATGTTTATCCCAATGTGAATTTCAATTTGATAAAGCGTTATATTTGTTTCTCGAGTTTTGTTTTTATATAAAACCAGTTTTGATTGATCCAAATTCATAGACATTTCAGACGAGAATTTCGAATTACATCTAGTTTCTATATATATCAACATTGTGTTTCGAAAACCGCTGGGGTTAGACTTTAATGATAATAATAAAACATGGGTTTATAACCCTAACTTCTTCCATTGATTGAATACAATTTCTCTCAAATTTATTTCAAACATTCAGTATTTGTGTATCTCTTCGGATCCAATGTTTTAGAAATATATCACGTTGGTATTTCATCCTCTATCTCTGATAATACATATATCGTAAAACATTATTGAAAAAAAGATAGAGGTGTTCATTTCGAAATAGATGTAATCGTACGTTGTTCCGTGAGATTATTTTGTTATTGTTGTTCCTGTGTTGTTGTTGTTGTTGTTGTTGCTGCTGCTGCTTTTGTGGACAGGGGATAGCGTCTGCATCATTCATTCGGATTTAGGTTTAGCTATTCAGGTGAACTTTATCTCACCTTAGAACATAATAACAAGTATTTGTGAATCCACTACGTGTATACGAAAATAACTAATCACACTGTATGAATTAGCGAAGCGGATTCATACAGTGTGATTGGTTATTTTCATTTCATACCTCCATGAAAATATGAAATATTATCTTGTCTCCGTCTATTCTACGCATTTAGTGCAGAAGGAATTTTCATCAACGAAATGAAGCTACATAAAACGTCTTAAATGAGACTGATTCAAATAACGAGACTACTAAGTCTAAATTTAAATACCTCACCGCATTTCTTCATACTGTGTTGTTTAATTGTTTAATTCAGTTATATTTGCCCAGAATTAATGTGAACTTGAGCAATCGCGGCCTTCAATCAGATAATCAGTGGACCAGTGAAATCATTCATTTAGACCGGAAGTTAATTTTGAACTCCGTCAATGGCCGTAAGTGTGAAGCATTTTAACTGGTTTGAAAAATTCAAACGTCATAACTACAGCTTGAATAAGTTTTAGTTACGACGTTAATGTCGACAACTAACCGCTCTCTCTTTTTGTTTCAAGCTCCTGGCCATTAATTTCGCAAAATAACGCCGTAAAATATCGAAACGGGTCTTTCTGTCGGGGTCAATTGAGCTATCCAAAGGAGGAAAGGGCGGAGCCAGCGATTGGTCAATCAGAAGGGTAATGCAGAGACCTTCCGCATTTAACAGTTAAACAGTTAAACTTAGAGTGTTAATCTTTATTAACCCTTCCCTTTACAAACCCGAGATTTTTCGACACCATGAATTTTAACTTGCAAAAACATTGTGGAAAAAGGAGAAATAGGTTGTTATAACCGATTTCTCCCTTTTCGAAAAATAATTTCTACGATATAGGATGCATTCATTTCAATTGTGCAACCTCTTTCTATTAGTACCTGTCTAAAATTTAAAAAGAAATTGCAAGGGCTAAATGGAATGACTAAAATTGCCGAAATATTAGTATAGTATAGTATTTTCTAACTCTAGATGACTGGTTTCAGATTTTACTAAAGATAAATTTTGTAATTAGTATTCAGATTATTGGGTATAATAATATAAACGTTAATAAAAAATATGTTGAAATGCCTTTTCTGAAATGACCAAGTAACCTAGATTGTAAACAAAGGTTAATTTGACAAGAATTTATTTACACGTTTTCTGATCTATCTCGGAAAAGTCGGACTTACGAATTCCCATAAAATTATTTTTCGTTCAAATTGACCTGGTGACATATTTTTTGACACGCAATGATCCAAGTTCGGTTGATTGATTGAATGGGGTTTAACGCCACTTTTAACAGTATTTCAGTCATATCGCCGCGGCTGGAGCACCTAAAATGGATTGATGGTATTTCTGACACCAGTACTACCACTACATCCTTTCCTAGCCTCCAGCTGCTATCCCACATAGGTTTACGATTATCTACCTATTGGTGAGAGACAAATGTCGGAAATGATATGAGTCGCCGCCGGGGATCGAACCCATGACAACCCCCAATTTTAAGATTAGTAGTCTGACGCGCTACCGATTGTGCTATGACGGCGGCTGATCCAAGTTCGAACTCCTGTTTATCTGGACAAACGTTCACTGTCAGGTTGATTTAACATATACTGTGACCTCATGAGTGTCTGCAAGGTACTTCTTAGATTCGACCAAGTGATCTATTTATGGCTAAAAGTAACTAAACTAAACTAAATTATAATAATAATAATAATAATGATTAAATAAAAGGCAAACATTCTGACCAATTTTACGGATATATGGCCTCAATGTCTTTTACTATGTGACCTATTCAAGTCAAGTACCTATTAGGTTCTTCTACGATTCGATCAAATGACCTGGTATTTACTTCAAGTAAGACAATGGCTGTGGTCAAAGCGCAGTGGAAGCGCGTAGGACTGCTAATCACGGGGTCACGGGTTCGATTCTCGGCCGGCTGCGGCCAATATCCTTTCCGGCGTTTGTCACCCACAAATGGTTGGGTAATCGTAAACCTAAGTGAGATGCGCAGCTGGCGGCTCCAAAAAGACGTAGTGATAGTACTGGTGTTAGAAATGCCAGGAATCCATAGTTAGGTGCTATAGCCGCTTTGATATGACTGATTTATACTGTTAAAGTGGCGCCGAACACAATCCAATCAATCAAGAGAACCGATTGCAAAATTTTATCAAAAAGAGACATTCTCTTTTAAGGTTGATTGAACATTACATGAAAGCTATAAACCGTCCACAATGTTTTCTATACACAACGTACTGACCCTGATTTTTTGCCATAAGTGACCCGAATTCGAACTTGTGCGAAATTTCACCGACACAAATATTTTAACTTATTTCAAACTAGTTGGAAGTTAAATCAAGACGGTCTCACGGAAATGTTTTCAGGTTAACAGAGCATAAAATATGGCTTCTGGAGCCTAAGGTTTTTCAACAATTTGACCCAGTGACCCAGTTTCTTACCCAAACAGACCGAATTTGACCTCATTTAATCAGGATTTCACCAGTTCACGCTGACCAATTTCCAGGTGGATTAAGTATCAAATATTGCATTTGAAGCACCCATAAGGTTTTCTTAGACTTGTCATTTTCGAGCCCAGATAACTATATTTCGAACTTGTCCTATTTTCGATTAAGACAGACATTTCTACTCATCTTAGGTAGTTTAAGATAAACAACAAACCAAATGTAGCCTCAACGTAAATGTGGACGTCGGACACCGGATGTTGGACATGATACAAAAACCCAAACATACCCCCAAATCAGCTTAAGCACGTTGCGTTCAGGTGAACTACAATATCATTACAGCTTAGTTGTTTTTTCCACTGTTTTGTAAAACGTTTTTACTATCATTTCTTTAGCTTATCGGAGTACTAAGGGCTCAAGACGAGCTACCCTGATCGATTAGTATCCGCTGTATGCCAGTCAATATAATCATGTTCAGATAAAAAAAAATGTGGTACAAATGCACCTTGTGTGTAAGTGCCACTACTGATTCTTTTCATGGTGATAAATGTAGGACATGTAGTTATCATTACTGAGCGTGGTTATTGGTAAGCCAGCAAAACCGCTTTCAGGACTTTCAGTCCTTTGATTGCATTCTGAGGTTAGCAGGTTGGATGGAATTGTCACCTGTAGAAAACCCAAGGCTTATAACAAAATGCGCCCTTAAAAACCAGGTTTTTGACCTTGTGATCCCAATATCAATAGCATTGCTTTTCTTTCTCAGCCAGGGCTACCTCCTTAACGACGTCCGAAAACACGGATGAAATTTGTGAGCTGTGGAGAGACCAAATACTTAAAATAAACAAACACACAAACATTGCGACCTTGACTGATGACCTCAAAATCAATATTTTATTTTTTCTCGCCAAAGGTTTTCAACATTGAAAGTTGTAAAGAGGTTGGGTGAAAAATGTGATCTCCCGGGATGCAAAAAGAGTGTGACGCACAGACGGACAATCCCCTTAATATTTACCCTAAACAGTGTTGCTATGCGATTAACTTATTTCAGACAGTTGTATTTAATTTCATTAAAGTTAACAAACAAAAAAAAACCTTCAGTACATGATTGTATTTAAGGATGCGTTTTTGTTAGTTTATTCCCTTTATTGTGTGGGGGTGAAAACCCGGCACCTTATAGTCGTGAGAACACACAATTATTTAGTTGTTGAAAGGAAGTTTTTCCACAATTAGTGGACATATGGCACATAAAAAATTGCTTTTTCGGCGTATGTAATTAAAACAAACTTATTCAGTATGATTTATAATTAGGCAATTTGAAAATATTTTATCAAATTTTATCAAATTCAAACGCTGTTTTGTTACCAAAGCACTTGCATGTGTACAACATTGCCAAAGGAAAGAACTGTTATTTAGGTGGTGTCATGGTCTCTTGAATTGTAAATGTCATAAGGTTGAGCATATTACCACTGCAAAACCAAATTTCTGCTTTTTAAGCATCTAATTATATTTGCTGCGCAAACATCTGCCAATGTATTCTGATATCAATACACGCGTTCTTTCTATCCTATAGCATTTTTGTTAGGGCAAATTTTAACCTTTTTATTACTTCTGTTGAGCATATGTTTTCAATATGTATCCTTGTTATTTGCTATTTTTTTTGCGTTTTACAGAAAAGCCTGTCTATTTTTTTTTTCCCCGACAACTGTATTAATCCTTTCCTGTTGAATCTCTGGTTTTTCGTCCCTGCGATTTTATAATTGAGAAAACATCGTAGAAAAAAGAAGAAATTGCTTGTGACACGCAATTTCTTCTTTTTTCCGCAATACTTTCTGCCCTACTGAATGGTTATTTTTCATCTTAAATACATTTTAAATTTTCGTCTGAAAAACCTACCGATTTGGACAGGTCTAAAATGTCGCAAAACAGGAAAGGGTTAAAGGACCGAACACACGCGAAGTAGATTATTCACCTAAACAGCTCAGCACTACCTTATTATAAAATCAAAGTACTGAAAGTACTGTAAGCTAGCAAAGCATGGTTTCTTAAGTAATCCTCTTTGTCAAAGGCTACCAAAATCCAGAACTTAACTCATTACAACATGTCGAAATCTTACACTGGTTCAAATTGAAAGAAACTGCAGACGAAAAATTCTAGATAATGGAATTTGGAAGAAAACATTGTGAACATTCAAGAAATTGACTGTTACAAGCAATTTCTTCAATGTTCACAATGTTTTCTAAAGTATTTTTCTTGAGATGCTTAAAAAGGCGGAATCGAGTGGAAATAGGTTAGAAAGCATGCTTTTGAAAGAGTGCTCTACAAGTTGAATAGAGTTTGTAATTTTCTTAAAACATACCAGAACTTCTGTTTATGGTGTACGCATTCAAACGATTAGTGGTTAAAACTCCAGTGGCAGTTTGCACTCGTTGAACTTTGAGATCACCCCAAAATTTTGTCTTTTAACTTAAGCTATCAAAGCTGACGCTTTTACTTTTCATTTTTTCGAATTTTACAATAAACAATCTTATTTTTCAAACACACACACACAAACACACACACACCATTTATTTCTTAAAAATCGGCAGAGTTAGAATGGCTTGAGTACTTGAACTCATATCCAGACCACACATGGTTAGACTGGTCCAAATTTAAAGAAATTGCCGACGACAATTTCAGTTGATGAAATTCGGGGGTAGAAAACAGTGTGGATAATGAAGAAAAAGTATTCTCAATATTTTCTAAGGTATTTTTTTTCTCGCAGAGCAATAATTCGGCAATTGTTACGCCATTAAAACATTTGAATTTCCATCGTTTTGGAGTAACGCCATTCAGACAGTTTTTTTTCTGAACACCGATTTATTTGGTTTTCATTGGTCGACACCCAGTTTGGAAAATCCATTTGGATATTAATAGGGTAGAAGAGAAGCTGTGTCCAATTAGGTTCGAATTATTATTTTTCTTAACCAGTCTCCCGAAACGACTGTGCATTTTGAAAATGGCGTAATGCGAGGATTCTATATAAATCGCAAAAAGCCTAGGGACTCGTCATAAACAAGGAAACACCTACAAAATTCTCACTCAGAGTAGATGCTTTTATGGTTCATGGTCTTTCACATGTTCATTTACATAGTGAATTATTTCCTTCTATTTTTAGAACAGAGCTTATCAACTGTATACCGCAAATGTTAAGCTACTACTGGTTCGCAGGAGGTTTAAACGATATACAGAATCTCTCATTTATTTCTTATAAGTAATAATTTTCAATGAATATTGCTTTCCTGATATTGTCCAGGTTTTTTTTAGGTGATATCTGATATGCCCCTTTTCTACATCTAAGTAGGCATATCAGTCTACTCTACAAACAGGGACGTCCACCATCAGTACTTTCAGTGCTTTGATTAATAAAATGAACTCGATAAAATAATAGTAAAAAGATATTAATTTCTACACGACTTTCCCTTCTTCTTTACCATTCTGATTACGTTTATTCGCAATTCGATGTCATCTACAGAATCATCTAAGACTACCTCATATGGAACCGTATTTGACACCGTCAGATACTCATTTCTTTGCGATGTTTCCGATTTGTCCTTGTGGACTTTATATATTTTACTAGAAATATTATAGCATATAAATTCATAAATTCGTTTTACATTGGACAAAGGTTCTCAGTCTAATTGTCGCTTAATGCATTTATAATTCATTTGTTTAAAAAAATCATAGATTTGCAGCACCTTGAACCAAAGAGGAGAAGCTGTTGGAATGAAGAATGTTCTCATTTGGGTATTATTTTTGAAGATTGACTATCAAAATAATTTAGATAACGACTAACAAAGGAATGCTGAGGTATATTTTTTTATGATACATGCAACTTTAAACGTGCCTGATTTGGTTAATGGCATTCAACTGATAGGACGGAATGTCTTTAAAGTTGGTAAACAATGTTTCAACGGTGTCAGTTGCGCCCGGATGTGCAACTGATATTTTCTAAATGAAAAAACATTGAAAATATTTATGTTGGGGATGGGTAGAGAAGATAATCGCGGAAGTATGAAAACTATGAACCGTTCAGATTTGTAATATCAATCCTAATTGACCCTCGTTTTTAGTTTTAGCTCGCAAAGCGTCAGCTCTGACAGCTTACTTTAACAGACAAAATTTTGAGGTCTTTTCAGAGTTCAATGAGTGCGAACTGCCCCACTAAAACCTCACGCCATAAAAAAATGGTTCTTATATATTTTAAAAATACTACAAACTCTACCTGCAAGTTCAACTCCTATGTTTTTTAGCTCACTTGAACACACCATGTTCGAATTCAAAGAAGTTGTAGAAGGCAATTTCTTATTGTTGAAAATTCTAAAATATTTATCTGTCTTGGTAGAAAACAATGTGGAAAATGCAGAAATTGCTTGTAACAAACAATTTTTCCACATGATTTTCAACAACTAATTTCTTAAGGAGTTTAAAACGGAGGGATTGTGTAGGAATATGTTAATTCTTTGATTACTTTAACCCATCAACTCAAGCCCTCCTTTTTACGCCCCTCAATTAAAGAGCTTTTGAAAACATTGTGGAAAATGAAGAAATTGCTTGTATCAAGCACTTTCTTCATTATCCACACTGTTTTCTACCCAAAAAGACGAAATTAAAATTCCATCAACTTGAAATTGTCGTCTGCAGCTCCTTCCAATTTAAACTGGTCTAAGATTTTGTTGTATGGGAATACTTTAATCTCGTTTATTTATCTTCACACCCTTTGACAAAGAGGATTACTTAAAACTTCACAAACTTAGAATTGTCTTATGCAACTCCTTTCCGTTTGGACCAATCTAAAATTGTGTCTTCCGGTTATGGATTCATGTCGAAGTGAAATTTCCCTTCGGAGTCAATGGACCGGACCGACGGAGTAAGCGCCTTAACACACATTCAATGGTGACCTTAACGTTGTACCTTCAGCTTGAATAAGCTATAGTTACGATGTCTAAGTCGCCGAATTAACAAAAATACTTCAAAGAAAATGACAGTCAGTGTCGGAGTTCAAAGTTCACGCTGGGTCTAAATGATTTATTTGATAAGTAGATTGTTTCTTTGATTGACGTCCGTAAAATTGACGGATCACTGCTATCCATCAAAAGCCGATTGTCAATTGAAATCATTTATTCAGACCGAAGTTGAATGTTGAAATTTTGCTCATTATTTTTGTGTAGTTCATCGTCGTAGCTACAGCTTTTGTAAGCTGTTTTTACGACGACTAGATCGGTTACCAACCCTTTGGTTATTATTCCATGGTCCCCAGCCTATCAGTCGAACTTACTCGTCGGGGATCAATGGGAGGGGCCAGCGGTCGGACAATTCACGCATGGCCTTTTTGCTACACTTTTCTCATTTGTATTTGCACTACATTAGATGCAAATATATGGATCGCTGGTCGCGCCAACTTACCTACAACATGGTCGTTCAATTGAAAGATCAAACTAATTTACATGATGTAAAACGTAGAACCTTGAACGAAAAGCAAATCGTTTGATTGCGAAAGGATCGTTGTTGTTACTGGTTATTGATGCAGCTGGGTCTTTTGTGATTAAAAAAAGGTCGAACCGTTTTTGTCTGTAAGGGAAGAGGTAATTTTCCATAACCCTAACCGTTGGCATGCTGAATTATAAATCATCTACAGATTTTCTTCAGAATCAAAGGGCGGAAAGCACTCGAAGCACAAACTGTAGGTTATAATTTCTTTTGAATATTCTAAGAAATTCTGGATTAAAAAGGACAAGCAGGTGGTGAAGACTAAGATCAGACTGCACATATGTGCATCTTTGTTGGTTTTGCTAAATTAACGTCTTTACTACAGCTCATTCAAGTCAACCAATGAATTACCTGATTTTTATGTCCAAGACGGTACTTTTACAAAATAAAGTCGCTTGACATTTCAGTCGAATTTCAATGACTTAGCTCAGAGGGCGTGTTCAACGGTCCGTCAATTTCGTGAGAACTGAATAAAAGTGTAGATTATTCAGAATGAACAAGAGAATCAAACTGTTATACAACTGAACTCCTATTTAATGTTTCCTTTTACCAAACAAACCTGAATATGTGCAAAAGTGTGCGTAACATGTATTTATATTAGTATAAATATTATATACAATCCACACAGACAAAATCAGACATGTCAAAAAGATTCCGTATCTGATGGTGTCAAATACGATTTCATATAAGAAATTCTAAGATCACGTCATTTTTATTTGTATGTGACGTCATAATGCGAATAAACGGTATCAGATTGGCAGAGGAAAAGACCAGTACTGTTTTTTTTTTTTTTATTTTTTATTTTATTTCATCGAATTTACTTAATAAAAATGTACGCATATAGTAAAAGGAAGACTAAGATACGATAGCGATACAACATCATGTATTTGTTCCTCGCTGCCGATGAAAATTTGATATTCCACTTGACCTTTGGTCTCGTGAAGTATTATAATTTTCCCCCGCAGTTCAAGCTATGGATTCGACGTTTAGGTCGCTAACCAACCATTTTACTTTTTTGTTACATGCTACTGGCCATAAATTTTGCAAAATAACGCCCGTTAAAAATCGAAGCGGAACCTCGTGTTGGAGTATATGGGAAGTGTTTAGAGAGTGAGTTGGCGAGGCCAGCGATTGATCAATAATAGGCGGTTTCTCGAAACTCGCACGTGCTTGTGGGTCTATATAGTGTGTATATTTGCAAGACTCGTGTTTACCTGACGATAAGCTGTTTCTTTGACCTATTTCCATATAATAACGCCTTTTTACACATCCAAATTAGAAACTTTGGAAACAAATGGTTACAAGCAATTTCTTCATTATCCACATTTTTTTTCTTTTCTATCCCAAATAGTCAATGATTTTGGAATTCACATCAACTCCGAAATGTTGTCTGCAACTTCTTTGAAATTAGACCAGTCTAAATTCTGTCGTGTGGTAATGGGTTAATTAAGTAGTCGTTTGCAGCATTGACATTAAATTGACCTATATCTATCATCCAACATCGTATTCGATTTTCTTTTTCAAAACTCAGAATTTCCTTATGTTAGGTCCTCTTCTTTAAACAAGAGGACTATGATTTGTCCTAAATCGCTCCCCTGAGTATAATGGTTCGTGGCTTTATGATATATACAAAATAGCAAAGCCCTCTGTCTAATCGTTTTGGAGAAGATGTGTCAGGATTTTTTCGTTTTATCCTCGGTTTATTAATAATCTCTCTATAGCTCTATTTTCTGAATATGGTAATTATTTGAAGTATTTTGTTAGAGATTCAATGGACATCAATACATACCAAACATCAAAGCTCTCGGCCTAATTGTTAAGGATGAGAAGATTTTCAAAGACATCCTTCTTTATTCCAATCTTAAATCAGGAATTGCACAGAAAAGGGCTAATTTTCAGAGTAAAGCAGTTCGTTGTAGTATTTTTGGTAGAGGGTCAATAGGTGATGATATGTTCCAAATATCAAAGCACTTGACCTTATGGTTCAGAAAGAGAAGATTTTTTAATAATTGTTTACGGACGGACAGACGGACAGATGGACAGACGGACAGAAGACGCTGGACATTTACCGATCACCATAGCCCACCTTCTGCACGTTGTGCTCAGGTGAGTTAGAAAATATAATCATTTTCATTTTCGCCTGAATACGTACATATGTAAAAAGCACTTCAGTTAGTTGACGGTTCGCTGGTCATACCTTCTGAACCTCGACATTCGACTTAGATATCAAATTGCTTGCGTGCAAAGCAGATTCATAAATTGTGTGATTAGGTTTTTCGGTTCATACCTCCATGAAAACAAAAAAATATTCTCTTCATTTCTTATAATTTAATAACATCGAGCGAAAATAGGAAATGTTTATACATTTTGATACATTTTTATGGAACTATTTTGTGCGGAAGCATACAAAATAGCTGCGTGCTCAAAATTTTGTTCATGGAGTTATGAATATTATTTTTCGACCAATCAGAACGCTCGTTTTTGATAGACGAAACTAAAAATTAAATTATTGAAAGTTATTGTCAATTCATGTAACAGTTGGGTAATTGACAAATCGTGGCTATAAATCAAATGACCTATCGACCAATGAACTCACTCATTGAGACCAGAAATGAGATTTGATATCCAACATTGGCCGCCATTTTGTTAACCTTTTTTTTGTTAGTTTGGCGACTTAAACCTCGTAACTATAGCTTTTTCAGTTTGTTAAGTGTGACGTTTAGGTCGCCAACCAGTTTCTACTTATTTGTAACACGGTGCTGGCCACGAATTTAGCAAAATAACGCCGTTAAAATTCGAAGCGAGACTTCCTGTCGGAGTCAATGTGTATGACAAAAGGAGTAAGGGGGGGGAGGGAGAGAATTGCGATCGGTCAATTATTCCAATGGATTCCACCCTTTTAACCCTTTCCTGTATAATCACTGTATTTTACGTCCATGCAATTTTAAACTTAAGAAAAAATTGTGATAAAAGAAGAAATTGCTTGATACAAGCAATTTCTTCTTTAACCACAATATTTCCTACCGCATAGAATAGTTTTGTTTCAAATTGCACTGAGTCTTACTTTTCATTGTCCTCTGCAACATGTTTCAAATTGGGCCATTCTAAAATTTTGAGAAACAGGAAAGGGTTAAGCCAATTAATAGATCGCAAGCGTCGCCAACTGACTCCGACAGAAAGTTACGCTTACATATCAAACGGCGTTATTTTGCAAAAATAACGACCAGTAACATGTAACAAACAATAAAAAGAGTCTTTTACCTCAACGTCGTAACTACAGCTTGAATAAGTTGTAGATACGTCGTTTTAAATTGACAAAGCAACGAAAATGCTCAAAATGTGTCGGGTAATACTGGAATTCAAAGTTCACTTCCGGTCTTTATGAATGATTTGAATGGTCGATTGGTGTTAATTGACAGCCGTGATTGGTCAGTTATAACCGTACCTCTGTATTAGATACCGCTGGATATTCTAAGAGTTGACGTTTTACCCCGCCGTTAAATCTTAGACTTGACCAAATTCAAAGAGAGTGTAGACGACAATTCAAAGTTGGTTTAAATTTGTAAAGACGTGTCATTAGTAGCAGAAGTCATTGTAAGAAAATGAAAAAACAAGAAACTTCTCCCTTTTTCGCAACTTTTTTCCTTTATATCAATCTTTATTGCTTAAAAATCGGGACTATGTGGTAATGGGTAAATCAAAGGATGGCTTAGTATGAAATAGCATGAATTTAATACGCAAGGCTTTGTTTATAGCGGAATGCATACGTATTTAGTCATTTCTCCCTGTCTTTTGTTGGGCACTTTGTTTTTGCTAGTGGCGTCTGAGAGTCTCTTTGTCCGATAAGGTTAAGAAATGTCTATAAAGCAATGAGAAACGCTATCTTCCTCTTTCACATACTTGTTCTGTTTTGACCCTTCTTATTCATTAAACAAAAATAATTTGATTTTCTCATTAATTCTGCATGATGGTTTTGTAAAAGCGGTCCAAACGGTTAACCCATTCCCATACGATGATGCATTAGGCGTCCAGCCCCTCAAGAAAAAACAATCGGGAAAATAATTTTGAAAGTAAAGAAATTGATAGCAACGAACAATTTCTTCATTTTTCACAATGTTTCTACCTATAAAGTTCATGAAATGAATGCTTGGGTCGTACAAAACATTTTCTATACAAGTAGAATTCTCGCCGCCGACGATAAGTGGTGAATACAGAGACAAAGATATAATGTGATGTGTTGCTAGACAGCGCACTGACATTGCGACTATCAGATGTTCCAATCTCACAGACCGCTGGCCAAACCGACTGATCTCTGACTCGAAAGTTCGATCATAAAGGACATTATTTTTTGTAGAATATGTAGACATTGGTTAACAGATAAATCATGGGGTGGGGACCTAAACACTTTATTGCAGCTTGAATAAGTCAAGTTTAAATTTCGTTCTATATACTGTTTTCAAAAGCCCTTTTTGTCGCATGAAAGAGAGGGATCATTTTGGTTTCAAGACATTGATTTAACGGTTCGGTCCGCTCTTTAGCAACCCTTTCCTCAGCATACGCTCATATTGACCCATTCCCACTCACTGACGCTTTAACCGACCTTCAATATAAATACTTTCGAAAACATTGTGACAAGCAATTTCTTCATTATTCACAATATTTTCTACCCCAAAAGACAAAATTTAAAAAAAAAATTATCAACTGGAAATTGTCGTCTGCAACATCTTTGAATTTGGACTGGCCTGGGAATAGGTTAAAATGAATTGTCATAGTTTTAGTATATAAATTAACTTGTTGAGTGTGAGTATGTGTGAGAAATTCGGAGAAAAAAAAACAACAGTCAACCAAACAAACATCCTGCCCCCCCCCCCCAAAAAAAAGATACAATCGGACACTTGGGCCATTCTATTGATGACAGTGTACTTTTTTAAATGCCGTTACCATTCTGTAGAAGCTTAATTTAAGAGACAAAGGTCAAGGCAAAAACGATACCGGATACCGCGCATGTGGGTGGGTGGAATACTATAAAAGGCATAGTGTAAAGCCGAATTTCATCTGTTGTAGACTTCGATAGATGTCTACAACAATGGCAAAACTCTATCTGATTGGTGCCCTGGCGCTACTTTGTGCAGTGTTCGTTGCTGCGAGAGGTAAGTCATCAATTATCTATTTATTTAAAAATGTATTAATCAATTGAAATTACATGTGTTGTTTATTGTTTATTGACTGTCATGAACAATTGTCTGAAATGTAAAATTATTTGTTCATTATTTTGTTACTTTTGGTTTATATTATCATTATTGTTTTAGGTATAAATGCTTTCTTTTATCTATAAAGAAATAAAATAAAATGCATTTTTTTTATAAAATGTTTATGTAATTTTATTATAAATTGTATGTACTTTTCCCAATTCATTTTTTCATGCTATCGCTACATGCTTGTGTTATTGTATGTAAAGATGATGGACAGTGACCAATCGCGACTTTCAATCAAGTAGACCAATGAAATCATTCATTTAAACCAGAAATGTGTTTTGAACTCCAACATTAGCTGCCATGTTTGTTAACCTTTATGTTGGTTTGGCGACCAACTTTTCTTTTTGTTGCATGCTATTTGCCGTTTCAAATCGAAGCGGGACTTTCTGGCCGAGTCGGTGGGTGTGTCAAACGAAGTAAGTGGGCAGGACCAACGATCGGTCAGTTATGTTCAAGAGTTATGAAAAATGTTCTGTCCGTTATTCATTCGTATACCCATTTTCCTAAAGTTTGTTTATATGTTCAATTAATGACGTGTTGATCAATCTATATTTCTATATATTTAATTATATACATTATAACCATCATTTGCAAATCACAAATGATTGTAGATTACACCATGATAAAATGGATATAAACAATTTAACATCATTTAATAAGATGATATATAAGATACGACACTCAAATCAGCACAGATATCCGACAGAATCAACAGTAAGGTATCATGTACATGAACTACTGCAAATGAACAGAGTTTTGAATTACACTAATATTCATTATATTTCTGACGAGTGTCTTTATTTTGCGAACGTTTCTGATTTTAAACCATTTACAAAAATGTCATGCATGCAATTAACGGATTGCCGTTACAATCAATAAAAAAGATTGACCAATAAAATCATTTAATAACATCAGAGATGACCTTTCAACACAAACCTGTATGTTAAGCATTTTTGTTCGGTTTCTTTTTTTCCCAACTTAAATGCTGAAACTAGATTCAAACAATACTAATGATGTTTTGGTAGCATACCAAAACATCGACACGATAAATGTCCCCAAGCGTCGAAATTTAAAGTTCACTTCCGGTCTGAACGATAGATTCTTTAGATTCAGTCAGGATCGTTCTATTTAGACCAAGTATGTATATCCTCAGATATGTTATAACATTTGATAGCACCATTATTTTTTTAACAAACTTGCGACCGTATAAAAGCTTCCAAACTTAGAGGAACACTCTTTACTATAGCCTAATTACGCACTATAAAAGATAAATAATGTTCTTATCTCTTTTATATCCTTTCCATATCTTTAAACTATTAATTCATGAACATTATGTTACCTCACACATGCCGATGCTAATTTTGTTTGACGTTGATGACCAGTATTGTTCAAACAATTATTGAAAAAAAGATTTTCTTCCTTTAAATGATTCCCGTATCACTTCTCAATAAAATCGAAAATGGGGTTTCAAAAATAGGTTCTAGCATCCTTATCATTTTGCTGTCGCTTTTTATTGGATGTACTCGACCCAAATGGATCTTATGCCTATGACGGACAATGTGTAAGGGCCGAGCCAATGTAACACTTTTTTTGGTGCTCAATCTAATAGAATATAACGTTAAGGTAGAGATATATCATGTATTAGCTTTGAGCCGTGAGATAAATTCGATGAATTAATATATTCTACAAGTATATCCCTTCTTCTTTACGATTTTTATTACGTGTATTTGCATTACGACGTCATATACAGGATGAAAATGACGTCATCTTAGACTACCTTATTATGGAACACTGTTTGACACTATCGGATATGGATACTTTTTTTCTAACGTTTCCAATTTTATCTGTGTGGAATGTATATATCATACCAGCAATATCTATTAATAGTTATATAATAATACGTTGCTATTTCACTCTCGGCTAGTTGGTAAAGAGAGCAGCTTTACAGAGTCCAAGCTTGGGACATGTGAGAAGCCCAATAATAATACAGCTGCGTCTTAATTCAGCAAAAAAAAAAGTACTATTTACAAAACAACATCCACTTTTACACTTGACAAATCGCTGGCCCTAGAAGGTCGAATATCGAATCTTACTCTGCAGCGAGAGGAAAATACAAGATATTGTGTCACTTTCGTAACAATTATTCCTTTTAATATACAACTAATATTTCTATCAAATCGATTTGTTAGATCAGAATAAAAAAGAAAGACAAAGAAAAACTCTGTATTACTACAAGCATTCGGATTACGTTTGTTCGCATCATGACGCCATCTATAGAAAGAACATGGCGTCATCTTAAACTAGCTTATTTGGAGCCGTTTCTGACACTGTCAGATACGGATATTTATGTGATATATAATTTATTTTACTAGAACCATTTATAGGTATATACTTAATGTATATACTGGTAGTCTTTCGGTGATAAGTCCTTGATTACCTAAAAGATCTTGGACTATAAAAGTTTGAAATTTTGCATTTGTAGATACCTATCAGAGGGAAGATGCTAATATCGACGAGGAAATCGATGCGCTAGTGAGAGCACTGCAAGACCCATCGACACGTGCGGAAGGGAGCAGTGAAGCCAGTGCTTCGAGTAACGACAATGGAGATGCAGATGACTCTGACGGAGACGACGGTGACGACGAGGATGAGGAATATGTATGTATGACGTCAGTTTTATCATTTCCACACAACAAAATTTTAGACTGGTCCAAAGTAAAAGAAACTGCAGACGACAATTTCAAGTTGATGGATATTTACTTATTTATTTTATCTTATATTTTACTTTGTCTTTTATTGGATAGAAAACATTGTGGGTAATGAAGAAATTGCTTGATACAGGCGATTTCTTCGTTTACCACAATGTTTGCCAAAGCTTTCTTCTTGAGGGCGTAAAAGGAGGGGTTGCGTGGGAATGGATTAATCTCTTCTCCAAAGACAGTAGATAGGTTTGTTAAATAGCATTTACCTACAGTGTAAAGTATTTCATTAATTCCCTTCTCTTTTTATCTCTGACTTCCGAGTCCCCGTGTTTTTTATACTTGAGAAAGTATTTAAGAAAAAGAAGAAATTACTTGTAACAAGCATTTTATTTTATTCCACAGTACTTTCTACCCAACTAAAAGATTACTTTTAAAATAAATTTTACTTTAAATTGTCGTCTGCAAAACTTTTGAATTTGGACCGGTCTAAAATTTAAAAAAAATAAAAACAAAAAAAAAAACGGGAAAGGGTTAAGTCACATTTTTTGCAGTTTCTTTCTTACTCTCAACAGTATAAATTAAAAACATAAAGGTGACGCGCAAAGGAACCTCCTAGGGCAAAACAAACATTTAAATAAAAGATATGATCCAAAAGAGATCAATATGATTGGAGTTTTAAAAAAGATACATTAATGGTTAGAATAAATATTCCGTATTAAAATATAAATTAAGGGCAATATATATAGGGTAGAATCGCCACACTTTATTTAAGTAAAACTACAAAGGACAATATAAAGGTGGAATGACGACTCTATATTTCAGTAAAACTTCAAAGTGCAATATAAAGGTGGAATGACGATTTTATACATGTATTTAAGTAAAACTACAAAGGGCAATATAAAGATGGAATGACGGCTCTATATTTCAGTAAAACTTCAAAGTGCAATATAAAGGTGGAATGACGATTTTATACATGTATTTAAGTAAAACTACAAAGGGCAATATAAAGATGGAATGACGAGTCTATATTTCAGTAAATATACAAGGACAATAAAGATGGAATGACGAGTCTATATGTAAGTTAAACTACAAAGGGCAATATAAAGGTGGCATGACGACTCTATACATGTATTTAAGTAAAACTACAAAGGGCAACATAAAGGTGGAATGACGAGTCTATGTTTAAGTAAAACTTCAAAGGGCAATATAAAGGTGGAATGACGACTCTATATTTAAGTAAAACTTCAAAGGGCAATATAAAGGTGGAATGACGACTCTATATTTAAGTAAAACTTCAAAGGGCAATATAAAGGTGGAATGACGACTCCATATTTAAGTAAAACTTCAAAGGGCAATATAAAGGTGGAATGACGACTCTATACATGTATTTAAGTAAAACTACAAAGGGCAACATAAAGGTGGAATGACGAGTCTATATTTCTGTAAAACTTCAAAGGGCAATATAAAGGTGGAATGACGACTCTATACATGTATTTAAGTAAAACTACAAAGGGCAATATAAAGGTGGAATGACGAGTCTATATTTCAGTAAATCTACAAAGGGCAATATAAAGGTGGAATGACGAGTCTATGTTTAAGTAAAACTTCAAAGGGCAATATAAAGGTGGAATGACGACTCTATATTTAAGTAAAACTACAAAGGGCATTATAAAGGTGGCACGTCCACTCTTTAATAGAGAACAAATACAAGGGGTAATAAAAAAGGTAGAATGTCCACTCCTTTTTTAAGAAAAGCTACATACGGCAGCCAGAGTAATACTTACGATACTTCTTGCCCCTCATCTGCTCAGGGTCACAATTTTAACCTAAATCAACTCATGCTTACATATTTCAAGGTGATTCATACATCAGGTGAAACCCTTGCCTGTTCAATCGCTGCTTGCGAAAACATTGTGGAAAAAATTGCTTGTCACAAGCAATTTACTCTTTTTACACAATATTTTCTACCCCACTGAATGGTTATTTCTCAAATTAGATCCACTTTCAATTTAATGTGCTTGCGAAAACATTGTGGAAAAATTGCTTGTCACATGCAATTTACTCTTTTTACACAATATTTTCTACCCCACTGAATGGTTATTTCTCAAATTAAATCCACTTTCAATTCAATGTCTTCAAAACCTTAAATTAGGACAGGTCTATAATTTTGCAAAACAGAAAAAGGTTAAACAGAGGCTGAAAGGTATAATTTAAAGGAAAATAATTTCATATTTAGTTTCGTCTTTCAAAATCGGGCCTTCTGATTGGTCGAAAAAATTATTCATAACTCCATGAACACAATTTTGACTACGCAGCGATTTTGTGTGCTTCCTCACAAAAAAGTCCCATACAAAAAGGTATCAAAAGATGAAGGGTTTTGGCTTTTTTTTGCTCGATACCATTAAATTATAGGAAATGAAGAGAATATTATTTTTAATTGAGGTATGAACCGAAAAACCTAATCACACAATGTATGAATACGCTTCGCGGATTCATACAGTGTGATTAGGTTTTTCGGTTCATACCTCCATGAAAACAAAAAATATTCTCTTCATCTCTTAATTAAATCCCATGGGAACGAGTGCTTCTAGCCAGACTCTATCGGACCTAGTGTGCGACATATTTATTTCAAATTATAGATTAAACAATATCCAGGCCTCAAAGCACATTTTTTTCTGTATTGCCGGATACTGAACTTTTGTTTAAGGTAGTGGCTTTCTGATAAAAACGCAATCAAGGAAGTCGATATAGGTATTTTTTTTATAGAATATACATTGACCCTTGCCATGCTGAACCCAGAATATTCCGGTTTTGGCAGGAGATGTAGACTAAGATCAGACTTCACTGATGTGCAGGCTGATCTTTGTCTACACCTCGTGCTTCTACCTTTCCTATCAGAGTTGTTTATGAAGTAGATTTCTTAAAGAAATGTTAATTTTTGAACAACAACTTCTATCAGTGCTTTAAGCCCTTAGATTTGACAGCAACTCAGTAAGGTAATTTATACAGCATGACAAGGGTTAAGGCTTTTGTGGATTATCAAAAAGTCTAACATGTGAAAAAAATATAAGCTATTTAACCTATCGCCCCCACGCTAATCGGATTAACAAACTATACTACAGTGCAACACAAATGGCGTTTGGTTATACAAAAGATCAACTCGATAAGATTCAAATTGAAGTTGCAAGACTTGTAAGAGGTTGTTCAAAATTGGTATCTCTTGCCGACCTCTAATCTGAGTCTGGTTGAGAATATTTAAATGAAATAAGGCGTAAACATAAACTTGTTCTATATTTCAAAATGGTTAGAGGATTATGTCCGAATAACCTTAGTTCATTAGTTTCTCAAAGTATAGGAAGCATATCCTCATACAGCTTACGTGGATCTCAAAATCACATAATTCATAACCACATGTATAACAGAGCTCTACAGAAGATCTTTTCTACCTACGGTTATTGACAAGTGGAACAAATTGCCAATCAATATAAGAGATCAGAATTCATTGTTACAATAATGTTTCAAGCATTATTTACATGGAAATAAACTTATTCCTAATAAGTTGTAGCTTTGTAGCAGAAAGGAAACTTCAGGTTTTACATACCAGGATCAGAAACAAATGTAGCTCTCTGAAGCACCATTTATTCAGTAAAAATATTGTAGCGTCACCTTTTTGTGTTTGTGGTGAAATAGAGACGAGCGATCACTTTTTTCTTGAATGTACGAATTATAACAATATTAGAAATAGACTCTTTAGTTCATTACCAAATACTGGTAATGTTAATATTGACACCTTATTTCATTGGGACAACAATCTGCCATATAAAGATAATGAAAAAATAATGCTTGAAGTCCAACACTAAGAGAGAAAGCGCTTTTGTGTATAAATCTTCTAATGTAAAACAGTAAAAGTATAAACAATGTTTTTTTTAATGTAACATACATCTTTCTATTGAATACTTAAGACAATCTAAGAACACCATAGTTTCAACTCATCCCAATACTATCTTCTACATGTTATATTTGTATAGTTAATCGAACATCGGAAAGAATTACTTTATATATGTTTGTCTATCTGAAACCATACAATGTATTAGTTCACATCTTGAATTACAATTAGGGATAAGAATATCATAAGCTTGTGTTTCCGTTCTAAACCTTTTTGCTTGATATTTATAGATATCTTAAAATTATTATGTACATTTATATGAAGTAATGCAAATAAAATTTGTTTAAACTAATACAAATGATGTATGGTAACAAAAATGATATCGCCGAAAAAACAAAAATGCTTCATATGAATTGCGGCTATTGGCGAAGATCAACCCCGGTTTTGATGAATTATGTCTCTGTTTGACAACCGTGATTGGTCAATTGACCAGTCGCGTCTGTCTATCAAGGAATCTACCGACCAATCAAATCAATTATTCAGCCCGGACTCTAATCTTTCAAATCCACATTGGCAGCAATTTTTGTTTAGCTTTTAGTTGGTTTGGCGACTTAAACTTCATAACTACAGGTTATTCGACGAAATTTTGCGAAATAACGCCGTTAAAAACTGAAGCGGAACTTCCTTTCGAAGGAAGTGGGCGGGGCCTAAGGAGTCAGTGGGCGGGGCCAGCGATTGGTCAATTATAGAAACAAGCTGGATTTGGACACACTGATGCAACTTCAGCATTTCCCCAAATAATCTTGATCAATAATTGTTATTATTATTCAATTAGTAACAATCAAGAAGGTCATAGACCCATGTGGCAAAATGTGTACAGAAATAGCAACAGTGAGCAAAAATTAGCAACATTGATAAATACTTAGATTTACATAAATACAACTGCCAACGGCGTATAAATACGAGCAATATAGACCCATTTCAACCTGTATGTCTACAATTTCTATTAACCCTTACACTGCTTAATTCAAATTTTGATTTAAGAAAATGTCAACGCTTTCGACATTTAAACCAATCTAGCCTAATTAAGGATTTTCAACCCTAATTAATGACATTGATTTAGGCAGAAACTTATTATCAACAGAAAGTTGTAAGTACATGGAGTAAAATATATGATAGCCAAATATATATCATGTAGAAGAAATTGCGAATTTCAGGGCACACAGAATAAGGAAAAAACTGAACAAACGCAAACAAGGGGCATTAATCCCCCATACCATTGTAGGTCGAAGAGTGGAAGGCAGAAACAAAATTCCATACTTTGATGACGACCCTTATCTAATTTTGACGGATATTGTTGTCCATAAAAAAGAAATTAAGACATAAACCACTATAGTAAAAAAAAAAATAATAATAACTTAAATCCAATTGATGCATCATTAAGACGTCGTCATACCGTATATATCCTTTTTGTCGCACCAGTCCTCTGTTCGGCAACACTCAACGTCCATTACATGCTCATTGCTTTACCCTTTCCCTTTTAATCCCTTGGTTTTTACGTCCTTGTGGTTCATACTTCAGAAGATATTGTGGAGAAGAGGAAATTGCAATTTCTTCTTATTCCAAAATATTTTCTAACCTAAAAGTTTGTTTACTTTAAATTTCAAAATGCACTTTTGTCTTCAATTTCTTTCAAATTAGACCGATCTAAAATTTGAAAAAAAAACGGGAAAAGGTTAAAAACGTTTTCGGATTAAAAAAAAATAGAAACCATTCCAATGTATTCCTACTTGATGAAAATATAGACCAGACCAAATTCTTAGATTTCGCAGACAACAATTTAAATTGGAAAAAAATAATTATTTCGTAGGGTACAAACTATTGTGGAAAAGGCAGAAACTGCTTGTGATAAGCATTTTTTTCTTTTTACACAATGTATTCCCAAGTATAAAAATAGGCTATAAAGACAATGGATTATGTAGGAAAGGTTTTATCTGCACAAGAAGTAAACTCAGTCTAAAAATGGATGCTTATCAAAGTTCTAGTAGTAGACTCGAACCATCATGAGAAATACCGTAGACCAATTTAAACGTGACCTTTCATTGATACAGTAGAACAGTAATTGATCAATCGCGGATGTCAATCAAGGAATATAACGACCAATCAAATAATTCATTCAGTCCGGAATTGAAATTTAAACTGCGATTTTGGTCGCCATTTGTGTAAACTTTTTTATATGTTGTTGTTTAGCGACCTAAACGTCGTAACTACAGCTTATTCAAGCTGTAGTTTCGACGTTTAGATCGCCAACCAACGATTCTACTTTTATACTGACCATAGGTTTTGCAAAATAACACCGTTTTAAATCGAAGCGGGACTTCCTTAGGAGTCAATGGGCGTGACCAAAGGAGTAAGTGGGTGGTTCCAGCTATTTGTCAACTTAGCACAGAAGTCGTGCGAATCACAGGTCATCCAGTATAAGTAATATGTATACTTATGTATATGTATACAATAAATGTATTGTAAAGTAGTTCGACGATCAACATTTTAGAAAATTTGTTGTGGGTAAACTGGTAACGACCATAGGAACTCTGCCAAGTGATTCGTCTTTGATATCTTAAAGTTAACCGAAAAAAATGAGGTCTTTTCAAAACTCAACGAGTGCAAACTGCCACTGGAGGCTTAACCACTAAATTCATTGAATGTCTACGCCATAACAATTAGTTCTTGAGTACTTAAAATTGTAGAAGACTCTTTCAAAAGCATGGTATTAAACTCTTTCCCTCTCAGTTCCGTTTTTTAAGCAACCCAAGAAAAGGCTTTGGAAAACACTGTGGACAATGATAAAATTGCTTGTAACAAGCAATTTCTTAATTGTCCACAATGTTACTACACAACGAGGAAAACAAATTTTTATTTTATCAAACTTGAAATTTTCGTCTGCAACTTCTTTCAATTTGAACCAGTCAAAGATTTTATCCTATTGTACATGTAATTGGGTTAACTCTTGGTTTCTTTAACCTCGTTCTTTATAACTTTTGGCAAATAAGATTACTTAACAATACTATGCTTTGCTAGCTTACAGTACTTTCAGTACTTTGATTTTCTGTCAGAGCGGTGTAGGTTGTTGTAGGCTTTGTTGTAAAATTACACTCTCTTGTTTGAAGTTGATTTCAAAGTTAACGAATTTGACATTCTTATAGACAGCTTTCAAACTGTCAGGATTTTCTCAATGTCAATTCAACCATCTTACTTAATAAATCTGATTTATCTTTTATGGTTGAAAAAAAATATATATTCATATTCCAGTGGGATGATTGCATGGACGATTGTAACGCTACAACGGCGCTGGACCTTTGTAGCTGTCAATTTCCCGATTGTGTTCCCGATAATTGCACTGCCACAAGAGAAACTGTTGACGTAGACCAAGCTAACGATGATGATTCGGACGCAGGAGATGGAGAAAAACGGTTTTTCTGGTAGGTTCACCTTATCGAATGCTGTTACCGAACCGGCGTAATAGAGGGCGGAAATTGACCAATCGCTGGCTCTGCCCAATCACTCTTTTGCCCAGCCCACTGAAACCTACAAGAAGTTCCGTTTTGAATTTAAACGACTTTATTTATCAAGATTTATGGCCAGTAGCATGTATCAAAAAGTAGTTTAGTTGGTTAACGACCTAAACGGCTTGTAAAAGCTGTAGTTACGACGTCTAAGTCGCCAAACAACGAAAATGATAAACAAAAATGGCGACCAATGTTTGGGTGCAAATCTCGATTCCGGGCTGAATGAATTATTTCATTCGTCGACTAGTCATTTAATTGTCAGCCGCGATCATTTATTGATCATATGATCAGACTGCGCTAAATGTAAAGGCTGACATGGATTTATAGTTGTCCTTGTTAGAATATTTGAATATAGAATGGTCATTCAGATTCGTTAATTGAGTTTCAATACTTCAATGAAAAGAAAAAGAAAATAGTTTTATTATATTCCTAGCAGTGATTTTTTTTATTTCACAGTGTAATAAATTTTGATAGCATCACTAATGATGACTTCAACTTTCACTCCATAAATCGTACCTACATTTATCTCCAAAGGGCCAGGCCGCTCATGCTTAATCACGGTGACCTTACATTCAATTTCTTAGGCTACGAATCAATTCAAAGAAGTAAAATAAGAAGAAATAAGCATTCATAACTACAACACAAAATAACCGTTTTGTTAACAACTGTTTTTTAAACCATAACAAACCTATCACTTATTGACTCAAGCAAACGCATTTTCCTCGAATACTGATGATATTGCAGTTAAAGTGATAGACATTCAAACCTTACCCGCATGATATTGTTTTGTACGCCCAAGTTACTCGAATACGTTGTAATGCGTCAGAAAAAATCGTCCTTTGGACTCGCTTTTCAACGCATTCTCGTGAGAGATTTTTCATATCAAAAATAACCATTTGATTATCCTCTATTTCTTAATTTCCTAAAAGAAAAGGAAAGGTACAGTACACACCCTCCCCCGCCATCCCATACCCCCAAAACACACACAACTGCACCTGATTGATCTCTGCTTGACTAGATTTTTTTTCAATTTTGCTTGAAACTTCAAAATCCAACATTAGACGCCATTGTCCTGAAGCTCCTTTGTTGGTTTGGGCGACTTAAAGGTCGTAACTACATAACATAACATAACATTACATATAGTTTATTCACTTAAATGACTTGAACAATAATGTTCATCATCATTACATAACATTTTAAACAAGTACATAAAAACACATACGTTCAACAATGGTAAACAAATGGAAGAAAAAATTAAACTAAGTATGCTGTCAAACTAAAGTAAAGTGGCATTGGTGATCGCTATTGGTATTATTTTGTCTGCACATCATGAAGCAACCATGAAGTATAAAGGAACGAATTTAGGACCATGCAGGTGCCAACGAACTATACGGTTAAAGACCTAAAACTTCTTTGGTATTGTTTTGGATGCAATTATTCAGGTTTTACATGTCATGCTTGACGAAATTCTTTAATATACACTATATTGGGAAAATAATGACGTTTGCATAGTAAAGACATGAAAGCTTCTTGAAAAAAAAAAACTTATTCAAGCTGAAGTTTTAACGTTTAGATCGTCAACAAACCTTTTTACTTTTTAAGCGATTTTGAGTTTTCAAACCCGGTTTTTCAATTCGATCAACGAAAACAAGACTTCAGTATTCAACGCATGCTTATCAACTTGAAGTCAAAATCTAAATGATCTCCCCCATCTTGGTTCATCCCTGATTAGGAAAATAGCTTACTTGCTGAATACTTACAACATCGTTTTAGTGGTTAATAACAAGATAAGAGTTTCAAATTTTCGGCTTAATATATTATCAAATGAAATGTCTAAATGAAAGGATTTCTTCTCGCGATTCAAGTCAGAATCGGTGGAGTTAGGCAAATACGTGTACACAAATTCCGAATACTGTCTTTTGGATTTGACCTGATACACAGTATAGGTTATAGCGCCGTTTTATTCGCCGCTCAAGCGCATATATAACAGTGATTAGCATTTCCAACGAATCAAACATGCTTTCTCCAATCGAATCCGAACTATATCTTTGTTTGTTTGTTTGTTTGTTTGTTTGTTTGAATGGAGTTTAACGCTACTTTTAACAGTATTTCAGTCATATCGTGGCGGCTGGAGCACCTAACCATAGATTTCTGATATTTCCCACATCGGTACTACACTACATTCTTCACGAGCCTCCAGCTGCTGAACTCACTAAGGTTTAATGATTATCTACCAATTGGTGGGAGACAATTGTCGACAAATGACAGGATATTCGCCGCGACAACCATAGTTTTGATACGGGAATGTAGTACATTTCATTTGAAATAATAATGATGTGGCCTTTGCAAAAAGAATCCAATGATAGTTTCGATTTTCTTTTCCTTTTATCATTTAACCAATTACCACACACTCAAAATTTTCACACTCTGATGAAATAATGTTAAGGCGAAACATTGTGATAAAAGCAGAATAGCAACTTTTGGTTAAGAAGTAAACAGGTCATAAAGGGGGTCTTCCTATAAATATGTAAAAAGGCTCTACACTCTTCAAGATGGTTGCGTAAAATTTTTCCCAAGATCAGTGTTTGATTCGCCACTTAAAGACATGATATAGTTTATTTGATTTCTTTTTCACGTTGTTCTTGTTAATACCTTTACACTATTGCTTTCGTCGTTCTTGTCGAAAAAAAAATCATATCTTGTAATATAATAGATATTTATTCGTTATTGTGAATAGAGATGCATGTTCCATATAAAAAGAGTAACCTACAATACGAACAGTAGCAACCCTATATACATTTCTGTTCGAATTGACCAATCGCGGCATATCAATCAATTATATCGACCATTTAAATATTTTATTCAGCCCGGAATTAAGATATGAATATGTTTGTTAACCCTTGTCATAAACCACCTTTCTGAATTGCTTGCAAATCAAAGAGCTGAAAGCACTGATAGAACTTGTTATTCAAAAATCAATATTTACTTTAGAAATCAAGTTCATAAACAACTCGGGCAGAAAAAGTACAAGCAAGAGGTGTAGACTAAGATCAGTCTGCACATACGTGCAGTCTGATCTTAGTCTACACCTCTTGTCAAAACCGGAATATTCCGGGTTCAGCATGCTTTTGTGTTGGTTTTGCGACTTAAGCGTCGTAGCAACAGGTTTTGCCAGCTGTAGTTACGACGTTTAGGTCGCCAACCAACTGTTCTTCCTTTTGTTTACATGCTACTTTCCCTAAATGTTGCAAACTGACGCCGTTGGCAATCGGAGCGGGACTTACTGGCGGAGTCGACTGGCGTGGCAAAAGGAGGCTATGGATTGGTCAGTTACGCTCATATTTGAGTTGAACCTGTCTCGTTATGGTTCTTTAATGGTGATCCGCTATTCAGGAAATTTCTTTTCAATTATACATTAAAAAAAACATGCACTTTGTGCGCGTGCTTTTACTAAATCTTATCATGATAATGACAAACTGGCATGTAGATATTGTTGTTAAAAGCGGTTACTAGTTTTTTTTTCAGTTGAAACTCATTTATTTCACTTTGATTGGGAGACAAGTTCTTCAAGCTTAGATTAATACCTCTCGGTTACTAATAAGCCAGCAAAAGCGCTTTCATGATGTTCAGGCCTTTGATTATCAAGTGCTACAAATTTTGCTAATTAAAGACGTTTAAAATCGAAGTGTAACTTCCTGTTGGAGTCAATGGACAAGGCCAACGGAGTAAGTGGGTGTGATCAGCGTTATTTAAATTTTATAATGGATATGTTGAGAAGTATTCGTTTTTCACACTTTTACATAGAGCAATAATTTTGCTTCACAGGGTACGCAAATTGTTTCGACGACAAAGACGACGAAAGCCAAGAATTCCGAGTCGACCACGAATTCCACGTCGACCACGAATTCCACGTCGACCACGAATTCCACGTCGACCACGACGGCCGAGGTGCCCAAGGCCATATAGATATCGCCGCAGATTTGGGAAAAAGTAAAGACAAGAGGTTAACCCATTACCGGACCACATGATTTAAGAGATGAAGAGATTTTTTGTTGTTTTCATGGAGCTATGAACCGGAAAAAAAAAACACTTACCCTGTATGAATATACGAAGCGGATTCATACATAAGTGTAATTTGGTTTTTCGGTTCATACCTCTATGAAAACAAAAAATATTCTCTGTATTTCCTATGAATTAATAGCGTCGTGCGAAAAAAGTAAAAAGTTTACAAATTTTGATACCTTTTTCTATGAGAATATTTTGTGCGGAAATATACAAAATGGCTGCGTGCTCGAAATTTTATTCGTGGAGTCATGAATATTTTTTTTCGTCCAATCAGAACGCCCGTTTTTGATAGACGAAACAACAAATTAAATAATTAGAGACTGATTCATATTCTAAGATGTTACAGAGTACTTTCCGAAAGCTTTATATATTGAAAATTACTTGACTCTCACGGAAAATTATGTATCACATTGAAAATTTGGTATCACATTTCTACTCTGGAAACCAATATTTATAAAAAAGGAAAACTGCTTCTGACAAACAAGTCATACTTTTCTTGCAATATTTCTTTTACATAATTTTTCGAGAGGGTACACGTGAGGGTCTGTCTGGTAATGGGTTTTACATGTTCGACTGAACTTTATCCATAATGAGAGCTCCAGATAAATGGTGTATATTTCATTAGTAAATGATCCATAATATAGGAAAATTTGTATAGATGAATATTTGATGCTTGAAAATGCCAGTGATTTGATGATGATACTTTGGTTTTTTTGACCAATCGCTTGGCTCGTCCACTTAGTCAGTTGTCCCCGTCCACTGACTCCGACAGGAAGTTCCACTTCGATTTTAGACGTCGCTTTTGGCAAACTTTATAGCCAGTAGCATGTTACAAAAAAGTAGTACAGTTGGTCGGCGACCTCAACGTCGTAACAGCAGCTTGAAGAAACGACCTCTAAGTCGCCAACCCAATTAAAAACGGTTGAAAAGAAATCGCGGTCAATATAGGAGTTCAAGCTTCATTTCTGGTCTAAAGGAATAAGAACGTCGTCTGCTACTTCCCACAATCTGGACCGGGAGTGAGCTCTGAACTCCGACATTGGCTGACATTTATGATAAACAATTCAGTTGGTTTGACGACTTAAATAAGCTGCAGTTACGGCCATTTCGTCGCCAACATATCATTTTTAGTTTTTGTAACATTGTACTGTAGAGACATTTTACAAAATAACGTCATTTAATATGTTAACTTCCTATTGGAGCTCAATGGGCGTGGTCAGGGAATCAGTGGGCGGTGCCGATCCGTAAATTGGTTAATTTTAAAAACAACGACTCAAAAAAACTCATAGTTTTCAAGATATGAGCATTCCCTTAGTTTCTGTGAAACAGAGAAATAGCTTATTCTAAAATTTGAAAAAAAAAAGGATGAAATTCAAACTCTAGGCATTTAGCTAGGTTTTCTGGATAACGAATCAAATATAAAATGTTATTTTTTCTGCCTAACCTACGTTTAACGAAAAGAAAAACAACTGTAAAACATTTTCTCCCTGGTGGCATTTACATGAAAATTAGCTGATTTCAAACATAATTAAGCAATTAGTCTCTCCCACACACACCTTCCATCACAATGAAGAGATTTACAAATATTTATATATATTCCTATTTTTTATCTTTGGAAATGCATTTTTGTAGAATATTAAGAGGCATCTTATCAACCAGTTTATGTTGTTTAAATGTAAGAGACAGTTTTGTCTAGGCAGATACCAGGTTAAATTGACTGATCGTCAAAGTCAATCAAAGAATCAATCGAACAACCTGGCCTTTGTAAAAAGCGCGATAAGTACACTTAAACAAAAGAAATGCGCGCGTGCGTGACATTTCCAACCATTACACATGTGCGCCATGTAAAGACTCAGATAAGACTGTGCATCCGCACAGTCTGATCAGAGTCTTCACTCTGCGCTCTGTAGATAGATACTGACCCAAAGCTTCTTTAACCAATCAGCGAATATTCTTATTGCCCCGAATGGCTGTCCAGGGTGCTCAATGTGTGCGAGTCACGCACCTGCGAAATTGTTGGAAATGTCACGCATAGGCTCAAATGTCTTAGTTCTTGATTTAAATGCTAAATTTTGTGTATATCATAACAAATAATAAAATTCTGGAGCTCTGAATTGGCTTATTTCTCATTTTGGACCTACTTAATCCAATTCTATAGAACAAAATTTTAATCTAGTCCGAATTAAATGAAGCTGCAGACATCCATTTCAAGTTGATGTGATTTTCTTTAAAAAAATGTTTGTCGCTTGGAGATAGAAAACATTATGGATAAGTAAGAAATTGTTTGTTACAAGCATTTTTTTTCTTCATTTTTCCACAATGCTTTCCAATCTTTTTTCTTGATGGGCGTAAAAATCGGAATGAGTGGGAACTGGTTAACTCAAATCTGACAGGCTAAAATGATACGTATAAAACAAGCAAAGAGAGACTAGTGGTACATGAATGTGCCGACTGATCTTTGTCAGTTCTATCAATGAAAAGATCGCAGCTGTCTGTCAAATGATCAGACACCTAATTCAAGCTGTAGTTACGACGTTTATTTCGACAACCAACCAATCTACTATTTTGATACATGCTAAAGGCCATGCTAAATTTTGCTTAATAATGCCGTTTAAAATCGAAGCAGAATTCCCCCCCTGTCGGAGTCAATGAGCGAAGTCAACGGGCGGGGGCAGCGATTGGTCAATTAACAAGTCCCACACAAAAAAATGCAACATGCTTATATGCGAGAACTAGACGGATTGTCGTTGACAATTCAACAATCCATTAAATTCTGTTTTCATGGAGGTATGAACCGAAAAAAACTATACATAATTGTGATGAGATTTTTCGGTTCATATCTCTATGAAAAAAAAATATTCTTTTCATTTCTTATGATTTGATAGCATCGAACAAAAAAATCAAAACATTCCAAATTTTGATATTTTTTGTATGGGACTATTCTGCGCGGAAGCAAACAAAATAGCTACGTGCTCAAAATTTTGTTCATGGAGATATGGACAATTTTTTCAACCAGTCACAGTGCCCGTATTTGATAGACGAAACTAACAATTAAATTATTGACAAATAGAATTATTCATTTAGCCCGGAAGTGAAATAACTGTCTTACAACGGCCCCATATTGATTGTGTTGTTTTGATGACTTGATCACTTTAGTCACAGCTTATTCAAGCTGAAGTTACGACGTGTCAATCACCATTTATTAGTTTGCATTATGATCTTGGCAAATGTTTTTACAAAATAATATCGTTTATTACCTCTGTCAAGCTGTCGTGTCGGAGGTGAGTTGGCGTGGCCAGCGATCCGTGAACTGGAATAGCGTTTGAGGCGGTTTCTACGTGACCAAAGGGAGCATTGTCCTAACATATTGTCCTATCATATAAGATGGTACAGCTTATTAAATGTCTTAACCCTTGTGTAGCGTAGTACTTCTGCTTTGTTTTAAAAAAGAAATAAGTCGAATCAGCGTTTCAAAGTTTATTGGTTAAGAAACCATCTATCACCCCAAAAACAGTTTTCCTCGCTCTCTTTCGAACATGCACTATTTATACAAATTTAGTGACCTCTAAGACATTCACAGTGACCTCTAAGATATTCGCGGACCTGGCATTCTCATGAATGTTGACATCTGTTGTTTTTTAAATTGTAAGTTTATATCTAATGTTCCTATTTTTAGCATTAATTCAAAACTATCTGTTAAAACTTGAGATACAGTTAAAAACTTAAAAAAGTTAATAAATAACTTGATATTAGATTAAACTGACTAACCCATAACATTGACCACTGTAGACATGTTGACTTTAAACAATTAGAAATGTCACATAATCCTGGACATTCTCCAAAGTAACAAACATGTTTAAGAGATGAAGAGAATATTTTTTGTTTTCATGGAGGTACGAACCGAAAAACTAATCACACTGTATGAATACGCGAAGCGGATTCATACATAAGTGTGATTAGTTTTTTCGGTTCATACCTCCATGAAAACGAAAAATATTCACTTCATTTCTTATAATTTAATAGTATCAAGGGATAAAACAAAAGCTTTACATATTTTGATACCTTTTAGTATGGGACTATTTTGTGCGGAAACACACAAAGTCGCTGCGTGCTCAAAATTTTGTTCATGGAGTTATGAATATTTTTTTCGACCAATCAGAACGCTCGTTTCTGATAGACGAAACTGAAAATTAAATTATTGACAAATGTAAAATGTCAAATTTAACTTGAATGCTGTCCAACATACATAGCCACGTATAATATTTAGCACCATTTAAAGTCATATAGCCCGGTCTTTATTAGAAATCAACTGTTACAGTGAATTCAAAATAAGATTAATAAGATCTAACAATCCGAAATTGTGGACAGTACAGAAATTAAAATGTGTTTCATATAAAGTATTTGAATTAAATTCGACGATCGCGGCTTTTATTCAAAGAATCAATCGACGAATCAAATATTTCATCTTAAGCGGAAGTAAAGTTAGAACTCGAACATCGGCCTAATTTGGCGTGAAGGATCTTTGTTCTTTTAGAGATTTGAACGTCGTACCTACAGCTTATTTGAGATGTGGTTACAACATTTAGTCCGCCAAACAATTAGTATACTTTTTCTTACATGTTACTGGCCATAAATATTGCAAATAACGCCGATTAATACCGAAGTCGCAGTTCAGCGGAGTCAGTGGGATTTGCCAGCAAAGTCAGTTGACGGACCAGCGACGCTTTAATACCCCCATCTTAAGGAATATCGTTTTAAGCTAGCTTAACAATTAAATCCATTGAATGCTTTCACCATGAAAAGTAGATCTTATGTATTTCAGGAAGATTGCAAACTCTGCCTGCATCTCAAGAAAAAAAAACAACATTGGAAAACATTGTGGAAATGAAGAAATTGCTTGTAGCCAGCAATTCTTCAATGTCCACAATGTTTTCTAACCTACAATTACTGTAGTAGAGTTTAAATCTCATCGAGTGTCTTCTTCAATTCTTAATTCCTTACCAATTTTTTTTCATTTTTTTCTCTCTCTCACACAATTCCTATTAAAAACTGATAAGTTGAATATGTATTGATACGAGAGAGTTATTAAATTTGATATGATTGTTGAGATAATATTTTTGTAAGTTACTCAAAATCAGAGTTGGGGCGTTACATAAAGACTTGGAATTGAATCAGATGACAAGGAATGCAAACTAATTAGCGAAAAACCTTTTAACTCTTTTTCATAGGTATGTTATTTTAAATCATATGCTTATGATAAAACAAGGAAAATGCGGTCTAAACGGAAATTTAAAAAAAACTAAGTGCCACACTTTTCGGTTCAATCACAATGAAATTTTGCCAGAATTTATGTTAGGTCAAAAGGATGAACCCTTTTAAAAATGGGAAAGTTTCATCGGAAAGATTAGGTCACAACTTTGGCTATATTTTAATGGATCTTGGTTAGCTTGGATGTCCTTTTTTTTAAATAATTGTACTGAAAGTAGAGTTAGCTAGCAAAGCATGGTTTCGTAGAGTAATCAACTTTGTCAAAGGTTGTCATGATGAATAAACGAGGTTAAAGTAACCGAGGAGTAACCATTACAAAATGAGAAAATCTGGTTCAAATTGAAAGAAGTGGCAGATGACAATTTCAAAATGGTAGAATTCGGTAGAAAACATTGTGGACATTGAAGAAATTGATTGTTACAAGCAATTTCTTCAATGTCCACTATGTTGTCCAAAGCATTTTTCTTGAGATGCTTAAAAAGCGGAATTGATTAGGAATGGGTTAGATAGCATGATTTTTAAAGCGGTCACTTTAATTTGAATAGAGTTTGTAATATTCTAAAAATACACAAGAATTACTTTTTATGGTGTAGGCATTCAATGGATTTATTGGTAAAGCCTCCAGTGGCAGTTTGCACTCGTTGAACTCTGAGACGACCTCAAAATTTATCTGTTAACTTAAGCTACCAAAGCTGACGCTTTGCTAGCTAAAAATAGGTAGGTTCCGTTTGAAACAAAAAGGTAGGTCACTAAGTATGTGTACTCAGTGTCTTAACAAATCAGGCCCACTTTGAAGGTTCAGTCTCATATTTCTCTATTCAATGAAGAACTCAATTGAGATAGAGACATCTTGGCCTCCTTATTGTATTCATTACAACAACAACGAAAGAAAAAGAAAAAATCATGAATCAATTTGGCCTTGAAAACGGTTTGATATTTTGTTTATGTTTCCAAACTCTGCTGCGTAATGGAATAAGAATTTTCGAGGCCCCATTAACCGACCAATGTTTTTTTTTTTTTTTTAACTTTTATTGAGGAATAACGTGTCGTAGAATCGGACACAAATTTCCAAGGTACCTTTGAATCCTTGTTTTTGGCTTAGACTTTATTGCCCTTCACTGGTATATGCTACATTTTGGTGAAAACGATTTTTTTGGTTTAGCATCATTTTCGACGTTTATCAGTTGAAATTTTGTAAAAAAGATGTTATTTGTCATAATCTAGACTCATTTTCGAGCATAGGATTAAGACAAATGAATAATATATTGTATTCTGAAATTTAACCCAATTATTGCTGCAGCTTTAGCATAAAAATACGTAATAAAAACGTACAGTGTCCTTGAAGTCGAACAAGTTAAATGCAATCAAATGGCGTTACATATGACGTCAATAACATGTGATGACGACATGGCGTCATTTAACAGAAAATCTTAAGTCCTATTTTTATTTGACGTTATTGTATCAAATTTGCCTCCTCCCGATTAAGTAATTGCAGCCATTAAAAGTATCATTTAAGTCATTGTCACGTGGTCGTTTCCCAACCTTAAGACGATTCGTAGGTTAACCTTTTAGCGGACGGCAATCTTTGGGATCAGACTGCACATATGCACAGATTAATATTTGTCTATACCCCCTGCCTTGTAACAATTAAGCTTTTTAAGCATCGCAAGAAAAAAACTTTAGAAAACATTGTGGACAATGAAGTAATAGCTTGAAACAAGCAATATCTTCTTTGTCTACAATGTTTTCTAACCAACAAGGTTGAGGATTTCTAGATCCAACCAATTTGAAATCGTCGTCGGCAACTTCTTTTAATTTGAACAAGTCTAAGACTTTGTCATTTTGTAACGGGTTAACTCCTGGGCTACTTCAACCTTGTTTATTTTTCATGGAAATTACTTAACAAAACTATGCTTTGCTAGCTTATAGTACTTTCATTTCAAGTAAGTGTCCATTTCCTTAGCGGAAAAAAACTTCATTTGTGGGTCACGTACAAGATTTCCGTTTCTACGAAAGGTATCAATTTAGAAAGACGTAAGTTTAGCCGAATGGTGGTATAAGTTTTATAATTTGTAAAGACCAACAATAAAATAGTTTCTAAAAGATTTTTTTTTTAAAAAAAGACAGTAAACGGAAAATTAAATTGCATGCAACGGAAACCTTCTACATAGGACACATTATGAAAAAAGGAAAACTGCCATGTTTCAAGAAGTATTTCCTTTGTCAAAATAATATCCCTGTTATCATTCGGGATGTTATTGCATAGTATTATTCGGGAAGTGATTGAAGAGTCCTACGTATGTAGACACAGTTCAACTGAAATACTTTTAACCCAGTCCCGCACAATGACGATTTTTGACACCCCCAAAGAAAACCATTGGGAAAATATTGTGTAAAATGAAGAAATTGCTTGTAACAAGCAATTTCTTCATTTAACACGATGATTTCTACTCAGAAAATTGAAAAAATCTAAAATTTCATTAGCTTTAATTTGTTATCTGCAGCTCCTTTGAATTTGGACCAGTTTAAAATTCTGTCGTGTGGGAATGGGTTAATCATTTTTAACTTGTCACATCGCAATTCTACACTTAGCCAATCGGTGTCGAATCATTTGGATACCCTCGATGTCGAATGTAGTAACTTGGGTCCAAGAATGCGTCAACAGCTTGTTTGACGTCATTTTCAGTGCAAAAATGGCGTTCGCTTAATTTTTAGTCAGGTGTATAAGATTGATCCCGTTACTGAGTGACATCCATCGCAAGACTTGACTTTGGTGCTAGACTATTCAGGTTAAATCTTTTGGTTTCCAAATCCCTAAATACCAATCTCACCCAAGTCCTCGTTTTTACGCCACTCAAGGTTTGGCAACCAATGTGGAAAATGAAGAAATTCCTTGTGTCAAGCATTTTGCTCATTATCAACAATTTTTGTATCCAAAAAGACTAAATAAATACATCAGCTTGAAACCGTTGATTGAAGCTTCTTTCAATTTGGACCAGTCGAACCTTTGTTGTATGGGAATGTGTGAAGATTGATTATATCCACTCGTTCCTGTTAGATAGCTACCTACGTCGCAATGTACCGCTGTGCAATTCTCCAATCTGTCTTACTCCTAAATTGTGTTCTATCAATGGTCGTCTTCAAGACCGTCTCTACCGCGATTCAGCGGCTTATTTATTCACCATTCTATAACACGGGACATGCTCCCCTTCTATTGTTATAATGTCTTCTTGAATTTCCTTGGGCGGTAAGCCTTTCTTTAAGGCTATGGTATTGGTTATTCGCTCGATGACCGACATAGTCAATTTATTAAGAAATACTTCTAATGGTAAAGGTACAGAATTAAAATATCTCAAACAAATCTCCCCATTTTAAATGTAGAAAACATGCTTTGAAAACAGCAACAGAAAATAACATTGATTTTAATCATATAGCTAGTTAAAAAGCATCTACCAAATAAACTTGTCAGGTAAATAAGATAAAGCAGCCCTAAAACTGAAGGTCCTGAAGCATGGATTTAGGGCCACTGCAAAGTGATATTAATATTTTATCAGCATAGACCCCTAATGGTATGTTTAAAAGAGGCCTTTTTCTGCCTAAGACCACGAATTTTTCAATCACCCCTTCTATGGTCGATAATTATGTAGCGAATGTATATTGGTTGTTCCTCATTTATAACGAAGTTTCAACGCTCTTCTACATACTATTTTACCACTCAATTGATTGATTGATTGACATATGAAGGTTTATGCCACATCCAACTTTTATTTGGTCGTATTTCGGCGACAAGGAAACATGCTTTTTACACATATCGGTATTCACCCATTCGTAACAAACAAATGAGCACATGTATGTCAAATAGTGGCCGTGATGGTATCTAATATGTCAACTAGTGGCCATGTTGGGACTTAAAAGGTAACATAGTGGCCGTGGTTAGTTCTAATATATCAAAATTAGCCTATGGTGAGATCTAATTATGTCAAATTTTGACAATGATAGGATCTAATATATCAAATATTGGTCGTGGTGAGGTCTCATAAGTCATATAGTGTAAGTGGCGAGGTCTAATTTGTCAATAAATGGCCTTGGTGAGGTTTGATATGCCAAATAAAGGCCATGGTAGGACCATATATAGAAAAGTGGCCGTGGTTGGATCTGTTATATCAAACAGCGGCCGTGATGGAATCTTAAATGACAAATAGTGGCCGTTGTACGATCGAATACGTCAAATAGTGGCCGTGTTGAGGTCTGATATGGCAAAAAGTGGCCGTGGTTGGGTCTTATATATCAAAAGTGGTCGTGGTGGGGTCTTAAATGTCAAATAGTGGCCGTAATGAGGTCTAATGTTTCAAATAGTGGCCTAGGTGAGGTCTGATATGTCAAATAGTGGCCGTGATGAGGTCCAATATGTCAAATAGGGGCCACGGTGAGGTCCAATATGTCAAATAGGGGCCACGGTGAGGTCCAATATGTCAAATAGGGGCCACGGTGAGGTATTAAATATAAAAGAGTGGCCGTTGTAGGATCTTATATTTAAAAAAGTGGCCGTGGCGGGTCTGACATGTCAAATGGATGCTGTGGTGGGATCGAATATGTCAAATAGTGGTCGTGGTTGGATTTAAAAGGTAAAAAAGTGGCCTTGGTGATGTCTAATATGTATAATTGTGGCCGTGGTGAGGTATTATATGCCAAATAGTGACCTTGGTAGCATCTTATATGCCAAATATTGGCCTTGGGATCTAACATGCCAATTTTCGACCGTTGTAGGATCTTTTTTCAAATAGTGGCCGGAGTGGGATCTAATATGCTACATAGTGGCCGTGGGTGAATCTAATATCCCAAAAAGTGGTCAATGTCTGATACAAAAATGCGTAATCTACTGAGCTGAATACTGAACTACCGCCTAATTGAACCCATTCCCACACAAGCGGTCCCTTTTTACGGTCTCCAAAGAAAAAGCCTTGGAAATAATTTAACAAATTGCTTATATGAAGCAATTGCTTCATCATCAACAATATGTCCTATCAAATAAGACGAAAAGATTTAAAATTCCATCAACTTGAAATTGTCGTCTGCAGGTTCTTTCAATTTGGACTGGTCCAAAAATGTATTTGAACGGATTAACGCGCTGGACTGAATTTCAAAATTTTTGAATTTGGATTTTTTTTCTGAGCCAAATAAGACCCTACCTATTTTCTTTCCGCCCCTCTCTCTCTCTTACACAATCAAACACACATACATACACAGAAACGAAAAACACCTCTCTCTCTCTCTCTCTCTCTCTCTCTCTCGCTTTCTCTCTCTCTCTCTCTCTCTCTCTCTATCTATCTCTATCTCTCTCTCTCTAGCTAGTTTTCTGTCAATGTTTTTTTTATCAATTTTTCGCATTCTTTCACTCTCTGAGAAAGGAAGTACGTATCTTATGTTACTCAGAAGTCCCATTCTTTGACAACCCACTGTTTGACGCCACACTGACTGCTTGTACGCATTGTGTATGACCTATGTACATGTAAATATACATAGGGATTCCCCTTATTGAAGAGGGTCGTTGTTTCAAGAGGATTATTCATTGATATTGTGAGGTTTTTTTTGTTTGTTTTTTTGTTGTTCTTTTTTTATATTACGTAAAGATTCATGATTTATTAGAGCCATTTAAAGTTGTTATTACATTTTTAGATCATGTAAGCCGTCCATTGACATTCCTCTGGTAATTTTTGTTTTTTTCCTGACACTTGCTTTTGGTAATGTTTCACAAGTAACAATAAAAAGTAAATCATTTCGAAAACACTTGTTAGAACTTTATTTGGAATGGGTGTTTCTACACGAGTCACTCCTTCAAAAGACAAGCTAGAAAGATCGGAATCTGAAAAAGCATCTTTGGAAACACACTCATCCAAAAATAAATGACAGCTTTTCAACCTAGTACATTTGTAGCTGGCAAAGCGTCTGCTTTGATGGTTTTAGTTAAAAGACAAAATTTTGGGGTCTTCTCAAAGTTCAACGAGTGAAAACTACCACTAGAAGCTTAACCACTTAATCCATTGAATGCCTACGCCATAAAAAGTAGTTCTGGTGGACTTTAAGAATATTACATACTCCATTCATATTACAGTGAACTCTTTTAAAAGCATGCTATCAAACTCATTCCGACTCAATTCCGCGTGTTAAGCATCTCAAGAAAAAAGTTTTGAAAAACATTGTGGACAATGGTAAACTGTTTGTAACAAGCAATTTCTTCAATGTCCACAATGTTTTATACCGAATTCCAGCAACTTGAAATGTCGTCTGCAGCCTCCTTCAATTTGAGCCAGTCTAGGATTCTGTCATATTTTAATGGGTTAACTTTAACCTCGTTTATTTTTCGCGATGATCTTTGACAAAGAGGATTACTTACCAAAAACCATGCTTTGCTAGCTTTCAGTACTTTCAGTTATTTGATTATACATTGACTTATAAGTTGCTAAAACTCCCGAATAAAGATACCTGTAGTAACGGCTGTTTTGTTTTGAATTCAGTCGCTTAACCCTTTCCCGTACGATCACTTGTTTTCACGACCCATAGGTTTTGTATTGGAGGAAAACATTGCAGGGAAAAAAGAAATTGCTTGTTACAAGCAATTTCTTCATTCCCTACAATGTTTTCTACCCTTTACAGTGGTTATTTTTCAATTTAAATGCACTTTGATTTGTCGTCTGCAGCCTCTTCTAAATTGGAGCGGTCTAAAATTTTGTTGTATGGGAAAGGGTTAAGTCAATAAAGAAATCAATCGGCTAATAAAATTGTTCGTTCATTCCGAAATTGAGCTTTGACCTCCAACAATGAGCGCCATTTGTGCGACAGATGTTTGTTGCTTTAGCGACTTAAACGTCGTGACTACATCTTATTCAAACCAATCATTTTACTTTTTTGTTACATGCTACTGGCTATAAATTTTGCAAATTAACGCCATTTAAAATCGAATTGTAACTTCCTGTTGGAGTCATTAAGCTGGACAAACGGTGAAAGTGGGCGGGACCAGCGTTTGGATCTTTATCACTAGCTGCGAACTCATATTCGTAGTTATACATTTCCATGCTTGCAAGTTTTGTTGTTTTGTATTGTTTGTTTGTCTGTTTTTATTGGCAGCGTTTCTGTTGATATACCAAAGCAGATGATCGTTTTGGCTCTTTAACCCTTTCTTGTACAATCCCTGGTGTTTACGTCCCCGTGTTTTAATACTTGAGAAAATATTGTGGGAAAAGAAGAAATTGCTAGTATCATTCAATTTCTTCTTTTTCCACAATATTTTCTACCCTACTGGATGGATATTTTCAAATAGAATCAACTTTAAATTGTAGTCTGCAAAACCTTTGAATTTGGACAAGTCTAAAATTTTGAAAAACAGGAAAGGATTGAAATATTTTCAAACGAATCAAGCCTGATGCATGTTCCAGTTCGTACTCTATTGTAAAAAAGTGTAGTGGGTGCGATTTGGAGAATAGCCTTAACCTCATTCTGCTAAATGGAAATGACAAATCCCTGACCACGCCCAGCGACTCAGGTTCAAAGGACGTTCAAATAGGGGGGGGGGGGGTTTGCATAAAGTATGTATAAAAATTAAGAAAATAATGTTTTCATCATTTGCAGTGACTTGGAATAAACGTTAAATATTTTTAGTCCAATTCTCAATTTTAAGGGAATTTAATAGTACCATGTTAATCCATTTAGGTTTTACGTCCATATACATTTATTTTTTTCCTGCTCCGCGAGGTATTTTGTAAAAGATTAACGACAGTAAAAATTGATTACATTTAGAATAGAAACATCATTTTAAATCCAAACTCGTAGGCCACATAAATGGTATTTTAGGGAGTTTCTCTGTTTTCAATGGGGAATATATTTTGAATTTCAACTTTTTTTTCAATGAAATTGAAATATGAGATTTGTCTAAATTAAAAAAAAAAGTTGCATGCGGATTGAAAAATTACTATCAATTCATGATGAAAATACTTGGGAAAAGGAGACTTTTCTCCTTCACCAACAATGCTTTCCAAAGTTAAATTTGTTCAATGCGCAAAAAGGATGGCATTGATTGAAATTGGTTAATAAATTGCTTGCTTTTTGGACCCCCCCCCCCCCAAATATATATATATATATATATATATATATATATATATATATATATATATATATATATAAATCTATGTGTCCTTTAACTTGTGTTTTACATTCTTACTATTTTCAATAAGAATCGTCCATATACCTTCATAATCATTCTTTCAGATTTCATGGGAATTGGCATTATGAAAGGACTCTTATTTAAATAGAATAAAAATTCTGATTAACGACGGTTTCATTACTGTGGCCATAGACATAATTATGTGACAAGTTCATGATAATCTTATCACAAATGAAGGCGGAGTACATCTGGCTTCTAGTCTCTCCAAAATTGAAGCTACAGATTAAAGAAAGGAAAGACTTGGCGTAGATTGATGTGTTATGATAAGCTTTTAATAAACCGTCATATCCTTTAAAGATAGTCCGAATCAAAAAATTTGCAAACGGAAATAAAAAGTGGATATAATATGAAAATAACCATTCAATCGAGGGGATGTTACAATTCAGTGCTCTTTTTTTCCCAAAATGCATTCAAAAGATTTATATCACATGAATATTTTTGTGTTGCTGTTGTTTAGTATGTTTTACTTCAAAATAATCTTAACAATCTTATCACGAATCTGCTTCGCAGCTTTAAGCAGTGTGATAAGGATTTTAGTTCTATATCTCAATATAAATCAAAAACATGATATATTCTCTCCATCTCTCAAAATATAAGAATAAGTTGTGTGTGTTTTTTTTTATATTTTTCATAAAAAGTGTGGCTAGACCAATGCAGCCTGAGATAATCTATAAGAGACAACATGTTTCTGACAACAACTCCACCATTGAGCTTGCGATTGATGAATTAGTTGAAATTGGTATAAAGCCTAACCAACGTGAACAACGAACCACGAAGAAAGAAAACTGTGTTTGTGATACATGTATTACTATAAGTCTAGAACGGGAAGCTCTGTTTATCTGTTACGTGTGTAACACGTATCTATGTACTCATTGTCTCGGAACACATGACCCAAAGCACGGATTTGTTAAAATGGAGAGCGACAAGGTCACTAGAAAAAGAAAGGCGGAGCGTCTGGTTGGTATGATACGAAAGGAGACAAACTTCGATGAAAAATTGTTTAGTGATGATATTCATATTTACAGTCGCATAAACATAAAAAGAGAAACACAAAGAGGCGCGTGTTGGGTACATGGAATCTGTTCATTTGGGAAGCAATCCTGGATAGCTGTCGATTATCTAAGCTCGTGTATGGATATATACAGTACGGTTTCAAATAAATTACAACGTGTGCTACGGTTTGGATCACAACCTTGGGATGCTATAGAAATAAAATTAGGCCTGTCTGACACAGCATCTGGTGAACGTTGTGAATATGATAGAACTGAAAAGGCACTAGGTAAGGTATATGAACATTCTGTGGTAGCTGTCACATTTCCTAGTAGAAAACAAATTTGGTACATCGATCTGAAAGAAAATCCTGTAATAGTAACAAAACACATCCAACTGGAAAAAGACTGCTATTCAATAGATTTCGCGGAAGGTATAATTTTCACTCTTTGTAGAGAAGATATGGAACCAGATTCAATATATATGTTATCTACAGAGGGGCACGTAATCAAAACCATTCAAATTTATTATCTTCGATATATTCAAGACTTTGCTGTAAGCGGTCACAAAATCTATTTATCTGATTTCAATAATGATAAGGTCTTGTGTGTAAATGTAGAAGACAGTAAAATTATTTCCGAGCTCATCATAAAAAAATCAAGACCGAAAGGAATAGCCGTGGATACCAATGATAATGTTTATGTATGCACCGAAAGTCATAGCACAGTTTATAAGATTCCGTCGGATTTAAGCGCGTTTGAATCATTAAATATAGACACGGATTTTACTCGAGAACCATATCGACTATGCTTTAATGATGACAAACTTTTTATAGCTCATCTATGGTCTTCATCGTTACAAAACACGGTTACTATAATCCAGATTACATAATTACCTCATTGGCAGTTTTTTTCTAATACGTGTTCAAATTAAAAGATTCAAGTGAAAAGTTGTATGGTTTGCTACCTTGCAACATGACTTACGGCTCATGTGTGAAATAGACTGATTGCCTAGTTTTTACGCTACATGGATTGTATAACGCTTGTGTTGAAAGTGTGTAAAGGAGCTGACGTCATGTATTGAAAGAAAAGACATCATTTTACAAACTAGAGAAACCCTTGTCATGCTGATTAAAAAATCTTCATTGAGAACTAGGCCTAAAAATAAAAATAGCTGTGTTTCCGCTAACGGGCTAGAAAAAAAGGGTAGGTAGGTAGGCGAATCTTTTTTTTTTTTTAATTTTTGCTAAAGAAAGTACAGGGTAGGTAGGTTAATGGTTATTTTTCATTTTTAAATTGTGTGATTTGGATGCGCTTCTTCTTTCGACTTTCGCGCTTTCTCATTATCGGGGTTATTTATTCAGGCGTCTTGACGTTTGTATTTACGACGACGATTCTTCCGTAAAGCGCTTGAGTAACTCAGGAAGAGTAACTCCAAACAAAGCAAACGGAAAAAACTACCGAAATGTAATAAAAACGTACATTTCGAGAATTTCATGGGTCGGACGAAAATAAGGATGGGTCGGGATGGGTCAGGCATTTTTTTTTTTTTTTTTTTCATTTTGCCGATAAAAACAGCAGAGTCGGGGGTCAGAAACAAGGTCGGTCGGGTTAGCGGAAACACGCCTTACATAAAAAATAAAGGACTGAAAGCACTAAGCAATGTATGGCACTAATTTCGGGCCAGCATTTCTTTTGACAATAGATATAATAACCATTCGAGCTTGAAAGGGACAAACAGGTGGTGTAAACAAAGATCAGACTGCACAGTTGTGCAGTCTGATCTTTATCTATATCTCTTGCCAAAACAGGAATATTCCAGCTTAAACTAGCCTGAGATTTAGCAGTACTTTTAATCATTTAGTAGAGACCAAAAGGTTTTATGGTGCTACCCGTATATCTTAATTTACCCTTGTCATGCTGTATTAAAAAAAACCTCACCGAATCGATGTAAAATCAAAGGCTGAAAGCACTAATAGAACTTTTTCAAAAATCAATATTTCTTTTAGAAATCAATTTCATATACAACAGGAAATGTAGAAGCAGGAGATGTAGACCAAGATCAGACTGCACTTATGTGCAGGCTGATCTTGGTCTACAACTACTGCCAAAACCGGAATATTCCGGGTACAGCATGACAAGGGTTAAAAACAGGTGTCTATAAAAATCTGAGCGTGCCAAAAGGTGGTATCCAGAACTATATATTGTCACCCACTACATGATATATGCAGAAAAATGAAAAAGTGGTCAAAGTGTAGTAGAGTTTTCAGCTACAACATCAATAAATATAGATAACAAATCCACCGCCATCATAGCGCAGTCGGTTAAATATAGATAACAAATCCACCGCCGTCATAGCGCAGTCGGTTAAATATATATAACAAATTCGCCGCCGTCATAACGCAGTCGGTTAAATATAGATAACAAATCCATTGCCGTCATAGCGCAATCGGTTAAATATATATAACAAATTCGCCGCCGTCATAACGCAGTCGGTTAAATATAGATAACAAATTCGCCGCCCTCATAGCGTAGTTGGTAGCGCGTCAGACTCTTAATCTTTAATCATGGGATCTCATGGGTTCGATCCCCCGCGGTGGCACATATTCTTTCCGACATTTGTCTCTCACCAATGGGTGGATAATCGTAAACCTAAGTTGGATAGAAGCTGGAGATTAGGAAAGGATGTAGTGGTAGTACTGGTGTGTGAAATACCAGGAATCCATTGTAAGGTGCTCCAGCCGACGCGATATGATTGAAATACTATTAAAAGCGGCGTTAAACCTCATTCAATCAATCAACAAATCGAATCAATCTTGTTCAAAGCATTTTCGATGAATTTCTATGACATTGACCAACATTTTGGAATCTAAGTAGGACTTCTAATTTAACCATGCTTCTGAGTAAAATGGCTAAAGGTCAATCCGCCAGAGATTAAGTTCGGGTAGAATATTCATTGTTCCTTAAAAATCAGAGAAGTTGTTATCAAAAAAAAAAAAAAAAAAAAAATTATTATTCCATAATAAACTACAACAATGTGTTCCTAAACTTTACATACCAATGAGAAATAAACATTGACTTAACAAACCTTTTCCATACAACGACGCTTTTGGACGTTGTAAGCAATTTCTGCATTTTACAAAATGATTTATTCCAAGTGAATTTAAAAAATCTAAAGTTTCATAAACCTTACGATGTCGTTAGTAACTCCCTTTAATTTGGACTAGTCTAAAAATTTTGCCGCCTGGTAATGGGTTAAAACGATATGGCGTGTGAACTAGTTTCCAACTAATTTTGATTTGTTTGAATGAGGCTTTATGCCGCTTTCAACAATCTTTCAATTATATCGCGGCGGCTAGAGCACCTCACAATGGAATCCTGGCATTTCTCACACCAGTACTACCATAACATCCTTTCCTAGCCTCCAGCTGCTATGCCATATAGGTCTACGATTATGGACCCATTGGTGAGAGACAAATAGTCGGATAGGATGAGTGCCGCCGTCGAAGATCGAACCCAGGACCAGTTTCCCACTAATACATACACACTGTTTATTAATTCAAACTTATCCGCAGTGGTAGTCGACAGATACGGATATAATTGACGGATTGCAAATGTGAATCAAATAATCAACCGACCAATCAAATCGTTCAAACCAAAAATGAATTTTGAATTCCAACATTGGTCCACATTTAAGTGAAGAATGTTTTTTTATTTAGCGCATCAAACCTCGTAACTACAGCTCATTCAAGGTATAGCTACTACGTGTAGGTCGCCAACAAGCCATCTGACTTTTTTGTTACACGTTATTAAATACAGAAATATATTGAACTTTCATACATATATGCATACCAAATATCGATTTAACTTATCCGATCTCGTTTGGTATCAAATAATCCCGATTTAGACATCCTGAATTTTTTCAATCACGAGGAAAAAAACATCGACACAGGAACGAAGAAGTTTTTCTACTTTATCCTACTTTCAAGATTCGATTGTTATAGATTTAAGCACATTCGGATTGCAGTATGTATGTATGAAACAGCATCTAACTGTCCTCCAAGAAAAATTGGACGAAGTCATTTTGAAGATTGTCCTCATTTAAAAGTGCACACTTTTTTAAAACAAATATCCATATACTTCTTTCATTCCTTAATCATAACAGGTGATATAATTTGACTTTTGAAAAAATACAGCTTTTCTTCTGCTTATCCAAGAAGCTTTTATGGCGTAGAAGCACATTTTAAGCCGAAGTTGCGATGTTTTGTTCCTCCGCTGAATAAATGAAAATATTTGTCAATATGTCACGGTAGACTGTCGAATAGAGATGAACACCTTAGAATTTCGAATGTGTTTAAGTTCTGAATACTTTTGTATATGAGAATTACAAATTGATTGATTATTGTGAAGAAATAAAAAAAGATAATAATTAAAAAAACACCAATGGTGTAAAAGTGACTCTATTGGAACAGTACGTCTTGACCAATCACGGCTGCCAATTAAAGTATAAAATCAAACTACCAATCAAATAATTCGTTTGTAAACACTGGAAGTGAACTTCCAACTCCATCATGTATGTGAAGCATTTTTGTTGGTTTGGCGACGTAAAGGTCGTAACTACAGCTAATAAAGCTGTAGTCACCACGTTAAGGTCGCAAACCTAACCCCTATTTTTTGTTACGTGTGGCTTTGACATGTGAAAATTAACGCCTATCGGAGTCAGATAGCAATTCAATGGGCAGGTCCGGTGATACGTCAATCGCGCCATTTTGTTTCCTTCGAAAGATCTTCACTATGCATGTAATTTGTACTTAATATTACGTTTGTGACATGGATTCAACTATAAACTTGTGTATATTAACCCTTGTCATGCTGAACCAGGAATAATCCTGTTTTGGCATGGAGGTGAAGATCAAGATCAGCCTGCACATAAGTGCAGTCTGATCTTGATCTACACCCCCTGCTTGTACTTTTCTGTCAGAGCTGTTTATGAAATTGATCTCTAAAAAAAAACATTAATTTTGACAACAAGACCTATCAGTAATGTCATCCCTTTAATTTTACAGCAATTCAATAAGATGATTTTTACAGCATGACAAGGGTTAAGAATATCGTATGAGTGGTAATGGATACATTTGAATCTATTCAATAGGTATTTTCCAACTGATAAAAGGCTGTTCTGTCGAGTAGGCTACTTATACCGGCCCAAGATGATCAATTAAATAGATGAAGAATATTATGGACTCAAATTTAAGATTCCACGTGTAATCATAATACGACCTCTTTATTAGAAAAGAATCAATTTTATGCTATTCCGGGAGACAGTTTAATATCAATTTGAAATATTGCGTCATTACATGTAATAATGACGTCATTTCCACGTTAAAGAAAAGTCGAACTCAGGCTTCAGCTCGCTCGAACCTCAACAGGAAGCTCTACTTGATATCGACCAATCAAATCGACCATTTCGCTATGAAATGAACTGTGAATGTTGATTGTGGCATACATCAACTAGAAGCATTTGTTGGTTTGGAGACTAAAACACCGTAAAGACGGTATATTAAAGCTGTAGCTACGAGGTCGCCAACAAACGAACAATTATACCTTTCTTTTTATGTTACTGGCCATATATATATTCTTCAAAGAAGGTCGTTTAAGCCTTGCCATGCGAACAAAATCCTCTCCCAAATTATGTTAAAATCAAAGGACTGATATTACAGAAAACACTCATTCTGGGTTGGTAATTATTTAGAAAATTGATAGTATAAACAATGCTTGCAGGAGGTCTAGACAAAGATCAGACTGCACATATGTGCAGCCTGGTCTTTGTCACGACCTCCTGCCAAAACAGGAATATTCCAGGTTCAGCATGACAAGGATTAAAATATCTATATTGAAATTCATGTAGAAGCTTTGAAGGCGTGGCTAGCGATCCGAAAATTGTCTGTAAAAGAAAAAAAATAAATAAACAAACACATGATTTAAGGGTCTAAAATTTAATTAAATCAGATTTCACAAGTTTTCCTCACTGCTGTGAAAATATACCTCATTTGAATTTCATTTATCAAATTAGATTCTCGTTAGCTTGGTGTAAAAACATCCTAAATGTCTATACTTTGTATAGACACTTATAATGTTTTTGCACAAAGCCACCCAATTGTTACAACTAGTTTCGTTTCTTAGTGAATGTACTGAGACATTTTTGAAGCATAGACTTAGAGAGACATAACTTACGGATCGCTTGCCTCACCAATTGACCTCCGACAGAAATTCGCCCTGAATACCAAACGACGATATTTTGCAAGAAATATGGCGATTAACAAAAAAAAAAAAAAAGACAGTAAAGTTCCTTGTTGGCGACCTTAACGTCGTACCTAGAGCTTTTATTTTATAAGCTGTAGTTAAGACGTTTAAGTCCATAACAAAAATATTTGAATTAAAAGTCGACCAATGACGGAGCTAAAAGAAAACTTCCGGTCTATATATTTGATTTGATTGGTCCATAGTTTTTATGATTGACCTCACTATCTGTCAGTTATGTTGTACAACGGTAGCACAGCAGTGAAAAGATGGTAGTTGCCCTATTTCTTTCCAATAAATCTTATAATCCGGCGAACTCGGATTGGAATACGCGGGATTCGAATTGGACGTCTTGGAATTCGGATTGGTAATCTCGGAAATCGGGGTGGAAATCTCGGAATTCGGGGTCGAAATCTCGGAATTCGAATTGGAATTCTGATCCTTCGAAATAACTTCTTCTGTACATCTCCTCTTTCCCTAAAACATAAGTTTAGAAGGTCTATGCCAACTTGGTTGGTTTTGTTGTTGTTTGCATGATATATTTTTTATCCGAAAAGGTTCTTTCTCGGGCGTGCGAAAAATATCGACTTTGATAAGCCTGTGCAATCTGTGCGGGCTTCAACGGGTCGATTTTTCATATATATATATATTGATGTTAATGATAATTGACAGATGAATCGATCGCAACAGTCAGTAAAAATTGTTTAACGATTTGAATCATCCGTTTAGAAAAAAACTGAAGTAAAAAAAATCATCTCCAACATTATTTCAAACATTTTTTGATTTCGGGAGACGTAGACGCCGTAGCTGAAGTAAAAAATTTATCTCCAACATTATTTCACTTTTATCTAAGCTGTAGTTACGGTGTTAAAGTTACACTTAAACGACGAATCCTACTTCACAATCGTACCATTATTTACCAAATAATACCATTTTAAATATCAGTCAAACTGCCGTGTTGGCAATCATTGAGCGCGAATATAGATTCTTCATTTGTAATGGGCGTGGCTAGCGATTCCTCATTTGAGATCCAAATGACGATCTCTGAAGTAGTCCTTAAATATATCCGGAATTGTGAAACATTTCGCAAACTGATGGACCGTCGACCACGCCCACTCACAAAGCTGACCACGCCCACTGACACTGGAAGTTCGCCCTTGGTTTTAAACGGCGTATCTTTGTGTGTGTATTTTCAAAACCTATGGCAAGTAATATGCAACAGAAAATTTAAACGGTTGGTGAGTGACATTAAAGTAGTGATGTTATGTCAACAACCAACAGCGATTCGTCAATATAGAAATTGCTTTGTTAGTTTTGACCCGTGTTGAGCTGACTTATAAATGCTCTACAGTGTTGTATTTAAATCAAAGGGCTAAATCAAAAAGCTCTTTGGTATAAAAGAGAAAAAGCAGGCGGTATAGATTAAAATCAGACTGCACAAATGTGAAGGCTGATCGCTGCCAATACCTCATACTAAAGTAGGAATATCCCGAGTTCAACGTGACTATGGCTACATTTAAGATCGCAGTTATGTTTTACCTTGACTAGATTACTGCCCCTAGTTATATCGACACGAATCTCCCACAGACAGTGGGCTACCAAATTATGTTTTACCCCCCCCCCCCCTATTTAACTTACTGGAGGTTCTCCTTCCCTGCAGCCTCGTCAACTAGTTCTCTTTCGTCGTCTGCTAACCCATCTTCAGTATCTGCCTGGCCGTCTAACAGTTCGAGCGTACACAGAATACACGATTCGTCAATTACGGCCTCGTCCCCGTCGCAGTTGGTTTCACAAAATTGGACGAATGCATTCTGCAAGGTTTCAAAGTAATAACTGATAATTAAATGACCATTCCACCTTTCAATGTTTTCATTTCTCAACCTGTATTGATTTCTGATTGAATAGATTTTAATAAGTGATGATTAGCAAGTTTTTATTCATTTATTTGTTTATTTATTTTTTGTCCAACAAAATCCGAATGGTCCTCTGGCGATGTCTTCAAACCCTAGTTGGTTCATAAGCGTGTTATCATAAACATCAAAGCATATCAGACCTTACTTCTAATTCGACCAGAATTCTTCCTCGTGTGAGCATTAAAAGAGATTATCATTCGTTATTTTTTTTTCTTTTCTTTTTTTCGTGGAAATATTAGATGAATTTCTCAGCAAATCAAAGTTCATGAGAATTTTTAGACGAAACTACGATCAAATTAAGAAGGTTTACTGAGGAAAACAAAGCAGCTTCGTGTTTTTCTTCTGATAGTTAAGAAATGCTAAAAATGCTAATCGCGGACCTCAATCAAATAATCAGTCGACTAAAGAAATCATTTTTAGGCTGGAAGTCTTAAACTCCGAAATTTATGTGAAGCATTTTTGGTTTGGCGACTTCAACGTATAATCAACAGCGTACTTTTTTGTTACGTGCTACTAGCCATGAATTTTGCAAAATTATGCCAGTTAGGTCGAAGTGGATTTTTCAGCCCGAGTAAACAGGAATAGCGATTGCCTAGCGCAACCCTTATTGATTATATAGGCTCTTACGACGTTGTTTCTCTTATGAATGCTTTAATAATGTTGTGGTAACGACACTTTGGTCGAATGACATGTTGTTTTAATTTTATCTATTTATCTATTTAGTGCGTGTATATAACTGTATAATTTAATTTTAAGTTTCGTCTATCAAAAACGAGCGTTCTGATTGGTCGAAAAATTTAATTCATAACTCCATGGACAAACATTTTGGGCACGCAGCGATTTTGTATGCTTCCGCATAAAATAGTTCCATACAAAAAAGTATCAAAATTTGTACAGCTTATGGTTTTTTTCGCTCCATGCTATTAAATTATAAGAAATGAAGAGAATGTTTTTTGTTTTCATGTAGGTATGAACCGAAAAAACTAATCACGTATTCATACAGTGTGATTAGTTTTTTTGGTTCATACCTCCACGAAAACAAAAAATATTCTCTTCATCTCTTAAATACAACTGCGTTTATAGGTTATCCTTTCAGTGTTCATCTTTATTACATTATCTAGCATACCATTGTGAGAATGATACAAATAAGAATTTTATAACAATTTACAATAATTGATTAGAAACAAAAACAAAAACAAAAAAAGGGTCATTGAACACTCGTGTGAACACTCGTATGATAAAACATGTTGCTAAACAAAATAAAACGAGTGTCACGGAATAAACGCCCATCGAAATCAATTTCATTACAAGCCGCTTGTTCAATTGACTCACTCAAATCGCATAAAGCAATCTACATCAGTCAACGTATTCCGCGATTACATAGTCTGACTAGATTTGGACTTGTTTGTTTGTTTGTTTGAATCGGGTTTTACGCCGCTTTCAACAATCTTTCAGTTATATCGCGGCGGCTGGAGCACCTAACAATGGAATCCTGGTATTTCGCACACCAGTACTACCATTATATCCTTTCCTAGCCTCCAGCTGCTATCCCACATAGGTCTACGATTATCGACCCATTGGTGAGAGACAAATGACTAGATTTGGAAGCGAGTCAACAACGAAATCTATTTATAGACGATTTACAAATATATAATGGGAGGTAGTCGAATACCGTTCATTTCCTTATAATCAAATTCTTAATTTCGTCTATCAAAAACGAGCCTTCTGATTGGTTGAAAAAATTAATTCATACCTCCATGAACAAAATTGTGAGCACGAAGCCATTTTAAATGATTCCACACAAAATAGTTCCATACAAAAAAGTATCAAAAGTTGTAAAGTTTTGCTTTGTTCGCTACATGCCCTAAATTATAAGAAATTAAGGGAATGTATTTTTTGTTTTCATGGAGGTATGAACCGAAAAAACTAATCACACTTATGTATGAATCCGCTTCGCGTATTTATACAATGTGATTAGTTTTTTCGGTTCATACCTCCATGAAAACAAAAAATATTCTCTTCATCTCTTAATTGAAAGCACCCATTTCGTTCACAACTCACCTATCTTACTGGTTCAAATCAACTCTTTTTAAGAGATGAAGAGAATATCTTTTCTGTTTTCGTGGAGGTATGAGCCGGAAAACTAATTACACCGTATAAAGCGAAAAAAAAAAACTGTACAATTTTTGTAGTTATTTGTATACGACTATTTTGTGCGGAAGCATACAAAATAGCTGCGTGATCAAAATTTTGTTCATAGACTTATGAATAATTTTTTCGACCAATCAAAACGCCCGTTTTTGATAGACGAAACTAAAAATTAAATTATTCGAAATTCAACACAAAAGAACCCCCTTTGTAAAGGCAGGTAGTTGGATATCATTAATTCATAAATCGACTATTTCGTTCAAAGCTTACTCATCTCACTTATTCCAAATAGTTACTTGTCAATTTTGCAATGTTATCAAATATACACACGCGTAAACTCGGAAGCCACTAAGTGCTTATAGATCACACGTTCGTATAAATATTTACCCTATATATGATCTTGTAACATTAGAAGTTCAAGTTTACCTCGTCATCGACCATTAGTCCACCATCGACACCATCCTCATTGCCATCACCTGTAATGTTTTCTGCCGCTGTACGCTTAGCCGGGTCTTCAAGAGCCTTTAATAAAGCTTCTATCTCCGCATCAATGTCAGCATCGTTGTTCTGATAGATATCTAGAGAGGTGCAAAAGAAATTTCTATTTCATTTTGACCTTTTTATACAAAAGAGCCTAATATTTTCAAATTCAAAAAGTCACCTTGAGCTTATCAGCTATGAGGAACAGTTTTTAGCTCATCGCAGGAATAGTCTAAATATGAATGAGATCTCTCTATCTAAAGAATCATACTTCAACGTAAAAGAAAATAAAAGATGTGCGCCACGAATACAAATAAGTATGGAACATTTATGAGCCAATCGATTTTGAAATAATGTTAAAAGTGGCGTTAATCCCCATTCAATCAATCAACTATGAATACCACGGTGTATATGTGAATAGAGGTGGCTACATAGGTATTTAACCGGTTTCAAGTGCTTGAAATACGTGTATGTGGTTGTATGGTTACTATGTAAGGTTTGTACAGGCACGCCCACGTCATTCGAGGCTTGCAGCGCAGACGATAGTTATGGATGGAGACGAAGATGGGCATTTTCCCTCACCACCCAATCAGACACCCACCCAGAAGCTTAAATAAATTAATTCGATATTGTCTGATATTTTATACCTTGCTATGAAATCTTGGGATTTCTCAGTGTAATGAATTTTGATATCGTCACTGGAGTGACGATAACACTTTTCAGTTTCACTCTCTGTAATAAATCTTTAATCGTGTATTCATCCGCACTTTTTTCAGTAGACCTTCTCAAAATAAGTTAGTTCCGATGTTTTAATTAAAAAATTGAATAATAATAAGGTATATAATAAATAGAATAATCAACTGGTTTTTACAGATATGAACAAATATTTCACTCGGATGCGTTGTTGGACGTTAAAGAAAGTCGTGCTGCTCACTCGTTTTTTCAACGCCTAACAACGCATCCGAGTGAAACATTTTTTTTCATATCTGGAATAACCAGTTGATTATCCTCTATTTCCTGACATTCAAATTCGTTTTAGTCATTTATCAATGTTGTCAACACAAAGTCTGTTGTTTTTCATATTTTAATTACCAAGTTCATATCACCCAACGTAATGCTATGTCATCACTGTTCACGCAAAAAGACAATATCCTGTAACCATTAAAGGGTTGATCAAAAGCAATCAGTCGTTTAGCTCACCTGGTCACAATATGCTCATGGTGAGTTTTTGTGATCTTTTAATGTCGGGCATAAATTCAGCAATACTATTTTAGATTTCACAATTTTTGGTGGGTTTTCCGAAACTTGCTGAAATTTCTGAATGGTCATTAGGAAGTTCCCTTTGGACTTTGATGACGTTTTGTCCTATTTCACAGGAAAAATTTTCTTAATGCCAGTTTCCTCTTGACATTGTAACAGCTGCTTAAATTTGGCTAGATCTATCTCAAATTTGCTGGAAGTGGTTATATAGTAATGAGGAATATTCGCTTTGAAAATTATGTTAAATGTCACATGAAAAGATGCCTTAGTGAATATTTTGCTCAGCTGATTTAGCTCAGTCGTTCTTGCAATGTTCTCTCAATCCTGGGACTGTGAGTTTGAACCCCGTCTCAGCCAACATTCTCTCTGACGGCTCATCACAACATGCATCATATGGCTCTCACTTATGGTCATATGAGCTGTAATATGCCTATGTTGTATTAAAAGTGGAAGGTTGTAATAGATGTAGCTTGTGGTTTTACTTGCGTGAGAAATGACAGGAGCCATGGTTAGGTGCACCAGTAATATGATATACATGTATCAGATATACTGTGAAAGTGGCCTTAAACACCATTCAACGCGTATTCATAATGTGTTATTAGTTTTTTTGGTTCGTACCTCCATGAAAACTAAAAATATTATCTTCTTCTCTTAACTAATATGTTTATACATATATGTTGAATTCGAAGTCGTTTGCAAGTTTCTTCCTCTTAAGAAAAGACAACCACAACAAAAATCTTGTTAATGTCTTTCTTTCTCAAAAATAAAGTGTTGCCTTATTACTCATTGTAAAACCATACCATTGATAATTGCCGTCTAATTTCCATCGCCAACTTTAATAAAATACACTGTACTGTCTATACTAGAAAATAGTGGTTTTCGAATGAATTTTTACACATGATTTTACATATGCATATACATAAAAACACATGTGCTAATCAGGTAAATGGTAGTTCGGTGATTTTTATAGAGACTTCTATATGCTTTTTTATATTATATTGATATATAATTGGAATCATTTATTATATATTTAAAATAGCACCACTACAGTCATATTGGCGTTAGTAGGCAAATGCTTAAATATAGATTAGCTCACTTTTACGATTACACGCCAGCTTTTATTACCCATTTCATATAACATCAAAAACTTTAAACGGGTTAATTGCACCCCAATGCCCTAGGTTATGTTAGGTGACTGAATCACTCAGCTCTAGTTTGGATCCGGCACCCTATATTTCGTCTCATTATAATTTTTTAGTTTCGTCTATCAAAAACTAGATTTCTGATTGGCCGAATGATTATTCATAATTTGACACCTCACTTTTCCATAAAACAAAAGTGAGTATGTAGTTATTGCGCAAAAAAAGTCCATAAACAAGTGTATCAAAGGTCCATATTCTTTCTCTTGATGTAATTAGATTAAAAGAAACGAAGATATTTTTTGTAATCACTGAGGCGTTAAGCAAATAACTAATCACACTTATATAAGAATCCGCTTTGAAAAGATATTATCTTAAATTCTTAAATGTTTAAAAATGAAAAAAGAAACTCCAGATACTACTTTCGTTCTGATTGAAATTGACCAATCGCGATTGTCAATCAAGGATAAACAGACCAATCAAATTATTTGTTCAGCACCGACCTAAGCTAATCAACTCCGCCATTTTGTTTACCCTTATTGTTGGTTTGGCGACTTAAACGTCGTAACTACAGCTTATTAAATCTGTAGTTACGACGTTTAGGTCACAAACCAACCATTTTACTGTTTTTACATGTTACTGGCCATAAACGTTGCAAAATGACGCTGTTAAGAAGCGTAACTTTCTGTTGGAGTTAATGGGCGGGGCCTAGGTCGTTAGTTGGCGGGGCCACTGATTGGTTAATTGAATCGAGTAAGTTTAGTTTATCAAAGCATTCTAGCTATTCAAGATGAAGATGTTGAGAATGTAGAATACAGGTTTAAACGTTTTTCACTGGCGATACCTATGAAGCGTACATTTTAACCCATTCCAACACAGCAAAATTTTAGACTGGTCCAAATTGAAAGGAGCTGCAGACGACAATTTCAAGTTGATGTAATTTTAATTTTTTTCGTCTTTTTGGGTAGAAAACATTGTGGATAATGAAGAAATTGCTTGATACAAGCAATTTCTTCATTTTTCACAATGTTTTCCAAAGCTTTTTTCTTGAGAGGCGTAAAAAGGAGGGCTTGAGTTGGAATGGGTTAATCGCTTACTTCCTATTCGGTGTGATTTCTCAGAATAAACCGAGCTTTTTTCTTCTTTTCTTACCATGTTACCGATTTCTAGGAATAATATTAAATAAATAGCCCCCGTCTTTTTTGTTTATCCCCCTACCAATTGCCTTTATTATTATATTATGATTGAATTGAATGATTCCCCCATTCTTTCGAAAACTGGCTCGGTACTTTTTTTCAAATATCCATGAAGTTTTTAAAACGATTCGTAAGAAAATATAATCCAATTCATATGCAATCGATTTTTAAGATGTCCATTTTTTCATTTTTTGATTTACAAAATAACTTGCTAGGATCATGTCATATTCCTAACCCATTAACACACAGTCCCGCTTTTTACGCGTTAACAGAACACGGCTATAGACAAAATGTGTCTTGGTCGCCAAACCAACAACAAGGTTAACAAATATTGCGGAAAATGTCGGAGTTATAAGCTCAGGTGCAGACAGGATAAATGATTTGATCAGTCGGTTGATTCCTTGTGTGACAATCACGATAAGTAAATTATCGTTGATTATTTAGAAAATAAGTACTTACTTCTGGCGGAGACAAATACCGCGCAAATTACAGCAAATATACCGAGCAAGTAAAGTTTTGCCATGGCAAATATCTATTTACCGAACAAGTAAGTTGCGATTGACGATTGCTGTAAAACCTACTGCCTTATAAACGTTTCAAATGTTCATTAAAATTGAGCAATTTCCGTGTTGACTTTTAATTAAAATTATTATTAATTGTACGGCATTTAAAAAGTGCCAAGCTTTTAATCAACGCAGGAATATGACATGTTTGGGACTAGGTTTTCTCAAACTTCTAAAAAAAGATTTGTTTTTATTACAACTTATGGTTGTAATACATTCAAGAAGAGAACAATTTAAATTTGAAATAGACCTAGTCCTTTTAATATTAACAGTATGTAATTCATCGACACAATATACTATGCAATTAACACCGTATTGCATTTAGCCACCGCGGTTTTGATTTATAATATATCTAAACATTCAGAATTCCAACGCTTGTGATGAATAGCCGTCACATTTTCTTATTATCAGTGACGAATTCTCATCATTTTTCTAGGGATTTTTGTTAATTTGTTCTGTATTTTTAGCCAGTGACGGTTAGGCATCACAATAAAAATGGAAGTTGTGATGCTTGTCCGTCATAATGGATTGCGACGGCTAGCGTTCAGACTGGTGAAAGCCATCTACTACCATTACAGTCTGCTATGGCGATACAGCTATCAATTGTTCGCCCAATGAGCTAGGAAAGGATATCCACTTAAATATTAAACGGCGGTGATGCCACTAACATATAACGAATAAATAAAAAAGGTGGGTTGGAGGCCCAAGCGTCGTAACTACAGCTTTAATAAGCTGTAGTTACATCATTTACGAATATAAACAAAGAAAATGCGTCACACAAATGCCGGCCAAAGTTGAAGTTTAAAGTTCTCCGTTGGTCGAAATGAATGATTTGATTGGTCGATTGATTCTTTGATTCACACCGTCATCCGTCAGTTCATGTAAGGTCTGTTCTCGCGTGCCGTGTGTACGTTTTTTTAATACCTGTGAATAGTAAGCAAATTAAGAAATTAAGATAATTATCTTAAATGGCGTTCACATTAAATCAACTTTGATGTAAATTTATTAATGTTCTTTGGCAAAATACAAATTAATTTAGTTTCCCCTTCTTTTTCCACTGCATACATCCTGTTTTGGTAAAAAATAGGATTACTTTTTCCTGTAAAATATTTTATTTATTTTTCGCGATCACAGTATTTTTTTCACCAGTGAAAATTTTCGCGGGGGGGACAGCTTGTCCAAAAGAAATTTCTTCTTTTTCCACAATGTTTTCTACTCAGTAAACTTGTTATTCCTTTATCTACAGTTTGACTTAGCGTCTTCAACATCTTTCAATTTCGACAAGTCGTTTTTTTGTTTAGTTAATGGAGATTTTCTCTTTTGTTAAAAATATTCTCGTGAAATCGTATCCTTCTTCATGTTTCAGGATGAACTTTGGCGAGGATAACTGACGCACCGCTAGCCACGCCCACAGACATCGTCATTTACGACGTTTGAGACTCTTAACCAACAATTATACTTAACAATAATGTCGGAGTTCAAAGTTCACTTTCGCTTTAAATTGGTAATAGGATTGACATCCGTCAGTTGACGATCGCAGTTGTCAATATAAATGTTGTAAGATGTTGTACCCCTATCATAACATAATATTCCCTATATAATTTATTAAACTGCTCTACATTTGATAATTAGTCTCTGAATATTAAGGACAGACTAAGTGGTTAATAATTAAGGATTGAGGGAGACAACAACAAAATAAACAAAGCCATTTAAGAGATGAAGAGAATATATTAAGGAATGAAAGGTGAGAAATGAGATAGATAGATAGATAGATAGATAGATAGATAGATAGATAGATAGATAGATAGATAGATAGATAGATAGATAGAAAGATTAATGGATAGATAGATAGATAGATAGATAGATAGATAGATAGATAGATAGATAGAAAGATAGATAGATAGATAGATAGATAGATAGATAGATAGATAGATAGATAGATAGATAGATAGATAGATAGATAGATAGATAGATAGATAGATAGATAGATAGATAGATAGATAGATAGATAGAAGGATTGATGGATAGATAGATAGATAGATAGATAGATAGATAGATAGATAGATAGATAGATAGATAGATAGATAGATAGATAGATAGATAGATAGATAGATAGATAGATAGATAGATAGATAGATAGATAGATAGATAGATAGATAGATAGATAGATAGATAGATAGATAGATAGATAGATAGATAGATAGATAGATAGATAGATAGATAGATAGATAGATAGATAGATAGATAGATAGATAGATAGATTCCGAAGAATAACCTTGACATCAGCCGTCCTCCTTTTTCCCTTAACTTTAACCCATTCCCACACAACACATTTTTAGACTGGTCCAAAATGAAAGAAGTTGCAGACTACAATTTCAAGTTGATGGAATTTTAAATTTTTTCGTCTTTTTGGGTGGAAAACATTGTGGATAATGAAGAAATTGCTTGATTCAAGCAATTTCTTCATTTTCCACAATGTATTCCAAAGATCTTTAATTTTGGGGCGTAAAAAGGAGGGCTTGAGTGGGAATGGGTTAAGAAATCGAATGAACTACCTCATTATTACGTCCCTTTATAAAAAAATGCGTTGTTTTATTTATTAGAAGTGTTTTTTTTAAATTCTGCAGGCAATCGGAAACCCCAAAGCCAGTCTACGTAATCACAGAATTTTGTTGTAGAATTCTTAAATGATTTGAGCGCGATTTGTTTAACTGACCAATCGCGGCTGTCAATCAAATAACCAGTTGACTTATGAATTCATTCATTTAAACCAGAAAAGACCTCCGAACTCCAATATTGGATGCCATTTTTGTTAACCATTTCTGTCGGTTTGGCGACTTATACGTCGTAACTACAGCTTATTCAACTATTCAACGTTTATGTTACATGCTACTGGCCATACATTTAGGAAAACCACACCGTTTGAAATCGAAGCGGGACTTCCTGTTGGTGTCTATGGGCGTGGCTTAATGTGTAGAAGTAGGAGGGGCCATCGATCGGTCATTTGGGTTTACCGTTGGACGATTTGAATGATAAGAGAAAGAGTTATCTTATTGTATCGCGTCAGTTTAGTACATGTTCACTGTAAAAAAAGTGTGTTAAGTTACACCAAAAAAGGTTGACAGCAACACCAATATTCGTGTAACATTTCTCTACACCAAAGTAAGTGTGAATTCGCACTTTCTGAGAATAGTTACCTCAACTTTGGTGTTAAATAACACGAACAAAAGTGTATAATAAGCAATGAACAATTGGTGTTACTTTACTCTTTTTATGGTGAAACTTCAAACTATTTTGGGTGTAAACTTTCCCTTTACACTAATTTACACTAATTTACACTATTAGTGTAACTATACGCTAAATTCGGAGAAAATTTACTCTTTCAGTGGTGAAACTTCACACCATTTTGGGTGTGAACTTTCCCTAAACACTAGTTTACCATAATTTTCACTATTCAGAGGAACTTTACTCTTTCAGGGGTGTAACTTCAATCCATTTTTGGTGTAAACTTTCCCTTTACGCTAGTTTACAATAGTTTACACTATCAATGTAACAATACGCTAAATTCAGAGATACCTTACTCTTAAAATAGTGAAACTTCACACCATTTTGGGTGTAAACTCTCCCTACACACTAGCTTACAATAGTTTACACCATACAGAGGAACTCTACTCTTCCTTAGGTGAAACCTTAATCCGTTTTTGGTGTAAACAATATTTTCGCAATAGTTTACACCGCAAGTGTTACCTAACGCTAAATTCAGAGAAACTTTACTTTTTCAATGTTGAAACTTCAAACCATTTTGAGTGTTTACTTTCCTTTTACACTAGTTAACAACTGTTTACTCCATAAGTGTTACTATAGGCATAATTCAGAGAGACTTTACTCTTTAATTGGTGGAACTTTGCTCCATTTTGGGTGTAAATTTTCTTTTTAAACTAGATCGCAATGGTCTTCACCATTAGTGTAACTATACGCTATGTTCAGGGAAACTTATGGGTGCCCAGTGTTACTGAGGTTGCTAGAGTCACTTCCGGTGAAGATTGCTGCGCTTCATATTACCGTGAATGGATCCGTATGAGATTTTGGTGCATTTTGGAGACACTGGGGATTCTACTCCAGTCGTTTAAGCAGTACAGATAGCGCTAAGGTAAATAAACGTCATTTACTGTTCATATCCACAATATAGACATGTAGTGTGGCTTTTGTTGAAAGGAAGTTATAATGATGTTGATTATATCAGTCACGTTTCCATAAAGCATAGAAGTGACACTATTTTCTTTATTAGTTGTGGGATAGATGGTTGTCCGTCTACGTCTCATATAGCCACATTGTTTAGCAATGTGTGGATCTGATTTTGAAAACGAATAACTATCAATTTGAGTGTAAATAAATGTCGAGGGTTGTTCGTATTCCAAATCTTCTAGTCTATGAGTCTGCCAGTCTAATAGTATAATTTTGAATTCGGTGGCGCTAAACCGATCGAGTTTGGAGATCCCTTCAATCGAATGCTGTGCATAGGGTAATGATGGCTCACATAATTCAGCCTTAATATTCTCTTAGTTTAGGGCCTGTTACATGCATCCATATCTAATTATGGAAATTGTTTGCCGGTTTACTAAAATTATTGGGTGGAGTTATCACCTGGTATGCAGTCATTTCGTACCATAACCATTTCGTACCATAATTTCTATGGTTATTTCGTACCATACAAAGGTTTATTTCGTACCATGGGTTGGTTATTTCGTATAATCTCGTACCACAAATAAACCACTCAATCAAGTTCAGAGAATTTGATAATTAGATTGTTTGTCATTGTTTGCGACGTGTTAGGTAAGACCAATTAAGATCTAATTTTGGAAGATGAACGATTGTTGATTGCTTAATTATGATAAGATTGGTATTTGCCTTTCATTTGACTGTCCTACTTGTTTACACCCACTAAGAAAAATACTTAGGAAAACATTGCTCGAGACAAGCAATAATTATCACAATGTTTTATTCTCCAAAAGACAAATATTTTGAAAAATTCCGTCCTCATGAAATTGTGGTCTGCAAATTTCTTTATATTTGGACTTCCCTAAAGTATCATTGCGTGGCAATTGGCTAATGGTTACTTTGTCAAATTATTCAGCTAACTGTGATACAATATTGACGGAAATACAGTTCTGATTCCCTACTAATTTTTTATAATGAACACAGAGTTCTGCCAAGCTTTTGACCTTAGGGGGCCACTGGCCCATCTAAACCAATAATGTGGGGCCACTTTTCCAAAACATGGGGGCCACTTTACTATGAGATCGGATATATGATGTGAACCCAATCATTGAGAAGAAATCTCAAGGGCTTTCTTCTCATTTCAAAATAAACAATATATTGAATTAAAGATACAGTTTTGAGCTGTTGATAAATTATTTTTCTTGTGCTTAATACAAAGAGAACAAGTCATTGAGTTTTTACTTGAATCGTGAGACAGCCACGAAAAGTCCGAGAGCCATTAATTTTGGAACTGTTTTACGTAGCTCGATTAAGCTGTTTCGCGCCCGGATTCCGATTGAGATTCGGCCGATTTTGAAGTTCAGGGCTCATTTGGCTGATCATCGGCGCCAGTTCGTGCTCTCTTTGGCTAAAGAAGCTTAAGATTGTTTATGTTTTCTTTTTCTGCCAACGCGGTAACACAAGACACCGAGTTTATTATGCAGAAGGAATATTTTGTTACGTCAAACTTAAATTTGTTAATTTTATTATAACGCTATTGATTGGCTGATATGACTGAAAAACAGAATTTACAGTGCACAGTCAACCAATAAGAGCAACCTTTTCAATCAATATTAACGCTCTGAATTACCAAGGGAAACCCGGAAGTAAATAAAACCCCAAACATCCGCTGATTTGTCCCAAGGTATCCTCGTACCTACAGTTCACGGTTCGTAATTCTAACGCGCCGGTCGGCCCACCAGACATATTTTTTAGGGGCCATCTGTAATTTTTCTGCGCCGATCCCACAATGGCGCGTCCTTGGCAGAACTCTGATGAACACAATCCCTCTGTTAGAAAAAAAGTAATGTGCTGATATGCTAAAACTGTATCATCAACTCTCTGTTTGCCTGAATGGACTGTCTTAACATTGCTTTTCACTTTTTTAATGATCGATATATTAGATAAAGCAAATAGAAAATAAAATTATTTCATAAATGTTGAAAGCATTATTTCACTATTTAAATAAAATAAGATTTTTTCTAAACATGGTACGAAACATTTGACGTGTGGTACGAAATGACTACAAAATGGTACGAAATGGTCACCACATGGTACGAAATGACCAATACCATGGTACGAAATGACTGGTACGAAATGGTTATGGTACGAAACGTCCGTAATTCTTATCACCTTTCTGTTCTTAAAGATATTTTTGGCCTTGACTTTTGATTCTTAGGGTAGACATGCATCTAGTTTAGTGCTTAATTCAATAAGATAGGCCTACAAGTAATTTAATACTTAAAGTTTGGTTTGTCGAGGAATAGTACAGTGATATTGAAGTTTAGATTCGCAGATATTGTGGACTCTGGTCGTTCAGCACATGTTGTGCAGGTTGAACAATGGCTTCACTTTCTATATTTAAAATACAAGTTTGGTAGATAATCGATTTAACACTAAATTCATAATTCTATTTGCAAATTTTTGACCCAATAAAGTTGTCAGATTATGATGTCAAGCATAATGGGGCAATTTATTTTACAAACTGTCTGTCATTTAAATACAGCCACATGCATACTTCTGCAATTTCCATGGGTAAAGCTAACTTTTTGTGGTACCTAAAGAGAATTTGAAGCAATTTGCTTGTTGTTGTTTGGATAAACATTTCGTCTTGTTCTAGTCTTCGTGTTGGTTGCATCATAGTAGTGAATATTCACTTGTTTACTGTCACGTTGCAAACAATTTACCCTGTGTTGTCCCTATGCTGTGGGTACTTGATTTTGAGGTTATACAAGATAGTTCGAGATATGGATATTTTCTAAGGAATTTTTGTATTTGTATTTCAGTTGGCATGGGAAAACAGTATCTAATCATTTTATCACGTTGAGTGCCATTACAGTAAGAAACCTGCACCTAAAGCACTTTGAATCAGCGTTAAAATCCTATAAAGATGTGAACAAGGCTGCACCAGTAAAGGAAGATTCATATTTATGGAAGGCATAGGTACCACAGCTAGAGATCATGTGAGGAGTGGACTGATAAGGGTGAACAACTAATAAATGAAAATGTGCAGCACTTCAGACAGAAATTGATAAATTTGAGAGAGAATATTGATAGATAGTTGATACCATGTACCTTTTAAGAGAGAAAGAAAATGACTTATGAAAGGAGGAATCCTTTAATGCATCATGTTATTTGGAAAAGATTGATTTGGTTTTAGAAAAGAAAGACAAAGAGTCACGAAAGGGTTCAGATGCTTCCAGAGTGTCTGTGATATCAACAAAACTATCTAGCTGGGGAGATTGAACTTCTTGATGATCAAAAGAACATTGCCTCTATAGAGGCAAATGTAGAAGAACTCGAATGGTCACTCTAAAGATCTGAGATAAATCTATAGTGTAAACTGAATTTGACAGTTCTACCTTTGACTTCCATTGAGAAAACAGAATGTTTCATAAATTTATTACCTAAAGTTTATGATTAACTGATTAGTGTTCCTTTAACCCTTTCCTGTTTTTCAAAATTTTATACTGGGCCTATTTGAAAGGAGTTGCAGACGACAATTAAAAGGTTGGAAAATATTGTTGTAAAAGAAGAAATTGCTTGTTACAAGCAATTTCTTCTTTTTCAATAATGTTTTCTCAAGTATTAAATCACAGAGACGTAAAAACAAGGGATTGTACAGGAAAGGGTTAAGGGCAGAACCCGATAAATTTGTGTTGTCAGAAACAAGTGTAAACAAGCAACCTGACCAAGTCAAATTCATTTAATCTACTCCCACATAGTGGTGCTTTAGGACACCCCTCAATATAAAAAAATAGGGAAAACAATCAAAACATTGTGTAAAACTAACAAATTGCTTGTGACAAGCAATCTCTTCATTTTCCATAATGTTTTCTACCTAGAAAGTTAAAAAGAATCTAATATTTCATAATCTTTAAAATGTCATCTGCAACTATTTTCAATTTGGACCAGTCTAAAACTTTGCTGTCTGGTAATGGGTTGAGAAAGAGCTACTTCTTAATAGATTAGTTGAGTTTGATGATATTCCATAGTTTTTTTACACTCTTGAGAGCAACTTTCCTGAGTGTTGTTACTGGGCTATGTTTGCAGCTTGGAAAGAAATTAACCTTTTGATTGAATATTTTGGGACAATTTCAAGTTAACCCTTTCCTGTTCAATCCCTGGTTTTTACTTCCCTGTAAATTCATAATTAACCCATTCCAACTCAAGCCCTCCTTTTTACGTCCCTCAAGAAAAAGACTTTGGAAAACATTGTGGAAAATGAAGAAATTGCTTGTATCAAGCAATTTCTTCATTATCCACAATGTTTTCTATTCAAAAGGACAAAGAAATTCGAAATTCCATCAACTTTAAATTGTCGTCTGCAGCTTCCATCAATTTGGACCAGTCTAAAATTTTGTTGTGTGGGAATGGGTTAAGAAATATTGTAGAAAAAGAAGAATATGCTTGTAACAAGCAATTTCTTCTTTTTCCACAATATTTTCTTCCCTTTGAATTTGGACAAGTCTAAAATTTTGCGAAACAGGTAAGGGTTAACAAGCCTTGACTACACACAGCTTCAATGCAAATTTTCCTGGAAGAAGTTTATTAAAAATTTGGGATAGGTTGGAAGATAATTTTTGAGCCCCTGAAATTGTGCATCATTCCTTAACTAAAAGAGTAGAAAACTTTCCTAGTTAGGTTAGGATTTGAAAAAACTCTATGACTTGGCCGATGTTGAGAGTTAGAAAGAGGACCGAAAGTTTGCCCCCTTCTTGCATATTACGACTCGTTGTCTGGTATCAAATTGCCATACTAAGTTCAAGAAAAATGGTCAAATTCTGCATGTAGTTTTAAGAAGCAATTTAGTGTTGCATTTATGTTCACAATTTCATTTAATCATCACTTGTGCACTTTTGCACTCATCAGAAAACCTGGTTTTGACGTCCTTTTTATAAAAAAAAAGCTTGGGAAAACATTGAGGCAAAAGAGAAGAATGCGGACAACCTGCCTTTTCTCCTTTTTATACCTCGCTGCTTCGGCGGTGGGGATAATAGTAATGCTCTCTGTCCGTTATTCTGTCACTAAGCCTGTCCAGAGCATATCTCCTAAAGTATAAATGCAGTGCACAAGAACCACAACTCTTGCTTGCATTATTTTGGAGTTATTGCCCTTTGTTATTTTTAAGACTTAGATTTTGTCCGGTGCATATCTCTGAAAGTATAATAGCTATCAACTTGAAACTTCATAGGTGGATAGATCTCATGGAGGAGAAGTGCAGTGCACAAGAACCACAACTCTTGCTTGCATAATTTTGGAGTTATTGCCCTTTGTTGTTTGAAAGACTTAGATTTTGTCTGGGGCATATCTCCTAAAGTATAAATGCTTTCAACTTGAAACTTTATAGGTTGATAGATCTCATTGAGGAGAAGTGCAAAGTACAAGAATCACAACTCAGTTTACTATCAAGCTTTTACAGCAGGGGATGGCCATGTCTGACATGGCTCTTGTCCCTCTATATTTTCTGTGATATAAAACAAATCCGTTCTTTATCAAACCCTTTTTAGCTTGCAAAGCAACAGCTTTGATAGCTTAAGTTAACAAACGAAATTTCGAGGTTGTCTCAAAGTTCAATGAGTGCAAACTGCCATTGGAGTCTTAACCACTAAATCTGTTAAATGCGCACGCCATTAAAATTAGTTCTTATGTATTTCAGGAATATTGCAAACTCTATTCAAACTGTAGTGAAGTCTGTCAAAATTCACACTATTTAACCCATTCCCAATCAATTCCACTTTTGGAAAAAGGCTTTGGAAAACATTGTGGACAATGAAGAAATTGCTTGTACAAGCAATTTCTTAAATGTCCACAATGTTTTCTACCCAACAATGGAAAGTTTTCTAAATTCAACCATGCTTTGCTAGCTTACAGTACTTTCAGTACTTTGATTTCTCATCTGCAGACACTTTCAAATTGAAACATTCTAAATTTAAACCTTTTCCATGCAATAAAATATTACACGTCTTCAATTTCAAAGCTGCTGCAATAAAACAAAATTCACCATATTGAAAATTAAACTTGTGTACAAAATGGTAGAAAGGGAAAGAATTGCTGGTTATTGGCATTTTCCTCCAAGTTTCGAAAGCATTTTCTGCTTGGGATATCAAAACCAGTCATTGCTTTCCATAGTGTTGATAATAATCTTTTTTTTATTTATTGTCGTCTCAATCTTGTCTATTTCCAAATTTGGGTAACCCATTCCCAAATACAAAGAATTAGACTAGGCTGAATTCGAAAATGCTGCAGACGACAAAATGGATGTTATTAAATTTAGAAATAATGAAAATTGAAGTTTAGAAAATACTGGAGAAAAAGGAGAAAATGTTAATTATTGGCATTTTCTTCATTTTTCTAAATGTTTTCCAAAGCTTACTATAAGGGACGTCAAAACCAGGTCTTGTTTGGGGAAAAGGTTAAGAATAAAAAATACTTTTTCTAATCCAGTGGTGGACTCCTGTATTGCATCGCAATGCAACATCCACTTGTTAATACTGAAATGTGTAAGAAATTGATTTGCGTTGGCAGTTAAATAATAAAGAATCATACTGTTTCTTACTGTCAATTAGATATTTCACACAATTTCTCGATGGCTCAGGGTGAAACGTTTGTAACTGTCTATATGTTTATAGGCAGATACAACATTTTCACTCTGAGCTATTGACTTGAGCTCATACTTTCACAATGAGCAAGTCTAAATAGATCAGGGGTATATAAATTCTTGTCCTATCTGTTCATCTAAAAGATAACTATAATAAATCTTTTAGATTCTAAATAAAATTTAAAGGTTGATTATAGTTATTCAATGTTAAATACTAACATTTGGTAAAACCTATTTGTTGATACCAAACTTAGGCCATCAGACAAGGTCATGATCATTTCTCAGGGTCATCTCTATTAAAATAGAATTCTTCAACACCTGCCATAATTTCAGCCTTACTGACCGAAGGTCAGAAGAGCTATATCAATGGCGTTGTTCCCGTCCGTCTATCGATAAAAAACTCTCGTTTACGTGATGAAGCCCACAAATATAATCAGAATTCCTTGCAACTTTCCGAGGATGATTTGGGGATCATAAGGAAGGTTTCTTTTGAAAATTGGGCTAATTTTTGGAAAACACTGGAAACAGAGCCTTCCAGATTTTTTACTCAAAATATTCTTTCTCGTTAATGTGATAAGTCTACAAATATTATCAGATTTCCTTGAAACTTTCACAGGATGATTGTAGGGTCATAAGGAAGGCTCCTTTCAAAAATGGGGTAGATCCGTGAAAAGGGGCTTTATGCATTTTTACTCAAAATATTCTTGTGTACGCAATAGTCCACAATTATCTCGGGTTTATCAAGCAATTTCGTCATTTATCACAATATTTTCTTAAGTATAAAATTGCATGTACGTAAAAACCAGTGATTATACAGGAAAGAGTTAAGAAACTCATCTTTTATGTTACTGCACTTAGATTTTTTTTTTTGAAAGAGATACTATCACAATTTTCCAGGAAAGACAAAAGATTTCTTATTCCCCCACCGGTTACTGGTTGGGGGACTATAGATTTGCTGGATTGAGTCCATCTGCCCGTCGGTCACACTTTTGTCTGGATCATGTCTCCCAAACCATAAGTGCTAGCAGCTTCAAGCTAGATACACTTATAGATTACAATGTGGAGAAGTGTCATGTACAAGAACCGTTACTTTATCCTGCTCATTTTTTTCAAGTTATTGTCCTTTGTTGTTTTAACCTGTACATTTCTTTTTGAACATATCCCCTAAACCCTAAGTGCTAGTAACTTCAAAGTTTGCTATGCCCTTTTTTGAGTTGTTGTCCTTTGATATGTCTAATTTTACATTTTCAACATATAACAACCATGATAAGTGGATGTGCCTGGAACATCATTAAGTTTGACAATTTCATTTGATCATTACTTGTGCGCTTTTACACTCATCTTCTTTGTTTATTGTCTTTTCTATCTTGCCTACGTTTATATCTCCAAATTTGGTTAACCCTTTCATAAACGGCAAAAATTTAGACTAGGCCAAATTTAAAGCTGCTGCTGTTGACAAAATGAATTTTATTTAATAATGAAATAATGAACATAATAGATGCTAATATTTGGTATGTAGATACCGGTAGGTCTCAACAAGGTGCAACTGGGGAAGGTCATTTCATCAAGGTCAAGGTCAAAATTTTAACCCTTTTTCCTTAAAGAAAAAAACCATAAAAATCACCCATTTCTAAAGAATTCCTGTTTTGGGGGCATGGTGTTTCACAAACACATCTTGTTCTTTTTCAAAACTTCCTGAGTAGTCAATTGTAGACCACTCAAATCAATAATGATTTATGAAGGAATAAGCAAAGGAAAATGTTCAATTCCACTGTCACCAAAGTTTTTGTTTCAGACTTTTCTAAAAAAGCTGTATGCATACATAGTGGGTCTTAAACAACCCATAAATTGTCAATACTATTGACAATAGTAATATGTAGTAGATGTACTGATCAATTTTCAATAACAGCAATAAATGATCAATACTAGTGTCAATCCTGTAGACTGACAATATTATTGACACTGTATTGGTGATCAATACTCTGATTCAATGTATATTGGCATTTGTTAACACATTGATATGCAATATTTTATAGTCCATGATATACCATAACTTGATATGGATAACATATGTTAAATTTCTTTTCAATTGATTATTATAGTGGTAGAGTATGATAAATCACAAACAGAAAAAAATGTCAGCAAGTACATGTGTCCCTCTTTGATTCCTGAACTGAAATAGGGCACAAATATTGGCAAAGGAAATCATGCTTCCAGAGATTCAAATTTGATAGTTGTGTGAAACTTGTTCTATAAGAAATCTATTTTATATTAATTCAATATTTCTGTCAATAATACTCTAGCGTATGGACCATATACTTTAATAACTGAAATTAGTTATTTCAATTACCATGTGTAGACAAATGTTCTTGGATGCTTACTTGGGCAGTTTGGTCATTGTTTAATAAATGTTAATCTTTTCATATGTTTTGATTTTATTATCTTTGCTGTTTTATATTCTCAAATATTTAGACTTCACCCCATTACCAGGTAACAGAATTTAAGACTGGTCCAAATTCAAACGAGTTGTGGGCGACAATGTATAGTCGATGAGATTTTTAAAAATCTGTCTTTCAGGTTAGAAACCATTTTGGACATATGTTGGAACAAACATTTTGTCATTGTCCGGGATGTTTTCTAAACTCTTTCTTCGTGGGTGTCATAAAGCCGGACTGGGTTAAATGAAAAATTGGTGAAGATTTATTGGCCAAACCCTGGGTTCCTGTCAGGTTTAATTTCCATAAATCTGCAGTCCATAACAAGTCCTTTTCCTCTGTCTTTAAGTGTTACGTAACACTAATTATGGCGTTAACAAAGTCTCATAGTGATGAAAAGATACACCAATATTGGTGGCAACTCTGCTGCCACCATTAATGGTGTAACATTTTCTTCTGCCTGTATGTGTTAAACAACACTAATTATGGTGTTAATGAACTCTTACCATGGTGTAAAGGTACACCAATATTGGTGGCAACTCTGCTGCCACCAATATTGGTGTAATATTTTCTCTGTTAATCGGTGTCAAGTAACATTTATTATGGTGTTAATGAACTCTTACAATGGTGTAAAGGTACACCAATATTGGTGGCAACTCTGCTGCCACCAATATTGGTGTAATGTTTTTCTCTGTCCGTCGGTGTTAAGTAACGCTTACAAAAGTGTAAAGCTACACCAATATTGGTGGCAACTCTGCTGCCACCAATATTGGTGTAATGTTTTTTTCTGTCCGTCGGTGTTAAGTAACCCTTACAATGGTGTAAATTTACACCAATATTGGTGGCAACTCTGCTGCCACCAATATTGGTGTAATGTTTTTTACTGTTTGGCAGTGTTACTTTACACTTAACACAGATATATCGTACACTATTTTTAGTGTGACTTTTCCCGTTTTAAAACAGGTGTAAAGTTACACCATTATTGGTGGCAGCAAAGTTGCCACCAATATTGGTGTAAAGTGCCAAATTATTTTTTACAGTGTTGAATGGTTGAATAGGGTTTAACGCCACTTTTAACAGTATTTCAGTCACATTGCAGCGGCTGGAGCACCTAACGATTGATTCCTAATATTTCTCAGACCAGTGCTACCACTACATCCTTTCCTAGCCTCCAGCTGCTCTTCCACTTAGGTTTACGATTATCCACCCATTGATGAGAGTCATATTTCTTAGAGGATATGTGCCGCCGGTAGGAATATCGATACATGACGACAACTATATAACACAGTGCAAGCATTTGTACTAAGGGAATTAAGAACATACCATTTGCCTTTTCAAAAAGCTTTGTACGGATAGAAATACATAGAATGATCAGATGAAAAGAGACATTTCCCCTTGTTACACAAATATATCAGCCCAGATCATTGTAATTTCTTGTGGGATTTTTTGTTTGATTGTTTTTGCTTTGTTTTTTTAATAATTAAATTTCAAGTTTCGTCTATCAAACACGGGCGTTCTGATTGGTTGAAAAAACAAAAACATAACTCCACGAACAAAGTTTTGAGCACGCAGCTATTTGATATGCTTCCGCACAAAATAGTCCCATACAAAAAAGTATCCAAAAATGTAAAGTTTTTGCCTTTTTTGCTCGATGCTATTCACTTATAAGAAATGAACAGAATATTTTTTTTTGTTTTCATGGAGGTATGAACCGAAATTCCTAATCACACTTATGTATGAATACGCGAAATGTGATTAGTTTTTTCGGTTCATACCTCAATGACAACAAAAAATATTCTCTTCATCTCTGAAATGTATTTGTTTATTTTGTTGTTGTCTTTTTCATCAACAGAAAGAAATGACAAATATCAACCAGCAACCATTTGGTCAAATGGCTCATCCTACCGCCTGTTATTTGTTTAAATTGGTAAATCTTGATCAAATAGGCCGAGAGGGAAAAACATAAATAAAACTACATTCAACTGTTCCAGAATTCATTTTTTTATTTTGATATGCAAGCAAATCAACGTTACGTTTATACATCAATTAGTTTTATGTTTCCAAAAACGATGGTTTGGAGATGAAAAAGCGTCCCTCGGCTCAACGATGTTCCACTGCGATTTCATTTAGAACCATTTGCTTTTAGGACCGACATCAGATGATAAAGTATTTATTGTTCCAAACAATTTGTCCTTCTCCAATAGTTTCCATTAGTTTATTTTAATTCAAAAGACACATGCATATTAGTTTCCGTCTTAAAATCATTACTGTATACGACCCACTGTTTTATTTAGAAAACATTAAGTAATTAAGTAACTTATTTTGACTTACGTTCTAAACATGTTATATTTTTTCTTTCAAAATATTCCTAAAAAACTCTAACCCAGTGAGTGACATTTCCGGCAAAATCACAAGTGCGGAACGTAAAGATTTCGATCAGTCTGTGTAAACGCTCGTCAGTCTTACCTTTGATTTAAGTAAACTATGGTGGCATAAAAGTGACATGTGCGCTTTTCTTTATTCAAATCTATCCCGTAAAAAAATCTCGAGAAATATTTTGTTTAAAGTTCTTTTTTAGATAGAATACAGGCAACGAGTTAGCTATTCGTTTGTTTGTGTGTGTGAGTTTTTTTTTTTTTTTTTTTTTTATCTTAACCATTTTTTTTTTTTTTATTATTATTATTTTTTTAAATTAAGTAATCGTTTGAAAGAACAGTTAGAACACGAATTTTTGTATTTAGATAATAAAAAAGAAGAAAGAAAAAAGAAAAAAAAAGAAAGAAAAACGAATCGTTATCTTATAGAAACGAGATACACAGCCATCAAAGTTGTTCTTTATTCATCTGAGATATAAATAACTTTAAAATGGATGCTGCGTTAGAGAAGTAATCTGGTTTTTTGAACGACAATTTTATGTAATTAAAATTACAAAAAACAAAACGAATTACTATTTCGTTGCCCTGTTTTGGAAAAAAGATATTTCGTAAGCTTAGCGTAAAAACATCATAAGTGGGTATACTTTGTGATTTGTTATGTTTTCGCACTAAGCCACCGATTTATAAATAAAACGAAATATGTCGGCTTTATGCCACCGTACTAAATAACTATTGACTCAACATTCTCTTCATAGATCAGGAAATATTCCCAGTGCCTTGTATGACTATCCAGAATACTGGTTGTCTCCCAATCCCCGTGAACTGTTGGGAAATGCCCCACACTGACATAACTCAAGCTTTCTAGACGTTCCTTCCAGTTCGGTTATTAACCATTTCCTATACAATAACGCGTTTGACGCCAATTAGAAAGAAAAACTTTCAAATGCATTGTAGAAAATGAAGAAATTGCTTGCAACAAGCAATTTCATCATTATTCTCAATGTCTTCTACCAAAAAAAACAAAAAACGTTTACTCTGGAATTCCTAGAACTATAAAAGTGACGACGTCTTTTAATTTGAATCGGCCTAAAATTGACCAATCATGGCTGTCAATTAAGGAAACGATCGACAATCAAATTCTTCAGCCAGGAATTGAGCTTTCAACATCGACATTGGACGCCATTTTTTGTTTACCCTTTTAGTTGATTTGGCGTCTTAAACGTTGTTACTACTTATTCAAGCTGTAGCTACGACATTAAGCTCGCCAACCAACCATATTTCTGTTTTGTTAATTACTGCTAGCCATGATTTTTTCTAACTAACGCCATTAGAAATCGAGTAAATAGGCGGGGCCTAAGGAGTCAATAGGCGGGGCGATTGGTGAATTATGTCGCATTGTAATGGGTTAAAGGACTACAGTACAGCTAAAATACATTCAAAGAATGAATTTGAGTGCTAATGTTCATCAAGTATATAGAGTATATTAAATGACTGGTCATGGAACTCCGAATTTATTAAACAAGTCATCTGTGAGCAGATAAAAACGAGGCCCTGCTGTGTTTCGTCTGTTTAAGAGGACAAGTTTAATAATTTCGGATTTTATAAGCAGGAAATCGATATTCAATTTATAATATGACCTGAAATTCGGCAATAAATCACTAACAATTATTATCATTCATCGGTAAATGATATTCCACGATTATTATAACGCCGTTTGTAAAATGGTGTCATTACATGTGTTATGACGTCATTTTGGCGGTAACGAAAAGGCGTTACATTTTAAGGGGATTTATTTCGTTCCCGGGCAATAGGTTATATCACACTTGTTATATCAAAAATTTTCGATGGATTTGTTTCACTCCCGGGCAATAGGTCAAATTATAAAGATTAGAAAAAATATTTAGCCGTAAGTAAGGATGCATGATATACATGAAACTGCTTATCACACAATCCCCGTTTGGACGCGACAAAGAAAAAATATTGTTGGAATAAATAAGTTCTGCCTTTAAATTTTTTTTTTCAAAATTATTAGATTTATTTTTCTATATATTATTATTCATGTTATTTTTCATTTATTTTTTTATTTATTTATTTTTTCATATGTTTATCTCTTTGAGAAATGGAGTTTACTATTATGAACTTGGAAAAGTCTAGATTTTAGTTGCTAAAAATAGGTTACATGTAAAAACACGTCTTTACTTCTTGCCGACTCTGAAGCGGGAAATCCGTCATATTCTCGGAATGCGTCGGATTCTCGGAATGCGTGGTATCCTCGGAATTCTGGGTATTCCCGGAAGGCGTGGAATCTTCGGAATTCTGGGTATTCCCGGAATGCGTGGTCTCCTCGGAATTCTGGGTATTCCCGGAAGGCGTGGTCTCCACGAAATTCTAGGCATTTCCGGAAGGCTTGGTCTCCTCGGAATTCTTGGAATTCCCGGAAAGCGTGGTCTCCCCGGAAAGCCTGGTTTCCTTGGAATGCGTGGTAACCTCGGAAAGCGAGGTTTCGTTGGAATGCGTGGTTTCCTCGGCAAGCTTAGTGGTCGAAAACGGAACTTCTTTGTTGAATGATAATGTGAGCAAATTGATTAAAAAATGAATCCTTGTAAAACATTTGTTAACAGCAACGCAAAAATAGATCCAACACCCGAAGTTTTTCCTCGTGTAACCCTTTCCCGTTAAATCTATGTTCTTTACGACCCTATGATTTTATGATTGAGAGAATATATTAGAAAAAGAGGTTGATTTTAATTAGCAATTCCTTATTTTTCAACAATATTTTCTACCCTACTGACTGCCCCTGTGATTTTATGAATGAGAAAATATATTAGAAAAAGAAGAAGTTGCTTGCAACTAGCAATTTCTTCTTTTTCGTTTGAAAATAAACCCACTTCAATTTTTATCTGCAAAACCTTTGAATTTGGACAGGTCTAAAATTTTGAAAAACAGAAAGGGTTAAAGCATATTTAAGAAACTTACAATCATGTTGTTTTCGTCGATTGGAAAATTAATTATTCAAATCGTGATTTTTGTGCTACATGTAAGCCATGCAATAATGACGATTTTGTCCCCCGATACACTTCCGTTGACCAACAAAACTCGAGCTACCAATACCCTAAACGGCCCCTTATCGCAGAAGAGAAAGTTGTTTTCACCAGAATGGGGTAATTGACCAATCGCTGGCCCCGCCCACTTACTTCTTTTGAGCCTCCCATTGACTCCAACAGGAAGTTCCGCTTCGATTTTCAACAGCGTTATTTTGCAAAATTTATGGCCAGTAGTATGTAACAAAAGAGTAATATGCTTGGTTGGTGACTTAAACGTCGTAACTACAACTTGAATAAGCTGTAGTTACGACGTTTAAGTCAACAAACCAACAATAAAGGTAAACAAAAATGGCGCCAATGTTGGAGTTGATGAGGTCAGGTCCGGGCTGTATAAATAATTTGATTGGTCGGCTTATTCCTTGACTGACAGTCGTGATTGGTCAATTTTCAAAGAACAGGCTCACCGTTTTCAATAAGCAGGTTAACCCACATGGAAATTTAAAAGTAAATTTGTAAACAGACCTGACAATTTTTTTATCGAAGGGTCAAAACATAAGTTTGAATCAAAGCCAACAAATGTTGATGAATAAGTTTTAATCAAAGCCAACAAATGTTGATGCAAATAAGAGCTGAAATCTGAATTCTACAAATCTATAAAAACTTTATGAATAATAAGCAATATAGATAAACCACAGTCCTGCTTTATACTGTATATTTCTACTAAGTTCGAATCAAATCTAGTAACCCCCTCCTTCACAACGACGCAATGATGATAGCTCGCTGGCTTTCAGCTTTCAATTTCTTCATTTCCCACCATATTTTTTTATACAATTAACGAAAAAAAAAAAGATAAGATTTCACCAACTTTGAATTGTCGTCTGCAACTTCTTTCAATTTGGATCAGTCTAAAATTGTGTCGTCTGCTAATGGGTTAAGCAATGGAAGATTAAATGAGCACAACCGAAACTTCATCAAAAGAGCCATAACTAAGTAACAAAATATTGAGTCTTTCTGCAAAGTTTGAATCAAATAAATAAGTAATGGGATAGAAGACGAGAATAAAAATTATTATTAAAAAGAATATTTAATCACTATTCACTACTAAATCGTTACGTTGGGCCTGATTCAAATCCACCTAGAAGATAGTAAGAAAATGAAAAAGTAGGAATTTCATAAAAGGGGTTATAGCCGTCTTTGAATTGCCATTGAACCCAGCCCCAGTTTGACAAACATGTTTCTGCGTGGGTAAAACCGACCAGTTGATGAAACAAGAGGGCCAAGATGGCCCTGGCCCTAGATCGCTCGCCTAAATTTATTTTCTCGGGTAACGAATTGACTTTAATTTGGTAAACAATGAGATATCTTACTGAGTCAAATTGATATGAACGCAAAAGGTTGTGACTGTATAAGAAGAAGGTCAAAATTGTCATTAATGTCACCTTCTACTTCAAATAACATGGAATGTCACAATATTTAAGGGGGATCTTCTTTAATGAAAAAAAAAAAAAAAAACAAGCATTTGCGGTAAATGTGAGAACGAATAAGCCAAAATTGTGACCTCTTGAGTGGCAAATAGTGATACAGGGCAGAATTCAACCACATTTAAAAGAATTCTTCCTCCCCTCTTTAAAAATATTTTCAGAAACGTTTCGAAAGATTTAGCCCAAATTGCGACATCTAGAGCGGAAGTCCAGAATCCGTATCTTCCTCCAAAATCAATGAAAAGGGGCGAAACTCGCACTTTTTCTGTAATGCATTACGAACCCAAATTCAGCTCAATGCCTGCAAGCTTTAGAAAAAGAATCCAAAAAAATGTAAATAACTCATTAATGCATCAGCTCATTACCGGCCAGGGTTAAGAAAAAGAAGTCCGGAAAAAACTGATTTACCGGACTGACATATTGTGGGACGGACGGATAGAGTGAAAACCTGATTAGCCATAGTAGTAACCTCTAGAGCGATAAAAAGGAAAAAGCAGACAATACCTCTTTTACTTGAAGTCAGAATGTAACCAAATACAATAGGGTTCTACCTCTTTACTATACAAACATTTCAGCAAGTTTTAGAAAGACTAAGCAAAATTGTGACCTAAAGCGGTAATATGCAAAGTGTCAATAAGGCCCCTTTTCCCTTGATAGAGGTTAGAGTGTCCGGATATTCATAAGGGTTCTTCCTCATGGCTTTATAAAATTTTCAGCAAGTTTGAGCCAAACATTGTGACCTACAAAGCGTGGAAGTACTGAACTGTTGACGTCGCAGTACAAACGGCGAACAATCAAGAATTCCTAAACCTTACCATGGCACATGGTGCTCAGGTGAGCTTAAATGAGCAGACAAAAACGTTCATCAATTCATTTGATCAAAACCAATTAACCATTTTTAGCTCTACTCGTTATAGACCAAAAGAGATATAGCGATGGTGTTTTCCCGTCCGGTGTCCGCGCATCCGGCCGTCAAGTCGTCCGTCCATTAACTTTTTTGTTTAATAACGTAATAAAGTCCACAGTTAGTATCATATTTTCTTCAGCCTTTCTTAGAATAATTGTACCATCATAAGGATCGTTCCTTTCGAAATTTGTCCAGATCTGTCAAGAAACAAGGGAAAAGGGGCTTACTTAGAATTTATTTTAGAGATGAAGAGAATATTTTTTGTTTTCATGGAGGTATGAACCGAAAAACCTAATCACACTGTACGAATACGCATTTCTTATAATTTAATAGCATCGAGCGAAAAATGCAACAACTTAACAAATTATGATACCTTTTTGTTTGGAACTATTTTGTGCGGAAGCATATAAAATGGCTGCGTGCTCAAAATTTTGTTCATGGAGGTATGAATTAAATTTTTCGACCAATCAGATCGCTCGTTTTTGATAGACGAAACTAACAATTAAATTATATACAAATCCTCCTCAAAACTCCAGAGTCCTACAGTTTTCAACGGATTCTTCTTTCAAACTTTCAAAGAATAATTGTATCATTGTAAGGATTGTTCTTTTCGTAATTGGGTCAGATCCGTCAAGAAACACGGGAAAAGGGGCCTTAAGAAAATTTAACAAAAAAACCAAAAAACTCCTCGTTAACACTCTAGAGTCCACAGCTTGCATTGTCTTCAACTTGTTCTGAGCCATCGAGTCATGCAAAGCTTTGTGTGAGACACTTTAATTTTTTGATTAGCCCGAAACTAGCAAATGACGTTGGTTTTGAGAACTTTCGACTCCGATTGAAACCTGACGCCGTGCCAATAATCTTTAACCCGGTGAACCGACGGGGAGAGGGACCGACATGCCGACCATCAGCTAGGCAATTTCGAGGCAGAGGTTAGTTCATTATGGTGAATACACTGATATCTCAGCCATTATATTGTTGGGGTGGGGATTATATATATATAAAAAAAGAAAATAATGAATCTCATCACCGATTTTTTTATAAGACAGCAAAATGAAAGTGTTCCCTTTTTTCTTTTTCTTTTTTTCTTTTTTTTTTCCCATCTGGGATACTGTCCTTCCAATCGACAAAAGGCGGCTTTCAATAGAGGAATATACCGACCAATAAAATAATTCATTCAGCCTGGACCGAAGCTGATCAAATCTAACATTGGTTGCCATTTTTCTTTACCTTTATTTTCGATTTCGCGGCTTAAATGTCGTAACTACAGCCTTTTTAAGCTGTAGCTACGAAGTTTAGGTCATTAACAAACAAATTTACTGTTTGTTACATGCTACTCGGCATAAATTTTGCAAGAGAATGCTGTAAAAATCAAAGCGGAACTTCCTGTCGGATTTAGTGGGCGAAAACTGTGTGGCAAAAGGAGAACTTAGTACGTGTAATTATAAATCATTTCCCTTTATTCGCACCATTTTCTGCTCTAGTCATATTCTCATTTTTTATTAGTCACATTCCAAAATGACATAACTTTAGACTAGTCCAAATTGAGAAGAGGTGCTTTGAATTTAATTGCTGTTATCAACTACTTTAGAACTATGTTAATTATTGATATAAACATAGTTCCCCCAGAAACATACTCTTTATCTAGAATTCCAACATATTTTCAAAATGTTCCTTTTACACGGTAGTTAGAAGGTATTGTCTTTTTTTTACAACCAACTAATCCATTCAGCCACAACAAGGGGTCGACACTAACAGTGTTCCGGGATCCCTTAAGATTGGAAAGGACCCCAGCAGTTTCTCCTTTCCTGCAATATATGTCACAGCTATTTCCTACTGCGAGTACAAACGAGGACAGATGATTGAACAAAAAACAGTGGCTATCATTATGTTAATATTTTTTCAAAGATCACAATATTCACTAGCGGAAAGACAAGCTACTGATTGCTTGGTAAAGGGTACACTAAGGTCATACCATGTCATAATAAGTGTTTTAAACAATACAGGAAATGATTACATAACACATGCATATGCCATCCTTTCATGTTAGACGAACTAGTGATGTATATGGCACCCTTAATTTTTACCCGTGATCTATGTTTATTCCAAGAATCGTATATAACTCCTTTGTTGAATCCCTTTATATTCTATTTCAACTTATTATGACTTTGGAAATAAGCAAAGATGATACCAGAAAAGGTCATGATTTATGTCATGTATGAATTAATCTTAATTTGTTTATATGAATGAGAATTCTATCTGTTATTTGAGTTTTGGAAAGTTTGAAATTATTATCAGTAACCTGACTTGTTAAACTGACTAATAAATCTATATCAAATACTCCAATGAAAAAACCATTATCACCCTTGTAACAGTTCTTGGAAATATTATGTACTTAGACAAACATGACAGGTTTTGATACTTTTAGAATGACAAAATTAGAAAGGATTTAACCCTTGTGATGCTGAATCTGGGATATCAAAGAATTCTGGAATATTCCGGTTTTGACCGGGATATAGACTTTGATAAGTCTGCACATAGAAGGGGGCAGGGGTCGTTACTAAACCCTGTCTGTAGCCTTCATGGAGGAAACCCAATAAAAATTTCTGGATAAGCTCAAACAATGGCGGATCAAGGACTTCTGTTAACCCAATCACTCACAATGGCATCTTCTCACACCCCTAAAGAAGCAAATGGGAAAACATTGTGTAAAATGAAGAAATGTGCCAAGCAATTTCTTTTTTTTTTTCCACAATGTTTTCTGCCCAAAAAGACAAAACTAATCAATATTTCATCACTTTGAAATTGTCATCTCTTACTTCTTTCAATCTTAACCAGTCTAAAATGTTGTCGCCTAGTAAGGGTTTAAACAGAGTAAATAATTTCATTCATGCCCTAATTCAAAGAAGATGGAGATGACTATTCTTTTAAATTTCAAAAATCCTTGTCTCATTTTGGACAGAAAATTATGTGGGAGTAGTAAGTTTGGAGAACAAGGAAAAAGCAATTCCTTCATTACCCACAATATTTCCCAAACTTTTAGCTTGAGGATCATAAAAACCAGAATGGGTTTGAACTTTTTTTCATTTTGAGCTCCACCTACTGTTTTCACCAGACAAGTCAGAATAAATTTTCTTTTTTTGCAAAGTTTCTCATTTCTTCAAACTATTGAATAAATTTTTTAGATAAATTAAACCATCATCAACATGAGATCAGACAGCAGACCATGCATAGATGAGGAAGTAGCTGTATTTGGAGAAGTCTACAAAGCTTTTCCACTTTATCCAATTGTTTTTGTGAGCTCTTCAGCTGCTTTAACAACCAACATCATTACAACTACAGCTGCATCAGCCACAAGTATGACAACTTCACAGACTAGCCAATCATCTCTGTGTTCAGTGACTTGGTTTGCAGATTTGAATTCAAACTTAGCCTAGAAGTTGACATTCGACCAACCAATGTCACAAAACAATGAACGAATAGACAAGCAAAGACCACCTATACAGACAAACAGCAGCCATCATTTTATTTCAACCTCTTCTTAAACACCCTATAACCTTGTAAGTTTTTACTATGTGGGTCACACTGTTAACCCATTAACAGACAGCAAAATTTTAGACATGCCCAAATTGAAAGAAGTTGCAGACGACAATTTAAAGTGTATGTAATTTGGATTTTTACAACTTTCTTTTTAGAAGACATTGAGGAAAATTAAGAAATTGCTTGTAACAATCAATTTCTTCATTTTTCACAATGTCTTCTAAAGCTTTTTTCATTGGGGCGTCTAAAAGGGTCACTAAGTGGGAATGGGTTAAGCCCAATTTTAGTGTTCTGGCAAGGTAGAAAAAAGTATGGGACATATGCCTCATAGTAGCTCAAAAGTTTGCGCAATTTGAGAACTAGGGACACAATATCAAAATCGAAATCGATTTTTACTCAACATTCAATAGATTGCAAATGACTGTTATACCTCATGTACATTATTTTAAAATGGGTTAAACATTAAAACACCAGCTCCTGGGTTCTTCTTCTTCGTTTCTGTTTGAATAGGTAATACAAGTTTTCACTTTGAAAAAGAAAACAAGTCATACAAATTGAGGCCTACTTGAAATCACTTGAACTCTTTCCTGCACAAACATCAAATATTAAGTAATTTCTTCTTTTCCACAATAGTTTCTACCAAATAGGATGGTTTGACTTCAAATTGTATCCAGTTTTCATTTTTGTTGGCAACATCATTCAATCTGGACCAGTTTAAAAAGTGAAAAAAGTTAAGTATCTACATAGCTAAGCCTAACAAGCCAACATTGACTGGCCAGTACTTATCTAATCTCTCTTTTTTTACGTTTTTGTTGATCAAAATTCTGTTAAATGACAGATAGTCCCATTTTGCTTGGCAAGTCATATACATGAGCTTGATAGTCCCATATTGCTTGACAACTCATATATATGAGTTTGATATGTCGTATTGTGAACAAAAACTCATTGTCTATCAAATCACTTCTTTGGTCATGAGTAGAGATCACATAACTGGGGGAAATGATTTTGTAGATGGACAACTAACAACATTCCACCAATAGCTAACTCAAACCGTGTAAGTTAGCTCTCAGAAGCCAAAAAATTAATGTTATCTGGTGTCTCAGACAAGTTTGTGATTGATGTTGGTATGGCTAGTAGATGTCATATAATTAACCTTTAACTGAATTTCAATATTTTAGACTTCAATTTGAAAGATGTTGCAGACAAGAATTTTAATTCTTTGTTTCCTTGGCAGAAAACATTGTGGTAAATGAAGAAATTTATTGTAACAAGAATTTTCCAAATTTTCCACAATGTTAATCAAAGCCTTTTCTTGAGGGTTGTTATAAATTGGTTAATAATTTATTTAAATAAGTGACAGGTTTTCTGAAAACCATAATTTCTTTTTTTCCATGATTGTTTTTGAATTATTGTTTCTAGGTTACACTTAAATTTTGCCCGTGTTTACATTACACACGACTTTCCTTTCTTTGTACATGCATTTAACGATTTGAACGAGTCTCATTTTTTGTCTCTTATTGTATGGTAGTAGGTCATTCAAATGAATTGTAGAATAACATTGCATAAAATTCAAGCGAAACAGATTAAAACGTATGAAGCTTGCAGATATTATTTATTTTCCAAGTCCCGTTTTATCAGAAAATCTCGCCATTTCATTATAGTTTGTTTTAGTTCAATCAACGTGAAAAAATAGCTTTTTGAAATTGTCAAGTCTTAGGATGAAAACACATTGTAAACCTTGAACATATTCCTTTTAGAAATTGATTAAATATGCAGCAGTCTAAAATTTATCTATCTATATATACTGCCTAACTCCCCTTTCGGGTATTACTGGCAGGTAAATCATCTAGAAAGGGGTTAATAACAACCCCGATAATTGCACTTCAGTGCTTATATGCAAGTGACTAATCCCTTTCCTGTTTTTTGGAATTGTAAGGATGGTCCAAATTGAAAGGGTTTGCAGACAACAATGAAAATTGGATGCAGTATGAACTGAAACAATCCTATGTGGTAGAAAATTGTAGGAAAAGGAGAAATAACTTGTTAGAAGTAATTTCTTCTTTTCCCACAATGTTTTATCTAGTATTACATCACAGTGGCGTAAAACCCCATTTTTTTTACAGGAATGGATTGAATACAAAATTTACAGGACTTTTTTCCCCTTTTTAACAGACGCCTATGAAGACTACCTTCCCAATAGTAAAATAGTTGACATGCTAGTGTTGAGACGGAAATAATTCCACTGTATCAGGGACTCTTAACCTATAATGCCAAGATAACAAAAGTTTACACTAGTCCAAAATTAAAAGTTGTCAAAGCCCTCTTAAACAGGGTTGAGGTTGAGCCATAGTCTAGAAACTTTGAGAGGAAAGGACAAATTGTTTGTCACTAACAAAGCTGCTTTTCCTGCAAAATTTCTATATTTCCTTAGGGTGTCAAAAAGTTGGGTTTTATGGCAATGGGTTCATACCAAAAATGACAAATTTAATGCAGGTCTTGAACATGAATAGCAGGCAAAAATTCAATATTGAAAATTGAAAAGTATATGTAAAATAGGTATGAAGTTAAGAGAAAATGTCATGAACAATGGATACTTTTCTCTGTGTATTTTCTACAGCTTGGTTTTCTTCAGAGCATGAAAATAAGGGATTGTATGGAAATGAATTGAACACGTTTTCTGCATGGCAAAATAAGATCATTAAGTTAACTACTGGGGGTATTTGAATCCACTATAGTCCTCTGATAGCAGTCACCACACAATAAGGATTTTTTTCACTCCTTTCCCGAGCAGTCCATAGATCCATATAATAAATCATCCGGGTTTCTGTATAGCCTAGAATAAAAATAAAATTGTGAAAGAGATCTTGGCTTTTGCACCATAAATTTTTTGGTGACGTTTAACTTAATAATAGACTACAGAGTTTGGACTGGTCCAAATTTAAAAAATTGCAGATGACAATATAAAGTTGATGAACTTTACAGGCTTTGTCTTAAATAAGGCAGAATCAAGTAACAAGCATTTTCTTCTGTTTCTACAGTATTTCCAAGATGGTTGGCTGGTGATCTAAATCGTAACTAAAGATTGTATTAGCTGCAGTTAAAATGTCAAGGTCAACATACCAAGAAAATGCTTAATAGATGGCCAAAATCGCAGTCCAAAGTTCAATTTTGGTCTATATGATTTAATTGATAGTAACACAATTCTATGACAGCTGACAATCGGAAAATCACCGAAAAATTAAGAGTTTTAGTGTTGAATGGGGTAATAAACAGGAAAAATTGCATGTTACAAGCATTTAGTCCTTTTCCCACACAATTATTTGCAAACTACATGCTTCTGGATGTCAGAACATGGGATTGTGTTGTAATTGGGGCAGTTTCCTTGCCTTAACCATTTTCTATTCAATCCCTGATTTGAAGGTCCTATAAATCTATGAATGAGAAACATTTTGGAAGAAGGAGAAGTTGCTTGTATCAAGCAATTTTTTTCCCACAATGTTTTCTACCCTACGGAATGGTTGTTTTCAACTAGAATCCGCTTTGAATTTTCGTCTGCAAGTCCTTTGAATTTGGACAGGTCTATTTTTTTCAAAACAGGAAAGAACAATATAGGGTCATGATAACAAAACAAGAAAATATTTCACTGACTCATGATTTCTTAATTTTCCTCAAGTGGGCCTGTCTAACACATGATCATTGTAGGCAACTTCCAAAACATGAATGTTCAGAACTGCTTCAACCTTCCTATCTATAATGTTAGTTGTCATGCAGCACTTGGATTCTGTCACAGACATCATATTCACACCTGTGAAATTGAATCTTTTCATATTTGAGAGTGATTTTACTGTCCATATTTACAGAAAGTAAACAAACAGTAATGTAACTTATCTGAGTAATACCCGAAAGGGGAGTTGGGCAGTATATAAAGATAGCATACAATTGTAAACCATATACCAACAATTGTTTTCAAACATTTGATAATGTAGTACCGATTTCAAGGAACAAAAACCATTTAAGACAGTGTTTGACATTTGCATACATAATCCTGTCTGATGATGCTTCTCTTTTTAACTTGTAGATAGCTACAGACTGAAAGTTTCTTATGACAGCCAGATAATCATCTAATGCACTGTTAGGGCAATTCGACTGGAAATGCCATGCACTTTATTTCTTATTCTCGTCTTAAATTTATAAATGAGATGTTTGATCGTAATATTTTGGCAAAAAAAATCCGAGGGAGTATTTGTTTACTGTGTTAATGATCCCCGTGAAATTCAAAATGGGTCCCATTCGGTTACGGTAAACGTCACCTCATTGGGGTCTCGATTTAAATTCGTTGTTCAAGTCAATACAGATATGTTTTATGTTCATACTACGCATCATTTATGATTTAGACGTTTAAAAGAGGAATTAATTAAATTTATAATGTTTCAAATGTTTATAAAGGGCAATATTCGCCGCAAATATTAATCACTCACCATGTTGACAACTCAGGGACAATATCGTCAAACTCGTGACAAAAAGAAGACGAAGAACTATTATCATCATTATCACTCGATTCCGCAGCAATTGTCCTACAAACTAGTTCCTACATATATGGCCTTACAGTACCAGAAACATCAATTTCTTCATCGGGAATATCGCTCAAATCGCTTTCATACTCTACGTCCATTTTTAATAAACTTCCACTATGACGTCACAATTCAGGGGAGTTAAGCATGTGTAACCAATAGGTAAGGGACATAAGCGAGGCCGTAAAAACGAAAAGGTAAAAATAAAAACTCAAATAAAGTGGTTTTGAAACGTTCTCAAGAAAAATCAATGGATATCAATGCACTCGTTTATTAATAGAATTTTGAAAATTGTAATTGTGTTTCCCCGATGGATTTGCCCTTTAATGAATATTAAGATATTAAGAAATTCTCGTTGGTACTCTCGAGTCCACAGTTTTCATCAAATTCTCTTTAAACTTCCTGAGAATGATTGTAAGGATCATAAGGATCGTTCCTTTCGAAATTGGGAACGATCCTTCATGAAACACTAGAAAGGAGGCCTTATGGAAGTTGGATAAAATATCTTCGTTACAACTCTAGATATCACAGTTCTCATCAGATTCCCTTTGAACTATTACTGAATTTTGTTTGTTCCTTTCGAAAGTCTGACTGTTCCCAGATTCACTTCAAACTTACAGAATGGTGGATTGTTCCTTGCGGAATTTGGTCTTTACGTCAAAACACAGGAAAGGGCCCTCTAATGAAAATTTTATCAAAACTATCTTAATAATTGCTATAAAGTGCACAGATTTCATCGGATTGTCTTCATACTCTCACAGAGTGATCAGCTTTTGTAAGGATAGTTCCATTCGAAACTGGGTCAGATCCATGAAGTAACATGGGAAAAGAGGCTGTATAAAGAATTCATTAAAATGAAACAATTAATTGCAAACTTTCATAGAATGATTTAACCATCATTAGAGTGGTTCTCTTTTTGAAATTGGATCTGATAAGTCAAGAACCACGGGAAAAGAAAATTCTATTACAAATCAAATCCATAGTTTTCATCGAATTCTCTTCAAACTTTCACAAAGTTATTGTTTTATCCTGAAAATTGATTCTTTTTTAAAATGGGTAAGGTCAATAAAGAATAATAGATAAATGGGACTAATGAGAACTTTATTGAAATATCCTCGTTAACGCAATTAAGTCCACAGATTTCACCGGGTTCTCTTCAAAGATGCATGGAATAATTGCTTCATCGGAAAAACAGTAAAATGGGCCTTACAGATTATCATTCAAAACTTTCTTGTTCATGTGATGAAGTTTACAATTATTATCAGGTTGTCTTTAAATTTCACAGGACGGATCGTAAGAAAGGTTCCTTTCGGAAATGAAGTGAATCCATAAGAAAACACAGAAAATGAGAAATGTGCCTTAAGGATTTTCAATCAAAACAATCCTGTTTAAGTCACAAAGTCCCCAATCGTTATCGGATTTTGTTGAAAATTTCACAGGATGATTGTAGGATCATAAGGAAACTTTCTGTTTGATCAGTCATGAAACACGGGAAAAGGGGTCTTGAGGATTGTTGCCCAAAATAATTAAGGGGATATAGTACAATTTGTTTTATGTTATGAGTTCTTCTTCAAGCATTTTACTCCCTAAAATATCAGATTACTAAAACAGAAACCCTGATAACCAGTAGAGCGTCTCAGGCTTTAATGGACATCATGTGAAAGTTTGCACAACAATTTACACATATTATTTTTTCATAAGTTGCAGTTACTATTTATTGCAAAGTAGCATTTTCTGATCAGTACTCATTTTGAGAAAAAAAATCTATTATGCAGACTTTATGAAGCGGAATTGAATCTTTATAAATAAAATATCTTAAAAGGTTTGATCAAATTACTCATAAATGAATACACATATTCACTCATACATAATTAAGAAAAAAAAGTTCGAGTAAGGTTCTCATTTTCGTTAACTTGCTCATCCAAATCACCATCGCCATCGTCAACTTACTCATCCAAATCACCATCGCCGTCGTTATATTTACTTTTAACTTCTCTTTTGGCACGGCATTCGTCGGGAACGCATTCTTCATCCTGACACTTACAAGGATCTTCTCTTTCACAATTTCCCATGCAAGTGAGCATCTGAAAACAAGCATATTCTTAACCTTGCACAATTGACCGATCGCTGGCTACACCCATTGAGTCCGCTGACCAAGTCCACTGACATATGACAGAAAGTTCCACTTAGACATTAAACGGGGTTATTTTGCAAATCTATTTCCAGTAGCATGTAACAAAAAAGTAAAACGATTGGTATCGTCCCAAACTTCGTAACTACCTCTAATGTTAGAGTTCAAAGTTCGCTTCCGGTATAGATAAATGATTTGATTAGTCGATTGATTATTTGCTTGACAGACACTACCCGTCATAATTGAATTAACTTTTAAAATTCAACATGTAACAATTGATAACTTGATGGTGTGGTGATACACATTAGTTTCAATTTATTCAAGTCAAATGCGATCGAATTTGGATTAGTTTATAAAAGATATTCATTAAACGTTTTTTATCAGTCTTCTTTTTCAGTGCAATAGAAGGGATTTTCTGTTTTCAGATATTCTCAGAATGTTGAATGGTCTTTGAGCATCAATTCCGTTTTTATATTCTTATCATTTTTTTTTTATTTAATGGATGCTCCTTTGTTTTAGTGATAAGTCTAAAAAAATACAGCCATAATTGTGAAAAGGTTACTACGGGATGTTATGATACTTTTGTACAGTTTCCTTTGTAATGGTCCCCTGATAAACAGGACTTTATTTTCACCTACTTCAATCTTTACGCGGCAGATATCATGTATTTATACACCATTACGCGCATTCGTGCAGTTTCACATTTAATTCTTTGAGCATATGAGCAGTACCATCAGGTACAATATGTTGAATAATGAAATGCGAGCGTCATCTTGATTCCAACAGTGAACTCCCCTATCGCCAAAGCTCAATTTAATGCCAAAATATTCCATGATAAGTAACTCTTATAATATAAATGGGGAAAAGGTTTACGCATGTCATACTAAGTTCATTAGCAAGCGTCTATCACCAATGGTGATGAGTAGACAGAAATTATACATACAGATTTTGGAGACTTGTCGTCTACGTCACTATCAAGGTCATTGTCACCGTCTTCATCATCATCGGCGTCACTCGCATCATTGATTACATTGCCCACTTCTTTACGCTTTACTGGGTCCTCCAATGCCTTCGGGAGCGCATCACTTTCCTCGTCGATATTAGCATCGTCTTTCTGATGGGTATCTACAAAATGTTCGATTTCAAACTTTTATCCAACCAGATAAGTTACAGTGGGCTAAATATATAGTTTTAGTAATATGATTATGATGCGATTGAAATCGTTTATACCTGCAGTCAGGAAACTGAATGTAATCTAGGAATCAGAGGAATTCGCTCTTGGCTACTAGGTCCATGACAACGATGTAAACAACGTATCCTTTCCCTTGAACTGATTATTAATTTTTTTGTCGTGCTATTCGAAAGTTTAAACCAATTGATAAATTCAAAGCACTAAAAGTACTGATGATGGACGTCCGTGTTGGCATACTGGAGTAGTTTGCCCGTTTTGGTGTACAAAATGGCTATTTTAATATAGATAGTCTGTTTTAAGTATAACCTCTCGCCTAGCCTGGTTTCGCTAGGTACATGTAATACAGGATGTTTATATTCTACAGTCCTGAGCACGATCAAAAGTTCGAAAAATATGCCATTGCCACACGCGTCATTTGTCTTTCACCGATGTAAACTGATAAGTAATTTATTTGTAAAGTTGGCTGGGCAGCTACTCATATAATGACCCAGATTTATTGTTGCAGTTTTACATGTTACTTGTGTGAAAAATGACAAGAAACCATGGTTAGGTGTACTTACCAACCGCGGATTTACTGAAATACTACTGAAAATCACGTTAAACCAAATCACTTGATCGCTGTCTAACTAGCTTTCAAGATCAATACTTTTTTTTTTAACTTTTCCGAGATTATCTTTTTCATAAGACATTCCACAAATAATTAAGAAACTTGGACAATATTAGATTAGTATTATGCCAAATGATTAGTGTTGTTTAAAATTACACAACAAAAACCAATTCATAAGAAAAAATGGTTTATTTAGATTTTATTGAAAAAAGAAATTCAGTTGTGATATACATAGTTTGAAGCTGATCAATATATGTGTCATTGTAACTAATATAAATTGCTTACCATTGTCGCATGATGTAATGTTTATTTTTTAAGTAGAAAACAGATTCAAAAACCATGTATAAAAACACAACCAGTTGTGATTACTTTCCAAGCCTAATAACTTTTGGGTTAAACAATCAATATTTCTTTGTTGCGTTTTTAATCAAAGTATGTCAGGGATTAAACCAGGTAGTGACACTTCTCACCTAGATCTAAGAACAGTCTATAAAACTGGCTGACCAAAAAGGTTCTGGCATTCAAACATGATTGTACAGAACTAGTATGGTCATTTACATGTGGTTAAATAAAATTTGAAAAATATGTATTCTTACATTGAATATGACTGTATGTATAACAGTGTGAAAGATTGTGGAAATGTAGACAAAATGCTTTAATAATTTAATTTAATGAAATTCAAATCTGTGACTTTAATATGAGCATATTTATGGAAATGTTTCGAAAGAAAAAGAGAATTCGTTAGCTATTATTATAAAAAAGTAAATACGAGTAGCAAACCATCGTTGAAAAATAAGCATTGTAAAATTATAACCCATTCCCACACAATCACGCTTTTATTACGCCCCTTGAGAGTTTGATAAAAGGAGAAATTGCTTATTTCATGATGTTTTCTACCCTATCTGGTCCTTAGTTTTCAATCTCAAAGCGATTTGTTTTGTTGCCTGTAACTAGTGTAAAACTTTGTCGTTCGGGTTGAAAAGGTTTATTCAAATAATGATAGACACCTTTAAATATAGCTTATCACTCTAGCGTTATATATCTGGTATGCTGAGTTCTCTAAGTAGAAGGCAAATTACTCACTATATAGTTTTTGACGCGTTTTTGAAATCGTGACCACATCTACGTTAAGCGGGTTATTGGTAGGTGTTTTCGTATTTAAGAGTAGTCTTTGCGCGTTATACGAAATATATAGAATCCTCGTATTACGCCATTTTAAAAATGTGCAGTTGTTTAGTGAGAAAAGGTTTTGAAATGAATAATTCTAACCTAACTGGGCCCTACTTCTCTTCTAACATAGTGATATCCTAATGGATTTTTCAAACTGGGTAACACTGATGGACGCCTACGGAGTCCATAAAAAATTACCGGTAGTTTCTGACCGGTCCAAGGCTACAAGTGACGCAGAGCTACATGCCAAATGCACTTTGCGTAAAACGTATTACAACACACCAAAAAAGCATTTTTAAAATATCCATTGAGTTAAAAACGCATTTAAATCACCGATCGGCATTTCAGATATTTTCATTGCATGATATTTTTAGGTCCGTTACTATTATTCACATTTTGAAAAAGTCTCGAAACCGACACATGCAGTGGTTCCCGGTCTACCAGATTTTTGCGTGCAGCAGGTCGAAAGATTCCTGAATAAGATAATGAGAAATTAATGGCTTCTAACCTCACTCGAATTCCGAAGCAAAAACTTTACTCAGAAACCTCAATTCTTTTGAAATATTTCGGAGGATCGGAGGGCTATGATCCCAGAACTATCATTCGTGTACTTTGCCCGAAATTGACAATTACGTCGTTGATCAAGCCAGTTACGGGCAAGTAAACATGGTGGGTACTCTGTCTCCGTCATTTCGTCAAGACGGTTGGCAGATGAAAAAAGCAATTTCCGTAGTTTCGTATGGTCGGCGAAGGAACATACAAGTAATTTTAATGTTGTAATTGCTGACAGAAGAAAGTAAGTGACGGGGGTCGTCGAAATTCCAAAATGATTGTATTAAACTTTTCAGTGAGTCAAAGAGCTACAAAACAATTATCTGTAACTCTGTGGCTTTCAAAGAAATCATTTGAAAAAGGACACTCAAGTGTTGGCATGAGTAGCAAACTGGCTATATTTAAGCAGCTTCAAATGTCAATTTGTTAAAAAATGGTAGTAACTTTAGTCGAAATTGCCCTTATGAAAAGTAAATGACAGAAAATGCTCGGTGTTTTATAAGCGTGTACTTCATTTCAAGGAGGTCTTGTATTCAAATGAATACTTCTCTGTTTCTTTGATAATAGTATAAGCTGTCATCACGAGCTCTTTTAACCGGATAATGAGGTCAATCAAAATTCAACAATGTTGATAGTATTTTTTGGCATTAGTATACGATGGCTAGAAAAAAATATTTTTTATTATTTTCGACATATATCACAATAATTGCCTCAGTCACTCTTGTGACAACCACTATTAATTATAATCCAGGTTCAACTCATTATTGATGAAAGAAAATATTTACAATAATTATAATGTTTATCATAATCGATCGTACAAGTGGTTACCAATACAAGTAAGTCCTTGTTAGCTCAAATGTAAAGATTCCTCCAGTTTTACCACCGTGGTTTCATCCTCGTGCTAACCAATAACCAACTTCCAGAACTTAACAACATAAATTCTATTTCTACATATAAAATCATTTAAAGATTTTACAGCTGCAATGTCTTAAGGTAATTGAATTTATTTTAGGTGCTATGTGTCTGTATATGGGACCTATAAACATTATTTCATCGTACTTCGTTTATAAATCTGTTCCCTGGGTACAGATCAAATACAACGTTGAAGTCTTGCTCAGTGATCTTCTCCGGTTACTAACGGCACCGCCTTTATATTAATGTAATCGTTTCATAAGCCTATCAATCATTTATGAAAATTGGATTTTAAACGACAATAAAAAAGTTAATATATGTTATCTGATTAGTCACCCAAAAAGTAAAAGTTAAGGGCAGGCATCCCTTAAGTTTACAAACGAAAACACTTTCGACCTTTTTATCTCTTGTAAGTCTAGAAAACTATAAATTATGCTTAAATTATTTCACAATATTCGGGTTAGTCAGCCAAGTCTAGTTATTCCATCTAATTCAATCTTGAGTTACATAGACAAGTATAAACTAGACTAAGGTTTCTTCAACTGTTCAACAGTCCTAAATAGCCGATTAAAATTCGGGCTTTTCTAGATTAGGCTGTTTTAACGTGGTAACCATGAGTTGATGACAGAGTAAAAAATATATAACGAATCTACGAATGTCGCCATTTATTGTTTACATTTCAATAGATGAATTAGAATTAGGTTACTATTAGAGCTCCACGTCATTTGAATAGATAGCACAGAGGGTAAACCACGGCGCCTATGGGTGTCGTTGGTGTTAATTCGAGTTTCCTGAAGACTGATATTTTTTCATTCAAATTGATGGAAAGCGTTTCTCACCTTCCGGTGAGCTTTCGGTCAAAGAATCAAATTATCCATTTGAACTGGAAGTCGATGTTGAACTCAAGTATTGGCCGGTACTTATGGGAAGCATTTTTGTTTGTTTGGCGACTTAAATGTCGTAATCAAAACTAATTCAAACTGTAGTTAAATGTTTGAGTCGCAAACCAACCGTGTAACATTTTTGTTACTTGTTACTGGCCACAAATTGTGCAAAATAACGCCGTTAAATATCATAATAGAACTTCCTGTCACAATCCATAGGCGTGGCCTGCGGATGCAGTGGGCGGGACAAGCGATCTGTCTATTATTGATTGGTGTTCGGTTGCACACTTTTCCAACATCCCATACAAAATAGATGTTCAAGGTTATACATCGGAAAGTAATGCAATCTTTTGAATTCAGTAGATTTATATACTCATGCATTTAGCTTTTATCGTGCGACAAGCATTTGGGGTCTTTGGTCGACTCCAAGATGAAAAGGGCGAAGAAAAAAATCAGTTTGCTGTACTATTGTAATAGAATGCTGATTAATGCACCAACAAATATCTGAATTTCTCAAAACACAAAGTAGGACATTTCGCTTCTACCAAAATATCCCTTCTGATATAAATGTACAGTATAGAACTCTTATTATCACCTGTACTTAAGAAAATATGGAAATTGACAACGTATGTAATTTGGGAAATACTATTGATAATCGTAGTGTTTCACGATTCTCGGCAGATATACCAAAACCTAATTATAGGGCGCTGGTTTTGAAATCAAACTTAAGAGATTGGCTGATATATTTGCCTGACCTGGCTTCCAGTGTCGATAGCGCAACACCCACGCGAGAACAAATTTATAGTATTTTCCGTCTGATACAAATGACATTGTTCTTATTGAGGACGATTATCCAACATATATTTAATATGTTGTTAACTATTCATTTTGCACAGATCGGGAGTACAGCATTGATCCTTTTCGGGTCTCTCCTGTACCTGTGGGTGGAACATTGTAGACAAAATCGAAGAGTCTTTTGTCGGGAGCCCTGCCATTGGATTTGCCATAATCAAAAACCGGATTGAAATACGGCGAAACTTAGCTCTTGTTAGGGACTCTCGTGTACCAATGGTGGTGCTCCTGGTATAACCGCTTTAGGCACGATCATAGGTAAAATAACTCTAAGTTTGTTTATGTGATGCTGCTGGTTTATTAGTTATGCTGTTTTGCATAGAAGCAAACGGAAGAAACGATAAAAAAATCTTCAAAGTCAAAACCAGAAATTTAGACTAGTTGAGCTACGGTGCATGTTACTTGTAGAATCCAAAATTTGAATTCTACCAGAAACTTCCAAGTTTTTCCAGGGGTAATATACGGGCTCTCACATGCTGCGCACTACTTAACATTTTATGATATGCTATCAAGTCGCTCAAAGCATGTGCGATACTTAAACGACGATCTTGGAGTGACAAGTCTGCTGTTAAAACAAGGTAAAATATTCTTTTGTTAAACCAGAAAGTTTAAAGCATTTTTATTAAATTGTAAGATCTCCTCTTCAAAGACTTTAATGTGATTTATGATATTCTGACTCGGGCTAAAATCTTAACTACAAAAACAAGATACGAACATTAAATAAAAAATTATTAATAATTATTCATAAATAACATGATTTGTTATTTTCTTAAGTGATTTTGTTAATCTCGACTTGGTTATTTCATAGACCAACTATTTCAAAATAAGAAAAAAGGTTAGGCACTTCTAACTTTAGGTTTTTTAAAAATTTAAATCATGGGTGTAGAGTAAAGTTTACTCAACGAACCAAAAATGTATTCAAGTCACATTAATTATTAGACCTTTATTAAAAACATAATTTGATTTACACCTTAACAATCGACTAGTAGAATAATTAGTATACGAATAAATAATTAAGAAAACAGCACAGAATTTCATCTATAAGAATGTAAAATAACTGTCCATATCCAGAAGATACGTGTAACACTTGCGGAGAAACAAAGGCAGAACATGCCTATAAGCATGATAGTTTATGATATTATGTCACAAAAAAGCAACCTTTTATATAAACAATATAAAATATGTTAAAAGATAAATTAATTTATGCCTAATAGAATAAACACATTTTTAAATCATAGAACTTGAAGTTAAAAAATACATGAATGGAATTAACAGCAACAATATAAGAAAACAACAAAAACAACAACGAAAAAATAAAATATAATTATTATAGATTAATTAATAAATAATGATAACTTACTTTTTTCGGCAACGCCAACAGCGCAGACTAGCGCCAAGATACCCAACAAATGGAGTCTTGTCATTATCGTAGGCAACTCTTGTTACTTACAACAGATGAAATATTTGGTTTATGACACTGCCTTATATATGTTTTATCAGCAATTATATGCATCTTCAAAATGCACAACATCCGTGATCTTTTTTCCCCTTAACCTTTCCCCTGAATCTCAGTTTCTGTAGATTGATTATGACATTCAAATATTTCTGTTAGACGATACTCTCCTACTTCGTCAATTGAATAGCTAAGAAATACGGATGCATCTTCTTTTCTCGCAATTTTATATAAAAGACAGCAACTCGTTATGCTTTTTGATAGTTTTATACCATCCAAGATTTATAGATGTTTAGGCCAGGGTTGCGTTAAAAGCGGGTGGAGCAATGGGATTATCAATCACGAAATCGTTCTCTCAAGGACATAAAGACACAAGGAGAGGGGAGTCCGTGAAATTACAAAAATCGATGGTCAACACAAAAGTAATATTTGTATGTACCGACTTATTAGAAACAAAGTAATTTAAGTACCGAGGTTGGCGTTCTTCGTATTTGCAAAATATTTGACCAGTAGTATGATATAAAATCAAAGTACTGAAAGTACTGTAAGCTAGCAAAGCATGGTTGAATTTAGAAAACTTTCCATTGTTGGGTAGAAGACATTGTGGACATTGAAGAAGCAATTTCTTCATCGTCCACAATGTTTTCCAAAGCCTTTTTCCAAAAGCGGAATTGATTGGGAATGGGTTATATAGCGTGCTTTTGACAGAGTTCACTACAATTTGTATAGAGTTTGCAATATTCCTGAAATGCATAAGAACTACTTTGAATGGCGTAGGCAATTAACAGATTTAGTGGTTAAGCCTCCAATGGCAGTTTGCACTCGTTGAACTTTGAGACGACCTCGAAATTTCGTTTGTTTACTTAAGCTATCAAAGCTGTCGCTTTGATAGCTAAAAATCGATTGGATGGCGACCTAAACATATCTTAGCCTTAGTTAGTACGTTAAGTCGTCAAAAGAACGAAAAACGATTCACATAATTATCGGCAAAGGTGAGAGCTCAAAACTAGCTTCCGGTCTAAATAAATTATTTGATTGATCGTTTGACTCTTTGATTGACCCCAAGATTGATCAAATATGCGTTGCCATTTCTACACGTCAGACAGAACGTTGATTGAACTAGAGTGAGAGAATTGGCCAATCACGGTTGTCAATCAAATAACCTCTAAACCAATGAAATCACTTATTTAGACCAGAAATGGATTTTGAACGTTTTAGGCGCCATTTTATTTAACCTTTTTTGTTGGTTTGGCGACTTAAACGTCGAAACTACAGCTTTAGTTACGACGTTTAGGTCGCCATACAACTATTCTATTTTTGTTATATGCTACTGGCCATGTATTTTACAAAATAGTGCCGTTTATAATCGATTCATTACTTCCCGCTGGAGTCAGTGGGCGTGGCCAATTGAGTAAGAGGGCGGGACTAGTGATTGGACGATTGACAATATTTTTCAATATTAGCCATTGGTTCAATATAACGGTTGTGTTTGACGTATATCGTTTGGATTTTAAAAGCCGTTGTCTGCCAACCATACTTACTCCATTATGAAAAATGATGATACGTAGTGACACAGAAAAGATTGTGTGAATGCAACGTACAATTAGGTCATACTGGTGTATCAGTGAGGTCTTTCGCAACATCGATGTAAACTTTGAGACTGAATAACACAGCTGAAATAAGAAGTTTCAGATAAACTATTCCGCCTAAGCCCGATACAGTTCAGTCGGTTAAAATTGAAACCATGAAACTGTCAACCTGGCGTATTTAGCTTCGATTCACTAAATGACCCTACTATAAAACTAAATGACTAATCGCGGCTGTCAATCAAACAACAAGTCAAACAATGAAATCACTCATAGAGACCGGAAGATAAGTTTTATATTTAAAACAACAACAACAACAACAAGAAACGGTCAAGTGTTCTCTGCTCGAATGAGTCAATTAACAGTGTTGATTAAATTGACTTGAAAACAGATTGGGCCATGCCGCTCAAATAAATCATCACGTATTTTTGTCTTAAAAAACGGGACTTTAAAACAACCAAGCGGAACTTTTACCTTTCCCTGAACAACGAAACACCGTTGGTGACTTCATTAGTTCAATTTTCAAGCTTTATACACACTAACATTGAAGTTGTAATTTGAAGTGTAGTGCGTGAGTCAGAATGTTGAAGTTTTAAGTCGAAATTTCCAAGTATGAAGTCGGAAGGCTAAAACCAGAGAATTGGAGAGTGAAGTCGGAAGTTGGTATTGTTAAGTCGGAAGTTTAAAGTGAAAGTCAGAAGTTTGAAATGTGAAGTTTCAAGATGGAGGTCTGAAATTTGAATAGTGGGGTATATATTATAAAGTTTGAAATGAACTTCCCACTTTAAACTTCCGACTTCACACTTACGACTAAAGCACTTCATGTAATATACTTCACACTACATACTTCTAATTTCACAAAATCGTACTTTCAATTTCAAATGTCCGAATTAGTACTTTATATTTTAAACTTCCGACTTCATACTCCGTACTTTCGTCTTACACTTCTGACTTCAAACTTCGTTCTTCGTACTTCACACTATCGATTTCACACTTATTTTTTTCGAACTCTTTACTTTCGAGTAATTCATTTTCACGGCTTCATAATTCGTACCTCGACTTCACAATTAATTTTTCCAACTCTTGACTTTCGAACACTACATTTTCCCGGCTTTACAATTCACACTACCGGCTTCACACTTAATTTTTAAACTCTTGGCTTTCCAACACTTCATTTTTCCGACTTCACGCTTCATTATTCCGACTTCACATTCCTCAAACTTCCGGCTAAATAAGTCTCTCTCCAAACTTCCGACTTCGCAAATTTAACACATCATACTTCATGTCTCACACACACTGGCATCCAGTATAGACCTTTAACAGACGAACATATCATACTCGAGCGCTTATGAAAAATGACGAGTCTTAAATAAACTATGTTAAGCAATACACCAACTCTTCCACTTTCTCAAAGGCTAATAAGGAATAAAGGACGTCACACATAAATGCCGAGAAACATCTCTCAAACAAGACTGCAGATTTCGGACCTACCATAATCGATACTTTTCGCATCTTACAAATGTTCAGAATGTACAATTGTCATTCTATACCTTTTCCGGGGATACTCCCTTTTTGGTTTAGTCAACATAAGGTAAAAGTATAATACAATGTACATAACATATCAGATTTTATAACAAATGCCAGTGATGTAAATTTATGCATTTCCGGTAGATTTCTGTGTAGTGACCTTATTAGAAACGAGTTGCCGTCAACGCTTCCTTGTGCAATCCTAGCAGAATCAACTTTGTCCTGAAACGATCCGATGGTACGGTTGACGCGGTATGTAAGCAGATTGTCCTGGGACAGCCTTGGTATATTCTAGCTGTAGTTACGACATTTTGCTAGTCCAATGACGATGTATCAAGAGGTTATCGAGGACGTTGCCGCTTCTGTATTAACCCTTTCCCGTTTTCTGAAATTTTAGACTGGTCCAAATTGAAAGAGGTTGTAGATGACAATGAAAATTGGATGCAATTCGAAATGTAACCATCATATGGTGTAGAAAATATTGTGGGAAAAGAAGAAATTGCTTGTTACAAGCAATTTTTTTCTTTTTCCACAATGTTTTCTCAAGTATAAAAACGCAGGGACGTAAAAACCAGTGATTAAACAGGAAAATTAAACAGATTAATCAGTGCCGAGAAAACTCCCCAAACCCTTTCGATTTATATGGAATGAAGTGTGTATAAAAAAGCTTCCTATAGTAAAATGCTAACCAACAGACTGATACGAACAGATTGTGTTGTTGTAGTTGTTATTGAGCGGTGTTTTTGAACTTGATAAACTTCGTCGATTTTGTATTGTCAAACATGCATGTTTTCATCTATCAAATTGTCTTTTGGACCGAAAAATGCTATTATTCTTTTGTTACACGCATTCTTCTCGCGTGAAAAGTCTGAATTAGTTGCATGGCATTCGTCTTTTGTCGACAAACTTATTCACTGTTCATACACAATTCAAAAGGGGTATAGATTGCGCCCGATTGTTCAACTGATAGTGTTTAAAGATGCAATCAGTTATGTGCAAAGCTCACGATCAAAGACGTGTGAAAAGTATCTATTGTGCCGACTGACAAGGGTATCCCACTCACTCACTCAATCGAACTCCTCTCTCTCTCTCTCTCTCTCTCTCTCTCTCTCTCTCTCTCTCTCTCTCTCTCTCTCTCTCTCTCTCTCTCTCCCTCCCTCTCTCTCATTCTCACTCTCTCTCTCACTCTCTCTCTCTTTCTCTCTCTCTCACTCTCTCTCTCTTTCTCTCTCTCTCTCTCTCTCTCTCTCTCTCTCTCATTTATACATTATATTCCATCTGCTGATAAATTGACTGGACTGAGATCATAATACTGAACGCATTGAAAAGTAAATATTATAGCATCGCTTGTATATAATTTTTAACCCTTTTTTTTTACAATAAGCCATACTAATTCAGCGGTGTTTTCTATCCTTTAACACGCAAAATTGACTTTAGCATGAACATTTTTATGTCAAATTATAAGTCATAACCTACAATTGAAGCGGAACTTTCTGTCGTATTCATTTGACGGGGCTAATGGCCTCAGTGGTCTTAGTGGTCAATGACATAAAGCAAACCAATCTTAAACCTTTCCTGTTTAATCACTGGTTTTTACGTCCCTGCGATTTTATACTCGAGAAAACATTGTGGAAAAAGAAGAAATTGCTTGTCACAAGCAATTTCTTCTTTTACCACAATAAATTCTACCCTACTGAATGATTATTCTTCAAATGAAATTAACTTGAAGCTTTCGTCTTCAAAACCTTTGAGTTTGGACAGGTCTAAAATTTTGAAAAACAGTAAAGGGTTAAGCATTTTTTGATCAATCTGACTCAACGGATAAACGGTCTAGTATCTAATGGCTAACCGTCACAATTCATTGTGATGTATACTCGTCACAAGTTTCATTTTGATTGTGATGCTTATCACTAGTTAATTAATATTGTAGAAAAAACATCCAAGAATAGCCTTAGAAAATTTGATTGCGATCCGTCAATGATAAGACGACATGTGACGGTAGCAATAACAATATAAAAACAAGGGGGGTAATAAAGTACTTGTATTGTATTTCATCAAATGTATTGGAATTATGAAACTTTTAGACACTTTGTAAACTTTAAAAAAGAAAAAACATGATGGCTTAATGCATTTAGGTATTGTGTATATGCATTGTGCTGATTAATTGCGTACCGATTTATTTGCAGGATAAGGTATTTATGAAAATTTCTAAAAACCTATAGAGGCGGGTTGGACATCGCTTTAGCCGATAAATCACGTCTAGCGATGAAAAAAAAAAGGATTTTTTTCAAATCCAGCTAAAGGGATGTTCATATTCTTCAAGTTGACACCAAAAGAAAGATGATGGACGGTTTCGACAGAGAATAATAGCCTATCGTTTTGATAATTATATTGTGACGATTTACGATCACAAAAGGAGGAAACGATTAACCTTCGGATACAAGACTGATTATACCTTTTAGAATTCTATGTCGTAAAATACGTTACGATAATACCACACACTCCAGCTTTTTCATACAGGAATGGAGGAATATTTGTTTGTTTGTTTGTTTGTTTGTTTGCTTTCGTTGAAGTACGAACCTAGGGACTCAATCACGCATTAGTGTGATTAAGTTATGAGGTTCATACCTGAATAAAGAAAATGTTCTCCCCATTTCTTATATAGCTTTTGTGTAAGAGAAAGCATTCATTCTTAACTTGGAGTATAAGTCAATTTTGCTCAATCGACCATCTCTGTGTAGCGACCACTTTAATCAAACAAGCGACTTCAAAAAGCCTTTAAGAAATGAAAGGATCTTCAAAATTGGACAATTATGAATCTAAAAAGTAATCACGCTTATATATGAATCCGCCTCGCATACTCATACAGTGTGATTAATTTTTTGGTTCACACCTAAATGAAAACAAAACAAATTGCTCGTTTCGTAAAATCAAATACCATCAAGCAAAACAAAGCAACTGTTCTACTAGTTTGGAAAAAAAATATAGTTAAGAGATGAAGAGAATATTTTTTGTTTTCATGGAGGTATGAACCGAAAAACCTAATCACACTGTATGAATACGCGAAGCGGTTTCATACATTGTGTGATTAGGTTTTTCGGTTCATACCTCCATGAAAACAAAAAATATTCTCTTCATTTCTTATAATTTAATAGTATCGAGCGAAAAAAGCAAAAACCCTACATCTTTTGATACTTTTTTATATGGGACTATTTTGTGCGTAAGCATACAAAATCACTGCGTCCTCAAATTTTGTTCATGGAGGTATGAATTAAATTTTTCGACCAATCAGAACGCTCGTTTTTGATAGACGAAACTAAAAATTAAATTATATCAATATGTGCTCAAGCATTGAATATACTGTAGTTGTATACCCAAACGAATTGTTCATGGCAAAGTGACAATAAAACATCCAATCAAAAAGATAAAATCTTAATAGACGAACTAGAATTATGTAAAACGGAAGTGGTATGAGATGAATATTTTGCTTTGTACAAGGCTTCTTTGATTCAATAAGAAATTTTGAGATTTTTGAATGTTTATTAATTTGAAAATGTCGTCTGCTGCTTCTTTGAATTTTTTTGTTTTCCGAAAATACCTTAATCCTTTCCTGTTCAATTCTTAGTTTTTACGTTCCTGTGATTTTATGAGTGAGAACACATTGTATAAAAAAAGAAACTGCTTGTGACAAGCTATTTTTTTCCCTACAATATTTTCTACCTCACTGAATGGATGTTTTCAAAATAGATCTATTTTCAATTTTCTGCAAAACCTTTGAATATGGGCATGTCTAAAATTTTGCGAAACGAAAATAGGTTAAGACACAATATTATACTCAATACTGACATTTGAATCACTTTAAAAAACCCTGTGAACGCTGTAACAAATTGGAAGATATATCCGGTTTAATGCTTTCTTTCCTTCTTGTCACTGTAATTAGCTGAGTAATTTGAAAGTAATTAAGATTTTAATCAGCGGGAAGACTGAAATTACAGTAATGTGAAACTAAATGTGCATAAAAGGGGTTTTGCAGCCTGTTGTACTTATCGATGGCAACGATAAAGCCGTTCAAAACATATTCTTCCGACTTTCAAATAAAAACAATTGCATTGTATCGACTATAAAGAACAATGCATTCCGAAAGGAGAAATATTCGTTTCAAACCTTTACGAAAACATTTTGAATGGGAAAGAGTTGACCACTCACGGCTGTTATTCAATTAACCAGTGGATCAATGAAATTATTCATTTAGACTAAAATTCAGAATTTAACTCCAACATTGGTCGCCATTTTCGTTAAACTTTATTGTTGGTTAAGCGGCTTAAACGTCGTAAAGCTGTGGTTACGACTTTTATGTCGCCAACCAACCATTCTCCATTTTTGCTACATGCTTCTGGCCATAATGACACCTTTAAATATTAAAGCGAAACTTCCTGTTGGAGTCAAAAGTTTTACCAAACGGGCTAAGTGGGTGGGGTAAGCGATTGAAAACATATTGTTTATGTTTTATGGTAATACAGGAATATCAACAACTATCATTGATATGAAGGGAATTTCACCTATTCATTTGTTCCAGGATATCGGAGTAACCCATAGCAAGAATTGACCATTCCCGGCTGCCAATCAAGGAATAAACCGACGAATCAAATAATTTATTCAGCCCGGACCTTAGCTTCTCAACTCAAAACATTGGCCGCCATTTTTGTAAACCTTAATTGTTGGTTTGGCGACTTAAACGTCGTAACTACAGGTTATTCAAGCTGTTGTTACGAGGTTAAGGTCGCCAACCAACCATTGTACTGTTTAGTTACATGCTACTGGCCATTTGTTTTTCAAACTAACGCCGTTAAAAGTGAAAGCGGAACTTCTCGTCGGAATTAATGGGCGGGGACTATGGAGTCAGTGGATGGTGCCAGCGATTGGTCAATTGACAAGCCCCCTTTTCTCCGAAAGAAAGTTTCATCGTCTGGATTATAAATTGTTCAAAATTTTTAGCCAGTTTCATGTAAAAGAATAAATTAGTTGATTGGCGATCTCAACTTCGTAAGTCGGCTTGAATAAGGCGTAGTTACGATATTTAAGTCGCCAAACCAACATAAATGCTGGACAATGTTGGTGTTCAAAGTTCATTTCCGGTGTAATTGAATAATTGATGGGTCGTTTTATTCTTTGATTGACACCCTTGAAGGCTTTGAAATATTAGTATTTCAATTATATAGGGGCGGCTGGAGCTCCTAACCACGGATTCCTGATAATTCACACACCAGAAATACCACTACACCCTAATCGAGCCTCTAGCTGCTCATCCCGCTTTGGTGTACGATATACCTACTTATCTTGATGATACAAGCTGGCATTATTGAGCGCGGCTACTGATAAGCCAGCAAAGCCGCTCTCAGGACTTTCAGTCCTTTGATTGATAGACGAAACTAAAAATTAAATTATTGAAAACTAAACCAAGTATCTTTAACGAATAAAATCCATAAACAGGCCAATTGATAAAAGATTAAAAATACGAAAGGGTTAAAAGTAGCATTCGCACATCTTTCTCATCTTAACTCTTGTCAAATCAAATTCCTATTCGTTTTTGCACCTAAAATCAAAGGGTTGAAAGTAATGGAAGGATCGGATATGAGTCAGCATTTCTCCGGAAAATCGATTTTTCGAACAACTATGGCTTGATAGGGTTAAACAGGTGGATTAGACAAAGATCAGAGTGCACATATGTGCAGGCTTATCTTTGCCTTTGCCTCTTGACAAAACAGAATTATTTCGGGTTCAGCATGACATGCGTCGAATAAAAGCGAAATATATTTCATTACGAACGTTTCATTAGCATCTTTTAGCAGTCGAATAAAGTTTTACGATGTGGTCATAATTACTAATTAAACCCCGATATTTAAATATTTATTTTGTTATGATTTCTTTTCATTAGGTTAACATACGATTATATTAAATCGTGATTTGGCTGAATGTATTTCATTCCCTTTACTTCTTGAAAATTTATCAACCCCAAGGCCCCGCCTACTAACTACTTACATGGACAGGTCTAATGACTCCGACAGGAAATCTTGTCTTGATTTAAAAGGCATTTTTTTTGCAAAATTCATGGCCAATAGCACGTTCAAATGTAAGATAAAAGCGATATTGTTGGTGTGCGACCGAAATGTCGTCACTACAGCTTGAATATACGCTGTAGTTGCGACGTTTAAGTCTTGCAAACCATCGAAATTTTTCTAACAGTGGATCTCATATGTCAATTTCGGGCTGAATGAATTATTTGATTGGTCGATATATTCCTTGAATGGCACTCGCGATTGGTCATTTATAAATGTCCATCGTGATGGCATTATATAGTTAACTATAAACCAAAAAAGTAAAATAAGCCCGTTGAATATATTAAATAGAGGATAATCAATTGGTTAGGCCAGATATGAAAAAAAATATTTCACGAGGATGCGTCGTTAGGCGTTGAAAAAACGAGTGCTCTAGTGTATGACTGTGAAAATGAAGTGACGCCCATGATAACGCCTTATCGTTACCGCGAAAACGAAGCGACATAAAGCATGTAAATCCGTCGTTTTACAAATGGAAGTTTCTCAAATTAATTTGAATCATTAAGATGCAGGATTTTTGTCGATTCATTAACAATATCTACTTCATGTTATAAAAAGAATATCATATTGAAATACCATCAAATACCAGTTTTTTTCATACTCGTCATCATAAAGAAATAAAAACTCGTCAAAGCCTCGTTGACATCCATTTATAGATGAATCGTTTTGTCAAAAACTACTCGTTCAATAACCTCTATATCCACTACTCGGGACTTGTGTAGGCAGTGTATCCATGATTTTTTTCAAATATAGGAGTGGATATTAAGTCTCTTTCCCATTAACACATTCCCCCGGTTGGGCACATACCAGTGACCTCCAAATCAATAGTCAGGCACTCTTATAACTCGACATCCGTAGCTGTTCAGTAATTTGAATGCACTTTGCGAATTGACCAATCGCGGTGGTCTATCAAGGAATATAAAGACATATCAAATTTTTTATTCAGTCCTGAATTGAGATTTGAACTACAACATTGACCGCCATTTTTTGTTCACTATTTTTGCTGTTTTGGCGACTTAAACGTCGTAACCACAACTGGTTCAAGCTGTAGTTACGATGTTTAGGTCGTCAACCAAGTATTTTACATATTTGATACATGTTATTGGCCACGAATTTTTCAAAATAACGCAATTATAAATCGAAGCGGGACTTCCTATTGGAGTCGGTCGGCGTGGCCAAAGGAGTAAGTGGCGGTTCCAGCGATTGGTCAAATTAGAGGCAGTACCTAGTTCATTATATGAAACAGCCTTTTTAACGCATGTTTTCTAATAATCTTGAAATATTTTTCCGCACAACCCGTCTTAAATCGAATTGATAATACATGAAAGATTATTCAATTGTAAGACAACCAAGATAAGGACATAGACCGATCACAGCTACTTATGAATGCAATAATTGCAAAACGCATTAGACTAACTAAGCAAGATAAATAGCGGTTATGTCATTTATTGTAATATAAAATGACGTCATTATCGAAAAACAGAACACACCATATGTACATGAAAAGCAATGGAGACTTGGCAAACGGACAGCAAAATGACATGAGAAAACATGGGAATAATCTCTGTATCAAAACAGGACACACCATATGTACATGAAAAGCAATGAAGACTTGACAAAAGGACAACAATATGATATGAGAAAACATTGGAATAATCTCTTTATCAAAAATATAGTTGGTGCCCGAAAAGAGGCCACAAGCATGCCCCTTCCCCACCAGTAACTATGTTCACAAGTAGTTACAGGAAGAATGGGAATGCAGTGCAAACAAAGGTTTACCAGATAGGAATATTGATTTGCCATTGAATTTTTCGATGAAAGATGACCATGTTTGAAGATCAGCCCGTGCCTCACTATTTAAGCGAATAAAATGATTTTTGTTGGTGACTTTACATGTTACATCAATAAGGCGTCGAAGAAAGGCACGGCCTTGGACAACAGCATTACAGGCAAAATTTAGGTGGCCGATAAAAGATTGCAGATTTCGAAGGCGAAGGTTGTGTTTTAATCGAGTTTGGGCAAGCAGAGCCTTGAGGTGGATTAGTTTGTCCTGGGGCAGGCGAGCTTCCATGTGCACAAGGTCGACCTCTATAACATATATAGTAAGGGACTTGGTAAGATAAACCGTTTTGAGGTTTACGTGTAATAGGAACTTCGATATTATGGCATAAGCTTTAAAAATTCTGGAGGTCATGCTTTGTGAAACAGCAGAGGCGAGAAAAAAGAAATCATCAATTAAGTGAGATATGTCAGACGCTTTATATTTGTCAATCATGATCCACTTTAGGGCGGTTCTAAATTGTTAAAAAATCTGGCACGTTTAGCTCACCCCCATCGGGAGGCACAGGCGCCATTCCACATGAAAACCGTTAAATGGTAGTCAAGGGGGTTGATTGGAATGCTCCAGAATCCATCTCTGATATCGATTTTTTATAATCAACGCTCCAGCCCCAAATTGTTTTATGAGAAGTATGACGTAATTAATTGAGTTATATTGAACAGTAGAGTTAGCTTGGGGAACTTGGTCATTTACTGATAGACCTTAGAGGAAAAGGGAGATCATGAATTATACTGAATTCTCCTTGAACCTTTTTTTGAACAAGCCCCAACGGAGAGCAAACAAATTTGGAAATGGTTTCGAAGAATGTGGGGTTGAGATTCTTCCCAAAGCACGCTCTTTTGCAAGTTTTTCTGTTAATATTAGCGGATTGTTCCTGGTTGATGCATGATTTCTGTCAAAAGTAAAGGGTGTCATTTAAACAACCAAGTCGAAACCCGTTATGAAAACTTGTTATCAAAAGTTTAGTTAGTTAGTGTGGGATCATAGCCGATTAGCTCGGCCTTTAAATTGCTGACATCACCTGACGTTAGTACTCGACTTGGACGGCTTTGCAAAATGTTTGGGGCACTTATGTTTTGGGTGTCCCCTTTACAGGCTTGACAAGTATGTTTGTATGGACATGGTGAGTGGATGCATTTGGTTACTTTGTTGAAACTAAAGCAGTACAAAAATTTGGAGGTGGTCCGAAAAGGCAGCTATTCTGTTTTTTTTTTTTGGGGGGGGGGGAGATTGCATGTCTTGACCATGAGTTCGGGGATAAGAGGCTGCCAGGGGATACTATTTGTTTCCCTTAAGCGCCTAAAACTTGAGTCATAAATACGCCAGGCATCTACCAAATTCGTAGAAACTAGATCTCGAACCGCATGGGCGTACTAAAGAAGGTGTGGTGCGTCCTTGGGAAAATTTTTAATATAGTCGACCATGTATATATATATATACTAAGGGAAAAAAAGTTTAGCAATTATTTTCGACCTACATTATTTTTCAACGTAAATGTATAAACCTTATAAAATCAGTCTCGTTTGCAATTTTGAAAGCTAACTAACTAATTATGCATTAAGAGCACGTTTTCCTCGCTTCTAAAGGCTGTCTGACGCAATTTGCTGAAACACGTTCTGCACGTGCTTCCACATGTGCGTGAAGTCTATATCCACAATATCTATCCCAGTTTATTGGTTAGCATCAATAACAAGATAACTCATTAAAACATTTAAAAAAATTCAAATGGGACGTCGCCCAGGGCTTAACTTAGACCAACGGAACGTAGCCATCGGTATGCTGGCTGGTGGTATGATGGTAATAGAGGTGGCTCAACATTTTGGCGTGAGCCAAAGTTCCATTTCAAGACTTAAAACAAAGTATCGTCAATTAGGCACCGTCAAAGACAGGCCATGTTCAGGCAGGCCAACGTGAGGACAATTACATCGTGACGTGTTCACGGCTTAATCGCTTCCTAAATAGCACTCGTATAGCCGCTTTGGTCCGAAATGCAACGGGAACACGGGTCTGTGCTCGTGCTGTAAGAAACAGACTTCGTTCGGCACGTTTACGCGCACGTCGACCTTACGTTGGCATTCCTTTGACACGTGCACACAGACATGCAAGATTGAATTGGACAAGGGTACACCGTCGATGGCCAAGACGAATGATGAATCAGGTCCTATGCACAGACGAATCCCGTTTTAATTTGATGTTTGCGGATGGTAGGGTACGTGTTTGGAGGGGTGATGGCGAAAGGATGGATCTCGCCAACGTCATTCAACATGACCGTTTTGGAGGCGGCAGTGTCGTGGTCTGGGGTGGTATATCATACCGTCGCAAGACTTACTTGGTAGCTATTCAGGGAAACTTAAATGCCGTTCGATACTGCACCGAAATTGTCCAGCCAGTGGTATTGCCGTTCTTGCGTCAAGGGCTTGCTACCATTTTTCAGCAAGATAATGCCCACTCACATGTCGCTCGGCACACGTTGGACCTTTTACAGACTTATAATGTTGATGTGCTGGATTGGCCAGCCAAATCACCGGATCTGTCTCCGATCGAACACCTTTGGGACCATCTGGGTAGGAGAGTAAGAGACAGGAATAACGTTAATAACGTTAGAGACCTGGAACGTGTTCTGCGTCAGGAATGGGGTCGTATCCCTATTGCCATTAATTTCCAGCATGAGAAGACGCTGTGATGCCATTATTGGCGCAAACGGTGGACACACAAGATATTAAATCTTTGTGTTACTTTTACTTCCCTACCCCTACCATGTTTGACGCTGTACAACAAACACGTATGACCTTGAAATCATCTGATTTTTTTAAATACAATGGCTAACACATAAAAGATCGATGTGAGAAAATATGGTTTGAATCCAAAGCTAGACACCGGAGAAATTGGCTGTAACGTACGAAATTGCTTAACTTTTTCCCCTCAGTATAGTATTTTAAACAAGAGGGCCGTTGGCCTTGGGGCGCTCACCTGAGATAAAGGCTCTTTTTCTTTCAACAGTCTAATTTCATGTTAAGGATAGGATTATGAAACAAGTGGGCCACACTTACATATAAAGACTATGAACCTGGGGATCCATAAGTCCAAATTACAAATTCCAAGGCTTTAGTGCTGATTTGAAAGAAATAAAAAACTTATTCCTCCCTCTGGATCCATGGGTTATAATTTCAGAAATAAGAAAGAAGTTTGTGAACTGATGCTTCATGCCTTTACCCCCTCCTCCCCCGGCTTCGCCCCTGGAGACCCGAGGATCATGATTTTAGCTATTTTGTAAGAGATTAATATACTGATATTTCATGCAAAATATTAAGGCTCTACGCCTTCTGGATCAGGAGGAGAAGATTCTTAAAGATTAATTTAAAATCTCACTTTTGTTGCCATGGCAACCAGAGTTTTTGACGGATTTCAATTCTATTAGCTATTTTTAAAGGAGGACCACCTATGGAAGATTTGTGCCAAATTTGGTTCAAATCGGCAAAGTGGTCTGGGAGGAGATGTCATTTAAAAAATCGTTCTTTATTTCTTTTTAAACCCCACCCCTGGGGCTCTGCCCCTGGGGACCCGAAGATCATAATTTTAGCTATTCTGAAAGAGGTCAATATACTGATGCTTCATGCAATATATAAAGGCTCTGCACCTTTTTGGTCAGGAGGAGAAGATTTTTAAAGATTATTTTAAAATTTCACTTTTGTTGCTATGGCAACCAGAAGTTTTAACGGATTTCAATTCTTTATGCTATTTTTGAAGGGGACCACCTTAGCAACATTTCTGCCAAATTTTGTTCAAATCGGCCCACTGGTTTGGGAGGAGATGTCATTTAAAAAATCGTTCTTTATTTCTATATAAACCCCACCCCACTGGGGCTCCGCCCCCTTGGGACCCGGAGATCATGATTTTAGCTATTTTGAAAGAGGTCAATATACTGATGCTTCATGCAAAATTTCAATGCTCCACGCCATCTGGGTCAGGAGGAGAAGATTTTTAAAGATTATTTAAAAATTTCACTTTTGTTGCAATGGCAACCAGAGTTTTGAACGGATTTCAATTCTTTTAGCTATTTTTGAAGGGGACCACCTAGGGAACATTTCTGTCAATTTTGGTTCAAATTGGCCCAATGGTTTGGGAGGAGATGTCGTTGAAATAAATTATTGACCGACGACGCACGACGGACGGACGACGGACGAAAGGGGATCACAATAGCTCACTTGAGCACTACGTGCCCCGGTGAGCTAAAAGGAGGGAGAGAGAAAATTTTATATAAAAAAATGAAGGAGAAAATACTGTGTATTATAACTTTAAAGGGAGGTATCGATGTTTCTGAAACCTGGGTAAGAAAAAATTGCTGATCGCCAAAAAAAACACGCTAAAACGGAAGCTTAACACTTAAATTTGTGTCATATATTGTCCTCGCAGTATTCTGATAGGCTAAAAGTTATACAGGAACGATTCAGCGGAAATCCAGGTTATTTTTAGATATCACGGAATTTGCTTGTCGACATCGCATGACTTCATTTGCATATTACCCAATTTCAACAGAAGGTAACAAATTGACAAGCGAAACAACCATTGCCCTAATTTATGTCACATCAAATGGTTGGCGCAAAACTATGGTGAGTGTTTGCATTCGTATAACCGCTAATGACATTTTTGTACTGATCTTTACAGACCGGTTAGCTAACATAACTCTTAATGACATGTTGATAACGAATTGATGACGTTGTTTGAGCACCTTGAAACTGAATACGGGATTCCAACGGTTATACGCACCGCTTGAATGACCCAATATTATTCGCAACTGTCTCGGCTAAATAAAAAAAAATAGATTAACAGCCTAGGTATACTATTTGGGAAAGCCTTATTTATTTAGAAAAACGACCACTGATTTAAGAAAAACTACTTTTCAGAATATTGTATAGAAATAGTATACGAGAGTTAATAAGAACAATCAAAATTTGTGACATGAAAAAAACAACACATCGATGCCTACCTTTAAAGGAATAAGACAAATAAAAAATAGTGCTTGATCGCCTCATTGTACGTTTGATAGCCTAAGGGCTGGAATCGTGACAACATTAAAGTGTGGTATCGTGATTTTAAAAAAACGATAGGAAACCAAACTGTTAACATGAAGAGTGTAATGAAACACAATAAAGGGCTTACGAAACTGAATTCAATTGTAGCCCATTGCAGATAATATAATGTAATATGAACATGAAAAGACAGGGCTGGAACGACGTGATGCCACCTCATGCTAAAAATACGCTCAAAATCGTTATCGGCACAGAAGAACATTGAAAAATAAAAATATTATATCAGCCCAAAAAGAGATAGCTGATTGTAAGACCAAAGTGAGAAAATCAATTGCAATAACAATGCTAGTTAACAAATTCTAAACTGCAGAGGTCAACATCAGTGGCCATGTATAAGCATCATAAAAACTGGATGAATATGTGTAACTGAGAAAACAAATTGGTTGTGAAATGCAATAAAACACTGAATTTGGATTAGATGGTGGAGACATGAGTTTCAATGTCATACATACTCGTTTGGGTAATAAGATGGTCAACTGAACTTGATACGAAAGCTTTTGCAAAGAAAAGCAAACTTTTGTCGAAATCAATAATACAGAAGATAATATGTGTTTCTCAAGATCCATTGTCGTTGGAATTGATCATACAAATCTAGATTATACCGATGAATGGAAAAAGGAAGTGGAATTTGATTAAACGATCAGCACGAAGCTAAACGTCTACTGATGGAAGTTGGAATTTCACCTAACCAACCATGTGGAGTTGATGAATGCAAAGGACCGATTTTTTTGTTTATTTTATTTTTGTTTGAATGGGGTATAACGCCTCTTTTAACATTATTGCAGTCATATCGCGGCGGCTAGAGCACCTACCTATCGATTCCTTGTATTTCGCACACCAGTACTACCACTACATCCTTTCTTAGCCTCCAGCTGCTATCCCACTTTCAAAGCATTCAATTCCAGGTTTATGATTATCCACCCATTGGTGAGATATAAATATCGGAAATGATGTGTGTCGCCGCCTGGGATCGAACCCATGACACCCCATCATCAAAAGTATCCAGACTCATCTGTATGAAAGAACAAAGTGATCAAAAATCACCAGCAACATCCAAAAGTAGATATTAAAGTGAGTATGGAATTCAATGTTATACATTTGAAAGATATTTCTCGATTGTTGTAATAAACTAAAATATAGCTGTAGAAGGTAGAAGAAAGAAATACATTTGTGAATTGGTCCAACTGTACAATCGATGTAATCAGAAGTACAATGTAAGGAAACAAAGTCATGTTTGCGAAGTTGTTTATAGCATTCAAAGCACTCAATTCCATTGAAAATAATAATGGAAGTCAATACATTAATCATGAAATTATATCTCCACATTACATTCCAATACCAATATCAGATTTTGATTTTATTCACATTCATATAACAGGCGATTCTGGTCATCCTATTCATTTTGTGTTTGGCAAGAAAAAAAAAATAAAACTGCATTCTCGAAAGCGTGAAACAAATCAATTTTTAAATTTTAAAACTGATTCCTATTTAAAAATGTCTTACACATCAGTGTGGATTTGGTTTAGGATCTTTGTTTAAATCAGCCTTACGAACAGTAACACTATTGATAAAACCTATGGTATAATCAGGAATGAATGCATTAAAGGATGTAGGTATTAAAAATGAATAGGAATAGCACAAGCTATTTTGTTAAATCTTAAAAATCCTAAAAAAGTTCTCAAGTCACTGGAAAATCATTTGACTACAAGATTGCTAAAAGACTGATTTCGAGTAAAAAGAACTCACAAAACCACACCAGCGTCGTTCACGATCTCATCGTGGTAAGATCATATCGAAAAGCACAGACTTAAGTCAACTAGACCATTGGACATTTTCTTTTTTTTTTTTTTTTTTTTTTCATTAAATTCTTGAGTTCAAACTTCAATCAAAGCTAGAACTGTCGCCTCTAGAGGCTGACGAATACCCCCACTGCCGCCTTTTTTAAACGAGTCCAAATTGTAACCATTGAAATGTTGGCTATTCATGATTTATCAAGTGGACATTTTTTTCAAATTTTAAGTCAATGAGGGACAATGACTGTGTAAAAAAGTAGGAATTTTGTTTAACATTGAAAATGGAAATTATGGATTTCGAATATGGCGTTTTTGCTCTGGAATAAACATGTGAACCACTTTTAATTTTTAATCTGTCAACCTGTTCAGTCTATATAAAATATGAGATAATAAATCAAAGGGGCATAACTTCGGAAAAAGCTAATTAATTATTATGAAAATTGCAGGTGCACAAGTTCCCATTGCAAGGAAGATTTTGGTAAAGTTTCAGCAAAATTGGTCTGGAATTGTGAAAGGAGATGAGGACACAAACTTATGTCCACGGACAGACGGACAGATAGACTGACGGAAAGACGTACAACCTGATTCCAATATACCCCCCATAATATCATACATGTGAACCACTTCTATTTATTTAATCTGTCAACCTGTTCAGGAGTTATGATTTATTCTCTATATATTGTATATATTGTATTGTAAGAAAATAAATCAAAGTGGCATAACTCCTGAACCAGTTGCAGAAAATTATAAGTTCCCATTTGAAGGAAAATTTCGGTTAAGTTTCAGCAAAATTGGTCTGGATATGTGGGCGGAGATGAGGACACAAAATTATGACCACGGACGGACAGACAGATGGACAGACGGACAACCTGATTAAAGAATACCCCAATAACTTCGTTGTGGGGATATAAGAATGATGCAAAGTGGATCATGAGAATGCTGTAAACCTGAATTAGTTGTAACATCAATAACACCAATCATGACAAGCATGCAGGAATCAAAATGGGCTTAACATTACCTTGTTTCATCAATTACAAATGAATCACCAATAGAGTTAACGATTCCATCACAAACAGAGTTTTAGACGGATTAATCACCGTTCTACTTGCATGTAAAATTGAAAATTGTCCAAGCTGCAGACGATTCACCTTTAGGAGCTGATGACGATATTGCACCAGTGAATACTTTCTTACAAAGCATGTTCAGTAACATTGATCTGTACCTGAAAAAAATGCTAACCCTATTAACCCTATTAACCCTATTAACAATTAACCCTATGGAGCCTACATTGAAAACCTTCTCTCATACAGTACAGAGAGCAAAAAACACCTATATGAAAGCAGGAGAACTCTGGATTAAAGATAGGACAGGACAAATGAATGCTTTTCATAGCGCTGATTCAAACAATGGGGTAAAAGCACGAAAAGCTGTTATTTCACAAAAGCAAGACTGTGGAATTATTTGGACGTCTTCATCTAGATGTCTTTCTCCAGGAAAAATATATTCCTTCTGGAGTAGAAATCCGACTTAGATTAGACAAAGCACGTCCAGAATTCTGCATACGGGACATACAGGTGCACCCAGAGTAAAGATCCAGTTTGAAACAATTAGTTTCCACGTGAGGAATGTTGAATTATTACCAGTGGTTTCAAATAACCTGAATCAACGTGTTGCACATAACAACATGTGAATTCCTATTCGTAGAGTAGAATTTAAAACATTTTCCATCACAGACGGTACTCGATCTAAAGTGGAAGATCATATATTCCAAGGACAGCTACCAAAACGAATTTCCATTGGTATTGTAACAAATAGAATCTTCAATGGAAGTTATACATCAAACCCATTCAACTTCGCCCATTTTAACGTAACAAAGATAGGTTTATAATGCAACGGTCACGGTATTCATGGTAAATCGTTTCAGCCTGACTTTCCGAATGGACTTACACTGAGATCATAGTTCTCTTTGTTAATGCCACCAAAGCTATTGGAGCTGACAAATCAATCGGTACGAAGCTAACAAAAGAGGACTATAATGCTGGATTTGCACTGTGGGGATTTGAACTTACACCAGATCAAGGTAGTGAAGAAGCTACATCCTGTAAAAACCGGACGTTTAAGAACAGAGCTTCACTTTGCCGCCAACCTAAACAGAGTCATCCACGTTATTGGGATTTTTTTATGTTACTTTTTTTTTTGCTGAATTCGATAAATGAATCGAAATCATCATAGAAGTCATCAAAGAATAATAAAAGCATGCTTGGTTACCAGTACAAGATTAACCTAGGGGAAAAAGCAGAGAAAGTGAAATATTCACCTATACAGTAAACAGTAAGCAAAAATTACATTCATAACAGTTAACAGAAATGTATGGTGGATAAGCTGCAGGATCATAACATTGAAAAAGTCCATAATAGCTGCAATAGATGTCAAATAGATCATCATAGTCAGATAGAGCATCTTGTCTGCTTATTCGTGAACAGAGAAGAACATACAGACTTGTTTATTGAACGAGCAATGACAAACGTAAACCCATACAAGATCATTGAAGCATGGTATCCACAACTTGAAGAATTATAACTGAATGAACAGGAATCCACAGACGCATGCCGGTTATGGCAAAGTATTCTGTTTGGATTCACTGGCAGTTGATTAAACCGTTGGTGTGAGAGAGTGAAAGAGTCTTGGAACTAGCAATGTACACTGGTGAAACAGATCAAAGGCCATCACGTGTTAAGGCATACATCATCAAAACAGCAGAATAAAATAAATCAGGAGAACATTGGGTGGCAGTCATATTTTATCCAGATTTATTGAAAAGCAATCTACTTTAACTCTTATGGACTCCCACCACTTGAAAATGAAATATTACATTTCATCCAAAATAATTCATGTTCTTGGCCCCATCCTTTAACATGATTGTTCATGGTAAGTGTAAAAGAATTGCTTACATGATAAAGACAGGCTATTATATCGCTTTATTATGCTTTGAGAAAACACAACTTTACATCAAAATGTCCTTTTTACAAATCAAGGGTCTTCGGCAAGGTCCCTGCCTTGGATATAAAGACACGGGGTTCACTTAATCACTTTACATTCCTTAATCATGGAAGCGAGTCGTAGAGAACTCGCCGATAAAGCCAAATATCTGCGGGACATTGCACATCGACTTTTCCGTATGCAGGTAATGATTACAGAAACTCAAATCATTTATCCAAAAGAAATTGCCATCGAGCAGACACGGCCCAATGATCTGTCTGATGTCATTTACTTGGGTACTGAACTTAAGATGAGAGTCCACATTTCTTACAACAGTGACTAAGTCCACATTTTATCACGAAAATGACAAAGTCCACATGCATATTATCCGTCCACACTTCTCATAAAAGTGACCAAGTCCACATTTTCTCACAAAAATGACAAAGTCCTCATGCACATTATCCTCGACGTCTATGCAAAAGTGTCACTGGTCTGCTGGGACACTTCAGGTACTGATTTTTGTACCTCGAGCGCCGGTCGAGTGAGCAAAAAATTGCCCTGTGGACGGGACTCTGGGTACGGAATTTTCGTACCCAGGGTCCCGTCCATTACTACTGCTGTAATAGGTAAGGATTCCTGCGAGATCTCTATGACTAATGAGTGTCGACTTCTGGGAATTATTATAGAAATTACATATGAACTAGTTCGTCGACCACATCACAAGCTGTAGCTCTCCCGTCGCCGATTTATTGTTCTTTTTGTCCTAAGCAAACACTTAATTGCGGTAATCTGGTATCGAGGCAAATTTTCCCGTCGGAGTCCTTTTGGGGTAGGCGGGGCTACATGTAGTTATCAATGGATTGACAGATCGCTGGCTACGCCCAATGACCTTTGACATGGTAGTTCGACTAAGGTCATAAACAATATTTTTTCATGAAATATTTGGTCATGGCAATCATATGAGCGGGATAGCAGCTGGAGGCTAGGAAAGGATGTAATGGTAATATTGGTGCGAGCTATACCAGAAATCCCCTGAAGGTGCTCCAGCTGCCGCGATATGACTGACAATTTTTTTAAAGCGGCATTAAATCCCATTCAAACAATCAAACATACAATGAGAAGAAAATTGTTTTTTGACGACCGAAATGTAGTAACTTCTTTAATGACTTAATAATACTTTGTCAGCCTATTCATTAAAGAAACAGTATTGTGATAATATGGCTTTATGTGCCGTACAAAACATAGCTACGATTTCGTGGTAGCTTTTCTGCAAAGGGACTAAATGCTGAACACATCTGTAATTATGTGGTGTCATGGGATCGGTCCCCGACGGTGGCAAATTTACTTTCCAACATTTTTCTCTCACCAATGGATGGATAAACGTAAACATAAGGGGCATTGTAGCTTGAGGTTAGGTAAGGATGTAATGGTAGTACTGGCATTAGTGCTCCAGCCGCCGCGATATGACTAAAATTTTATTAAACGCGGTGTTAAATACCCTCAAAACAAAGCTAAACAGTTGAATTTTCTTCGAACAAAGGTGCATTACATTTACAATTGGATTGTTTTTTGGAGTCTAATTAGAACCACGCTTCTGAACATTTTAACTCAGAAAAGATGTTATATATTTTTATTATTATATTTCATGATAAGCTGACCTATTAACCAATTCCACACAATGAAGATTTTGGACGCCCCTTAAGAATAACAATTGGGAAACGATGTTTGAAATGGAGAAATTTCTTGTAACATTGGTTCACATTTATTTGCAGCGTGTTTATTTAGCACCTCAAACCTCGTAACTACAGCTTATTCAAAGTCTAGCTATTACGTGTATGTCGCCAGCAAGTCATCACACCTCTTTGTTCCAGGTTACTAACGCTGTTATACATCGAGTTAGAAGTTCCTGTCGGAGATCAATTGGCGGGGCCAAAGTAGTAAGTAGGCGGGCCAGCGATCCGTCATTCGTGAATTATAATAGGTAGTCCAAGGGTATAACAATTGACAAATACGATTGTGAGTAAAAAAACAGACCACCAATCAAAACATCTTATGAAAAGGGAAGTATACTTTGAACTCCGACATTGGCCGACGTTTTGGAGAAGCATTTTTTGTAGGTTTGGCAATTTAAACGTCGTAACTACAGCTTATTCAAAGTATAGCTACTACGTGTGTGTCACCACTAAGTCACTTTTTTGTTCCAGGTTACAAACGCTGTTAAACATCGAGTTAGAAGTTCCTGTCGAAGATCAATTGGCGGGTCAAAAGTAGTAAGTAGGCGGGCCCGCGACACGTCATTCGTGAATCATGATAGGTAGTCCAAGGGTATTACAATTGACAAATCACGGTTGTCAATAAAAAAAAAATCAGTCGACCAATCAAATCATTTACTAGACGGGAAGTAAATGTATACTTTGAACTCCGACACTGGCCGCCGTTTTGGAGAAGCATTTTTTGTTGGTTTTTGAACTTAAACATTCGCAGCTACAGATTATTCAAGTTGTAGCTACGACCTTTAGTTCGCCAATCAACCATTCTATTTTTTGTAACATTATACCGGCCACAAATTTTGTAAAATAACGCCCTTTTAAAAAAGAAGCGGAACTTCCTGTTTGAGCCAATGGGCGGGACAAAAGTAGTTTTTGTAGTCGTTTGGAACCAGTGATTGATAGAGGTTATAAACTGCTTAGTTGTTTTATCGAAACACTGATTTTAAATGAACGGATTATGGCTCAATGTAACAAATCAAACATCATTTCAGATACATGTACCTTTTTCGCTTTTTAGCCTTGTCATGCTGTACCCGAAATGTTCCTGTTTTGGCAAGTGATAAAGATGAAGATCAACCTGCACAAAAGTGCAGTCTGATCATTGTCTACACCACCTGTTTGTCCCTTTTAATTCAGAGTTGTTTATTAAATTTCATTTTCAAAATAGATATTGGCCACCAATCAATACTCTCAGTGTTTTGAGCCCTTTTTTTTCTTTCATGCAGTTTTTCAGCACGATAAGAATTAAGAGGCGATGCTACTTCCGTGCTCATTTCTACAGCTGAACATTTTATCCGTAGTAGAAAAGTGTTTTTTGTTGATTTCGTTGCTTTAATTGTATCTATAGAAACGCCTTATTTCATTAATTATTCAAGTTAAGCACTACGAATAAAGCCCTTGTATGAATATTGAGGTAAAAACTATCGAATGTATTTGAAGTTGCCCTCGGTTTCTGGCAAGGAGAGGTTATGTCGCCTGATTTTGGTGTCTCCGTTTCTTGAGGAGTTATCGTTACTGGCGATCAATAAGGGATTTTTCTTGATGAACTTCTAATAGTTTTTTTTTTCTATTCTATGTGAATCACCAAATGACTTACAGAAAGACCTAAACTATTTTTTTTTTTTTTCATATTTTGCACCACCTGTGAATAAGGAGTGAACTCCACTGATACTAATAGTTACTAATATCTCAACTCTTACATTGGCCGACATGTATGTGAAACATTTTTGTTGGTTTGACGACTTAAAGGTCGTAAGTACAGCTTATTAAAGCTGTAGTTTCGACGTTTAGGTCGCAAAACCAACTTCCCTTTTTGTGATGTCTGGCTTTGATATGTGACAATTAAAGCCATTTGTTTAAGGAGTCTTCTGTACCTGATAAAATGATGATAATACAGGCCTCAGATGATCAATTAATTAGACGAAGACTTTTTGGACTCAAATTTAAAATTTCACTAGTAATAATCAGACCTCTATATAAAAAAAGAATCAGTTTGAGTCCTTTTTTGTAAAAAAAAGAAAAAAAAATCCAAAAAAAAAAAGAAATCGATTTAAAGGACTGTTATACAACGGTGATAAAAAACAACTCTGATTGGTTATGTATCGCGTTCCCACGAGATAGCAATTCTTTTTCTTTCTTTTTTTTAAGAAAGAAAGAGAAAAAACATAAATGTTTTGGGAGGTTTTTCTTTTAGGTCCAAATAAAATAAAACGAAATAACCGTTCTTTAAATAGTTGTTAATATTTTTTAAGATAAAAGTTAAAAGAACTGATTTTTTTTTTTTTTTTTTTCGGTTTTTTTTTTATCTATTTATTATTTTCTTTTTTCGTGTGTATCTAAATAAAAAATAAATAAATAAAAGGAAACACGTACATGTCACCTCTATGCCACCGTGACGGAAATATTATGCTATTCCGCGAGACATTTTACATCTGTTTGAAATATTAAATCATTAATTGCATTATGACGTCATTTCCACGGTTAAGAAAAGTCGTACACCAGCTTCGACAGGAAATGAACTTTGAATGTTGATTGTGGCCTACATCATTTGGAAGCATTTGTGTTGGTTTGGAGACTAAAACGTCGTAACATAGGCATTTTCAAGCCGTAGTTACGACGTTTAGGTCGTCTACCAGCCATTTTACGTTTCTGTTCATGTTACTGGTCGTTAATTTTGCAAAGAAGATCGATAAATGTCTAAATGGAAGTTCATTTCGGAGCTAGGGGACGTAGCAAACGATCCTTAAATTGGCTAGAAAAGAATCAAAGGACTGGGGGTCCTGAAAATCGCCTATTTTGAACACTTAAACCACACGAAAGATGTTCGAGAAATACAATACTGAGATCTGGATAACATCTATCTTAAAACCCGTTAATAGATAAAAAAAAATTAAGACTTACCCAAATTGAAAGAAGTCAAGACAACAATTTGCTTTAATGGGAAAGCATGTGTCATAAAGGGTAGAAACACTGTAAGAAAAGAATGAATTGCTTTTAACTAGTAATTTCTCCTTTTCTCACAATGTTTTCCTGAAATATTTTTCTTCAAGGCGTGAAAAGGATTTTGTGGGAAAAGGTTAAATGTTGAGTCATTTCAGTTGTTTTAAATTCAAATATGAGAGTACTATAGCAACAACTATCTGTGGGCATTCTTATAACTTATTTTTCAGCAAGAGTTTTGTATACCGATGCCTTAGCCTCGGCGTTAACGTTTAAAAGGATCGAGGTTAGTAATAAACCTCAGATAAAAAAAAAGGTCTCAAAATTCCAATGAAAATGAGTTTATACTACCATTTTTAACCTGTATTACCAGACGACAAAATTTAAGACTGGGCCAAACTGATAGAAGTTGCAGATGACTAGTTTTCAACAGGGTAAAAAAAAAAAAAAACTGTTTTCCTCGGAAATTGGGTGTTAATTTGTCCATACATGTATGCATACACAAAAACCTTGAAGCCTCAGAAACGCACTATAAACTTTTAACCCTTAAACACAGATCACCCTACTAAGACTATTTTTTTTTAAAAAAATGCCATTTAAGAATGGTGATTTAAGATAAATAAATAATCTCATGATTTTATGGGTCTAAGTTTTCCTTAATGCTGTGAAAATATATGTACCACATATGTATTTCATTTGTAAACCTGTTTCGTTTCTGAGTTAATGAACTAAGATACATATATTGAAGCAAAGACTTAGAGAGACATAACTTACGGATCGCTGGCCACGCCAACTGACCTCCGAAAAAGAAATTCGCTTTGAATATCAAACGACGTTATTTTGCAAGATCAAAGCACAACGAAATAGTAATACCTGGCAAGCGATCTAAACATCGTATCTAGGGCTAGAATGAGCAGTAGTTAAGACGGTTAAGTCCCTAACAAAAATGTTTCAAATAAAAGTCGACCAATGACGAAGTAAAAAGTTAAGTTCCGGTCTCAATATATGATTCGATTGGTCTATAGATTATATTATTCACCTCACTATTCGTCAGTTATGTAGATCAATAGTAGCACAACAATGAAAAGATGGTTGTTTCTACATTTTTTTAATTTCGACAATTCTTGTAATCCTTCGATGTTTGATTGGAATACTCGAGGTTCAGTTTGGTAGTCTTCGATTTTTGAATAGAGTTCTCGCATTTTGGTGAGGAAATCTCTGAGTTGGGGTTGGGGATTTCGGAAGTCGGATTCGGGACCTTCTTGTCCTTCGGACTGTCTTCTTCTGCACATCTCCCTTTTTCCTAAAACATAAGTTAAGCAGATCTATAAATCTAAGGTTTTTGTTGTTATCTGTGGGACCAGTGGTCTTTCTCGTGCGTGCAAAAATTTTCGACTCTGATAAGCTAATGTAGTCTCACTAGTCTGCAAGGGCTTCAACGTTTTTTTCCGGATGCTAAATGGCATTTGACGGATGAGTGGACATATTCAGTAAAATCAAACCCCTGAAAGTACTTATGATGGACGTCCGTGTTTGCATAATAGAGTGCTATGCCCGTTTAGGTGTATAAACTGGCAATTTTCGTGTAGATTAAGAAAATTAAGCATAGAGTCCTGAGCACGATCATAAGTTCGGAAAAAATGCCATTGTCATACGCGTCTTTGTCTTTCACCGATGGAAATATGATAAGTTATTTGCCTGTAAAATTGGCTGAGGATATACACATGTAATGACTCAAATTAATAGTTACAGGTGAACATAGTGTTCCACAGGTTACTAGTGTGAAAAATTACAGAAAGACAAAGTTGGGTGCACCTACCAACCGCGGTTTAATTGAAATACTATTGAAAGTCACGTTAAACCAAATAAACTTTATCACAGTCTAACGCTTTATCAATGTCTAAACCATAAATTAGACACTAGACATTCGATAAGACATTCGCCCAATTCCGTTAATGAATGTGTAACGCCTAAATTACACATTATACATTCGATTAGACATTCGCCAAAACCCATTTTAGAATGTATAATTAGACATTCGCTTAAAACTAGTTTATGAATGTCGAACCCCCAAATTAGACATTAGACATTTGATTAGACATTCGCCCAAACACGTTTATGAATGCCGAACCCCTAAATCAGCCATTAGACATTCAATTAGACATTCGCCCAAACGCTTTTATCAATATCTAAACCATATAAGAGACATTCGATTACACATTCGCCCTAACCCTTTTATGAATGTCTAACCCCTAAGTTAGACATTAGACACTCGAATAGACATTCGCCCAAACCCATTTTTGAATGTCTAAACTCTAAATTATACATTCGATTAGACATTCGCCTTTACAGTTCATGAATGTCTTAACCATAAATTAGAAATTCGATAAGACATTTTCTCTCATCCGGTTCATGGACATACGACATTCAATTAGACATTTTCCAAAACGCATTTACCAATGTCTGAACCATAAATTTTACATAAGACATTCGATAAGAAATTCGCCAAAACCCGTTTATGAATGTCTTAATTCAGAAATTCTATTAGACATTCGCTTTAAGCCAGATTAAGAATGTATCAACCCTAAACTAGACATTAGACATTCGATAAGACATTCGCTTTAACGCTTTTATGAATGTTAGACATCAGACATTCGATAAGACATTCGCCTAAGCACGTTTATGGAGGTGTAACCCTACATTAAAGTGACTACTAGACGTCTTTCAGTAACCCTTAATTCCAATGTTATTATTGTTTCGAAAGAAAAGCGCAGCTTGTTAGTCCAGATTTGGTAAAGCACTCGACTACAAAAATCAACATCCCTGGTTCCAAGCTGATCCATTTTTAATGGAGGGCATTAAATTCGAAGTTTTCTATGACGGTAATTCTAAACGGTTAGACAAGTAATGCTTTTAAAGACCAGCTGTCCACCATAATTTAGCTACTATTGTAAAAATCTAAATCAGTGAATAGATTTTTGATAGTTTGGTTGAAATTTGTCAGTGCAATCAGTTAGTTGATTGTGACCAGTAAGAAGCAAAACGAACCAGGCAGAAATGTCAGTTTGTTTGAATGGGGTTTAACGCCACTTTTAAGAGTATTTCAGTCATATCGTGGCGGCTGGAGTATCTAATTATGGATTGAGTTCCTAGGGCCCGCTAATGTGTGCAAATGATACGTAGGGTCCACAAGACCTTCGCAGTGCGACCCTTATACGCCCGAAAGGGGTTGTCAGTGGAACTTAATATTTTACAATACGTTTTTAAGATAAAAATGGCCTTGAAAACCGCCACTGACAGATAAGATTAAACTTCAACAAAATGGGAGTACCCAAAAGAATACAATTGTGACTGGTCTTACAAGAAGCAATTTCCCTAAACAAAGGGGAGAAAGTTCATTTATCACTGGAAAGACAAAATATTAAAGATTTACCCACTTGAGTTTTATTTATTTGAGAGTTTTAATGCACCACTAGAGACTATGCAGATTCATTAGACAAAGTTATAACTTCTTTTGATTGAAACTGTAAGCGGGGATGGGCAAACAAGATATATGGTGGTTTATTGTAATTCAAAGGTAGACAATTCCAAAAAAGGACTGAAGTGATTCGAATTGCAAAGGTCTTATGCACATGTAGACATCATAGAAAAGTTTGTAGCAAGTTTGAGTTCGTTCCCATTGATGATGTAGGAGGAGTTGCACAAACATGAAATATAGTGATCTTTTTTTAAATTCTAGAGATAATTGTACAACGACTATAGAATGATTTGAATTTTTAAGGTCTTATGCACATCTATACATCATAGTGAATCATTGTTGCAATATTTAGTTCATTCCTATTGATACTGTAGACCCTACAATTGTCCAATGAAGTTTTAAAGACAATCTGATAATTGCGAACTTCATCACTTAGACATGTATGGTTTTAATAATAATCTGCAAGGCCTCTTTCCTGTTTTTCTAATGCCACAATTATTCCATGCATCTTTGAAGAGAATCCGATAAAAATGACTTCATTTTATTAACAAAGATATTTCAATCAAGTTCCAATAAGGCCCCTTTTCCGGTGATACTTTATTGTTGGTTTACTATTTCTGTGAAAGTTTAAAGTGAATCCGATGAAATATGGGGAGTAGATTATGTTTGCTAGAATATTTAAAAAGCTTTTGGGAGTAGAAAATATTGTGGATAAGCAATTCCTTCATTATTCACGGTGTTTTCTAAATATTTGAGTTGGGGGCGTAGAAAAGTTGAGTTGGTTGAATAGGGTTTATTATTAGCGTGACTAAGGATCCATCAACTGCTAAATACAAATCGTTAAGAAACAGAGAATTGGTGGATCTTACAACGACATCGCTGTCATATTTTCTAAACTGATTTAAATTTAATAATTTTAGAAATGTTCCACATAATCCACATAGTGGGAAGATTTAGGATATGGTGGAATTTTATTTTAAAAATCAAATGTTCCCTTTTTACATGATACTTGGCGGATAGATTCTGCTAACGACTGAGGATATTCCTGTGTTAATGAGGATTTGATAATGATTTTTCATACAACTCATTTTCCTGTGATATTAGACAGAGCAGAGAAAACAATCAAATGAAATCTGTGGACTTTATTCCATTATCGTTTTTTTAACTCAAAAAGCCCCTTTTCCCGTGTTTCTTGACGGATCAGACCAAATTTCAAAAGGAACAATCCTTATGATGGAAAAGTCATCTTTGAAAGATTTAAGAGAAACCGATGATAACTATAGACTCTAGATTGTTAACAAGGATTTTTTAATCAAACTTTCCCCAGGCGCGTTTTCCCGTGATACTTGACGGATCAGACCCAATACAGAAAGATCGTTATGATGGTACAACCATTGTGAGAAATTTTTAATGAGGAACCGATGATAATCTGACTCTAGAGTGTAAACGAAGATTTTATCAGATTTTTAATCAACTTTTCATTAGGCCCCCTTTCCCGTGTTTCTACGTGGATCTGCCCAAATTTCGAAAGCAAAAGTCTTTATAATTACACAATCATTCTGTGAAAGTTTGAAGATAATCCAATGAAGTGGAAACGAGGATTTTTAATAGATTTTTTTAATCAATTTGTTATAAGCTCCTTTTCCAAAGTTTCTTGACGATCATTCTGTGATGAAAACTGTGTACTCTAGTGCGGAAGCGAGGATTTATAAATTGAATTTTAATTAGGCCCTCTTTCCTTTGTTTCTTGACGGATCTGACACAATTTCAAAAGGAACGATCTGTATGATGGTACAATCATACTCCATAAGTTCGAAGAGCATCCGGTGAAAACTGTGGACTCTGTTGTGTAAATGAGGATTTGTAATAGATTTTAAAACAAAGTTTCATAAGGCCCATTTTCCCGTTTTTCTGGACGGATCTGACCAAATTTCGCAAGGAACGACCCTTATGATGGTACACTCATTCTGTGAATGTTTGAAGACGATTCGATGAAAACTGTGGACTCTAGTGCGTAATCGAGGTTTTATTAGTTGAATTTCAATATGGACCTTTGGCGAATCAGACCCAATTTCGAAAGGAACGTTGCTCATTCTGAAAACTGTGTCTAGAGCGTAAACAAGAAAAAGTTAACGGATCGACGCCGGACGGGAAAAAACCACCACTATAGCTTTTCTTGCTTACGTCCAGTATAGCTAAAATTGCTAACGGACGGATAGACAGCCGGACAGCCGGACAACCGAAGCCACGATATAATACAGCCCTACGGGCGTATAAAAAGTTAAAGTTTTTGAACTATGAGGTCAACACAGATGCATACGACAATCTGGCGAAATCGCCCAAACAGGAAAGAGTATTGCAAAGATATAGGTTATTAAAATCACTCCAATGGTTACTGGGCATTTTTCAGACGGATAGACAGACAGACGCAAAAGGTAACAACAGAAGTGGGAACATGGAATACAATTTTATAAGAGGGCAAAAATCGTTCCAACAAAACAGAAAATACAATAGATGAAAAGCATTAAAACTTGTTCACTTATTAAGAGGTTAGACATTCATAAGCGTGTTTGGGCGAATGCCTTGTCGAATGTCTAATTTAGGGGTTTGGCATTCATGAACGGGTTGGTTGATTGTCGAATCGAATGTCTTATGTCTAAATTAGGGGTTTGACATTCATAAAAGGTTTAGGTGAATATCTAATCGAATGTTATATGTCTAATTTAGGGGTTAGACATTCATGAACGGGTTTGGGCAAATGTCTAATCGAATGTCTAACGTCTAATTTAGGGGCTAGACATTTATAAACGGGTTTGGAGCGAATGTCTTATCAAATGTCTAACATCTAATTTGGAGGTTAGACATTCATGAACGGGCTTGCGCGAATGTCTAATCGAATGTGCAATGTCTAATTAAGGGGTTATACATTTATGAACGGGTTTGGGCGAATGTCTTATCGAATTTCTTACATCTAAGTTAAGGGTTAGATATTAAAATGAACGGGTCTGGGTGAATGTCTATGTCTAATTTAAGGGTAAGACATCAATAAACGGATTTTAAACGAATATCAAATCAAATGGCTTATGTCTTATATAGGGATAGACATTCGTAAACAGGTTTGGATGAATGTCTTATTGAATGTCTAATGTCCAATTTAGGCGTTAGACATTTATTTTTTTGGCGAATGTCTTATCGAATGTCTTATGTCTCATTTAGGGATTATGCATTTACAAACGGGTTTGGGCGAATGTCTTATGGAACGTCTAATGTCTAATTTAGGCGTTGAACAGATTTAGGCGTATGTTAATCGAATGTCTCATATCTAACTAAGGGGTAACACATTCATAAACGGGTTTTAGGTGAATGTCTTATAGAATGTCTAGTGTCTTAATAAGGAGTTTGACATTCATAATTAGGTTTGGGTGAGTGTCTAATCGAATGTCATATATCTAATTTAGGGGTTAGACATTCATGAACGGGTCTGGGCGAATGTCTCATCAAATGTCTAATGTCTAATTTAGGGGTAAGTCATTCATAAACGGGTTTTAAGCGAATGTCTAGTCGAATGTCTAATATCTAGTATAGGGATAATACATTCATAAATGGGTTCGAGCGAATGTCTAAAAGAATGTGTTATGTATAACTAGGGGCCAGACATTCATAAACTGGGCAAGCGATTGATTGATTACAAATCCTCTACAGAGTTGTATTAAGGGCTAAAAGCAATCAAATCTTAAATTAGAGCTTCATTATTTCCTTATTCTGAAAAAAATATCTCAGGAACAACTCTGGCGTAAAAGAGAAAACAAGGTGGTAAATAGATGTGCAGGCTGATCTTAGTCAACACCTCGTGCCAAAGTAGGAATATTCAACATGACCATGGCTAATTTCAGATCGCAGTTATGTTTTACCTTGACTAGGTTACTGCCCATAGTAATATCGATACTTATCTCTCACAGTCATCTTGCTACCAGTTTATGTTTTATCCACTATAATACTTACTGGAGGTTCTCCTTCCCGACAGCCTCGTCATTTAGTTCTCTTTCGTCGAGAAAGGACGCACACAACGTACACAGTTCGTCATCACTGGCCTCGTCCCCGTCGCAGATGTTTTGACATGATTGGACTAATTCACTCTACAAAGTCCAAATAATAACTTATGATTAACCCTTGTCATGCTGAATAAATCCTTGTTCAGAAATTCATTAAATCAAAGGGCTGATTGTTCTGTAGGTCTGATTGTAATATTTGGTTTTAAAATTAATGTAATGAAAATGTCTGACTTGAAAAGGACAAGCATGTGGTGTAGGCTAAAATCAGACTGCACATAATTGCAGGCTGATCTTCTGCCTAAGCAAGAATATTCCGGGATCAACATGACAAAACTTAAACGATCATTCTACTTTTCCTCATTTTCATTTTTCAATATGCATTAATTTCGAATTTTATAGATCTTGACTTGTGATGATTTGCTATTTTTTGTCTCACGAATCGTCCTCTGGTGATGCTTTCAAATATTAGTTGGTTTATAAGCGACTTGACAAACCCGAATTCTCCTAAAAAAATCATGGGTTTACTTCTTTATAATGCTCATCCTTTTTTAACGAATTTTCAGCGAAGCGTAATGCATCAAATTTGATAGACGAAACTAAGATTTAACGTACTGTTTACTGAGAAAAGCTAAGTATCAGTTTGGTAAAGCTATGAGTTCGCTTTCACTGTGAGTCAAGAAACGTTTAATCGACCAATCAAAGGAATAATCGACCACTCAAATCATCTTTTTAGAGCATTAGTTAAGAATGAACTCCAAGATTGGCTGCAGTTTTTGTGAATCACTTTTGTTCGTATTGCGACTTACGCGTCGTAACTACAGCCAACCAACACATTGGATTTTAGCGGAATACTTCATTTTTAAATATATTTTTTAATGTTTATTGTTAACAGAAACGTAATCAATGCAGATCCGTAGGAATCGGTTAGTAAATGGAAATAGGTCCTCCGTTCTGTGCGATGCTTTCTAGATGTGTTACACAGTAAATTAAGTGTTCATATCATCCATCACTTATTTAAACTTCATTCAAAAAATCAAACAAATTAGGATGAAGATAATTATAGTCAACTAACTCAATTTCATTCCAAGCTGCATGTTAACAGTCGCATTCATACCACTCAAGTCGCTCAAAACGGTCCATAATTTCATCCACGTCGCTTAAAGCATTCTGCGAACATATATGGTGACTTTGAAAGAGAATTAACAATCAAATATATTTATGCCACTATTACGCCAATACTTTCATGTATAGCTGTCCTCTATTTCTAAAACAGTGGGCACGTTTCGGAAAACGTGCGCCAGAAGCCAAGGAAGATCTGAAAACGTCTATTGCTCGAAACACACACAAAGCATACCATACAGGGTTGTCAAAAATTTTAGGCTTTTGGGAAATGATATAATTTACCAATTGTTTGGCCCCTTCTGTTGACGAAGTTGTTTATTCATTGCTTATTTGTCCTTTCAAAACCTGGCATATAAGACTGCTGTCCTTTATGTTGCTACTATTGGATTCAATTGTAAATCTTACTTAGTTAAAGACCAAACCAGCCATTTTCTTGTTAAGAAAGTACGAGAAGGTATGAAGCGTAATGAGTTTAGGCTACAAACCACAAAACTTGTACTGCTATCTAAAATTATCTTTTATTTTCCTTTGTTTTCGACAGCATATGCTTTTGGGGTTTTTTGGCTTCTTCAGAAGACGTGAATTAACGTTAATTAAAAGTTGTCCTATTGAACACGTTTTATCTTACATCGATATTGTTTTTAATCGAAGCAACAAAGCTTGAGCATGACGTTAAGGTTTACGAAGATAGTTCAGCTGGGTTTGGGGCAATCTTTAACTATAAGCAGTGCAGGTACAGTTTATTGTCCATACTGACTAAAAGATGAATACCTTCAAGTTAGTCCAGTATCCAAGGGCTCTTTATTGGTAAACAGATTGTTTTCATAAATTGTTGATAAGCCAGGTTTTATCTTACTGCACTGTGGTGGAAATGGCACAACAATTTCAGTTGTTAAGGAATTATTTCCATCCGCTGTCCTTATTTGGTCTCGGATATCGCCAAGAACCAAATGGAGATTCTCTTAATATACTACGGCCATGAACAAATTTTGGTTACGTCTGAATAGCTTTGCAGCCAAGTATATTAAACATCCTAAATTGCAACTACTGAACTCAAGTTGTATTTCACATAACGGGGTTTATTTATGAAAGAATTATTGTATTCCTAGAGCGTTGATTTACCGGTTTGCGATCATGATTTTTATAAAACAGTGACTTTTGCTTACTTGAATCGCATTTACATAATGGTTGGCTGCTGTAGTGTATTACGATTTGGGTATATGCAATTAATGCATTTTAATGAGTATATGATTATGCTACTCATTTTGGAGCAAGACTATGTTGTGACCATTCAAAATTAATTGACATAGCCCAGCCTTGGGCTTACATTGTTGTTTTTTTTTTTTTTTTTTTTTTTTTTTTTTTTTTTTTGTTGTTGTTGTTGTTGTTGTTGTTGGTTGGTTGTTGTTTGTTTGTTTTTTGCTGCCTTCTGTTGCTTTATTGCATTTTTATCTCATCTTGTGATCACCTTTCGTACGGCATCCGTCCGTCGTGCGTCGTCCGTCAACAATGTCTTTGAACGATATCTCCTAAACCATGGACAATTTGGAAACAAATTTGGCAGAAATGTTCCTAAGGTGGTCCATTGTGAATATATCTACAATAATTGAAATCTGTAAAAAACTCTGATTGCCATGGGATAATATTGAAATACTGAACGATTTTTAAACGACACCCCCTACCAAACCACTTGGCCAATTTGAAGCAAATATGGCAGAAATTTCCCTCAGGTAGTCCGCTTAAAATATAGCTAAAAGAATTCTTCTTGCAATGGCAACAAAATTGAAATTTTAATATTATTTTTAAGAATCTTCTCCACCTGACCCAGAAGGCGTAGAGCCTTGATACTTTGCATGAAGCATCAGTATATTGACCTCTTTCAAAATAAGCTAAAATCATGACCCTCAGGAAAAAGTTTTCCCCGTCTTTCAAATTTACCTTTGAATTTTTAATTTAGACATTTGGCTCCCCAATATAGTCTATATATGTATAAAGTATGGCCCACTTGTATCATAATCCTAACCTTAACATGAAATTAGACTGTTGAAAGAAAAAGAGCCTTTATCTCAGGTGAGCGCCCCAGAGCCAATGGCCCTCTTGTTTGTACGTTGATAAGGGGATTGCAATTATAATATGTCGACAGCCCCTTTGTCTAATGCTAGAGTTTACTTATAGCATATAGCTTTAAGTTGATTGATCGATTGAATGGGTTTTAACGCCTCTTTAACAGTATTTCAGTCATATCGAGGCGGCTGGGGCACCTAACATCGGATTGCTGGTATTTCTCACACCAATACAACCACTAGATCCTTTCCTAGCCCCATCTACTATCCCACTTAGATTTACGATTATCCACCCATTGGTAAGAAAGAAATGTCGGAAAGGATATATGCCGCCGCCGGGGATCGAGCCCATGACACCCCATAATTGATTAGTAGGAGTCTTTTGAGCTTAAAGCTGAATCCGCAGCCAATTTTATTTGCCAAACTTTAATAATGTGTAATCATTAAATATGTCATTATCTTTATCTATCTGTCCTTATCAAGGCATCCGTAATAAATGCTGCTATACTTTCATGTAAAGTTGCCTTTTATTTTGGTGAATTTACATGGATGCTTTACCTCAAGTCTACGGTCAGGTAGTCACGTCTGTAAAAATAACCCGCATAAATCTGATTGGCTAATTCTCTCGACCCTGATCGTAAGTATTATTATCCAAAAACTGTTAAATTTTCCTCCCACCTCTCCTTGCACTCTATCTTAAAAATTCATATTCGTTAGGCAGACGGGACACAATCTTTTCATTTCAAGATAATGCTGTGAGATATTTGTTTTAGGTACCAATAGACAAGGATTTGGGTTCACATTCAACTCAGCGCTGATTCCATGACTCTGGTTGTAATAAACATTCAGTTAAGCACAGATAAATACGTTTGCATAAACAAAACAAAATGTGAATAAATTCATTTACTGAAAACTAACACGTGTTCTAATAAGTGAATTGTTTTGGACAATTTTATTGCACAATATTATTCGAGTCTTTTACTCGGATAGAATTCAGTGACAATAATACATTTCCAGTGGTTAGATTCCCAGGATTGGAGTTTAAACAAAGACAACCAAAGAAACTTGCATAGAAAATATTCTGAAATTCTATATTTATTGAAAAGTCGATTCAGCATCCAGCAAATATTGAATTCATTGAATTGTTGATAGTTTGGTAAGTGCATTGAAGTATACCTCGTCACAGCCCAAAGGCCCACCATCGTCCTCATCCTCGCTTCCCTCGTCGTTGGCGCCATCCGTAACGATTTCTGCCTCTCTTTAAGAAGCCGGATCTTTAAGAAACTTTACTACAGCTTCTATCTCCGCATCGATGTCAGCATCGTTGTTCTGATAGATATCTTGAATAAAATATGAGCGCGTGCGTGACATTTCCAACCATTACGCATGTGCGCAAAGTAAAGACTCAGATCAGTCTGTGCATCCGCACAGTCTGATCAGAGTCTTCACTCTGCGCTCTGTAGAAAGACACAGACCCAAAGCTTCTTTAAACAACCAGCGAATATTCTAATTGCCCCAAATGGCTGTCCAGGGTGCGCAATGTGTGCAAGTCACGCACATGCGAAATTGTTGGAAATGCCACGCACAGGCTCATGTAATAGATGGTTTAATTCATTTGGCCTTTTATTACTTACTCTCCACAAACAAACCCAATATTTTTAAAATCAAGTACTCAAAATGAAGCTAATTAGCTACAAGGAATAGTGTTGAGCATTACAAACTGTGGTCTTAATATGAATGTAATCTAGCCATCGAGAGAATCATACCTCAGAGAGAAAAAAAGCTGCGCGCAAAGTATACAAATTAGTTCACAACTCTTTTTTTTTCAAAGAGGTATATGTATGGTACAACCGTCGATTCCGTAGCATTTGCCAAAATGAGAGAGACCCTGATAAGACGATTAGTTGTTACGGGATACAGGACGAAGCTGCAAGGAGCTCCACCGTGTTCTTTAACATGCGCGATGTATCGCACCGTCAAACGAGGCCTCGGTTTAAAGTCTCGACTGAAAGACTATTAGCTTTTTAGTAGAGTCAGCCCAGGGCTCTGTGATCTTGACCTTTGAAGTCATAAGACCAACCAATTCACCTTTTGTATGTACACATTCGTAGAATCATTCTATGAACTAATCGAATTTGAATACATGATAGTTTGCGTTATTGAATCACGAATAAAGTGTTTCTTTAATGTTCCCGACGGCGGCACTCATCCTTTCCGACTATTTGTCTCTCACCAATGGGTCGATAATCGTAAACCTATGTGGGATAGCAGCTGGAGGCTAGGAAAGGATGTAATGGTAGTACTGGTGTGAGAAATACCAGGGTTCCATTGTTAGGTGCTCCTGCCGCCGCGATACAACTGAAAGATTGTTGAAAGCGGCGTAAAACCCCATTTAAATCAAATCAAAGTTTCTTTAATGTGTTTATAAGTCAGAAACCCCTTTTTTAATACGGTAATAATTAACTTAAAGGTAGGTATCGATTTTTTTTTTTTTTTCATATCACAGATTTTAATTATTTCTATTTCCTCTGGTATGCTATTGGAATACAATATGTCGAAAAGTAGTTTTGTAAAAAGATTAATCCGAGACCGTTGAGAAGAATATGTGATTATCCACGTGGTGCGAATAACCGTTGTAACCTTGAATTTAATTTGAATTACATCACATCAACGTCATCGTTACGTCATCAGGAGTAATGTTCCCTAGCCGGTCATTAATTCTATAAAGATCAGTCCAAAACTGTCTTAAGCGTTTTTACGAATATAAACACATACCGTAGTTTTGCGCCAACCCTTTCATGTGACATGAATTAGGACGTTGGCTGTTTAGCTAGTAAATTTGTTACCTTCTTTGGTTTTCCGCTGAAGCTTTCCGATATAACCACAAGAAGCCACTTTAGGCCTATTAGATTACCACAAAGACAATACCTGACTCAACTTAAAGTATTAAATTTTCGTTTGAGTTTATTTTTCGGCACTTGATTTTTTTTTTCTTATGTAAGTTTAAGAAACATCGATACCTCCCTTTAATACCTTTCCTATTATTTTCAGCAAGAATCATCAAGGCTCCTTTTCCCGTGTTTCATCACGGATCAAATTCATTTCCGAAAGGAACTTTTCTTATGATCCTACATTGTCCTATGAAAGTTAAAAAAACAGTCTGATAAATGGTTTAAATGGTAATCTGTAAGGCCCTTTTCCTGTGTTTCCAATGCCACAATAATTTCATGAATCTTTGAAGAGAATCCGATAAAAAGAACTGTTTATTTAGTTGCGTTAACAAAGATATTTCAATCAAGTTCTCGTAAGGCAACTTTTCCCTTGATACTTAAATTTTTGTATAATCATTCTGTTAAAGTTAAAATGGATCCAACGAAATACTGGGTCTTCATTATTATGACTAGAGTAATAGAAAAAATAATGTGGTCCCTTTTTACATGATACTTGACGGATCGTATCCAATTCTGAAATGAATCATCCTATACTGCATTTAAGAAAGTTTTTCATAAGGCCCCTTTTCATGTGATATTTCCTGTATCAGATCAACAATTGTAATGGTGGTACAATCAATCTGTGTAATCCGTGCAATTCATTGTGATAATGAGGATTATATAGTGAAATTTTCATAGGGCCCCCTTTCCAATGATACTTTATAGAACAAACCTAATTTCAAAAAGAAGTATTCTAATGAAGTTACATTTTGTAAAACTTAAGAGAAAATCAACGAAAACAGTGGACTGAATTGTGTCAAGAATTTTGTAATAAAATTTTCATAATGACCCTTTTCCCGTGAAACTTAAAGAAATCATAACCAGTTAAAAAGGGACAATCTATAATGATGTATAGTTTGAAGAAAATGATAAAGACTTACATGTAGAACTTTTTTATGATAATGACGTGTTAGTCATAAAATTTCCATAAAGCCCCTTTACTTGTCTCACTTAACAGTTCAGACCCTATTTACAAATGATTGTACGAAAATTCCATTAAAGTTTGGAGAGAATCTGATAAAGATTGAGGACATTCAGCCCCTTTTCTTGGATACTAGACAGGTCAGGATTAATTTGGAAATAAACAATCCTAATGCTGCTACAAATATTATGTGATAGTTTGAACAGAATCCGATGAAACCGTGGACTTTATTGTGGTACAAGGATTTTGAAATTAAATTTCATTTGGCTCCTTTCCCTATGATACCTAATGGTCAGGTCTAATGTCAAAATCAACAACCATTATTTTTGTACAATCATTCTGTAAGAAAGTTTGAAGAAAAGCGGATGAAAGCCTAGGACTTGGTAACAAGGATTTATAAATGAAATTTTCATAATGCCCCTTTTCCATGTTTCTTGACTTTTCAAACCCCATTTCGAAAAAAGGGACCATTATGACCTTACATTAATTCTGTGAAAGTTTCAACAAAATTTGATCAAAGCTGTGGGCTTCATTGCGTAAATAGGGATTTTTAATTAATTTTTCATACAGCCCCTTTTCCCGTCTTACTTGATGAAAATGAACCAATTCCAAGGGAATTATACTTTCAAAAGTATAATCATTCTGTTTGAGTATGAAGACAACCCAATGTAATCTGTAGCCTTATAGCATTAATTAAGATGAAAGACTAATAGAATTATTCATTCGACCCGGAACTAAGCTTTGAACTCTTTGAACACCTTCATTGGCCGCCATTCTGTCAAACGTATTTGTTTGTTTGGCTTAGGTCGAAAACCAACCATTTTAATTAATACTTTTAACATTAATAGCCACAAATTTCGCAAAATTACGCCGTAAAAAATTGAAGCGTAACTTCTTTTTTGAGTCAATGGAAGGTTCAAAGAAGTAAGTGGGCGGGGCCAGCGATTGGTCTATTGAAAGGGATCTACTTATATTATAGTCAATTGGGCGATCCAAGAGTGAATAGATCATTGGCCCAACCTACTGACCTCCTTCAGGAAACTCTACTTAGATATTAAACGGTGTAATAGCCACTAAATGTAACAAAAGAAATAAACAAGAGGACCATGATGGTCCTAAATCGCTCCCCTGAGTATGATGGTTCATGGATTTATGATAAATACAAAATAGCAAAGCCCTCTGTCTAATAATTTTGGAGAAGATGTTTAAGGATTTCACTTTAAATCCTAGGTATATTGATGATCCCACCATATAGCACTAATTTCCTGAATATGGTAATGCTTTGAAGTATAGACATCAATACATACCAAGTATAAAAGCTCTAAGCCTAATGGTCTGGGAGAAGAAGGTTTTCAAAGATATCGTTATTTATTCCTAACTAAAATTAGGGATTGCACAGAAAAGGGCTTTTGTTTTAAGTAATTTGGTAGAGGGTCAATGGCTGATGATATGTACCAAGTATCAAAGCTTTAGGCTTTATGGTTCGGGAGGAGAAGATTTTCAAAGATTTCCTTCTTTATTTCTATGTAAAATCAGGGATCAAAAAGAAAAATGCTAATTTTCAGAATACGGTAATTCTTTGAAGTATTTTGGTATAGGGTCAATAGTTGATGATGTTTAATAAATATCAAAGCTCTAGTCCTTATGGTTTGGGAGAAGAAGATTTTTAAAGGTTTCCTTCTTTTATTCTATGTAAAATCAGGGATCACAAAGAAAAGGGCCAATTGTCAGTATATTGATAGAGGGTTAATAGATGATGATGTATACCAAATATCAAAGCTGTAGGCCTTATGGTTTGGGACAAGAAGGTTTTTCAAAGATTTCCTTCTTTTATTCTATGTAAAATCACGAATTGCCCAGAAAATGGCTATTTTTTCAGAATACGGTAATTTTTTGAAGTATTTCAGTAGAGGGTAAATAGATGATGATTTGTACCAAATATCAAAGCTCTAGGCCTGATGGTTTGGGAGAAGAAGATTTATAAAGATTTCCTTCTTTATTTCAATGTAATGATCACAAAGAAAAGGGCTAATTATCAGAATACGTTAATTCTTTGAAGTATTTTGGTAGAGGGTCAATAGATAATGATGTATACCAAATATCATAGGCCTTATTGTTTAAGAGAAGAAGATTTTCAAAGATTTCCTTCTTTATTTCTATGTAAAATCAGGGATCGCCCAGAAAAGGGCTAATTTTCAGAATACGGTAATTCTTTGAAGTTTTTTGGTAGAGGGTCAATAGATGATGATTTGTACCAAATATCTAAGCTCTAGGCCTTACCGCTTGGGAGGAGAAGATTTTTTAAGTTTTTTCACTCCGTTGCCATGGCAACCAGAGTTCTTCATTGATTTCAATTCTTTGAAGTATTTTAAAAGAGCATGACCTAAGGATCATTTCTGTAAAGTTTTGTTGAAATTCCATGGTTAGTTTAGGAGGAGAAGATTTTTTTTGTAATTGTGAACGGACGGACGGACGGACGGACGACGGACGATGACCGATTACAATAGCTCCCCAAGAGCACTTCGTGCTCAGGTGAGCTAAAAAGGTGGATTATCTACATAATCGTCGTAATCACAGCTTGAATAAACTTAAGTTTCAACGTTAATATCGCCCAACAACAAAAATGCGTCTTATCAATGTCGCCTTAAGTTGGAGTTCAAATGTCCCCGTTGGTCAAAATGAATGATTTTATTGGTCGATTGATTCTATGATTGACAGACGCCATCCGTCAATTCTTGAATGGTATTTTATCGTGTGCCGAGGCAACGGTTTTGTTAATACCTGTGAATAGTTAACAAATTAAGAAATTAAAATGATTATCTTAAATGGCGTTCAGGTTTAATTATACGCAGAAGAAAATCAATTAATACACAACGCAATTTATTTGCCTCTTTCATGCACCCTGTTTTTTGTAGGAAACAGCATTACTTTAGTTTACCCTTTCCTGTAAAATCGCTTGTTTTCACGATCACAAGGGAAAACGTTGTAGAAAAAGAAGAAATTACTTGTCACAAGAATTTTTTTCTTTGTCCACAATGTTTCTATGAAATAAGCCTATTATTTCTCTGTTTACACACAGTTAGATTAAGCGTCTACAACAGCAATTTCTTCATTTTCCGAAATGTTTTCAAAAGCTTTTTTCTTGAGGGGCGTAGTGGGAAGTGGGAATAGGTTAAAAGGTGCTGATTTTAGTACCTAACTTTAGAGTTTGGCTAATACAGTTGCATGTACCAGACGTACCAGAGTCGCACAACACCCATTATTACTAAATACCATAATCTACAGCAGCGTAATTGAATAATTGGTATTTACTTTTTAAGTTTATTTTATCTCTTATTAACTACATGGGACTTTTTTACGATTAAAAGGCATAAATAATGGTTTACACCGGTGATTTTATCATAAATTGCAGTAGAACCGTTTGATAAAAAAGTCCTTTTCTTCGAATTCTACTTCAATTCAATAACTTTTAAATGCAAATACTCGCGAGATGAGATGAAAACAGCGAGATCTTTTTAATTAAAAATGATAAATCGATGTGCTTTAAAGTATTCAAAAAAGGTAAACAATTGCATATTTCCAATTCTTGCACTAATAAAATTTACAATGGTTTGAAAATAATCAATGTAATAACTATATTTGTGACTTCATTACATCACTGATCACATCATTAAGTGTCATCTCAAGTTTTAAATTAACTTTAACTGTATTTTCTTGTTGATAGTAACATCGCAGAAAATACAGAACATTCGCAAAAAAAATTGTACAATAATGTATAGAAAAAATGTGGAAAGATTTACAGAAAGATGTTTTTACTAATTTCTAATCAGTTCATATGAAATTCCCAATATTGTAAATGAAAATTAAATACATCATTAGTATTGACCTGACATTTAAAAAAAATAAACAAATCACATAGAAATGGTTTGATTGTAACTCCCTTATATGAAGAAAAGAGAGCCCGAGAGCTTAAGAATCTATGGTATTTTTAAACATTTATTTAAAAGTTAAAAGTTAAAGTTTTAAGTATTTATTTTTAGCCTGAGATTGCGTAGCGATCTGAGTCTAAAGTTACCCAGGTAAAAGTTCAAAACACACAGAGTTTAATGTGAAAACTTCGAACGCATTTAGTCTTCTTACGCATGAAAAGTACATCGGACCTGGTTGCAGGAGTTTGAGTATTTATTAATACGTCCGATTGATCTCGGGTCAGAGGCAGGAAAGACCAAGACGAGATTCGACTCATTTTCATATTAATATACAGAGCGTTCATGTGAGCTTTCTGCGTAGAAAATTTAATTTCATTTGTGGATTAAATAAGTATGTGCTTTGTTTTATTTGGATTTACGAGCATGTTGTTATTCGTGCACCAATCGAGAATAGAGCTTAAACTTCTCTGAAGATTAGTTTGATCTTCTAACGATTCATTTTCCAGATGAGTAAAGTGTCGAGTCATCAGAATAAAGATCCAAATTTGAGATTTTGGTACTTTAATCATTTATATAAATTAAGAATAAAATAGGGCCTAAAAAAGAGCCCTGTTGGACCCCGCTGACTAAAGTTTTCAAAGATGAGTACATGTTCTTGTATTTAAAACATTCTGTTCTTTCGTTCAAAATTGATTTGAAAAGTGACAATGACTTCTCGGAAAAAATAAGTAGCTTTAACTTGTGCATTAGAATTTCGTGATCGACCAAATCGAAAGCCTTTCTAATGTCTATAAAAAAACAGAACCAATGACTTTTCCGTAATCCACGTCATTCAGCCATTCATCTACTAATCGGATAAGTGCTGTTTGACATTAGTGTACCTGGATGTATTTGCCGTAATTTTTGAATACATGAAATTATTCGGTTAAATATGAAGTAATAATAATTTCTTGTTTAGTATAACACATATCCCTTTGTAAAAAAGAATTACACCAAACACTCAAAAGTCTTCATTTCTGAACAAAATACGTTGAATTATTTAGACCTAACTTCAAAGCGCACGAATATATACATGTATGTTTATGTCGAGCCAGCAGATTCAATATTAATTTTTCAGGGACGTCGTATTCAAATTATATATCAGACATCATACAACCTGCCTTTCGAAGAAATTGGAAATCAAGAAGGTTTTCATTTCCTTCATCCTTTCTCTATTTTATTGATTTATGTGTAGCTGTCATCAGTATGGATTTTCAAAGAAGCCGCTTTTTTTAGTTACACTAGATGTCACGTTTTCTCACCTAGCTGAAATTTCAAGGTAAATAGCCTTCCCCGTTTTGGCTTTCTCAACAAGAAAACAAAACAAAAAAAACAAACTTAAATATCGTTATGAGAAGCTATTTCTTCATTTTGCACATCGTTTTCTTGCCAGAATGAGAGAGATAATTATAACTCTGCCTCCTTGAAATTTTCCTCTGCAAATTCTTACCCTATACTTGTACCAGTCTACAATTTTCTTGTTTAGGAACGCGTTAAAATTTTGTCCAAAAGGGAATTTTCTCAAATTTTTGAAAAATGGTAAAACACATTTACAAAAAAATTGCTTGTTAAGAGCTGTCTATCCATTTTCTGCAATGTTTTGGAAATTTTTTTTTTTTTTTTTTTAATTCCACTTTAGACATGCTGTATGATATGAGACATGCTACTTGTAGCCGTTCCTTAGTTTGTAATGTAATGGTAACACTGTAGATAGAGGTACATGTACTCAAAACTTTTATCTACATTTCAAAAATGATCAACTTCTGTTTTCTGGAAATTATGTGGAATAATTGATATGATATAAACTCTTTCCCATTTATGCAAAACTTTAGACCTGTCCCTATTCAAAAGTTTAGTAGACAAAAATCAAAGTGGGTTTCATTCGAAAAATAACCTTTCAGTAGGGTAGAAAATACTTTGGGAAAAGAAGAAATTGCTTGTTACAAGTAATTTCCTCTTTTGCTACAATGTTTTCTCAAATATGACATCACAGGGACATAAAAACCAGGGCAGTTTCTTCTTTTCCAACAATGCTTTCTATTGAATAGGATTGTTAATATTTGAATTGTACTTACATTTAATGTTGTCTGTGTCATTTGAATTTGGACAAGTCTCAAATCTAGCAAAACATTAGTGGGCTAAAAAGGGGAATGAAGATGATACTGATTTGTGCATGCTGTGGTGATTGTGTGTATACTTTTTGAAGAAAATGTAATGTAGTATTGGTGAATAAATATTCAGATTGCCAAGACTTTACATTTGATTTCGTTTAAACTCATTACCTCATAATTCTGCTTTTTATTTTCTAACAATGTAACACTCCAGGACAAACAAGGTGGAAAATGAAGAATTTGTAACAAACATTTCTGCAATTTCAACATTTATTTCTACACCCATAAAACAAGATCATGAAATTCTTTAAACTTAATACAATATCTGCAATTTATTTGGATTTTGATCAATCTACATTATTGTTGTCTGGTAATTCGTAAAACAATAAAGCTTCACCAACATTCTTAGTTAAGGGTTGTATAAAATTTGTTGGTGTACATACATAGCATGATTTATTATACACATCTTAATTTGAACTGGCATAACAATTGGTTAATTGAAATATTTTTCTATGGCGCCTGTTGAGTAAAAGCTACCCCCCCCTGTGAAATATCTTGAAAATGAGATCATACCCAGGTCAATTAGATATACTATTTCCTTAATCTTTAGCGAGAATATATATAAAGGTAGGATGTCCCATCTAAGTATACAAAATCTTCTGAGAGCGTAAACTTTGATCCCGGTCACTTTGCATAGCTCAAGAAACTTGAACAATTTTGAAAATGATTCTTTGTTTTTTATTCATTTATTTATTTATTTATTGGAATTTTATTTGTTAATATCATTGAAGAGTATTGTAGACCTAGCTGCTCAAGACTTTCTTGAAGAATTTAATTTATTATATACACATAAAAGATACGGATTAAAATCTAGCTATATAATACAACTTGACAGAAAAAAAACTATTCGGCGTGTACAAAAAAACCGTATTCGTCGAGTACCGTTAAACACGTACTACTTTTTTTTGTGTATTGACGTTCGGGGTTTTTCGGAAAGTTGGTTATTTCTTAACCATTTATGAGAATTTTCTTAATGTCATGTCCTAAAAGGTATATGATAAAAGGAATATTACAACAGTCGGTCCCATCAAATAAAAATATACCTACACACAATTCTCGAACACGATAACAACAAATAGAAAAAAGACACTGTTGTAATATTCCCTATGTATTGACTGACCTAAGAAAATATTGTTTCTTATTTATTGATAAAATGGTTTCAAATTATAATGCTCCCTATGAATGAACAAAAGAAATTTAGTTTGTGAAAAGGAGAACTACTAGTACTTGATTTATCTTCAATTTTACATGGCTTCTGCAAGTTCTTTTTCAATTTTGAACAGTCTATTATTTATTTTATAAAAGGTTACAAACCCACATGTACCTTTCCTCTCTCTAGACTACGGCTTGCTTTCACTCTCTCTCTCTCTCTCTCTCTCTCTCTCTCTCTCTCTCTCTCTCTCTCTCTCTCTCTCTCTCTCTCTCTCTCTCTCTCTCTCTCTCTCTCTCTCTCTCTCTCTCTCTCTTTCATTCTTTCTCTCTCCCCTCTCACTCTCTGTCTGCCCTTCTCTGTCTTAATGTCTGTCTATCTCTTATTAAAGACTTAGTTAAACAAATACAATTTTGTTCATTTGAAAGCCTGTTGTCCTACAGACATATATTAATTCTGTTTAACCCTTGTCATGCTAAATAAAATATCCTACAATATTACATTAAAACCAAAGGACTGAAAGCACTTGAAGCACCAAGTGCGGGTTAATATTCATTTTGAAAATTCACTATTCAACAGTCCTGATTTAACCCATTCCTGTTCAATCCAAAGTTTATATGTCACTGTGTTTTCATACTTTAGAAAACATAGCGAAAAAAATAATAAATTGCTTTCATCATAAACTCGCTTCGGTCGGAACACCTTGTTGACATTGACTTCTTTCTTCCCAAAAATTTATTGGAACTTTTAACCCCTGTCATGTTGAATTAAATCATCTACGGAATCGCATTAAAATCAGAGGCCTAATGACTACAAACGCTAATTTTGGATTAACCCTTGTCATACTGAACCCGGAATATTACTGTTTTTTAAAGTAGTTATATACAAAGATCAGTCTGCACCACCCTTTCAAGGGAGAGTTTTTTATAATCAATTGTCAAAAGAAAAATTGATCCACAGTTAGAGCTTCACAGTGCTTTCAGTCTTTTGATTTAGATGCAATCCTCCTCAGAAATTTTACTCTGCATGACGAGGGTTAAAATTTGTTTTGGAAATGTATCAAAAGATAAACTCTGAATAGAAAAGCAAGTACTGTAGACTAAGATCGGAACGCATATATGCGCAGGCTTATCTTTGTCTCCACATCCTGCCAAAAGAGGAATATTCCGGTTCCAGCACGACAAGGGTTAAGACATACGTATATAACGGTTTAATCACTTTGAACAAAATAATATTGTCTCAATTAGCTATATACGGGATAAGTGAGGTATCCAGATATCGGACTGATTGGTCTTCGGATTCTCGTAATCTAAATCCCCTTCTAAAGCGATTCTACAAAATTTCCAGATGTTTTCTTTGCACGGGGTTAGGGAAAGAAGGACGTAGGTGCCTAGAAGTGTATATGAACTTACTTCACACTTGCTCCAATCATAAAAAGTCTCTTCCTGATATCACCTCCCTTTAGTGCTATCAGTTTGGTTAGGGTTTAAAATATTTGTCATCTTCTTTACTATTAGGGATCTATCAAAAATGGGTTAAATTTCTCTTTTATTAAATTTTGTTTAAACTTAGTCTTGTTTAAACAAGCGATATTTTCCTTATTCGGGACCGTTATCCCACATATATTTATATCTGTTGTTACCTCTTGTTCATTTTGCACGGACCATTAGTTCATAATGGGTCCTTTTCGGGTCTTTGGTGTAGCTGTGGCTGGAACTATAAAGGTAAAATCAAAATAGTGTTTTGTCAGTCTGGAGACTTTCGGTAAGCTATAACAAACTTTGTGACGGCTACCCATAGATTTCTACAGGATTCTAATTTTGTCATAACCACCAGGTGGCACTTTAGTCACATTAATGGGGATGGATCCTTTATTCCTCCTAGAATGGCTAGCCGTCGTTATGATTTTGTTATCGCTAATCGTAATGCAGGCAAATGCTCGCCAACACCATGTCAACCACATTAACTAATACCTTGCACATGAACAGTGGCCACCCTATTGAGCATGTATGGGTTTTGCTTCGTTGACCGGGTGTTTAGCGTGCTCGACTCGTAATCGGATGGTTGCTGGTTCGAGTCCCATCGGAGGAGAGTTATGTATTTGGACAGGGCACTTTACAGATAAAGTCCCAGTCCAAACATGTAATTCGTTGGTTTGGCACTTAACGTCGTAACTGCAGTTTGAATAAGCTGTAGCTACGACTTTTAAGTCACCGAATACCAAAACTGTTCAGTGTAAATGTCTACTAACGTCGAGTTTATTTAAGAGATGAAGAGAACATTTTTTGTTTTCATGGAGGTATGAACCGAAAAAAACTAATCACACTGTATGAATACGCGAAGCGGATTCATACATGAGTGTGATTAGGTTTTTCGGTTTATACCTTCATGGAAAACAAAAATATTCTCTTCATTTCTTATAATTCAATAGCATCGAGCGAAAAATGCAACAACTTTACAAATTTTGATACGTATGGAACTATTTTGTGCGGAAGCATATAAAATGGCTGCGTGCTCAAAATTTGTTCATGGAGGTATGAATTAAATTTTCGACCAATCAGATTGCCTGATTTTGATAGATGAAACTAAATATTAAATTATATCTGTCCAAATGAATAATTTGATTGGTCAATCGATTGTTGGATTGATAGCGACAATCCGTTATTTAGTTAATCTTACGTGCTATTTCTATATTGATATAGTTTAATATTTAGTTTCGTCTATCAAAATCGGGCGATCTGATCGGTCGAAAAATTTAATTCATACCTCCATGAACAAAATTTTGAGCACGCAGCCATTTTATATGCTTCCGCACAAAATTGTTCCATTCAAAAAGGTATCAAAATTTGTAAAATTGTTGCATTTTTCGCTCGATGCTATTAAATTATAAGAAATGAAGAGAATATTTTTCGCGTATTCATACAGTGTGATTAGTTTTTCGGTTCATACCTACATGAACACAAAAAATATTCTCTTCATCTCTTAAATATTTACATTAATCACACTTTTTCTTATACAGTCGGAAATTTTTGTTAAAACGCCAAAAAAGTTTTCGAAGGGGGGCTTCTTTATTTATAATCGGGTGCATCTTTGTAAAAGGATTTCACCATACAAATTTATCCTGGTGCTTGCTTACGATAATCAAATAGAACTGCAAAAGACTATGAATTATTCCTGTGAATTCTGGTTGAAACAGAGCAAATACACTCTGAGAAGAAATTTTCAAAGTTCAACTACACTCCATATATGGAAAATAGCCCAGCCATTATGGTGATTTTTTTTCGGAAAAAAAATCTGTACGGCATCTATTCAGACGTCATCTAAGTAAAATTCCTTTGAAGTTTGGTTGAAAACATTTTTTATTTTCCCCCACTATATACCATATATGGTTTTAGACCTCCCCTCATTCAAAATTCTTGAGAAATCTGGAAAAAGATCACTCGAGGATCATAACTTGTGAATATAGTTTTCACTACAAACAAAATATGGAAAAGCTTTCGAGAAGTTCAAAGTTTTCGAAGTTTATATCGTATATTAGAAATTATCCCCTATAATTAAAAGCCATGTATTTTTTAGAAAAAAAAATCTTATCAAAGTTGTTTGAAGAAAACTGACAATGGCTTATCTAAGAATCAATTTTGTTAAATTAGATTGAAATCTACTCTGTAGTTTCTGGGGAGAATTATTTTCCAATCGCGGCTGTCAATCAAATTATCAGTCGACCGATAAAGTAATTCATAGATCTCCAACATTGGCAGCGATTTTTGTCAACCTATTTTGTTGGTTTGGAGACTTAAACTTCGTTTAGGCGTTAATCGTCGTTAGGTCGCCAACCAACTATCCTACATTTTTGTTACATACTACTGGCCTTAGGCGCCGTTTAAAATCGAAGCAGGTCTTCCTATTCGGAGTCAATAGGCGGAGCTAACGAAGCAAATGGGCAGGGCCATCGAGAAAGGGAATTCACAAATATTGATTTACAAGGACATATGGGTTTTAATACGTGATTTTTGGCTATCTATTATTGGGCATGAGATATTAAGGCAAGTTCTTTTCAGCTAACGGCTGTACGTGTAAAAATTATTTAAATCATTTCGGGTTATGCGGCAACGTATCGGCTTGCTCCTAAAGAGTAAACTTTACTAGACAATTAGCGACTGACATTCAAGTTGTGTGCATAAATTCGCAGTAGATCGCCCTCCTCTAAAACAATTGCAACCACAGCCTAACATTAGTTACTAATCGTTAGAGAAAGTCTACAGTTAAAATTACACTGTAACACAAACACAACAAGGTTGGCAAAACAAAGAATTACAGAAAATACTTGCTCACAAAGAACTAATGAAGAGAACGATTATATAAATATACCAACAAATCTATTTGTATGATAATGTTAAGATCGCTAGTATACTTTCTTCATAGATTTCCCTGTTGTGAAATCAGGACTTTTGTACTGAAGGATATTATAATGGCGCAAGAAATAAAGCAAATATGGCCTATTTAGGACCCTAAGAAGGTCTATTGTCAAAACTGGGATAGCCTTGAACATGTATGGTTATTCGTAATAAAGCACATCTCAAGACACTACATTAACGTGCTATGAATTCGGTATTCTCTAATTTTCAAAACAAATGACTTGTCCCGTGATAGAAAATATGACGGCAAACCATCGTTTTAAAGGATGGGATGCAATATCTAGCCGTAATAGATATACGTTTTTCTGTGAAGGCTGACTATTACGCCAGTGGTAAAAAATCCAGACCCTTAACCCAATAGAAAATCCCGCGAACCCAAATCAAATTTAGGTCTAAGTTAAAAAATATAGATTTAAAAAGACATCTGTCGAGCCATTTCTTTGCTGTTGTTGTTGAATTACCGAGTAGAATTATTCTTGGTTGAAATCGTGTATTTTTTTCTCCATTTTTGACACCCTTTTTCGCTTTTTAAGTGACCCATTGCATTTGTTGCACCAGACAAGTTGTACAAACAAAGACAATAGTCATATCGTTGAAATCAAAGTGATTCTACGCTGATTATGCCCTGAAAACTATTTTCTATAACTAGGTCAACTTGGCGAACGTTATGGAAGACCATTACAAAACGCATTATGGATAGCCGGAAGTCCCCAGACTGTTCGTCGGGAGCTCGGTCATTGGATTTGAAACACACACAAAAAAAGGATTAAAATACAGAAAATTATAGCTTTTGTTATATCACTTTGTGGGTCAGTGTTAGTGGTCCTGGTATAACCGCTAAAGGCTCGATTATACGCTAAACACCGCTACTAAGGTCGTTTAAGTGATTCTGTTTTGCATAGAAGTAAATTGATAAAAACTCTTTAAATTCAAAACAAGCAATAGTTGAACTACGGTATATGTAAGTTTGTAGTATCCCCTGATTGAATTCCACCGTAAGTTTCAAAGTTTTTTATCAAGAGGCCATATACGGGCTCCAATCGGCTTGTGCTATTTCATTTTACGGTATGTTTTCAAGTCACTCAAAGACTTAACAACACTTCAAACACGATCATCGAGTTACATATATGCAGTTATGAGAACACTACAGAACTTCTTTTATAAGAATGTAATGTAACTGTTCATATCATAGATGCACGTAAAACTTGCGAAAATACAAAGGCATATAAGCATAATATCTACAAGCATAAAAGTTTATGATAAATGACACGAAAAAAGCAACATTGCATATAAACAATATAAAAGATGTCAAAAGATGATTCAGAAGTGATTTATGCATATTGGAATAATACATTTAAAAAAATAGAACTTGAAGTCGAAAAAAACATGAATGAAATAAACAAGAACAATATAAAGAAAAAAAAAATAACAGCAAATATGGTGAAAAAATAAAAAACATACATAGATCATAAAGAAACAATAATAATTTACTATTTACTATTTTCGGCAACGCCAACAGCGCCAGGATACTAACAAAATGAGTTTTGTCATTATCGTAGGCAACTCTTGTCATTTACAACAGATGAAATATTTTGTTTATGCAATTATCTGCATCTTCCAAATGAACAGCATCCGTGATCGTTGTTTTCCTTAACCTTTCTCCCCTAGTTACAATTTCTACAGATTTATTATAACATTTAAGAAATTCTGTTAGACGATACACTCTTACTTAGTCAATGGCATAGCTTAGAAATACGGGTGTATCTTCTTTATTCAAAATTTTACAAAAAAGACAATTGTTCCTATTACTCTTTGATTGTTGTTATGCCACTCAAGAATAATGCATGTTAAGGCTAGGGTTGCGTAAAAAGCGGGTGGAGCAAGGATATTATCATTCACGAAAACGTTTCTCTGAAGGCGTTCTTGGTTAAGAAAAATGAATAAAGATAGAGGAGGAGGTGCATGAAATTAAAACAATCGTTGGTCATCACCAAGAGTAATATTTGTATCTACCGACTTATTAGAATCAAAGCAATGAAAGTGGTCAATTGACATCTAAGCTTAGCTAAACAGCTAACATTTTATATTTCGGTTTAATATTTGACGTATATAAAAGAGAGAAGTAACATTTCAAAACAATTTAAAACCTAACTATCGCAGAAAAGTTTGGATTTTAAAAGCTATTGTCTGCCAGTTAAACTCACTCCCTTCAGGAAAGTTATGTTGCAGAGAACACTGAACCATCAGTGTGAGACCAACGTACAATGAAGTTATATTTGCGTACCATTGACGTCTTTCTTAACATCGAATAAAACTTCGAGACTGAATAACGCAGCAGAAAGAGGAAACTTCAATCAAACCATTCCGCCTTAGCCCGTTACAGTTCAGTCGGTGAAATCCTAAACGTTAAACCTTGCGTATTTAGCTTCGATTCACGGAGTTACCCTACTATTAATTTAATTGGCTAATCGCGTCTGTCAATCAAATAACCAGTCAAACAATGAAATCATTCATAGAGACTGGAAGTTAACTATTTGAACTCCGACAGTAGCCGCCAACCAAACGATCTACTTTTTTGATGGACTCCGAATGCGTCCATCACTGGTACCCAGTTTGGACAATCCAGAATCATGCTAGTTGCTTAGAAGAGAAGTAGTGTCAAGTTAGGTTCCATTTTGTTATTTTTCAAAACCTGTCTCCCCAAAACAACTGATGCGTGATACGAGGATTCTACATAATTCGTAGAACTCGTGAGGACTTCACTTAAATACGAAAATACCTTCAAATAACCAGCTCACCGTAAGTGCGGTCACGGTTTTAATAACGCGCAGTCCTTCAATCATAATGTGCGAATTTGCCTTCTTTCTTTAGAATTCAGCATTATTTTGAATTATCTTTCAATGCATTACCAAACGGTACAATTTTGGAATAGTTATATGCATCAATTAAAATCGCTTCGAAGTTGAAAACCAATACCAAGATAGGGTTAAGAAACGAGCAATTTCTCCTTCTCTCACAGTGTTTCCTTTAATATGCATTTCTTCAGGGGTGTAAAAAGCATGATTGTGTGGGAATGGGTTGAGCTGCATATGGATAACAGAAGGTTTACACTTTACACTTCCGACTTTATACTTCATACTTCTGACTTCACATTTACGACTTCACACTGTCGTCTCCACACTTCCCACCCCATACTTCCGACTTCACAGTTCATACTTCCGAGTTCTCTCTTCAGAATTCCGAGTTCACTATTCCGTCTCTCGTCTTCATACTTCCTTCTTCATCTTCAAACTTCCGACTTCACAATTCAAACTTCATAAGTGTAATGGGTGAAGTATGAAGTCGGAATGTTGAAGGCTTAAGTCGAAAGTTTCAAATGTGAAGTCGGAAGTCTGAAATCGAAGAAATTAAGAGTAAAGTCGGAGGTTTGAATCGTTAAGTCGAAGATTTAAGGGTTAAGTCGGAAGTTTGAAATATGAAGTAAATAGTGTAAAGTTTAAAATGAACTTCCAACTTTAAACTTTCAACTTCACATTTACGACTGCAAACACTTCTTATTATTTACTTCACACTTCATACTTCTACCTTCAAGAGTCATACTTACGACTTTACGTGTCCGACTTAGCACTTCACATTTCAAATGTCCGACTTTATACTCCTAACTTACGCCTAAATACTTGTGACTTCAAACTTCATTCTTCGGACTAACACTACCGACCTCACTTTTTTTGTTTGTTTTTTGTTGTTTTTTTGTTTTTTTTTTTTTTTTTTTTTTGTTTTGTTTTCGTTTTTGTTTTGTTTTAAACACTTGGCTTTCGAACACTTCATTTTCCCGAATTCACACTTCAAACTTCACATTCCAGCTTCATTCCTCAAACTTCAAGCTAAAAATGTATCTCTCCAAACTTCGCGCTTTGCAAATCATATTCATCACTTTAAATTTTCAATTTTAAACTTCAATTTTCAAACTCCTGACTTTACATTTCAAGCTTCCGACTTTACAACTCATATTTTAAACTGCACTCTTTAATTTTAACACCTCAAACATCCAACTTCACATTTCATAATTTACACTTAAAACTTCTTACTTTAAAGCCGATTTGTAGATGTGTAAATGTTTGAAGTCAGCACGGGTGTCTGACCTAAGAATTCAGATTTGATATATACGAAGTTTTAAGTGTAAAGTTTTGAAGTCTGAAGTGGAAATTTATGAAATTGCCAACAGTCTTTCATACTTCTCTATACCATCCGATATATTCATGTCTCACTCACACTAGAATCCAGCAGTGACATTAAACAAACGGGTATATCATTTTCGAGCGCTTTTGAAAAAATGCGAACCTTAAGTAAGCTCTGTTAAGCAATATATCCACTCTTTCACTTTTCCAATGACTGATAAGGAAGACCGACGACATCAGAAAGGACGTTGAACAACGGGGGATACTTCCTTTTAGTTTTAGCCATTCATAAGGTATAAATATAATACAAAGTACATAGCATATAAGGTTATATGTCAAATGCCCGTGATGTAAATTCATGAATTTCCTGTTGGTTTCTGTGAAGTGACCTGATTAGAAACTGGTTTTCCTCAACACTTCCTACCGGAATCCACGTTGTCCTGAAAAGATACGATTGCACACCTGAGCTTTCGGTACCGTTTCAGAAGGTTGACGCGGTTGACATTCTAGGTATGTAAAGCAGATGGTCCTGGAAACAGCATTGGTATATTCTTGAAATTTTGCTAGTCCAACGACGATGTAATGATTGTACGCCCAGTGACGACATCTTAAGAGATAATCGATGACGTTGCCGCTTCTGTATTAGTGCTTTTTCATTCTGAAGCCGGAATATTCCTGTTTGGGCAGAAGGAATAGGCAAAGATCAGCCTGCATATATGTCTACACCACCTGCCTGCCCCTTTCAAGCCAGAACTATTTATAAAATCGGTTTTCAAAAGATTGACATTCAACTAGTGACCCGAAGATTTTGGTGCTTTGATTTTAGTGTAATTCTAAGCAAGATTATATTCAGCATGAAAAAGGGTAAATTACTCAATTCCGGGAAAATTTTCCAAAATCTTTCGATTGATATGGATTGAATTATTGAATTGTGTATAAATAAGCTAACTATGGTAAAAAGTTAACTTACAGGCTGATACGAATTTTACCCTTTCCTGTTTTTCAAAATTTAGACCAGTCCAAATTCAAGTGTTTTGCAGATGACAACTTAAAGTTGATTTTTGTGAAAAAATAATCAATAAATAGGATAGAGAATATTGTATCAAAACACTAGACCGTAAAAACAAGGGATTGAACAGGAATTGGTTAAAATTTTAAAGAAAATGTGTAGATTTTTGTTGCCGATGTTTTTAACATGGTAACCTTGGTCGTTTTTGTCTAGTCAGATTTGTTATGTATTCTGTTATCTTACGGATCAAAGAATGCTTTTATTCGTTCGTTACATGCTACATTCTTCGCGTGAATATTATGAACTAGTTTCATGGCATGCGTCTTTTGTCAAAAAAAATGCATTCAATTTTTGTAAACTATGCGATAGCGACTGCGCCCGATTGTCCAACTGATATGGTTTAAAAATTGCAATTATTTTGGCCAGTAACATGTAAAAAAACTGCAAAACGGCTGGTTGACGACGTTAACGTAGTAAATGCAGTATCAATAAGCTGTAGTTACGACGTTTAAATCGTCTAACAAATAAGAAAGCTTCACAATAAATTTCGCACATTGTCGGACTTCGTAAATCACTGCCGGTCTAATTGGATAATTCGACGGGTCGTTTGATTCTTTAATTGACCAATCACTGCTTCAATCAAAGGATATGATGGCCAATCAAATCATTCAGTTAGCCCGGAATAAAGATTTGAACTTCGATGTTGGACCCCAATATTTAAGAAAAATTGGGTTGGCGATTTAAATGTCGTGACTACAGCTTATTCAAGCTGTAGTTACGACGTTTAGTTCGCCAACCAACCATTCTACTTTTTCGTTACCTTCCATAAATTTACTTGCTAAAAATAATGCCGTTTAAAATCGAAGCGGGTCTTCCTGTTGGAGTCAATGGGCGTGGCCAAAGGAGTAATTTGGCGGGGCCAGCGACTGGTCAATTGAGGACGCGATCCGTCATTTATAACACTTGTTACAAAGGCATCGCTCTGCGCATGCTCAAATTGATATTAAATGAAATTTAATATCCAATTCTTTATTTGAGTTCCATACATGTACATATATCAAAATATGCAATAAGGTAAAATAGACAATCAAATACCTAGAAGTACATGGCCTTTCAGTATAAGAATTATTCATATAACATACTTTTTTAAATGAAAACATTCACGCTCCTACTTTGAAGGTGTGACCAAGAGCACCTGAAAGTGCACATCCATAATATGTGAATCTTCAGAAACTCTGTCGACCAATAGATTTACTTTATATCTGTAGAGAGAGAGAGACGGAGAAGGAGAGAGAGAGGGGGGGACTATATCAAACATTGTGTTCAAAGGTGAACATACAAGCTTTTGCATCCTCCACTTAAACCAGAATGCTACAAATAAGAATTAAAATAAAACAGAGAAACAAAAGGGAAATAATCTCTGCATATTGTCACAAGTTTGATAAAGCTTATCCCCCTTTTTTACCATTTTTTTTTTTACCATTTTCTACCTTAATAATTTGTGACACAAATTTGCACTCGTACCAGTGGATAGATTGAGAAAGGGGGAGAGATAGGGAGGGAAGTATAACCAATCTACAAATTACTTGCCGGGTCAAACCCCTTTATCCACGTGTTTTCATTTACATGTGAACGTTTCCCTTGAAGGTATAAACATATTTTTATGTATCAGTGAATTTAGGTTGATTCTTGGTTCGAAGCTAAAAGAAAAGACGAAAATGTAAATTCGTTATAACCGTTTTGAAAAGTGTTGTATCAACTTTAAGTGTTTTTTTTTTTCCTTTTCAATGTCACTCGAAAATAAAAAAAAAATCGATTAATAAATTTAACTAAGTATCATAAACAAACAAACTCCATAAGTACGTCGCTTAAATAAAGATAAAAAGTACGGTAGAGCTAAAAAGTTTTAAAGTATATCGTATTAACCCTTGTCATACTGAATGCCCTTTTTCATAATTGCACCTAAAATCAAAGGACTTAAAGTAGTGAAAGGATCGAATACGAGTCAGAATTATCTTGAAAATTGATTTTTAAAACAACTCTCGTTTAGAATGGTCAACCAGGTGGTGTAGACTAAGATAAGACTGCACATATTCACGGGCTGATCTTTGTCTATGCCGCCTGCTAAAACAGGATTTTCCGGGATCAGCATGAAAAGAGTTAGATAAAACCGTACGAAATTTTCTTTAGCTTCTTTTAGCAGTCGAATAAAGTTTTGTGATGTCGTGAATTTAGTAATTAAACCAAGAGAGTTAAATGCTTGTTTTGTAATGATTTCTATCCAACAGGTCATCACACGATTATATGAATTCGCTATTTGGTTTGAATATTTTTCATTTGCGTTACTTCATGAAAAGTGACCAATTCCATGCCCAGCCTACTAGCTTCTCACTTCGCCCCGTCAATTGACTCCGTCAGGTGTTATTTTGCAAACTTCATGGCCAGTACCATATACACATGTAACAAGTCTGCAAACCAACAAAATTGTTTCTAACAAATGGCGGCCAATGCTGGCGTTCACATTTCAATTCCGGGCTGAATCAATGGTTAATTTTGTTGATTGGTTCTTTGACTGACATTTGCGATTGGTCATTTATAAATGAGCGCATGCGTGACATTTCCAACCATTACACATGTGCGCCAAGTAAAGACTCAGATCAGCCTGTGCATCCGCACAGTCTGATCAGGGTCTTCACTCTTCGCTCTGTAGATAGATATTGACCCAAAGCTTCTTTTAAGAATCAGCGAATGATCTAATGGCAACGAATGGCTGTCCAGGTTGCTCAATGTGTGCGAGTCACACAAGCGAAATGGTTGGAAATGTCACGCATAGGCTCAAATATCCATCATGATGGCAACGTTATCAAGCAATAAAAGTAAAATAATGTCATTGAATATATTTGATATTGAATGGTTGATATTAGTCTTGTGTAATAAATATTCATATGAAGTTACGCCTGTTGTAACGCTTTATCGTTACCGCGAAATCGAAGTCACGTAAAACGTTTAAAAACGGAAGTTTCGCGGGAAAAAAAAATTTAAATCAATAAAATGCAGGAATTTTATCTATTTTCTACAATATTTACTTCGTGTTATGAATAGAATATCAAAATGCAATATCATCAAGTATCGAATATATTATAATCGTATTCATTAAGAAATAAAATATTCGGCAAAGCCTCCATTACATCTATTTATAGATGACTTGTTTTATCCACGACTACTCGTTTAATATCCTCTAAATCCAATATTCACCACCCAATAGCAGAGCGGCAGGGCACTCGTAAGCACTTTGTTGACTATATCCTTCAAATTTAGGAGTGGCTATTAAGTCTCATTCTCATGACAACATCCCCCAGTTGGGCACATACAAGTGACCTCCAAATCATCAGTCAGACACTCTTACAACTCGACATCTTATTCTCAAAGTGCATTCAAAGTACTTAACTGCTACGGATGTCGAGGCCCGGTCTCCCCTTATACACTACATGAAATAGCCTTTTTAAATCAAGTTTACTAAATGATCTCGTAAATATTTTCAAATATTGTATCTTTTACATACCATTACACACATACAGATGTAGACAAATGTGTGGGGTGTGGGGGTGTGGTTGTGGTGTGGTTGTTGGTGTGGGGTGGATTTGTTGGTGTTTGGGATTCGGGTGTGGGTGTGGGGATGTTGGGATGGGGGTTGGGTGTAGGGGTTTCGGGGTGTAGATGCGGGGCTGACCAGTCAACAGCTCCATGTTCGTTTAAATGCTGACGTATAGTCTTTGTTTCAAACAACTTTAAATCTTTACATTCTTCAGTTCCTACTTTTCGTAGTTTATTTCCGTCAAACAGTCTTTAAAGGCATTTGGTGTTAAACTCGTGACCAGATAAAGGAAGGGAAACTACTTCTGTGTTTGTAACTATAAATATGGGACAGGGTGTTCTCCCAATAATGGTACATACAGTTGTTTGCGCCGGCGCATTTCTATCATCAGGTGACGTGATACAAAGGGGTTTAGATTAGAACAACGTAATTTTTGTGTATGTATTTGTTTTGATTTTTTTAAGTCGTTAATCGTCGTGTTATGTTCAATTTTCGGCGTTATTATGCCTACCAGTTCAGCAATATAAGTTTTAATGTAACCCATCCTACAACGTATTTACACTCAGTTAAATAAATTCAAGTTCAAGTCAAGTTTCTTAACAATTTTTCCCACTTACATTTGAAATAATGGACACTCTACAGATAGAAGAAACGAGAATAAATCTTAGTTTAAAAGTATATGAAAAAAAGTTAGGTCAGGGAATGTTTGACTTTCTTGCACGTGTTGAACCTTTCGAACTTTCTCTCTTTTCTAGGGTCGTTCTAAATAGGCTTACGTAGTGTGCATTTGTCTGAATGAATAAATGGGTACGGCGAATCTACAGCTGTGGTCTTTTCAAGCTTATATGAATAAAGATTATCAATGCGAAGCGATAAAAATATTTTGGCTAAAGATACTATGTCAAAGATAAAATACTATTTATATACCCTTGTATAAGTTGGTCAAATTATTCAATCGATGGCAATTGAAATAATAATTAATTGTTATGAATATTATAGAGGACTCCAAAAATTCTATATGAGCACGAAGTTACACCGGCTCTCCCCTGACCAGGAGCCACCCATGGGCAAGACCCTGTTTGACAATTTATACCATTTTTCAATGTGAGGAAAGAATGATATAGTATATGAATGCGTGCGTGACATTTCCAATCATTACATATGTGCGCCAAGTAAAGACTTAGATCAGCCTGTGCATCCGCACAGTCTGATCAGAGTCTTCACTCTGCACTCTGTAAATAGATACTGACCCAAAGCTTCTTCAAACATTCAGCGAATATTCTAATTGCCCCGAATGGCTGTCCAGGGTGCTTAATGTGTGCGAGTCACGCACCTGCGAAATTGTTGGAATTGTCACGCACAGGCTCATATAATACTGAACATTTTTAATCGCAGTAGATCCTCCTTTAACCCATAACTAGATGAAAAATACTCAACATAAGACGAAAATCTTTATTTGACCAAATCAGTAAAACTTATAAATCTGAGGATTCAAGCGTGTTCTTCTTCCCACCGATGTTTTTATAGCAGCATATACGAACTGGTAAAATACAGGACGATAAATCTCTGATGAAATGGTTGAAAAAATAAACCCAATGTCGAATGAAATGAGAACAAACATAAGCATAATAATAATTATGAAACGAATGGAAATTTTGTTTCAGTATTTGTACAAGTTTGTTTTACCGTTTCTCCATATTACAGAATAAAGGTCGTCTTCTTTTCTGGATAAGATTTTACTTGGTCCAAAGTTTTATTTTGCCATATTTGGTCATGATTGTTTATAAAAGAAAATATTTGAGGGTTCGCTGCCTCGCCCTTTGCCTCCGATAGGAAGTTCGATTTCGCTATTGAACGCCATTATTTTGCATTATAATCGTTAGTAAATGCAGCGATTGTTGACCTAAACGTTGTATACGTACGTGTAACCGCGGCTTTAATTACCTGTAGCTACTACGTTTATTCGCCAAACAAGCAAAAAAACATCATATACATGTCATGTATTTACTTCTTAATTTTCAAGATTATGTTTACTTTGCAATCCCTTATCCTTTGATTTGTCGAGAATAATATCTTAAAATAACTATTTGCATTTTTAACTAGCATAGCGTCTGCTTTGATAGCTTATGTTAACAGAATGTCTGCGCCATAAAAAGTTGTTCTAACGTAGGAATATTGCAAACTCTGCCTGCAAGTTCATCTCCTATCTAGCCCACTTGGGCACATCGTGTTCAAAATGAGTCTGATCAGAGTCATAAATGAAGCTGCAGATGACAATTTCAAATTATTGAAAATTCTAAAATATTTAGCCCTCTTGTAACAAAGAGGGCCTAGTTCTTTACCCATTACAAGACTGGAAAACATTAAATTGGTCCAAATATCAAAGGAGATGCAGACAACAATTTAAAGTTTTATGAAATTTTAGATCTTTTTAACTTTCTGGGTCGAAAACATTGTAGAAAATGAAGTATCTACCTATCGCAAGCATGTTCTTCACTTTCTACAATGTTTTTCAATTGCCTCTCCTGATGGGCTTCAAAAAGCGTCATTGTCTGGAAAATGACCAATCGCAGCTGTCAATCAAGGAACCAACCGACCAATTAAATCATTTAATCAGCCCGGACCTGAGCTTTCAACTCCAAAATTGGCCGCCATATTTGTTGGTTTTGCGACTTAAACGTCGTTACTACAGCTTGCTAAAAATGTACTTACGACGTTTAGGTCGCCAACCAACTATTCTACTTTTTCTTACATGCTGCTGTCTATATTTTCTTCAAAATAACGACGTTAAAAATCGAAGCGGGACTTCCTGTTGACGTCGTTTTGCGCGGCCAACGAAGTAAGTGATTGGTCAATTGGTGAAACTGAAACCTGAAAGTGGGTCTTACTTGTCGACTCAAGAGTAAGTTCACATATTGATCTAGGGTATGACCTAGTGACCTATTTTTGTTGTCAATTGATTGATTGAATGGGTTTAACGCCACTTTTAATAGTATATAAGTCATATCGCGGCGGCTCGAGCACCTAACAATGAATTACTGGTATTTCTCACACCATTACTACCACTACATCCTTTCCTAGCCTCTACCTGGTATCCCACTTAGGTTTACGATTATCCACCCATTTGGGAGAGACAAATATCGGAAAGAATATTTCCCGCCGCCGGGGAACGAACCCATGACATTCCATTATTAAAGATTAGGAGTCTGACGCGCTACCGACTGCGCTTTGACGGCGGCATTTTTGTTGTCAAACGAAACCTTCCCATATTGTCAAACTAAACCTTCCCATATTAAAAAGGGGACACCAAAACTACAAAGTACAAAATAGCCGAAAGAGTCATCCCAGAGTACAAGGTGTCTTTCTTAATGTTTTCCGATGGAAACGTCCCATTTTCTATAGGATTCATCCTTATCACCTAACATGAATTCTACCAAATTTTTTTGAGAATGATTCACAAATTATAGCCTCTAGTGTTTAACCCTCTCCTGCATAACCTCTGGTTTTTACGTCCGAGTCATTTTATACCTCAGAAAATATTGAGGTTTCAAAGCAATTTATTTTTTTCCACAGTATTTCTACTTGTAAATTGGTTGATTTTCAAATACCAATCAGTCTTAACTATCTCCTGCAACTTCTTTCAAATAAGAATGGTTCAAAATATCGAAAGCGGGAAAAGGTTAAACAAAAAATGTGTTGAGACCTCCTTTCCGTGTTTAATGATAACCATATCAATTAACATGAAATTAACCAATGAATGATTTTGTTTAGTCTCTTCTATCAAAATTGAGCATTCTAATTTGACGAAAAAAATATTCATACTTGTATGTACACACTTTTGAGCACGTAACTGTTTTGTATGCTTGTGCACAAAATAGTTTCATTAAAATTTCATCAAAATGTATAGTATATTTGTACTTTTTGCTCGGTGGCCTTAACTCTTGAGAGCATTTTTTTGTTTTCATTTGGGTATTGAACGAAAAAAAAAAAAAACTAAAGCGGATTCATAAATAAGTAAGATTAGGTTTTTCGTTTCGTACCTCCATAAAACAAAAAGAATTCTCTTCAACTCTTAAATGAACCCAAACGTTAATTTGTATTTCTGGTTATCTATTTTCATGTTTTCAATACAAAGACCTTTCGTCAGTTGAACCCTTATGTCTCCGTCAATAGATTTTGATTCGCTATTAAAGGACTATCTCCACTTAAAAACTCTCGTGTATCAATAAATATTCAAGTAATTGTTTGTTTTCAAGAAGTATTTTAGAGAAAAAGATAATAGATTGACAAGAAATTAGGAATCGAAGAAGAGATATTCGATGAGTCTTAAGCACTACTTCAAAGGCTGTTGTTGTACCATCACGGAAGGTCGTGGATAAATCTTATTACGTCAAGACCTGTCCAGGATTTCCCTCACCGTCGTTTCAAAAACAGTTGAATAAGCTATATTTTGAGACAAATTCGCTAAGTGTTGTCCAGTTATTTCCTATTAAATTGTCCTGCAGCGTTTTATTTCAAATTATTTTCAGCAAGGTTTGTATTGCTTCCGGATGAAAAAAAAATCGGAAAGGCGGAGGAAAAGACGGTTCGCTGGCCCCGCCAACTGACTTGGCTGGCCCCATCTACTGTCTCCAACAGAAAGTCCTACTTCGATATTAAACGGCGTTACTTAGCAAAGTTTATGGCCTGTACAAAGTCACGAATCATTTAAATTATTGAATGAATGGCGACTTGAGTTGGAGTAGGTTGCAAAACCAACAAAAAGCTTTCATATTAATGTCGCCCGATGTCGAAATTCAAAGTTTACTTCATGTCTAAATGAAACTTTTGATTGGTCGATTGTTTTTTTTATTGACATTCGCGTTATTTTCTTTGCTTTCCATACTTCCGGATTGTTCGACCTTATTTTGAAGTCACCTTTGATTTATGACTTGGATAGGATTAAGAAATAATATTCTTTCTTGCCAATAAATATCACACAAATATTAATTCTATTTTGTTCATACTTTCAGATTGAAACAAAACTAGAAACAAAATGTAGGTTTATATTTCTTTTGGAAATTTACCTTAAAAGCAGTTCTGCCTGCATAGACAAGAAGGTGGTATAGACTAAGATCCGACTACACACATGTGCAGGTTAGACTTTTGCTATACCTCCTGCCAAAGCACGAATATTCCGGGTTCAGCATGACAAAGTTAAATATATAGGGAAAGGTTACATTGGGCAATTCGTATTGTCATCACCCTTCCCCAGTTGAGGTTTTCTTATTGATTTTAAATAAAACATGAGCAATCTAGTATTTAAATTGGGTCAAAATGAGAGAGAACGTAACCTTCTTACTTATTCATTAAAACCCTTAAATTGATGCGTTCACTTGTTTTTCTCTCGTGACTTTTGTTTGTTTGAAAACGGCAACAGGTGTTCTGGGAAAGGGTTTTTAAAAAGGCCAAATTAAAGAATTAATTTTCAATACTAGAAGAAAAAAACATATACATGTATGTATACGTTAACCTACCCCCGGTTTTCGCTTATTTTAAGTACTGTCAAAGTTGTCATAGCTGCTGTTTTATAACAGTTTTTCTAGGCAAAACGTTGCTTTTTCTGGGTTACACTTTGGCTCCACCTTGTTACTAAACAACCTTTGCATTTTACCCATCGCGACGATCTACCAAATATTCAATCGAGTAATCCAACTTAGACCAGGACACGAGATTTTAAAACTTTTTTCGTACTCAACTGAGAGTTTACTCAAACTTCGTTCCGAAATTTAAGATCTATACTGACTTAAATACTACGCCAAGTGCGTTAAAATGAAACATTATGTTCGTAGATTAAAATTTATAACAAAAATTGTAAAGTTAAAATCGAAACATAACATTTATTTAAGCCCAGAGTTTGAGTAAATTCTCAATTGAGTACAAAAAAGTTTTATAACTTCTGGCCCAGAAGTGATTTTGGGGTGATAAACAGGATCATTTGGTGAAATAGATAGCCAGGGATATTACGTAAAGGGCTAATGGATAGGTGGCGACCCAAACGTCGTCATTAAAGCTTGAATTTACGTTATTCAAATAGTTTAAGTCATTAGACCAGAAAAATTTTCAACATTAATGACGGCCAATGTAGGAATTTAAAATCTCACATCCGATCTAAATGAATGATTTGATTTGTCAACCGAATGTTTGTTTGTCATCTTCGATCCGTCAAGTTCTCGCATATGTACCTGCAGCACTATTTGTCTGGGATTGTAAATTGACCAGTCGCTGGGCCCGCCAACTTACGTCGTCAGCCCCGCTCATTGAATCCGACAGAATGTCCCCCTCCGGTTTTAGACGGCGTTACTTTGCAAAATTTATGACCATGAAACATGAAACAAAAGAGTAGAATAGTTTGAATAGTTTGTTGAATAAGCATTGGAACTGCAACTTGAATAAACTGTAGTTAAGTCGCCAAACCAACAAAATACCTGCAATTAGTGCCTCTTGTCTTTTTCAACCTTCGTGGAGAACTAATATATTTTTATTTGACTCTTACGGGATTCTAAGCTACGCGAATAGGGCAACGCCACTTAGAGCTGCATTGTCCGACGTCTTTAATGTCTGTACTACCGAGACATCCCCATAAAACGGGGATGTTCAAATAACGCATATAAAGCTTCCCGACACTGCAGCACATTCCGTATAAGGGTTCTATTTCTAATCCCGTAAGTCTACTAGTACACTTTTGCCTTTTCTGCTTGATTATCATTTAAGCCGTTTAGATTTGAAATAAGGAAATTCAAAATGAGAAATAAGTCAATTTTGAGCTCCAGAACTTTATTATTTGTATTTACACAAAATTCAGCGTTAAACCCAAGAAAAACAGAATGTCTTATTGCAATTAAATAAGTTTTGTATTTTCATTGAGTATGAACATAAATCCTAATCACACTCTTTGCAATGGAAAGAACCTTGATAATTAAAGAATCGAACAGTTTTGGACTTAATTTGTGTGTGTTCAATGTGTATGTACGTTGGTGTCTGTGTGCGTACGTTCGTGTTCGCAAGTGTGCTTCCGTTTGTGCATGCTGGCGTAGTGTGTGTGTGCTTCTCTCACTCTCTCTCTCTCTCTCTCTCTCTTTCTCTCTCTCTGTGTGTGTGTGTCGAAACAATTTGTCTAAGAGAACAACAGATTTTCATATTCATTATTGTTTGTTCAGATATTAAAAACAAAAATTGGCCAATCAAAATAGATTTTTTGTTCATTTTTCTCATACTACATGGGGTGTTAACGTTATTCGGAAAAGCATAAACGATGGTTTTACGAACTTCTTAAGTTTATCTATATATACGCTCAGATATATGTATATGTTACCTGGGCAGAAATGTTTGATGTTCGGATTATCGGAGGTATCACGGTGTGCCAGCTTCAACGGTCGATAAAAAGCAGATCTGTCCACTCGTATGGCTAACGGACGCAACTGTCCGCTTTCAGTCCATTTTCCTTCCCATTTTAGATATATATACACTTTGCTACGAGGGGGCGGAATTTGTGTTGTATTGAGTTTGAATCAAGCATGAAAATGCTTTCAGTGAGCAAACGTTATACGGATTTTCCCCATTATTCTCCGAACATAGAAGAGACAGGCGAAAATGAAACTTCACAGTTAATCGGTTATCTAGGAAATCTACCTAAATGACTGAATGAAATTATAAATAAACCTTTTTTACCCCAAATGTTAAATTAAACTATATTTCTGTTTTCCCAATCTGGAGATCTTTATTTTTATAATATCATGGAACTTTTAACCCATTACAAGACGACCAAATTCTAGACTGTTCCAAATTGAAAGGAGATGCAGACGACTAGTAAAAGTTAATGATATTTCAGATTTTTTTCTAGCTTCTGGTTAGATATTTTATAAAATGAAAAAAAAATGCTTGAGTCAAGCAATTTCTTCAGTTTACACAATGTTTTATAATTTGTTTTTCTTTAGGGGCTTGTATGACATTCAGATTTTTTCGACTTTCTGCTTATAAAACATTGTGTAAAATGAAGAAATGTCTTGACTCAAGCAATTTCTTCTCTTCACATAATGTTTTATAATTTGTTTTTTAAGGGGCGTCAAAAAGCCTCATGGTGTTGGAAAGGGTAAACCCAGAAACCATTAGAAATATTTGAGAAAAGGATGCCTTGCTTGTACTACACAGTTTTCGCCCTTTTAGAACAGCTGGTGCACGGTAGGAATGTTTTACGTAAAGTCCAATACATATACGCTTTGGGTTGTATTCGGCAATATCTTAGAACTTGAATCTGTCAGTACTTCTATCGACTAGTAATGGGTTAAACGTCTTGTCTTTACCCTTTTCTGAAGCGTTTTCTGGGCCACGAAAATCTCCGAACCCTTCTTCTTTTTGGCCTTCCCCACCGAAGCCTAATAAAAAACGTAAATAGATTCAAATGTTTGAAAATGAATACGTCTCATGATAAAAATCAACAAAGCTTCTATTAAAGGTCATATATAATTTAATTTCTAGTTTCGTCCATTAAAACCGAGCGTTCTGATTGGGAGGAAAAATTATTCATAGCTCAATGTAAAAAAAATGAGCACGCAGCTATTGTGTATGCTCGCTCACAATAAAGATCTTTAAAGTCTTTAAACTTTAAATTGTATTAAAGTTAGGAAAATATTTTGGATATTTTCGCCATGTCATTAAATAATAAGAAATGAAGATTTATTTATTTGTTTGTTTATTTATTTTTAATTTCATGGAGGTATGAAACGAACAATTAATCGCACTCATGAATGATTCCGCTTTGCGTATTCATACAGTGTGACCAGGTCTTTCGTTTCATACCTCCATGTAAACAAAAATAATTTCATTATCTCTTAAATGAATAAAAATATATTTCTAGGGGAAAGGGAGATGATTTGGTTAAACTGTTTGGTTGAATTATTGAAAAGCACAAACATTTATTTCACATTGATTAAAAGATAACATGATTGGGCAATCTATACAGCGTTTACATTGGAGCATAAAGTATGTTTAAGAAAAACATGGGAACTGTTGAGACACATGATAAATAATTTGAAATGATTGTATTGTGCTTTCATCGATTTTAGCAAGGCCTTCGATTAGGTAAGTAAAGATAATTTGTGGATGAAAATGATCAAGTTGGGCATAAGAGCAAATATTTTTGTTATAATTAAATCTATATATGACAAAATAAAATCTAGGGTTAAAGTGCCTTAACAATTTAACCTATAGCTTTGGTTGTGCCCTAGGCGTAAGACATGGCGAGTACCTGGCTCCGTTCCTTTTTTTTCCAAGTTTGTATATGACATTTGGGAAGAATACCTAAAAAATGGTAGTACTGGTATTGATACGTATATGTTTTTTTTTCTTATTTTGTACGCTAATGACATTATTGTTTTCGCTAACAAGGTTGTAATTTTTTGAAAGGGTGGAATATTGCATAATGATATTGAACTTAAATACGGTGGTACTCCAATCGAAATAGTTGAAAAAAATGTATACTTGGGCACTGTATTTTCCTCTGAAGATTCATTTGTAAACGCACAGATTACTTTAGCAGGACAGTCACTTAAAGCTATTTTTGAATTGAATAAATACCTACAAAAATTTATAAATATATCTATCAAACACAAATAAGTACTCTTCGACAAACTGGTCTTGCCTATAATGAATCATGAAAATGATGTTTGGGGTTTTCATTCCGGCCAATTATTAGAGAGAGTTAATTTGCAATTCTGTAAAAGATTACTGGGTGTTAAGAAATCATGTCAAAAGGACTTCATCTATGGTGAGTTAGGAAGAGTCTCACTTCACAATTACAGATTTAATTTTAAAACACTATTTACCGAGATTAATTAGAGAAACTAAACTGTAAACACTGTTGTTCTCTATATAACGTAGTTTGTTAAACAATTTATTTTGATTGATGAAACAGTTGGCGACAGTTAAAGTTTTTTGCTTTTAGTTAAGCAACGAATTAATGACCAGTTTCTCCAAAATTGGACAAGTCGAACAAGTGCATCAAGCCGGGCACTTGTATATGGTAGAATAGCTGAACTCGAATATCAAGTATACCTCGACTACATGAATATAGAAAGATATAGAGTAAGTCTTGTCCAGCTTCGCGTATCGTCACACAGGTTGTGTGTCGAGACAGGTATGTGGAAAAAACCTACAGGTAACCCATTAAGTGAACGAAAATGTACACAGTACAAAACGTTGCAGGACGAATATCACTTTGTCATTGAATATAACCGTTATGCATCGCTGAGAAAAGAATTTTTACCGATAAACTTTTGGAAGACCCCAAACTGGTACAAGTTCATCGAACTAATGAAAAGTGAGAAAATGAGCCGGATTAAACGATGGACAATCTTCTTAATAAAGCATTCATGTTGAGGAACGAGATCATGTACTCAAATTAACACAACCAACTTCGCAGACGTCCTAAAGTGCATTATTATATTTTTCATTGTAACGGTCGTTGTTGTCGTTATTTCTTACCCGATTTATTACACAGTCAGTAAAACCTGTATCGGACGATCACATAAGAAACGCTTAAGAGTATTAGCCCAGTCTGAAAATAAGTTACATGTTCTTCACTATATAAACTGTAGATGTGAAACCTATTACATGATGATATTCTGGTCGATTAATGCAAATGGTAACTCAACAGAGATAGTTGCTTGAACAAGGTGAACTGTTCATGCATAGTTTATTACCTTGAGATTTTCAGATGGAAATTGGCATTACTTAATTTCAATAGAAATCCGTTTAATTAACCAATAAGTTAATAAGTTAATAGCTAACATGATGTTTAATTAATAAAGAAATATATATTTTTAAATATGTAGTTTAAGTATCCTCGATAAAATATATTGTCTGCTATTCCGGATTTTTTTTTTTTATTTTTATTTATTTATTTTTTTTTTATTTTTTTTTTTTTTTTTTTTTGAATAAGCTGGTTACATGCGGACAATTATCATTACTATTAAAGCTATTAAATGAAACAGAAAAGGGGTAGCCTTTATTCATATATCGTCGATGGGCAGCCAAAACCTCGCAGACGCAGCTTGTATAGGCTGTAGTTGCGAAATTTTGGTGATCAATCGATATCGAAATACATGTACGCAATTTACATTAAAAGCTATGAAATATATGACTGAATAGTAAAGAAGTATTTGCCTATTTCTGTCTGAGACTCTATAATTTGGCCTTTGGTATATAAATTATCATTTGAATTTGAAATTGTATAGTAATTCTATCAGCTTACTTATTAAGATAAAATAGAAACCTATTTGAAAATGCACAGAGTCTCATGCAAACAGAGATTACTAATTCATGAATATATTATCACTCCCTTTACACATAGGAAAAATATATTTTAGAAAGTGGCAGTTTAAATTGATATTTGGTTATTTGGTTGTTGTCTGTAAGCAAAGTATATCTTTTATGTAATATTATAGAATAATTTTATTGTAACAGTCATTTGAAGGTCAAGGTTTTGTAGATATAGCTTACAGTTTAAATCAGTTGAAAATATGAAATTTTGATTACCCTACGGCTTGTTTGTCACATTTCATAAAACCAATCTTACGATGCGCTGATACAATTATTGCATTGTGATTTTGAAATGTTTTAAACTTGATAAATTAGCAGTAAAAACAAATTTTTGTGAGTAAATTTGTTAAACAAGCTTGTTACATGCGAACTTCTTAAACAATTCCATATTCCAATTTGAAAAAAAACAAAAACTGAGTATTAGTGTATCATTTTCATTTTGTGATTACAAATATACTGTTGTATTGATGTCCGCCATAGTACAGAGATTGTAAATATTCTATTGTAAAGTCCTCCTGTGTTGTTCAGACCTTCTGGAAGCATATTTTGATAATATCGAACCATATAATAAAGAACCATTTTTCCGCATCAAACTTGATGAGAATTTTCGACTGCCTCGATTGCCGAGTAGTGTAGGTGCTTGACTCGTGATCTGGAGGTCACGAGTTCGAGCCCCACCGTTACCGAGTTGTGTTCATGGATAAGACAATTAAAGCTAGGTATCGATTATTTTTTTTCATGTCACAGATTTTTATCATTCTTAGTCCCTCTTGTATACTACTTTAATACATTATTCTAGAAAGTAGTTTTGCTTAAATCAGAGGTCGTTTATCGGAATAAAGAAGGGTATTTCCCTTATAGCCTACGTAGGCTATTAATCTATTTTTAGATTTAGCCGAGGCAGTTACGAAGAAATTTTGGTCATTCAAGCGGTGCGTGTATCCGTTGGAATCCCGTATTCAGTTTGAATTTGCTCAAACAACGTCATCAATAGGTCATAAATACGTCTTCAGACGGTTTGTTCGCTAGCCGGTCTTCAATTCTGTAGGGATCAGTCCAAAACTTGCCATTGTTTGGCGCTAACCATTTGATGTGACATAATTTAGGACAATGATAGTTTCGCTGCTCAATTTGTTACCTTCCGTTGACATTGGGTCATCTGCAAATGAAGTCATGCCGTGTCGACAACCTATTCCGTGATATATAGAAATAACTTAGATTTCCGCTGAACATTTTCCAAATAACCAAAAAGGCCACTGTTAGCCTATTAGATAAACGCGAAGACAATTTCTTATCTTGATTTCAGAAGCATCTGCACCTCCATTTAATAGCCAGTCCGAGTCTACCCAGCTGTAGAAATGGGTAGCAGTGGGGTTAAACCACTGCTCTCTCTTTCAGGGACGTGAAAACATCTGATTTTGTGTTCGAGAGCGACTCTATAAGCTTAAAGCAATCGAACTAAAATAAATTATTATAAACTAAACTGAGTATTAAACAAATTTATAACCTTTGGCAGAGATTAATCAGAGATAGTTTGTGTCTACGCGCAGATGTGTGTCTTTGTGTGTGTGTGTTTGTCGCAGTCTAACCATGGTCAAATATTTTCTCTCTTCCCGTAATAACCTTTTACTCCTGGTAGCTCTAATTATTTGGTAAGTTGAACCTACCTAAACCATCGTTTACTGGCATCTAGGTTGTCCAAATTATCGTCGGTATCTTCGTCATCGGTTTCTCTTACCAATACGCAGTTGAGGGGAACACATTCTTTAACGGCACACTTACAAAGCTCTTCCACTATATCAGTATTACACCTATCGCTGCATGACTGAATGTGGAAAAAAAAATATATATAGGGTTGAAAAAGTGTTTACCCGGTTTAACCGGTTCGACCGACGAAATTGAAAAACAATTGAAAAATAAAACAATTAGACTTCACTTGCCTAAAATAATGGTATTTATTAATATCTGCAAAGAACCAACATGTTTCGGCTATCGCCTCATCAGTGTTTACTAAATAACGTCGTTATTACGTTTGTTTGTAACGTCCACGAGGAGTGCATTGTTAGGAAAGTATTTTTTAGTTGATGCGGCATGCATTTAAATAAGGTTTATAACAAGTTTAGAAGAAAAAAATGAAGAAAGAAAAAATCTTTAATTTCATCGTTAGAGAAATGGTCTATATGACTACTTAATGGTAACTGTCATACGACTGCTGGACATGTATTGTCCTGCGTAGCCGCCGTCATAGCGCAGTGGGTAGTGCGTTAGACCAATAATCTTCAATCATGGGATGTCATTGGTTCGATCCCCGGCGGCGGCACATATACTGTGCTTTCGCAAAGATATTTCCATTAATCAAAAGGGTTCATCTGTATAAAGTAATAATTATTCTGGCAAAGTTTCACGAAGATTGAGCCAAAATTGTGGCCTCTAGAGCGTAAACAAAGAAAAAGCCATTAAGGCCCCTTTTCCTGTGATTTCTAATAGAATCCTCCCATAATGAATAGGATTCATCTTCATGACCAAACAATTATTCTGGCCAAGTTTCATGAAGATTGGATCAAAACTGAGGCCTCTAAAGTGTAAATGTCGTGCCCATTCTTGAGAATGCCCATTCTTAAGAATGGGCAGATGGTAAAATCAAGGCTTTGCCCATTCTTAACGTCGATTTTAATACGAAAACAGGCCTATTCGTTGGTAATACTGTAAGAAATATTAATTTTAGAACATTTAATTTGTATGTAAACCGTAATATATACCATAATAAAACGTTATTATAAAAAAACAACTCCGATACGGCTTCACTACAGTCGTTCGACATAACTTCCGGTGAACCAATAATCTTTTTAAAAGGTCGTCCCGTGGCAAAATAAAAAATCATGATAATATCGTTTTTGTAAGATCATTAAGATCGATCTAATATTACGTAATCTTATTCTTGAAGCTACATCAATCTTCCATCTTAGAAAACACGAAGGCGGAACGCAGTCAATCCTTAAGAAATGGCGATATCACTATGACTGTTTCTACCCGTATTCTGTCAGCGTGTAAACCCGTCTTTTGATTAAAAATAAGGCATATGTGACACTATCAAGTGTGTGACGTTATTCAACGAATTGTAACCGTGACAAGTAGAAGTTTCACGCCTAAGTGAAAACCTTATCACCTTGATACAGTCGTGTCCGGTGATCTTGCGTGTCCGGTTATCTTGCGCACTATGGAAGTTATCTTAGATGCGCAAGATCACCAGACAGCATCGTAAAGGAAAACACCTTTTAACCCAATCCCACACAATGGCGCTTTTTGACACCACCAAAAAACAATTTGTAAACATTGTGTAAAATAAGGAAATTGCTTGTAACAAGCAATTTCTTCATTTTCCACAATGTTTTATAACCAGGAATATGAAATATCTAAAATTTCATTGAGTTTAAATCATCATCTGCAACTTCTTTCAATTTTTGGACCAATGTAATTTTTTCTTGTGTGGGAATGGGTTAACCAATTACCAGACAAATGTTAGCTAATGTGAAAACTGGAAGAATTAAGCTACAGAAAATTTTGCAAAGTCTACTCAAATTCGAAATGAGCGCCAAATAAGGTAGAAAATATTTGGCAAAAGGGCAAAATTGCTTGTTACAAGCAATTTGCTCCTTTTGCTTCAAATTTTCCTTAATCATATTTCTTCAGGAGGGTAAGTGAAATTATGTGGTGATCGGTTACAAACAAGACTAAATCTTGCGTCATCTATTCTACTAAAGTAACCACCCCTTTACAAAGGGGCCATTTTGGTGACTACACAAAAATTTAAGCAAGTTTTATAAGTATAATGGACAAAAAGGGTCATTTTGTTGAGTAGTTACAATTAAATTGCTCTTAGGAAAGCACATTACTTCATATATATCTAACCATGGATTTCTAGTATTTCTCACAAGCACACAATAACTACATCCTTTCTGAGCCTCCACAAATGTTGGAAAGCACATTTGCCGCAAACCCAGGACCGAACCTTGAACACCCTAGCTGATTAGGAATCTGACATGCTACCGAAAGCAATATTGCCGCGGCAAAAGATTTCAATATAAACTGAATTATCTTTGCCATAACTGGCAGGGCTGAATTCTTTGAAATAGTTCTACAGAAGTATTTAAAAATTTTCACATTTTTACAATAGTCAAGTTAAGGTATGTAAAATTCAATCAAATGAAAAGGTATTTACAAAATTTTCAAAATATCCATTGTATGTCATGGACATAAAAGCCATGTTTTTTATATGAAGGTATCTGACAAAGAGTCATTCCGAAGGTCATTCCTGTGAAATTTGGTTATAAATCCCCATCCACAGGATTCTGTGAGGATTTTAAAGCTTTCAGCAAATATTTCATATATGGTAATTAGTCCCCCACCAGCAAAAAGCCATGCTTTCAATACAATCAAATTCATTGAAGAAATCTGATAAAGGGTCTCCAAAGGATAATTCCTGTGAAATTTGGTTGAAATAAGTCGACTTGTATCTGAGAAATAAAAGTTTTCACTATCTACCATATATGGCAATAAGACCCACCCATTTAACCCACATTTTTCATCTGATCAGTATTATTTTAAATAATCTGATGAAAGTCACCAAAGGCTCATTCCTGTGAAATAAGAATGAAATAAATCAACTGGTTTCTGAGAAAAGTTTCTTCAATGTTTTTACCATATTTGGAAATTAGCCCTGCCCATTAACCCTTAACCATAAGACAAAGTTTTAGATTAGTGCAAATTAAAAAAGAGTTGTTGACAAAAAATTGAATGCTGTGAAATTTCTAATTTATTTTTAAACCATTGTGGAAAATTAAGAAATAGCTTTGTTCAAGCAAATTGCTTCATTTTACACAATGTTTTCTCAATTGTCTTTCTTGAGGGGTGACAGAAAGTGTCATTGTGTGCGAGTGGGTTAAAGACATGATTTTCATCTGATCAAATTTGATCATGGATCCCTCCTGCAAATTTGGGTTGAAATCTATCCTCTGGTTTCTGAGTGGATTTTTAAAGCTTTCAACATACAATGTTTCCATCCATTTAAGCCATGTTCTCCATCTGATCAAAATTCTTTGAAGGGATCTGATAAAAAGTCACCCAAAGATCATTTCTGTGAATTTGGTTGAATTCAGATCAGTACTCTGGTGAGAGGATTTTTACAGTAAAACTTACGGCCAGAGAGACTACTGGACGCACAACAGACACCAAGCCATGTCAATAACCCGATGGCTTTCAGCCAGTTGAGCAGAAAATTATGATCTATAGTGCAGTACCAATGAACTAGTCATTAAAGCCCCTTTTCGAGCAACAATAGATGTAATGTTACCATGTTCCATAGGCATCAATCTTACATTTTCAGCAGGCTTGAGCCAAAAGAGTGATATGTTGAGTGGAACAAGGAAATTGGCTTTTCCCCTGGAATAGGCAGAATTGAACCATGATTATTTAACCCATTACCACACAATGACACTTTTGGACACCCGTTAGGAAAAATAACTCGAAAAACATTGTGTAAAATGAAGAAATTGCTTATTACAAGCAATTTCTTCATTTTTCACAATGATTTCTGCCCAGAAAGTTAAAAAATCTAAATTTTCATAAACTTTAAATTGTTGTCTGCAACTCCATTCAATTTTGACCAGTCTTAAATTTTGCCATCTGGTAATGGGTAAATGGAGATCATCCCCATGACAATACAAACATTTTCAGCATGCTTTAGAAAGATTTATCCCAAACTGCAACGGTAGAGTGGTAGCCTTGACCTGGTCATTATTACAATTTCCCTCATTGATATTGGACGGAATGTCAACATATAAAATTGAAATCATCAACAGTACAATTTAAAAAATCCAACATATTTGAGTAGGGTTGCTCCAAAATTGTGACCCGAAGAGAGTTTACACTGAATTGACAATGGATGACGAACAACATACAACAAACAATAAAAAAAGCCCACCATGAGCACCTTGTTGTACGGCGAGCTAATAAACCGAACTCAGTTTAAAACTTAGTCAGTAACACACTTTGATCCTGAATCCAAAGGTCATGAGTTTGAACCACAGATAAGCTATATTCGTTTTCAACATGTCTCATTGCATGTGTGATTAATTTGTCTCTCACCAATGGCCAAATTAAAAGTACTCTTCATTGACATTATATGGTAGCTCCTTGAAGGTTGGTGTTTTGGTATGGAAAACAACAGAAAGCCATGGTTAGGTGCATCAGTTGCCCTGATATAACTGAGATACAGTTGAAAATAGCATTGAACTACAAACAAATAAATAAGAAAGATAGTAATTAGATATTTGGCAAGTGAATATAAAATAAGCTATGTTTACAGGCAAAATGTATATGTATCAAATCCATGTGGAATAAAGATTTATATTTAACCCATTACCAGGTACCAAGATTTAAGACTGGTCCAAATTGAAATGAGTTGCAGACAAAAATTCTAAACTCCTGGGTAGAAAACATTATGTAAAATGAAGAAATTGCTTGTAACAAGAAATTTCTTCATTTTACACAATGTTTTCCTAATTGTTTATCTTGAGAGGCATCCAAAAGTGTTATTGTATAGGAATAAGGTTAAATGAAAAAAAAAGCGGAAATAAACCAAGAAGTTTCCCTCATAGCTAGCCTGTTTAGTTAATAATCGATCACGAGTTTTGCATGTCTCAGTAGTGGCAGGCTATAAACCTGAGAGAAAATGAGGGTTGCAGGTTCGAATCTCTACGACTGCACTGCTTATCACATAGGTATCTATGTTTTTGGGCAAGATATTCAAAGCCCAAGCCTACATTTACTGATACGGAGGAAACTCATAATTACTCTAATAATTTTTTCCTGTTTGTTTCAAAAGAAAGGGTTGTCAAAATTCAAAGAAGTTGCAATTTTAAAGTTACCAATCTACTTAGTAGAAAATATTGTGGGAAAAGAAGAAATTGCTTGTTTCAAAGAATTTCTTCTTTGCCCACAATGTTCTCTAAGATTTAAAATTACAATGCCTTAAAACCAGAGATTTGAAAGGGATAGGTGAACTAAGTGATGATATAACTGGATATCTTTAAAGTGTGGCATTAGTTACCATACAAACAAACAAACAACTGACTTCAATAGAGCTGTTCTCTTCAAAGTAGTTAAATGAGTTCACTTCTAATTTGACATGCAAGTGAAAATAAAAGGTACATGTAATCTTAAATTGAAATGACAAAAATAACTATTACAACAAGATGCTTTCAATGATATACTAAATCAATTGGTATGTTGTTGCTTTCTCATCCCTTCCTGTTCCAACTTGGGATTTTACCTTGCTGGGATTTTATACGAGAGAAAAGATTGTGGAAAAGGAATTTCAAGCAATTTCAAGCAATAACAAGCAATTTCTTCTTTTTTCCACAGTATTTTCTACTACATAGAATGATTTAATTTCAAACTGCATCAAACCACATTGTTGTCTGCATTTTGTAGATGCATAATTAACCCATTATCAGACGAAAAAGTTTTAGACTGACCTAATTTGAAAGGGGTTGCAGACAACATTTTAAAGTTCACAAAGTTTAAGACTTTTTCAACTAACTGGGTAGAAAACATGGTGCAAAATGAAGAAATCTTCATTTCATACCATGTTTTCCCAATTGTCTCTCAGAGGCGTCATTGTGTGGTAATGGGTTAAGCCCATTGAATTTAACTGATAAACTGTTCTAACCAGCATATGGCCGCCGCCATAGCGCAGACTCCTAATTTTCAATCATGGGATGTCAAAGGTTCGATCCCTGGCAACAGCAAATATTCTTTCCGACATTTGTCTCTAATCAATAGGTGGATAATCGTAAACCTAAGTGGGATAGCAGCTGAAGGCTAGGAAAGGATGTAGTGGTAGTACTGGTGTGAGAAATACCAGGAATCCATTGTTAGGTGCTCCAGTCGCCGCAATATGACTGAAATACTTTTAAAAGCGGCTTTAAACCCCATTCAATTAATCAATCTAACCAGCATATATCCCAATATAACTCATGTAGGCAAAAACAAATGAACGATAACAAAATTTAAATCTGTTTTATAGAGTGATGATTTTAGATTCCTCCCCCCCCCCCTCCATCAAATCAAAGCTAAAGACCTTATGGTTTGGGAGAAGATTTCTTTCTTTATTCCATTGTAAAATCAGGGATCGTTCAGAAAGGGCTTATTTTCAGATACCAGTAATCCTTTGAAGTAATTTGGTAGATAGTCAATAGGCATTGCTACATACCAAATATCAAAGCCTTAGGCCTTGTTATTTGGGAGGAGAGGATTTTTTCTTCCAGTTGCATGGCAACCAGTGTTCTTCATTGATATCAATTCTTTGAAGTATGTTGAAAGAGCATGACCTTTGGCTCATTCTGTGAAGTTTGGTTGAACTCTGATGATTAGTTTGGCCCATATTGAATAAAAAGTTATCATATATAGTATAGTAGTAGGGTTCCATAAAACAACAATTTGCATGCAAAATGTTGAAGACTTGGGACTTGTTTTAGGGAGACAATTTTTGAAGATAATCCCTTTTGAATCTTTTTGTGAAGTCAAGGGAGCCTAAACACACAGTTTATATTGTACTCTGAGTAATATAATTTAGGAACTTAAGCAGAAAGTTTCTCAATAAAAAAATTACAGGTTCTTAGGACTTCTGCTTTAGGAGATGTAATTTCTAAAGAATTCATTCTTCAACAATCCCATCACAATTACACCTTTTGATGCCCCTCAAGTAAAAGCTTTGGAAAACATTGAGGATAATGATGAAATTAATTGTGACAAGCAGTTTCTTCAATAGCCACAATGTTTTCTACCCTAAAAGACAAAGAATTTTCTTAATTGCACCAATTTTAAATTATCATCTACAACTTCTTTCAAATTGGGCCAGTCTAAAATATTGTAGTCTTGTAATGGGTTAATTACTCCATGATTGGAATGGACAATATAGGGCTTATGTTAAAAAACTTCGACATTGAAGTTTTTAGGCCAAGTTTCTGCATGCAAAATTTGAAAGATTTAGGCCATGATTTTTTAAAAGATTTTCTTATCTCTATGAAAAATTAGGAACCCACAACAAAAGGCTCATGTTCATCTACAAGTAATAATTTGAGAGAGTTAGGCACAATAACATTTAGATGACTCTGTGTTTTCCTTCTTTCAAACTAGCACTAAATGAATAAACTGAAAGCTCATATGTCATTTGTTAAAGACAGAGAAGTTATCCTGTCTAACTATTTCATGAAAAACAAGAGCTAACTACTACATAGGGCTTATGTTGATCCTAGACCAAAAATCAGAAATTTTTGAGTGAGTAACGTGGTGATTCTGCATGTAAAATTTGAAAGCTCTAGGTCTAAGGGTTTAATTGAGAGAAGATGTTTAAAGAGTTCTTTTTTTAATTTTAGGAAACATCTAGGAAAACACAACAAAGGGCTTAAGTACATTACAGAAATATATTAAAGCTTTTTTGTAGGCTACCATGTATTGATTCTGTATACAAAATTTGCAAGGGATGAGAAAATTTTTCAAGACTTCTAGGTAAAATATGGCAACCCACGATATAGGACTTCCTTTGCTTTCATAGTAATAATTTAAAGTATTTTGGTAGTGAATCATATTGAGATGATAATTGCAAAATTTAAAAACCTTTGGCCTTACATGTTTGGAGGAGAAGATTTCCAAAGATTCCCTCATTTATCTCTTTGAAAAATCCAGGGAACCCATAACATAGGGCTTACTGTGATCTTGGAATTACAATTTGAAGTATGTTGGTAGAGTATTATAAGGGGATATCATATGCAAAATTTGGAAACTCGAAGCCTTAGTGTTTGGGAGAAGATATTTAAAGATTTCCCTCTTTATCTATGCAAAATACAGAAAACCACTATACACGGCTTAAGTTGTTCTCAGAGTAATGATTTTATCTATTTTGATAGAGCATTGGACCTTACATACAAAAATTGAAATCTATTGGCCTTGGAGACTTTCTTTATCTCCAGGTAAAATCTAGGATCTAACAACAAAGGACTTATTTTGATCTCAGAATAACAATTTGAAGAATTTTTGTAAAGTATCATGAGGCAATTTTCAAATTTGAAAGCTTTAGGCCTTTTGGTTTGGCAGGGGGAGATTTTTAGAGAATTCTTTCTTTATCTCTATGTAAATCTAGCATCCAAAGACTTTCATTGATTCCAATTCTTTGGTGTATGATGAAAAAGCATGACCTTAGGATCATTTCTGTGAAGTTTGCTTAACATCTGGTGTTTAGTTTAGTAGTAGAAGATTTCTTTGAAAATGTGAGCAGACTGACAGACAGACAGATGACAGACAGTGATTGACCAAAATACCTCACCTTGAGCACTTCCTGTTAAGGTGAACTAAAATGAAAATATGTAAATTAGTTGGACCATCATTCAGCATAGATCAACCAAACTCAATCAACCGAATACAGTTTAGAAGCATGAACATTCTTTGTAGTAATTAAAACTAGAATTGTTGCAAAGTAGACCGGTACTTTGTCAGCAATTGACCTTTGACCTTGGACCCAATTAATAGAGCACTCCTTGTGTTATACACAACATGCATAAAAGTTTCAAAGTCCTAGGTCAAATGGCTTATGAGTTAAAGCACAGAAACGGTTTTCAATCAAAGTTCAATTTTGACCTTGACTTTTGATCTATGTAACACAAAAATGTTAATCCTCCTTGGAAACAGTTGTCAATCAAAGTTCGATTGTGACCTTGAGCTTTGACCTACCTTTACCAAACATAAGGGCACTTCCTTGGATCATTGGCAACAATTGTATTGTATGAAGGTTGTAGGTCAATTGTTGATTGGGCTAGAGCACAGAAACGAAATGAAAATGTCTATGGACAGACAGACAGATATGGTGAAACCAATTTACCCCTCTCTACTTCGTAGGTTTGGGGTATAATAAATTAGAAAGTCATTCAGAGATGCCATGTGTAGCCCGCCAAAAATTTACCTTGACCTTTGAACTATCTGAAAATTTCATCCAAATGGTATATCTACTCTTTCGGTTGAAAAAATGTAGTTATTCATGTTATATCCAGTTAAAAATGTATGAGATATACTCAGGACAAGCTCAATTTGAATATTTTACCTTGAACCGTGATCTGTACCTCCGAGATATCTGAAAATCTTTTTTCAAATGGCACATCTACCACATGATGGAGCATTATGTGCCATTTAGTTACTGTGAAATCAATACACAAAACATAGGCCTATAAAAGCCCCCTTGTTTTTTAATGGTAATAGTAAGGAATCTGCATGATAAGGGATCACCCAAGAATCTTTTTTGTATACAAAAGCCATGTTTTCAGAAATATGAGAAAGCTCTTCAAGGAACTATTGTTGCGGAATTTGGTTGAACTCTGACAAAAGGTTCTGATAAAAGGATTTTTCACTATACATGATTATTTTATGGGAATTGGACTTGCCAATGAAAAAAAGTAATAATTTCAGATTAACATAAGGAATCAGAAAAAGGGTAACCCAAGGATAATCCCTGTGAAATTTGTTTTAAATCCATCAAATATTTTCTGTGGAAAATTTATTAGAAACTTCTTTATTGGGTCAAAATATTTTCTGTGGAAAATTTATAAGAATATATTTTATTGGGTCATGACAGAGTCAAATGCCCTTCAGCCAAAGTAAGAATTGGCTCAAAATCAAACTAATGAAATATCTTTTTGTATTGAAATACTTATTTTGGATTGTGTTATTGCAAGAATTAGTAGGCAAGGTTGATGGTACGATAATAGAAGTCAGATTATATATTTCCTGAGGGATATCAAAACTATGTAACTACAGCAGGGTATTAAAGCTGCAGTAACAATCTTCAAGTAACCTATCAACAATGCATATAATTTTGATCCAGGCATCTCCATTTAATAAGCTTCATTAATCTTCTTCTTCATTATTGCACAGATTTTTTTTTCATAAAACTTATAAGAATTAGAAAGCAATACAATAGTAACTCTAGTTACTTCAGTAATGCAATGAATCTTTATTAAAAAATAGAGCTGTTTCAGTGCAATACTGTAGTAACTCACGTATTTACATATAACTCATTATAAACAACTTTTTTCCAATTACTTTTCTTTTATATTTTCTTTTAATGAAAAAAGGAAAATATGTTCAAATTTTTCCTTTAGTAAATTAGAAATGACAAAATGAGAATGTTTTTCCTCTTTCTTGCAAATTTGCGAAAAACAGAGTTACTACAGTTTTGCGATGAACCCTTGATATTAAATTACAATATTAAGAGTAAAGGATCATTAAGATGACCATACAATAACTTAAAAAGGTTGAAAAATGTAAAGGCAATCAAGATGTGTTTGTGAAACACAATGTCCCCGCCGTACATGAGAGTTTTTTTGTGTGATTGATCTTTGTATGTGACCTTAACCTTATCCCATGATCTTGACCTTGAAATGAGTAGATGCTTGTTATGGAGATGTATCTTGAATAGGCTGGTAGTAATTGGCAATGTTAAGTTTTTTTTGTTAAGTTTTGCAGACAGACAGACAGACAGACAGACTCAATGACAGACAGACTTTCGATACGGGGGCATAGAAATATAAAATGAGCTTCAAAGCTGTTATAGATACTAAGTCCCCTTCTTACTTGATATTTGATGGAAAATAACTATTTTGTTAGCATTATGATTATTTCTACAAATTTGACTTATTAACCCATGACCAGACAATTTTGCTTTTTGGCAACCTGAGGAAATGTGATCACAGAAAACTTTGAGGGGAAAGGAGACATTTCTTGTAACAAGTAATGTCTCCTTTTCCCCAGATGTTTACTACTTTATTTGGCAGTTACTTTCCAATCTTAGTCGATTTGAAATGTCAGCTGAAAGTTTTTCTCAATTAGAATCAATCTAAAATTTGTTGTGTGATAATGGGTTTGAGTTGCTAGGATATTTTCACCTAGCCCATTCCCATACCATTCCACTTTTTGATGCCTGTCATTTAAAAAGCTTTGATAAACATTGTGGGAAACAAAGAAAATGCTTGTTATAAGCCGTTTTCTTTATTATCTACAAAGTTTTTACCAAAAAGACAAAGACTATCATAATTTAAGTCATGATGAAATTGTTGTCTGCAACTTCTTTTAACTTGGATCAGAAGAACATTTTGTATACCTGTATGAATGGCCCAGTTTCTCGTGATATTGGGTGTAATATGCTATTATATTTGATAGTGGGACTTCCCCATAGCTTAAAAAAAGATTGGGAATTCCCCTACAGCATAAAACACATAGACTAAGCCAAGATTTTTGACTTGTAAGCCATAACAAGGCAATTGTCATTAACACTTTCCTGTTCAATCCCTGGTTTATAGGTCCCTATGGTTTCATACTGGAAAAATCATTGTGGGAAAAGAAGAAATTGCTTGTAACAAGCAATTTCTTCTTTTCCAGTATAATTTCTACCCTGTACGTTGGTTAATGTTCAAATTGCTCTCTCTTTTAACCATTGTCTGCATCTTCTTTCAAATTGAACAATTTTAAATTTTGACAAACAGGAAGGGTAAACTGCCCCTTTTTATGATATTCAATACAAGGATCTTCCTTGCATGTAAGAGAATGTGCACAACTTGTATAGCTGTAATTACAGGAAATCGTCATCAAAGTTTATTAGTTGAATGATGTTTAAGGCCACTTTCAACAGTATTTCTGATACATGTATATCATATGACTGGTGCACCTAACCATGGTTCCTGTCATTTCTCACACAAGTAAAACCACAGGCTACATCTATTTCAACTTTCAACTTTTAATACAACTTAGGCACATTACAGCTCATATGACCATAAGTGAGAGCCATATGATGCATGTTGTGATTAGCTGTCAGAGAGAATGTTGGCTGAGACGGAGTTCAAACTCACAGTCCTAGGATTGAGAGAACATTGCATGAACGACTGAGCTAAATCAGCTTAGCAAAATGTTCATTAAGGCATCTTTTCATGTGACATTTAACATAATGTCACTCTTTTCAATAGGAATATTCCTCATTACTATATAACCACTTCCAGCAAGTTTGAGAAAGATCGAGCCAAAATTAAGCACCTGTTGCATTGTAAAGAGGAAACTGGCATTAAGAACACTTCTCCTGTGAAATAGGACAGCATGTCATCAAAGTCCAAGGGGATCTTCCTAATGACCATTCAGAAATTTCTGCAAGTTTGGGAAAACCCACCAAAAATTGTGAAATCTAAAGTGGTATTGCTGAATTTATGCCCCACATTAAAGTGTCACAAAAACTCACCATGAAAATATTGTGACCAGGTGAGCTAAATGACTGATTGCTTTTGATCACCATTTTAATGGATACAGGATATTGATTGTTTGCATGAACAGTGATGTCAATGACATTGCTTTTCATTGGGCGATATGAACTTGAAATAAAAATCTGAGAAACAATAGACGTTGTCTTGAAAACATTGATAGATGAGTGATCAAGTCAACACAGCAGATGTTAGCTTGTAGCAATATTGGAGAGCATATTAACTGACCATCTTTGTTGAGTCTGAAAGTATTAATTCTTATTAGTCTGCAAATAATTTGTATATTCTTAATAGGCATATTCTTTAACACTTTCATGTGCAATCCCTGCTGTACAAGTCCTTAAGATTTTATAATTGAGAAAACATTTTGGAAAAAAAAGAAATTGCTTGCAACAAGTAATATCTTCTTTTCCCACTATGGTTTCTACTCTTTGGGTTAATCACTTTTCAAATTTATCACTCTAATTTCATTGTTGTCTACAACTTCTTTGAATTTTGACAAAGTGAGTCTTAAACTTTGTAAAGAGTTAAGAAAGCTTTTGTTTGAATTAGGTTTAATGCCACTCTGAATATTCTTTCACATTAAAGTTCACTGATTTATTGTGTACCACTAGTGCTAAGCTTGAGCCCTGAAATGTCTTGCCCAAGGACAAACCAACATTACCAGTGGGGCAACTGGGATTCAAAGCCATAATCCTTGACTTCTTGCTGAATACAATTTGTCTGCAGACCTTACCATTTAGCCTTGCAAGACCCCTTTGAAAAATTGTTCTTCTTCACCAAGGTTTGATGGTCAAATTCATGGGTGTGGAATTTACATGCCCATTTGTCTGACATCACAGGTTTATCTCTTTCGGAAAAAGTACATTGTTCAAGGTAACTTGCCGAAGGACTAGTAAATACCTGGGCATATCTTGGAATGGTACAAAACAGATCTTAACCCATACCCATACAGTCACACTTTTTGATACCCCTCAAGAAAAACAATTGGAAAACATTGTTGAAAATGAAGAAATTGCTTGTTCCAATCAATTTCTTCATTTTCCACAATATTTTCTACCCAGTAAGTTAAAAAAAAATCTAAAATTTCATAAATTTTATATTGTCTTATGTAACTCCTTTCAATTCAGACCAGTCTAAAAATTTGCCATCTGGAAATAGGTGTAAGAAAACTTGTTATGTATTGGGAAATTATGATGATTCTATATTGAAGGGTGTAAAACATTGATGTAAGTGAAGAAAATAGCATTTTCTTCATTAACAACCACTTTTTCTCTAAATTTATCTCTTCACCATTTAGGAGATAAGTTTGTTTAAATTCTTGAAAAGTAAAATGTCTTACTTGCCCATAGAAAAATAGTGCAAATCTGTATTTCCGCACAACTGTACAATCTATAAGCATGTAGTTTTAATTCCTTGTTGCATAGATTTAAATCCATTTCTTGGATTGAATTATCTCATTTAATATCCATTGCAACAGTTATTCAGTTATTATGCAGAAACTGGTCACCTAACCATGGCTTCTTGTCGTTCTTCTCAATAGTGAAACCGGGACAATCAATATGGGCCACCAAATGCTCATCTATTTAGGGAACTTCTTATAATCATATAAATATTTTACACTGGAGAGAGATACAGAAAGGACAATGTCAAAATGACTTTTGTCAAACAAATGTCAGAAAGAGTTATAAATTAGCTGGGGATAGAACTCACAACTTGTGAATTTAGCAAAAAGTGTGTTACAAACTGAGCTAACTGGATTGTACAATGCATTTCAATTGGCATGTGCTCTTGAACCTATTCCCACTCAACTCCACATTTTGATGCGTTAAATAAAGACTATTGAAAACACTGTAACACATTGCCATGTATATTGCCTATTACAATATAACTTTTGGAGACTGCGGCTAAAGCTCAGTTAGTAGCATATGTCATTCCCAGTTGAAAGGTCACGAATTCAATCCCGGCTGGGAGGAGAATCCTTTCAGACATTTGCCTCCCACAAATGGGTAGATAATTGTAAACCTAAGTCTAATGAGCAGCTGGGGGCACAGAAAGGATGTTGTTTTCGCATTAGTGTGAGAATAACCGGGAATCTAGGGGTAGGTACTCAAGCCTCCATGATATGACTGAAATGCTATTAAAAGTGGCTTAAAATGTAAGGGAAGTCAGTTCAATAAATATGTGTTGTTATTGTTTATCTTCAGTCAAACTTCAAAATGGGATGTCATATGTTCGATCCCCGGTGGCGGCACAATAATCTTTCAGACATTTGTATCTCACCAATGGGTGGATAATCGTAAACCTAAATGGGATAGCAGTTGGAGGCCAGGTAAGGATGAAGTGGTTGTACTGGTGTGAGAAATAACAGGAATCCAGCCGCTGCGATATGACTGAAATACTATTACAAGTGGCGTAAAACCCCAATCAAATAAGGAGCAGGAAAGAACACTACATACGATTGATTCAGAGCGATCTCGAAAAAGGGATACATATGAAAGTAATTCAAGAAAAAAAATCACAAATATTGCCTGATTGATTGAACAGAGTTTAACGCCTCTTTTAGCAGTATTTCAGTCATGTCGCGGCGGCTGGAGCACCTAACAATGAATTCCAATGGTATTTCTCACGCTAGTACTACCACTGTATCCTTTCCTAGCCTCCAGCTGCTATCCCACTTAGGTTTACGGCTATCCATCCATTGGTGAGAAACAAATGTCGGAAAGGATATGTGCCGCCGCCGGGGATCGAGCCCATGACATCGCAGGATTTCACAAACATAAACGATCGCAGCTAAACAAATCAAGTAAAAATTAACATAGATGAAACAACCGACACCGACATGGAATGAATAAGGAAAAAAAAAGAATCTGAATGACCGAACGGAACAAGATACTCATGCCGAGCAATCCGGCGTAATTACTGGGAATGTGGCACTGACAGCTTAATAACAGGATTTTTATTGATTATAATGTGTTTATAGCGCAAAGAAGAGTATAGAAAAAGAGATAATTAAAATATAATTATAATTAGAGAGAGCTTTTTAGAAGAATAATCGTTTACCAGGCTTGGTGTAAAGGGTGCCTTTCGGTAAAACATATACGAGGATTATTATGCAACCAACAACGTGTCACAAAGCATCCGATAAAGAAATAACGCACACTGGTCGATTGATCAAATCACAATCATTTTTTTTTTTTTTGTATGCAACGAGGTGTCGTTGTTCAACCCTCTCGGTTATATCATGTCATGGTGATTACGCTCGTTTAAGTTAAATAGACTTATCTGTATTATTATTTTTTACTGCAGGATATATTACAAACCAACTTTAATATTGACAATCTAGCCTTATTTCTAGATCATGGGCCCAACATGTTGTTACGACATTTTGGTCGCTCACCGAATGTCGTGTCCATTTTGATCTCTAATCTTATCTTTTCTCGCACAAACTATATTACTGCAATATGTACGTGGTTGGCGGAACTAAAATGTCTGATGACTTTACCGCGTGCTTTCCACAAAAAGCATAGGCATTCATTCATTACAATATACCGAGTAGTATCTTAGAATTTATTGTTTAAGGTGAAAAGTAGATTATGAACAAAACATTCGTCATTTATTCCTTGAGACAGTTTCTTATATATTTCTTCTAATGCGTCTGAAGAACAATACTGAAAACATGGTAAAACTGAGAAATTTTACGTTCCAAACAATATTATCTTCAATATTTATCACATGCTTTTTATTGTATAGCATAGAAAAATGAAGTTAAAATGACTGGACGCTCTGTAAGGCTCCCGGAAAAAGACCGGAAGTGATTTCTCTCTGCAGTGGTAAATTTTTGTTATTGTTTTACTTAGAAAGTGTCTAACAGATACAGACCTTATAGTCATTTGGCGCTTTGCGTTTAAAAGTCTAATTCCTACAGATTTCATGTAGGAATCTTAAAGATTTGGAGTCAGATATAGGGGGATAGCGGTTCTAGTTAAGAATACTCTTAAGACCAAGCTGTAAATTTAAACTTCAGATTGAAAGGGATATAATTTGGTCGATTGCAAAAACAATTTGTCAGTTGTATATACTAAACGGCCTTACCTTGGCCTGAATTGGAGATATGCCTCTTATACACCTAAGGGCAGTAGTGTAGTCTTAGTTTCTAGCACTACCTCGTCGAACACGATTCTTTCGATGGATGAAAGTGATCTTACTAAATTTTCGGACGATTGTATGATCAACTCGAATTTAAGTTTCATAGAAATATAGATAACGGTTTTTGTAACAACAATATTAACAGTATCTAAGGACAATAACCTGGCAAGTTCCTTTGGAACGATAACAGGAAAGTAAGATTTCAAAAATATTTTCAAACAGATGATGAGCACAGGAGCTCGCAGAAATAAACGCAGTTATTGATAACTATTGCAAAGACTCATAACATATTATAGCCCTAGTTATAGACGTCATTGTCTCGGTAGCAAATAACATTCTTGCTCTTAAGTCGTTTAAACCTTCTAAAAATAAAATGAAAATGATTTATAAGAAATGGTACGATAAAGACTATAGAAACATTTTTAAGAAATACCAATGGTATACTTATTTTACGGATTTATTGTAGAGCAATACAAATCGTATACATTCGAGTAGAATAGGACAAATAAGTAATGATCTAACTTTTAGTGAGTGAACAGATTGAACGGGGTTTAACGCCATTTTTAACAGTAATTCAGTCATATCGAGGCGGCTGGAGCACCTAACGATGGATTACTGATATTTCTCAAACCAGTACTTACACTTGGTCATTTCCTAGCCTCCAGCTACTATCTCACTTAGGTTTACAATTATCCACCTATTGGTGCGCGACAAACGTCGGAAAGGATATGTGCCGCCGCCGGAGATCGAACCAAAGATATCCCATAATTGAAAATTGGGAGTCAGATGCGCTTTGACGTCGGCTTACCAATTAGCCAGGATATTGTTGACATGACTGAAGAAGAGGTTTTCAAAGCTGCTAGATATTGAAAAATACCAAAGCTACTGCATACGATTTAATTAGAAATGAACTTTTGAAAGCAGGACTTCAAATCACAGACAAAACTATAAAGTTTTTAATGTCCCTGTAAAAACAGGTCATTCCCTTTCTTCCTGGACCGCATGTATAAATGTCCCTGTTTATAAACTCTGTAGCTGCACCGATGCAAATATTTATTAAAATGTAACTCTGAATTGCTGTTTTATTAATTTATTTTGACATGTCGATTTTAGGAAGGGAACAAACAGAATTTTGTAGAATTATAGACCCTCTGATCAAATGTGTATTCATAAGACGACAAGTATATCAATAAAAGAGGAAGGGGTAGTAAGCTATACATGTGTTACGTTGATTTAAAAAAATCATTTGACTGTTTTAAATGAAGATATGCAAATCAAACTTCAAAAGGTAATATGTACAAACTTATTAAATATGTGTATGCAATATCTTTGACGATTAAAGTCTAAAGAGTTATCGTCAGATCCGATCAAGATCGACACTGGTGTTCATCGAGGAAGTGGGTAAGCCTTTTGTTCAATTTATTTATAAATGGTATTATTTCTGCAATGTCGTATCAAGATGCTCCCATTTTACGGAGCTATAAAATCAACCACAGTTTAAGTGTTAATTTCTACTACCCCAAATGAACTACAGAAAGTATCAGCAACACGAATTACTTTTGTTATTCCTGGTGGTTATCTATAAATATTGTTAAATCTGAGATTGCGATATGTTCGAAGGGCAGTAAATCTTTAAGTAACAAACGCAAGTTTAATCTAGGAGCTTAAGAATTAAAACAAGTTAAACAGTATCAATATCTAGGGACCCTATTTTCATTTATGATTTTTGTGAAGCTGCGAAAAACGTGTATATGAAGCATATCAAAGCTTTATTCTCAATAAAACAAAGTATATTTAATTATTGAATATTAATTACTTTTAATGACTTTAATGACCAGTTCTATGATCGATGTGATTACGGCTTTAGCAATTTTCATTTATGACAGTGAGACAGTGGTAATTTGTGATAATCATGAATTAGCCTCAAACTCCAAATGAGGGAAATTTGTCAAATACTATTATAGATCTAACATTATTTGTTAAGGGCTATTCTTTGTAAGTGTGAGATTGTTAAAATGTATGTGTGATTGTGTTGTTAAAAATGAATGCAACTGCATTTAATACATGTTCTGGGTATATTTTTGCAAATATTCTATTCTATTCTACATACTTTTTCCTTACTCTCTTCGGCACTGTCACTTTCAAGGTCATTATCATCCATGGCATCGTCATTCATAGCGTTGGTTTCGTTGCTCATATCTTGACGTGTTAAGGATCCCTTTAATGCTCTCACTAGCGCATTAATTACCTCGTCCACATCAGCATCGTCCTTCTCATAGGTATCTACAAAATGTTGAATTTCAAACTTTTATTATTCCATATCTGTCATGTAAGCAAGTACTTATCACCGGGTAACTATCATTTTATCTTAAAAGTAATGAAATAAGGCGTAGTAACAATACAACTAGGCTAGTATGTTGTCTGGGAAACAGTATTTCAGATGAATCAATGCGTAGTTATTGTGCTCCCCGCAATAATCCCGCAATAATACATTCATTTTTAAATTGGACTTCCTAGAAATGAGAACATTATCAAGTTGAAAAAATGAATGATTTTTTAATAATGTAAAAATAGAAAAACCTTATTGCTAAGTTGACGTGTCGCTGCTGTCAATCAAAGAATCATTCTACCAATCAAATCATTCACTTAATCCGAGGTGAACTTTGAACTCCAAAATCGGTCGAATCCGCCGTCATAACGCAGTTGGTAGCGCATCAGACTCCTAATCTTCAATGGGATATAATGTATCGATCCCCGGCGACGGTACATATTCTTCCCGACATTTGTCTCTCACCAATGGGTGGATAAACATACACCTAAGTGGGATAGCAGCTGGGGGCTAGGAAAAGATGTACACCGTAGCTAGAGTACTGGTGTGAGAAATACCAGGAAACCATTGTCCAGTGCCCCAGCCGCCGCGATATGACTGAAATACTGTTAAAAGTGGCGTTAAAGCCAATTATGTAGAGCATTTTTGTCGGTTTCGAGACTGTTACCTAATTCAAACTATTCTTACGATGTTTAGATCATGTATTGTGAGAGCTACAAATAAAAATATTGCTTTAAAATTATTTTTGCTAAGTGCAACTTGTTACGGAATTCTTAAATATGAATCGACTAGTGCAAGTGCAGTGTGTATTTCAGTTTATTCATCGTCGCTACCGAAGCACAAGACATCATTGACCACCTGACACACATTTAGTTTCGAAAGTGCTAGCTTTATACTTATTATCCATAAAAATGGATTTATAATCCAAAAAATATTACAGTGTTTGAATAAAACTCCTGTAATATTTATTTCTAACATCAAGTATTTATTAGTCCTAAGGAATCCAGTATCAGAAAGATATCACGTTGATATTTTGTCCTCGATGACTTATCCTATACATATACATATGCCATTTCGTACAAAACGATTTCATAACTCCTATTAAATGATGTTATATACCCAAAATTTGAATAACGCTTTTAGAATAAATTTACGAATCAAATTGTATGTACGGTCTACTCTACAAAACTTTTATTTTTGAAATAAAGTTACACTGCATTTGATTCTATATATTGAATGCGTTAATTGATCAACACGTTGTGAATAAAACATGAAAACAATCTAAAAGGAAAAATGGGTAGACGAATACATAATGAACAGAACACAACAGAATATTCATTCACAGGGCTTGAACTTATCAGTCCATCGCCTTTGTATACAATATCACAAACATGTAGCAATGACATAGACGGAGAAAAAAGACTAAGGTTGAGAAAATACACACAAATCAAAATGGTTATATACAATCCTTTAATTAGATTACACAATCCTCTGAATAAAATACAGGTACTTTTAAATAGATAAATTTATTCATAACTAGAAATAATTCTTGACAATACAAAACAAACAATTTTACTTTTCAGACAATCCTTCATGAATAGCATAAACTTAAAGAACATGAATAAATATCAAATGAATTAATAAATACATAAAAAATAAAATATGTAAATCTTAACTTACTTCTTGCAGCAACAAACACTGCAAAAATTAGCGCCAGAGTACCCAACAGGTAGAGCTTTGCCATTGTTGTAGACTTCTATCGAAGTTTACAACTGATGATTTTCGGCTTAAGACTTTGCCTTTTATATGTATTCCACGCACTTATGAATTGCGTAGTATACGCTATCTTTTCCCCCTTAACCTTTATTTTTCAATTTAAGCTCCTGTAGAACAAAAATGGCATTTGAAACATTCCATTAGAATTCCAGATAATTTAGAAAGTACACCGTCATCAATTGAATGGCTAGGGAGCAAGATTGCGTCGTGTTTATTTGTGGTTTGTTGTTGTGTTTTGTATTTTGTTTTTCTTTTTTTGTTTGTTTTGTTTTGTTTTTTCCCCTTTTTGTGGCTATTGTTCTATTGTTGTTGGGGGTTTTAGGGTAGTTTTTTTTACATTATTTTTTATTTTGTTGTTTATTTTCCCTAGAGTACACAAAAAGTAGTTAGATAGCCCTTTCCTGTACAAACCCGGGACTTTACACTGCTGTGAATTTTTACTCGAAAAATCATTATGGTTAAGAAGAAATTGTTTGTTACAAGTAATTTATTCTTTTTCCAAAATATTGCTACAACATGGGATGATTACATTCATATTGCATCCAATTTTCATTGTCTTCAACCCCTTTGAATTTGGACCAGTCTAAGATACGGGAAAAATTAGAACATTAAATTTTGCAGTTCATTTCAAAACAGTGTATATCTTGGCTCTGGTTGCTAAAAAAGGGATAGAAGATATAATTTAATCTAAGTAACTTATCAAATATAAACCCGCCCTCTGAACAGCTATGGTCACCCAAAAATTAAAAAAGCTTCGCATAAATGGCAACCAGTGTCGAAATTCATAGTTTATTTGCTAAATTTGTGTCCATTACCATATAACAAAAAAGTAAAATGACTGGCTTGCGACTAAAACGATCTTGAATTAGCTTTAGTTACCCCTAAAAAATTCCTTCACAAAAATGGCGCTAAATGTCGAGGTTCAAATTTAACTTCCGGTCTAATTGAATGCGTTTTAAGTCAATTTATTTTATACCTTGCTGTTAAATCTTGGGATTTCTCAGTTTTATAAATTTTGATATCGTCAATTGAGTGACGATATCACTTTTCAGTTTCAATCTCAGTAAAAAATCTTTAATCATGTATTCATTCGCACTTTTTCAATAGACCTTCTCTCTATCAAAAAGATTGGTTTCGATATTTTAATAAAAAGATAAAATAATAATAAGGTATATAATAAATAGAAAAACAACTGGTTTTTCCAGATATGAAAAAATAGTTCACGAGGATGCGTTGTTATGCGTTGAAAAAACAAGTGCGCAACGGCTGCGCACTCGTTTTTTCAACGCCTAACAAGGCATCCTCGTAAACTGTTTTTTCATATCTCGAATAACCAGTTGATTATCCTCAGGCAATATATTTTTGGATTATCACACGTGATCCGTCAATTGACCAATCGCGACTGTAAATCAAATAACCAGTCGACCAATAAAATTATTCATTGAGACCAGACACCAGTTTTGATTTCCAACAGTGGCCGTCATGGTCTTTGTCAAAGGTTATCATGATTAGTGGAATTATAAAACCTTTGTCTTTTAGGTTAGAAAACAGTGTGGACAATGAAGAAATACCTTACAAGCAATTTCTTCATTGTCCACGTTTTCCAAAGCTTTTTCTTGAGATGTTAAAAAGCGCGATTGAGTGGTATTGTGTTAAATAGCATGCTTCAAAAGGAGTTGTCTACAATTTGAATAGAGTTAATTTATGGGGCCATAAAAGTTAGTCGCAGAGTTTGCAATATTCCATAACTATATAAGAATTACTTTTTTGGTGTAGGCATTTAGTGGATTTAATGGTTAAGTCTCGAGTGGTAGTTTGCACTCGTTGAACTCTGAAAAGACTTCAAATTTTTGTCTGTTAACTTAAGCTATCAAAACTGACGCTTTGCTAGCGAAAAATACATTTATGAAGACAAATATAACTTTGATGTAATAATACATAAGAAATATCATTACGATATAGATACAACATTTTGAATTTGCTTTGAGCTGCAGAGGAAAATGTTGATAATTCACAAGACCGAATATGTTATATCGTAATTGTAATGCAATATTCTATTCATTATTAACATACTTTTATTGAATAATTTTGATTTAAGAAACTCTGTATTTCTACAAGCATTTCCCTTCCCCTGTAATAATGATTATGTTTATCCGTATTTCGCGATCTACAAAATGACAGTGACGCCATCTTGGTTTGCCCTATAAGGAACCGTATTTGAGACCATCAGACACGTTTTTAGCTAGCAAAGCGTCAGCTTTGATCGTTTAAGTTAACAGACAAAATTTTGAGGTCGTCTCAAAGTTCAACGGGTGCAAACCGCCACTGGAGGCTTTACCACTAAATGTCTACGCCGTAAAAAGTAATTCTTATTTATTTCAGAAATATTGCAAACTCTGCATGCGAGTTCGTCGCCTAGGTGTTTTTAGCCTACTTGAACAAAATTACTCTGATCAGAGTCTTCAAAGAAGTTGCAGTCGGAATTTCAAATTGTTGAAAATTCTAAAATATTTATCTCTTTAGGAAGAAAACAATGTGGAAAATGAAGAAATTGCTTGTAAAAAGCAATTTCTTCATTTTCCACATTGTATTCCACAACTTTTTTTCTTGTGGGGCGTAAAAAGAAGGGATTGTATGGGATTTGGCTAACTCCTTGGTTATTTTAACCCCGTTTCTTTATCATAATAACATTTGACAATTCAATTCTTTGCTAGCTTACAGTACTTTTCAGTACTTTGATTTTTATTTCTGACGGGGCGGATTTTGTCTTTAAGGAATGTATATATTTTACTACAAATGTTTATAGCTATATGATAATTGACCAATCGTTGTCCCCGCCTATTGACTCCCTAAGCTCCGCCCATTAACTCCGTCAGAAAGTCCCGCTTCGATTTTTTAACGGTGTAATTTTGAAATATTTATGGCCAGTAGCATGTAAAAAAAAAGTAAAGTACTTGGTTTGTGACCTAAACGTCGTAACTACAGCTTGATTAAGCTGTAGTTACGACGTTTAAGTCGTAAAACCAACAATAAAGGTAAACAAAATGGCGGTCATTTTGGAGTTGATAATCTAAGGTCCGGGCTGAATAAATTATTTGATTGGTAGTCTGATTCCTTGATTGACGGTCGCGATTGGTCAATTACGATTTTGACACTATAAAAGCTACATTTTCTTATCGAACCGATCTAAATATTTAACTCGAAAGAAAAGGTCATGGAGGGGGGAATTGGAAATGTATGGCTCGCTGTTAACCAGTTACCACGTAATAACGCTTTCCGATGCCCTGATGAAATATGACCATGGAAAACATTGCTGGAAATGGAGAATTGCTTGTTCTAAGCAATTTCTTGTTTTCTCACAATGTTTTCTACCGTATTTGACACTTATTTTCTAATTTTAGGGCACTTTGAAATGTCGTCTGCGCTGTCCTTCTATTTTGAACTATCTAAAATTATGTGGTCTGGTAGTGGGTTAAGAGATCTTCTGTTCAACATTCTTTGCACAAGTTAATACATTATCTTAATAACGTAACGCCAACTTTTGCAAATCTTTGGATTTCCTTGGTGAAAGGAAACATGAAAGAAGAGGCCAGTTATGCCTGTTCTCAAATCCCTGATATATTATGTAATGGTCTGCATATTCAATTGCTTCTCACGCAACTGGTGGATCTCTGATCTCCGAAAGTTTATAAAAGGCGTTGTTGGCAACCTAAAGTATTGTAACAAGCTATAGTAACGACGTCTAGGTCCCAAAACCAACAAAGGGATATTCAGAGTGTAAAGACCACTTCTTGGGTAAATAATTTATTTGATTGGTCGATTTTTAGTGTCTGTTCAATTGTATGGCTTCATATATCAGTGAATAGTGAAGGATATTCAAAATAAAATATTTGTTACGTATTGCTATGCATTTAACTCTTTCCTGTTATGAAAAAAATTAGACCTGTCCGAATTCAAAAGACGAATATCTAAGTGGATTGAATTTGAAAAATAACCGATCAGTTGAGTAGAAAATATTGTGGAAAAAGATGAAATTATTTTTTATTAGCAATTTCTTCTTTTTCTACAATGTTTTCTCAATTATAAATCATAGAGACGTAAAAACAAAGGAAATAGGTAACATTGGGTAATTATGTGTTTAAAAAATCATCACAAGAATACGATTTGAATGATATAACGGTAAGTTAATGACGTCTAATACAGTTGATATGGGCTCGAATTACCACGCTTTGGCCTCAGCGACTGTACTAAGAAAATGAAGTGTACAATACACAGATATATACATATAATTTATTTAGAATTTGATTAGGGTTTAACCACATCGACGATGGGCAAAATAAATTGATACCTTATATTAATACCTTCTACTAACGACCTTTTATGATGCCTACACTTATTAAAGGTATAATATTAGCTCTATCGTAAGATGGAAGTTTCATAGACATTTGAACATGTCATGCTGACCACTTTGATTGTAGAAAAAGGTCGTAAATAAAATCTGTTTCAGCCTGTTTGGCACTTTTCTAAAAAAAAAAGATACAATGCATTTCGTGTCAAATAAAAAGGTCGCAAGTGGTCCTTATGACCCTTCTTTAAATAGTTTTTGCACATAGTCTTTGAAATTAGTTAAGAATGCTGCAGTTTGAAATGCCTGACTTTATTTATCTAACAGAAGCAAATAGTGTTCATAAGATTAACTTAATCTAAAATGTTCTAGACATAGGGGATAATACGTTTTATTATATACCTATAAAAGATATGGATTAAAATCTGGCTATCTATTACAACTCGACAGAAAAAAAATCAATATTCGGCGTGTACCAAAAAACCGTATTCGTCGAGTACCGTAAAACAAGGACTACTTTTTTGTCTATTGACGGTCGGGTTTTTTCGGAAAGTTGGTTATTTCTTAATAATTTAAAAGAATTTTCTTAATGTCATGTCCTAAAAGGTATATAATAAAAGGAATATTACAACAGTGTGTTTTTTTATTTGTTGTTATCGTATTCTCGAATCGTGTGTAGGTATTTTTATTGGATGAGACCTTCGGTCTCATCCAATAAAAAATACCTACACACGATTCTCGAACACGATAACAACGCATAGAAAAAGACACCGTTGTAATATTCCCTATATAATAGAGAAACAATAACTTGTCTTCGCTTTGAGCTGCAAAGGAAAATTTTCCACCGCAGCGAGAAGCAAATAATTCCATGAAATAAAAAATAGTATTTCTATAAGCATTATCGATCACTTCTGATTACGTTTATTCACAAAATGATATACAGAATGAAAATGACGTCATCTTAGACTGCCTTCTATGGACACATATTTGAAACTTTAAGACATGGGTTATTTTTCTGACGTGTCCGATTTTGTCTGTGTTGAATATTTATATTTTACTCTTGATATTTATAGGTATATAATAATACGACAAATGCCGGATCTGCCACTTAATCTCCAGAATAAGAGCAATTCCAAAAGAAAAAATAAATTATTATAATATAAAGTTAGTCTGTCTCTCCACATAACAATACGGTTGAACTGTGAAGCATTATTCGTTAAACTTAAACTAATTTCCCTATAGAAACAACAGTGAAAGAAAAGTGGAATTTGGGAATTAAACTTTGTCTTTAAATCAGACACATTATTTCTAGATCTTTCAAATACAATTATAGATATGGGTGCTTAAATTACATTTAATTACGACGTTCAAATCGCAACGACGGCCGGGTGTAAAAGGTGACTGACCCGTGATTTGAAGGTCATAGCTTCGAGCCCGACCGTTGCCGAGGTGTATTCATGGGCAATATACACTTCATATATACTATACATATATATTCGACCCAACTGTAAAATTGAGTAGAAGTGGGTTTCAGCCAACACCATTCTTTCAGGACCGTGTGAACACCTAGATTGAGAGTGTTCGATAGCGACTCTATATTTCGTAAAAGCTTTCGTCGCAATCAAACTAAAATAAAAGAGCACAAAGAAAACCGCAATCTAACAATGACTATGCTTTTCTATTTTTGTTACGAGCCAGAAATATGTATGTATTTTCATTTATCGTCGCTACCGTAGTACATGCCTATATGAGCGACGCCCCCAGAAGACGGTTACTCTTATGGGGGATACTGCAAAGTTACAGGACGAAACTACTTATAGCTCCGCCTGGTTCTTTAACGTGCTCGATGGACAGCATCATCACACGGGGCCTCGGTTTAACGTCTTATCCGAAAGACAATTAGTTTTGTAAGTTGAAATGGTCAACCCATGGCTCGAACCGGTGATCTTGAGGTTAACGTAGTTTGATATCTTAGCAGAACTACCATATCTAAGGTAAGTCGGCATGACTATCGATCCACCAATTTGGTTCTAATACAAATTGATTAACCCATTACCCCACAAGAAAAGTTTCGACTGGTCCAAATTCAACAAAGCTGCACACGATAATTCAAACTTTAATAAGTTTTAGGTTTGTTCAATATTCTGGATAGAAAACATAGTGTAAAATGAAGAAATTGCCTGTTACAAGTTTTTTCTTCATTTTACACAGTGTTTTCCAATTTGTGTTTCTTGAGGGTGTAAAAAAACGGAATGGGTTAAAGAGAACTAAAAGTGTTGGAATGGGTTAAAGAGAACTAAAAGGCGAAAAGAGCCCCCCCCGGGGGGAATTGACGAATCGCTGGCCCCGCCCACTGACCTCCAACATGGCAATTCGACTGATAGGTTCTAGACCATAGAACAATAATCAAAATGTTGGCAACTGATCTAAACGTCGTAACTACAGCTTTTATAAGTTAAGACGTTAAAGTCACAATTTACCAGCAAGTTTTAGTAACGTTCGGAGTTCAATATTCACACCCGATCTAAGTGAATGTTTTAACCCTTGTCATGCTGAACCCGGAATATTCCGGTTTTGGCAGGAGGTGTAGACTAAGATCAGACTGCACTTATGTGCAGGCTGATCTTAGTCTACACCTCCTGCTTGTACTTTTCCTGACACAGTTGTTTATGAAGTTGATTTCTAAAATATAAAATATTGATTTTTCAACAAGTTCTATCAGTGCTTTCAGCCCTTTGATTTGATAGAAATTCAGTAAGGTAATTTATACAGCATGACAAGGGTTAATTTACCATTTGATTACAGACAGAAGCGTTCCTAAACCCATTCCCATACAATCCCGCATTTTTAAACACAAAAGAAATATAGGTATGGAACACATTGTGAGAAAAGAAGAAATTGCTTGTTTGAAACAATTTCTTCTTTTCTCACAACGTTTAAACACACCCGATTAGAATTAGCCCGGGTCAATCAGAATAGATTGTAAATCTGAGCTGTGGGTAGTTTATATACTTCCGAGACCATTAGAAAATATTACTTGCACATCAGAGTGCATGACACCAGTGAAGGATGTCTAACGCATTACCAAACGACAAAATTTTAGACTGGTCCAAAATGAAAGGAGTTGTAGACGACAATCAAACGTTTATGAAATTTTAGATTTTTACAATGGATAATGAAGAAATTGCTTGTGTCAAGACATTTCTTGATTTTTCACATTTTTTTCCAGTTGTTTTTTTCTTGAGAGGCGTAAAAACACGTCATTGTTGGACAATGGGTTAATACATTCTGCCATGTCATTTGAATGTCATTAAAACATGCACGCATATACTTGCTTATAGCTAAGCAATACTACCTGTCGTAACCAAAGATAATTCGATAGTCAACCCTCAAATTGACCTTTACTGGCCCCGCCTACTGTTTCCTACTAGTTCCACTGGTCTCGACCACTGACCCCGATTCAAACAATAAATCCCGCTTTCGATAACTGACGGCGTTGTTTATAAAAGTTATATCAAACTTCCATCTTTGATTACAATAGACAAAAGTGCTGGGTCATAGTGACTGTGAAGTTTGTTTATTATACAGATACCGTCCATGTGCGACCACAATCCCGTAATTAAAGTTGTATTCAAGCTGTAAGTAGATTTTGATCACGCATCAACGATATTTACATAGAGGATAATCGTTTGTTTCAGTGTAAGATCGATTAATATTTCATTGAGTGAACAACAAAAGCTATGTTTTCACGAGTGGCGCAGCCACGAGTGAAAATATAGCTTTTGTTGTTCACGAAATGAAATATCAATCGATCTTACTCGAAAAACAAACGATTGTTCTATTTCTTTAATGCAAGAATTAGACAAAATGCGAAAATTACATGACAATTTTTTTTTTAAAGCGCGTCATTTTGCACGTGACTGCTATGCAACGCTTTTGATGACGTCACTTTTTTTGCCCTACTTAGATAACGTCAGATAGGGTGAAATGAACGAAAGCGGGGCATAAGTTTTTGATAATTTCACTGATAGGCGGTGGGTTTATCAAATGATAATCTACCGTTATTTCTCGATAATCCACCTGAAAGCATTAAAGAAAACAGCATATTATATGCACAAGACATATCAGACCTGTGTTCAGGATAAGGAAGCACTCGTATGCGCATTCTTCTTAAAACCGACTATACATGTATTCAAGGGCAATGCAAGGTTCCATTTCTGTGGCGCTCGCAAGCGATTCGTTAAGGGCCCGTCACACTGCATGGCAACTGTACCGCACCCCACGGCGCTCAAGCATTTTTCATTTCTTATTGGAATCAAGGTAAAATATCACATTTTCTGATGAAAATAGAGATACTCGGCATTTTCACGGCGTTCATGTCGATGCCACAGTCTACTGCGCTCTCGCGGCGAGACTACTGCGTCCTCACGGCGAGTATACTGTCGTGTTCACCTGTTTGAGACACTGTTAGAAATAAAGCTCTTCATCTTTGCTTTTTAGTTTCTTATTAGCTTTAGATGTGTAAAACTGCTAAAAGAATAAAAGGGGAAACAAGCCGAGACCAAACTCGTACAAAAAGATGTCCACGGAAGTACCTGGATTATATCAATCTCATCCTGAATCTGTTGTAATTTGGCTAACGCGATCAACAACCCTGCCATCGGTCGTTCATCCGCTATGTTGAAATGAACGTTTATTTTTACATCAACTGGGATAGAATATTTTTTTCTTTGTTTGACATGCTTATTCCGTTGTACTCGCGGTGATAAGGCCCTGCTTTTCAAATTTAAAACAAAAAAGAAATCAAGAGGACCAAAATGGCTCTAAATTGCCCACCCGAGAATGAGTTCACGATTTCTCTAGGTCTGATAAGTCCAAACCTGCCACGCAAATTTTTTTTATGAGAAATTTAAAAAGGAATACTCAAGGAAAAGTGATGCCAAGTTTATTACAAATTGTCCAGGAGTTTTACGAGAAGGATGCTTTGAAAGAATAACTTCATATTCCTCTAAATCTTATAAACTCCGCCGAGCCACGAATCAAAATTTAATGAAAAAACTTTTAAAAGCAACCTTCCTACAAAGTGTGGTCCTGTTATGCTAAGTACTTAATAAGGAGAATAACATTTTAAAGGACTTATTAAACTATTTCTCTTAGTCTTATAAGCACACTCTGCCACACCCTCATTTTTTTCACAAATAAAATTTCATGAACATACTTCAAAAAGGGAAAATTTTTGCCATGTTTTGTAACCAAGTGGTTAAGGGTTAAAATATATTAATACAATTGATTTAAATATTCTCAAATCCTGATAACCCCAACCTGCCACGCCCCTGTTCATGAACTGAATTTGAAATGAGTCATCCAAGAAACATTCTTGCCAAGCTGAGTCCAAATTGGTCAAGTGGTTTAGGAGGGGAAATTTTTAAAGATTTATTTCTTGGTTTCTTTAAGAATGATTAGCCTGGCCCTGCCACTCCAATGGGGTTTAACGAAACTTTTAACAGTATTTCAGTCATATCGTGGCGGCTGGAGCATCTAACACTGGATTCCTAGTATTTCTCACACCAGTACTACCACTACATCCTTTCCTAGCCTCCAGCTGCTATCCCACGTAGGTTTACGATTATCCACACATTGGTGAGAGACAAATGTCGGAAAGAATATGTGCCGCCGCCGGGGATCGAACCACTTACATCCCATGATTGAAGATTAGGAGTCTAACGCGCTACCGACTGCGCTATGACGGTGGCTTTTTTAGCTAGCAAAGCGTCAGCTTTGATAGCTTAAGTTAACAGACAAAATTTTGAGGTCGTCTCAAAGATCAACGAGTGCATACTGCCACTGGAGGCTTTACCTCTAATTCCGTTAAATACCTTCGCCATAAACAGTAGTACTTATGTATTAAGGGAATATTGCAAACTTAGCATGCAAGTTCATCTCCTTTATATTGTTTTTTTTTTTTGGGGGGGGTCACTAGAGCACATCGTGTTCAAAATGACTCTGACCAGAGTCTTAAAAGAAATTGCAGACGGCAGTTTTAAATTGTTGAAAATTTCTGAAATATATATATCTATATAGGTAAAAAACAATGTGAAAAATGAAGGAATTGCTTGTAACAAGCAATTTCCTATTTTAAACATTGTTTTCAAAATCTATTTGTTGATGGAGGGATTGTGTGGGAATGGATTAACTCCTTGGTTGCTTTAAACTCGGTTCTTTATCATGACAAAGACGATTATCGAACAAAACAATGCTTTGCTAGGTTACAATACTTTTCACTACTTTGATTTTAAGCGTGCGACCTCTGTAAAGCTCACAATTTGCGACAAACTTTTTTTCGGGCTTTATCATACCCTGTATAAGAAAAAAATCGTTTTGATTATGTGATCCACAGATCAAAGACAAAAGTTCCGACGGCATATATATTTCTACGGAGTACTGTTTTCATCCAATCTGTTAACCTTAGCATACAGAAAGCCTTCTGCTACACGAGGATATTTCCCGCTTTGCATAGCCCTTTTTACATTATTTTCCTAATGAAATAAAACAAAATAAGATACTTAACATTCCGTTAACTTGAAAATCTAACGACTATGAGACATAAACGCAAGTGCTCACTCATAATTCCCATTTTACTCTGACCCAGAAAAAGTTCTTACATGTAATGACATTTTGTATACGATTTTTAGCTAGCAAAACGTCAGCTTTGATAGCTCAAGTTAATAGACAAAATTTTGAGATCTACTCAAAGTTAAACAAGTGCAAACTGCCACTGGAGGCTTAACTGCTAGATCCATTGAATGCCTGCGCCATAAAAGTAGTTTTTATGTATTTCAGGAATATTGCAAACTCTATTCAAATTGTAGAGAAATCTTTCAAAGGCGTGCTATTCAACCCATTCCAGCCTAATTCCTCTTTCTCAAGGGAAAAGGCTTTAGAAAACATTGTAGACAATGAAGAAATTGCTTGTAACAAGCCATTTCTTCATTGTCCACAATGTTTCTTCCCAACAAGGAAAGATTTTCTAAATTCAACCAACTTTAAATTGTCGCCTTCATCTTATTTTAAATTTGAACTAGTCTAAGATTTTATCATGTTGTAGTGGATTTACTCCTGGGTTACTTTAACCTCGCTTATTTATCATAATAACCTTTGGCAAAGTATAATTATGTAACAAAACTATGCTTTGCTAGCTTACAGTACTTTCAGTTCTTTGATTTATTCATAACTCCATGAACAAAATTTTGAGCACGCAGCTAGTTTGTATGCTTCCGCACAAAACAGTCCCATACAAAAATGTATCAAAAGATGAAGCATTTATGCTTTTTTCGCTCGATACTATTAAGTTATAGGGAATGAAGAGAATATTTTTTGTTTTCATGGAGGTATGAACCGAAAAACATAATCACACAATGTATGAATCCGCTATTCATACATTGTGTGATTAGGTTTTTCGGTTCATACGTCCATGAAAACAAAAAATATCCTCTTCATCTCCTAAATGACACGTTTATGCTAAAAATAGCGAAAATGCAATGCACATGAGTCCCAGTCAAAATGCTATCGAAGTGAGAACTGATTAAGGATTATATGTTTATCCGTTCCCACACAAACCCTACTTATTACGCCCCTCAAGAAACTTTGGAAAACATTGTGGAAAATTGATAAATTACTTGTGAGAAGCAATTCCTTTGAACTAAGATGTTGTTGTTTTGGAATGGTTTAAATCACATGCTGATCCCGACCGAATACTTTATTTATTGCCTTTTTTAATAAAAAAAAATCTTATGTTACCGATAGATCTGGCGAAAAGAGAAAAACGCAAACATTTGAATCCCTACAAGAATATTCAAATACGTTAGAAACATTATGAAAAAAGGAGTAACTTATCCCTTTCCAAAAAAAATCCAGGATTTCATTACTTCAATGTGTCAAAAGTTACATTGTATAGGAATAACGTAGGGACAGGATCACTACTATTAGGCCTAAGATTTCATGATTTTTAATTGATGACATACAAAAAGAAAGGGTATATGGCCGACCTTAAAGTTATGCACAGTCCATCATCCTTGTCTAAAAAGGTAGATGATAGTGTACTGATCATGATATTTCTTGTGAAAAGAAATAAGTCTTTTTAAGAAATTAAGAACCATTTAAATCACGGGCGCCAGGCCAGAACAAGCATCATTTTATTTGGGATGGAATTCTGATAACATCCTCGATCTGAAATGAAAATGCATATTTTAGTTGAACGGTGGGTCCAACTTAGATTTTAACTCTGGTTCCTTGAGGTCATAGGTCAATTTATTGGTATAATGTCATCACCGCTCTATAACTCGTCTATACATGGATTGACTTTCAAAACATTAGTAGAATTACATATCAGTATTAGACAGTTAATCATTTGCGAATCTTAAGTCTATATCTTTCAAGTCAATATTAAACTTAGAGGTCAAAGGTCGGAATCTGGATAAAAGGTGACGACTAAAATTTTGTAATATATTAGTTCCAGTCTTATATATGTATATATAGCCCAGGATTCTTTTTACACAGAAAGGAGGGACCACCATTTGTATGCCGATGATTCTCAACTCTATCTTTCCTTTAAATTAGTAGACATGGATCTGTCGGTCGTGTTGTTTTTTAATTCATTGTATGAATCAAAATGTTCTCCATCTCGACGCTGAAAAACTGAAATAATAATCTTCGCACACACAAAAAAAAACCCCTAACATGTGAACAAAATCGCAATTATATTAACTTAGGTTGGCACATCCGAAGTGAAATCCGAAACGTCTATAAGGAATGTTCGTACTTTTTTACATTCACAAATGAATTTCGAATCACACATTAATAATGCTATTATCTACTAGACAAATCAGTTATAACAGATATCATCTAAATAAGAACACCACTAAGACTCTATTTTGGTAACCTCTGGGCTAGATTATTGCAAATTTACTTTTTTGACTACCCCAAAAAACTCCGAATGAGCTGCATATAGTTCAAAATACATCTATCCGTATCATCATGAGAACACAGGGATACAAACATATTACGTCCAATTTTGAAAGAAACTGTAAAACACCGAATTTGCATTTAAATCTTAAGTTATACATTTAAACCTCTAAATGGTCAATCTCCTGGTTACATCAAATACATTTTAGACATATTTGTACCTAAACGAGATCTCAGGTCGGAATCAAAATCTATCACTCTTAGTATTCCCTAAAGCCAAACTAGAACGTATGAAGATCATAGTTTTATGGCGGCAGCCTTAACCCTTCGGAATTCTCTTCCATCTGTAATCAGATCTTCGACGAAAATTACATCTTAAAAAAAACAAAAAAAGAAAAAAACAACAACAACTAAAGACTCATCTATTTTTACGAATTTATCAATACTAAACACGTTTTACCGAATCATGAGTAATTTTTTACGATAAGTGTGTACTTCTATCCATATTAGTGTTTTTATAATTTTTCCGTAAATGGCAAAATATTTCCTGAATTAATTGAATATATGTTTTACTTTATCATGTTTATTTGTTTACATGTAAATTCTAGTTGATTTAGATTTTGTAAAGCGCTTTTTAGCGTACTTCCGTATGAAAAAAGAGCTATATACATCTAAAAATGGTAATACATTGTTCTTGTGAAATATCATGCCCCCGTTTTTTCTCTTTTTTTTTCGGAAATGTGACCTTGCAAAGTGACTTTGACATTTTCACATGACCTTGACTTTGGTATCTGCGGATTTGTATCAATATGCCAAATATGAGCAGTATATATTTAATAGGCTTGAATTATTTATGAATATTAAGGTGTTTTTGTAAAGATTTGCATAGGTTTGACCTTGACAGATGACCTTGAAATTGTCATTTGTCCTGGACCTGCAGATGTGTATCAATGAGATCTATCATCACAACAAATATGAGCATTGTATATTGAATAGCCTTCAGGAAAGTGTAAATGGTGAGGTTTTTTGTTAAGTTTTGCAGAAGACCTTTACCTTCGCCTTGTCGTTTGAGCTTAGGATTCGACCTTAAACTGACCCATGGAGAATCTTAAATAATTTCTTTTTTGAAAAAAGAAAAATGATATATGAGTCGTAGTAACCATACATACTTTGTATATCAATTCAATTTCATAAACGCATTCATCATGACTCCGATATAAAAGTCCATTTACATATTTCCTTTGGTGTAGGACATCTTTAAGGGACGGGAGTTTCTTCGAATGTTGGTCTATGTTAAATATATCCAGCAAAATTTCGTTTAGGATCCACAGAAATTTAACTAACTCTTCCCTGCATGTACTTAATTATTAATCTTATATGCAAGACAATTGTGGTATTGTTTTAATTGATGGACAATAGTGGATTAAATTCAAGAATAACCTTTTTTTAAGCATAAATGTTTAGCGTATTAAACATATCAAACCAAGCTACTAACCCAACCAAGCATTTTTTTTATAAAATTATCACTTCTGATGAAACACCTGACAGAAACTTAATTCTAAACAGCTTTACAGTAGGTTCCCACGATATTGCATACTGCTTGATTATAGTTTCTCACGGTATTGTACAACTTAATGCATTTACCAGCAGATATTTTGCACATCATAAGTCTTAACCGACAATAAAATTATATACGATAAAAGAAAATTTACCAAATAAACTACTAAATATAATGTATAATGTTTGGTAAGAACAAATTGATTTTTATTGTCAACATGTTCATGGGATGCTTTTAAGATATAGATTATGTTGTTGTTGTGATGGGTTTTATGTCTGTTAAACCTGTGCCAATAAACCGTTTTATCAAATATATTGCTGGGAATGGGCAATTTAGTATAGTCATTGTTTGTGTTTGTCACGGCTACGCATGGAACAATAAATTTATTGGCGACTAGAGTTTTACTTTGTATAGACAATCGCGTGATTTTTTTTTTTAATCAAAATCCGTTACAGGGCGAAAAAACTTTATGAGTCTACAGGGACTCCCGTTTCGTATTGGCTCGATACTTGATCTTGATCAACAACTTACCAACTATGGTGAAATAGTCTGCTTTAAAATCTTAGGGATATTGAATGCATAGATTGTTTTGAACAAGCTGTTAAGAAAAACCTAATGGAAACATATAATTTTGTTGAATATTTTAAAGAAACATTTTGTAAATATTGGTTATAAGATTGTTTTTTCGACTGTGATATCATTTGCTATTGACGCTTTTCGTAACGCTTGATTATCTTGAAATACCCGGTGTCTTGAAAATATTTCATAATGCAAAAAATAATCATTCACAATATACTTACAAGAGCAGGGACTTGATTAAGAGATGAAGAGGATATTTTTTGTTTTCATAGAGGTATGAACCGAAAAAAATTGTCACACTTATGTATGAATATGCGAAGCGGATTCATACATAAGTGTGATTAGGTCTTTTCGGTTCATACCTCCATGAAAACAAAAAATATTCTCTTCATTTCTTATGATTTAATTGCATCGAACGAAAAAAGCAAAAACTTAACAAATCTTGATACTATTTTATATTGGACTATTTTGTGCGGAAGAATAGGAAATAGCTGCGTACACAAAATTTTGTTCATGAAATTATGAATGATTTTTTCGACCAATCAGAACGCTCGTTTTTGATAGACGAAACTAAATATTGAATTATTTGGATATGATAAATACTTCATTTCTATTTTTGTGACATCCTAAGTTTTGGTGCACTTAAGCGTTACCTTCTTTAAATTTATTCTATTTCCATTGTGTTTCTATCACCAAAAGAATTTTACTTCTTAACTTGTTCTGTACTTTTTTATTAGAAAACTAAATAACTAACTAGTCGAGCTAAACTAAGGTAACTAAAGTAAGCTTACTAAACTAACTTACTAAATAAAGATCGAACAAACCAAGAACGAACTATTTAGCGAACGAACTAACGAACGGACTAACGATCTAAAGAACTAACGAAAACGGTTATTAAATTAGATAGACATAATGTTTGTCACTCATTATTGTCTCACAGAAAAAAATGAGCAACAAGAGAACAATTTGCATAAACTGTAGAACTGTCAGATTTGCCAAAGACACGAACCTCGTCAGAACCTGACCCCGCCGATTATGCATTATATATCAAATCCATTGGGCGAATTTGATAAGTGAATTTAATATGATTTGAATACTTCACGCCTGTAAAATAAGGTAAATGAAAATAAATCTTTTGAAACAGTACAAAGAGAGTCGATAAGATGATTTGGCAGGCTCTATACATTCTGGTTTTGTCATCTTTATCTCTATCTAAAATTCAAGAACCCACAATATAAAGCTAATGTTGAACACAGATTAATGATATAAAGTATTTTCAAGAGAAAAGATAAAGTCAATCAGCAGGAAAAACTAAATATCAACCTTTTGAAATTTAAGGAGAAATTTAAAAATGAAATGCTTCTCTATTGCTATTTAAAAAATCCAAAAATGGATAATTCACTAGGAAGAAGGGTCGTTCTATATTCAGAATATTGTCAAAGTACGAATATTTACTGCTCATGCTCGCCAGGGTTGGCGTTATAGGAGCACCTGGGAGGGCTCTTTTCGCTTAGCTGTCAATATCAAGCATATTTAAGTGCTAAATGCATTCTTTAGTTCTTACACTTACCGCTTTTTTCAGTATAACAATTGAAATGCCTTTTAATGTTACTCAGTTTCTTGAACAAAGGGGAACTATTTATGTTCTGCAAACAATGTAGAATAGAATGTTCTCCCTTACGTAAGTAGATTGTTGTCTATAAAACAAAAAGGCTGGCTACATAGAATAAGCAAATGCTGAAAGTTCTGTGAACTAGCAAAATATTTATTTGTTAAGTAATCTTCTTTGTAATAAGTTGTCAAGAAATAAAAGAGGTTTAAGCAACCCAGGAGTTAACCCGTTACAACACGATAGAATCTTAGATTGGTTCTGATTGAAAGGAGTTGCAGACGACAATCTTGAAGTTGATAGAATAAAGAAAAATTTGCCAGGGGTAAAATGTAGGATAGAAACATTGTGGGCATCGAGAAAGAATCTTGTCACAAGCAACTTCTTCATTGTCTACAATGTTCCAAAGATTTTTTTCTTTTGCATAAAATCGGGGTTGGGTTGGAATGGGTTAAATAGCTTGCTTTTGAAGGAGGTCTCTAATAATCAAACAAAAGTTTTATTCATGTGGCCATACAACGCAGTGCGCATAGTTAAGACTCTGGTCAGACTCTTTTTGATATGATCAAGTTGGCAAAAACACTAGAAGATGAACTTGCAAGAAGAGTTTGTAATATTCCTGAAATACATAAGAACTACTTTTTATAATGTGGGCTTTAAGTTGATTAAGTGGTTAAGCCTCGAGTGGCAGTTTGCGAAAATTAAATTCTGAGATGACCTAAAAATGTTGTCTGTTAACTTAACCCGTGTCATGCTGTATAAATTATCTTACTAAATTGCTGTAAAGTCAAAGGGCTGAAAGTACTGATAGAACTTGTTCAAAAATCAATATTTCTTTAAAAATCAACTCTGGCATGAAAAGTTCAAGCATGAGATGTAGACCAAGATCAGACTGCACTTATGTGCAGGCTGATCTTGGTCTATATCTCCTGCAGAAAACCGGAATATTCTGGGCTTAGCATGACAAGGGTTAAGCTATCAAAGATGACTCTAAAAATGAAACCCTTTCTTCGGTGAATTTCTTTCCGCAAGCGCAGTGATACAAAGAGTTTCAATATTAGGATATGGAAATTCAAAAAAAGATATATAATGTAGAAATATTTTTCAATCGTGTACCATCGCTACTTAACGTCAAATTAAAAATGTTCGCCGTTTTCAGGACTAAAACATATCTATTCAAATCCTTCAAAAAGGTGAAGGTATTTAAAATGACCAATCGCGGCCGCTAGTTAAGGAATATATCGACCAAATCATTCATTCAGTCTGGAATGGAGATTTGAACTCCAACATTGGCCGCCATTTCTGTATAATTAATTTTTTTGTTGGTTGGCGACTTATGCGTCGGAACTATAGCTTTTCTAAGCTGCAGCTGCGACGTTAAGGTCGCCATCCATCCATTATACTTTTTTTGTTACATGTAACTGGCAGTAAATTTTGCAAAATAACGCCGTTTAAAAATCGAAAAGGGCTTCACCTCGGAGTCAGTGGGAGGGATCAAACGAGTAAAAGGCGGGTACAGCGATTGGTCAATCAAACTAAGTTGAATAACTCCCGTTTCTTACCCAATGTTTTCTTTAGCTGCAGTTCTTGGGCTGGTAAACAAAAGGACCTTGTAGTAATAGGCTAACGATAAAAAAACAGATATTTTTCATCAATATTTTCTGCTAATTTTGTGTTATCGTTTCGCCAAAAAATACACAAACGGGTGTATTCTTTTCTGTAAAAACATGCTTTTAATCTCAAGTTAATTTTTGCATTTTCATGATAATTAAATTTTAGTTTCGTCTATCAAAAACGGGCGTTCTGATAGGTCGAAAAAAAATCATAACTCCATGAACAAAATTTTGAGCTCGTGGCGATTTTGTATGTTCCGCACAAAATAGTCCCATACAAAAAGCTATCAACATTTGTAAAGCTTTTGTTTTTTTCGCGTATTCATACAGTGTGATTAGGTTTTTCGGTTAATACCTCCATGAAAACAAAAAATGTTCTTTTCATCTCTTAAACATTTCATTTAATGGAACATCTAAGGGACCGCTGGTCACGCCTATTGCCTAGGATTGGAAGTTTGGCTCTTATATTGATCGCGGTTATTTTGAAAATTCATCGTCAATTAATTATGAGAGTGGTTTGGAGGCAGCCTAAACGCTGTAACTACGATTGGAGTAAGCTGTAGTTACTACGGTTAAGTCGCCAAACCAACAAAAATGCTTCTAATAAAGGTCGGCCATTGTCGGACTCGAAGGTTTACTTTCCGTCTGAATCAACGATGTAACTGGCCGGATCTTTTGTTTTATTATTGACATCAACGATCCCCGAATTAAATCATTTTGACAAAAATCAATTAAGAGATGAAGAGAATATTTTTTGTTTTCATGGAGGTATGAACCGAAAAAACTAATCACACTGTATAAATACGCGAAGCGGATTCATACATTGTGTGATTAGGTTTTCGGTTCATACTTCCGTGAAAACAAAAAATATTCTCTTCATTTCTTATATTTTAATAACATCGAGCGAAAAATACAAAAGCTTTACAAATTTTGATACCTTTTTGTAAGGGACTATTTTGTGCGGTAGCATACACAATCGCTGTGTGCTCAAAATTTTGTTCATTGAGTTATGAGTATTTTTTTCGACCAATCAGAACGATCGTTTTTGATAGACGAAACTAAAAATTAAATTATTGACTTAACATACGGATAACAATAAGAGCTTACAGACCATAGTTCTTTTACATATAAGTGTTTCAGCAAGATCCCGTGTTCAATCAATCGTGCACAAGAGCAAAAATAAAGCCCTTGCTAATAAAACCCGATTTACAGCAGGTTGGCTTTCCTTTTTATCTCCATTATTATTGAAAATATTTGCTTGAAACTTGGTGTTTAGTTCAACACCAAAAGAATAAATTACACTATCAGGGGAGATGATAAAGTGTAGTCAGAACTATGCCCCTTTTTGGATTTAGATTCCTCTCTTTTTTCAGCAAATAGCTCTGTGTGGCATCCGCAACCCCTTTTGATCTCTAGATACTTTTTATGCCCCCGCATCGAAGGATCTGGGGCATATTGTTTTACTTTTGTCTGTCTGTCTTTCCGTCTGTCGGTCTGTCTTTCTGCAAAACTTAACATTGCCAATTACTACCAACCTTTTCAAGATATAATGCTCATATTTGGCATGGTGGTACATCTCCATAATTCTCATCCCCTCATGTCAAGGTCATGTGATAAGGTCAATGTCACAAACCAAGATCAAAGGTTTAGTCCTGTTGTTGGGGCATTGTGTTTCACAAACATATCTTGTTATCAAATTCATTGAAGAAATGAGAGGGAGTAATCTTATTCGTTAAAACGGGCTTTCCAATTAATTCAATTAATATTAGTTGAATCAGAGCCGATTCATGACAATTTGGAATATGCTTGTTGCCTTCCTTCTTAATTGTCATAGCCAAATTGTGTGTATTCTAGTCATACAAGGTAATGTCATGTAATATTTATCACAGAATGAAGTGTTATGTTTTTAAAGTGACTTTGGGTCCATATCGACCAAAGAAAGCAAGAGAATACTTTAAGACCATATCAACCAAATATTGTTCACCAATATTGGCCAAACTTTCTAACCCATATCAAACAATTATTTTTATCAATATTAGATAAATTAACCAAACAATGCGAGCTTATATTGGCAAACATTGTAAGCCCATATCAACCAAAATGTAAGCTTCCAAATAGTCAACTTTGTAATAACCAAACATTGCAGACCAATATTGGCCAACATTATAAGCAAAATCAACCAAAGACAGCATGTCAATCATGTAAGCCCATTTCAGCTTATTATTTCAAGCCAATATTGAACCAACATCGATTCGCCAACATCGACTTATAGTATGGAAATAATGGCCTATGGCACAAGCGAAAATTCAAGTGATATCCAAAGCGCATATAGGCATCCTAAATAGTTATTGGCCTGAAATCTGAAACCGATACTGGTACAAAATTCAAAGCCGATGTCCATCTGCAAACAGACGGTAACATCGGTTCGAAATGGCTAATTAATGTCGGCCCGACATGGCTAATCGATGTCGGCCTGATATGGCTAATCGATGTCGGTTGGATATTGATGCCCGATTTCGGACCGATATTGTTGGCCAATATCGGACTGATGTCGTTGCCGATATCGGACCGATGTTGTTGGCCGATACTGGACCGATATTGAAAATTGTTGCAAAACCGACATCGACCCGATATCGCATCCGATGTCGGCCCGATATATGAAATTTTATCGGGCCGATATCGGCCCGATTTAGAATGTTTGCTGGGTGTCCATGCAGTGAAAAGTGGTAACGAAAAGCATAATTCCGCCATGTTCATATGAAAGGCTGTATCGGTGTGGCATTTATTTACGGTCCTCGTCTCAAGCTCAAGGTATTTTCAATAATGATTTTGGCCTGAAAATAAAGATGAATCCTATCATCATGGAACTGCATTGTCGAAATTTGACTTGGTTTGCACATTCTCCAGCAAAATTCGTAAATACACAACTTTGCCTACCTTTGTTTACCACTATCCTGGCGATGTAACTACCGTTACAGTTCCCGGATATGGCGAGGGCACAATATTACGTTGACGCGATTTCGCGGTAGTAACAGTGATGCCCAACCGTATAGACGCCCCTCAAGAAAATCAATTTGGTAAACATTGTGTAAAATGGAGAAATTGCTTGTAACAAAACAAGCAATTTCGTCATTTAACGCAATGTCTTCTATCAAGAATATTGAAAAATATCATAAATTTTAAACTGTTGTCTGCATTTCCTTTCAATTTGGACCAGTCTAAAATAAATCTGTCTGGTAGGGGGTTAAACCTAATTCAAAATTTAACGTTTTAGAGCGGTACTGCGCTGGTCCCCGACGTGACTTAAAGGTCGGAGTCATTTGGTAGTGACCAAAAATCCACAATTTCGAAATCAAAGAAGCGCCTGACGATCGGACGGGATTATATCTTATGTTACAGATATTCGGAAACAATCCAAATTTTATCAACAAATAAATATAGGCCAGAATATCAGACCACTTAAACCACACCGGAATTTCGAATGTTAAGAATATTTATCATACAGGCCGAAATGTCGGACCTATCAAACTTCACCGGTAAGTTGTTATCTTCCGATAGGTGGCATTTATCAAATACTGACCTATCTAATTTGAGCATTCTGGGTAGTGTCATTCGTGACAACTCGGCCGATTCCGTCGAACTTTATTCAAAATGTCAACGCCCATGAAATGCACGCTTCGAATTATTGATGCCTCTTCTTGGAGCACATGTTAGACGTGAATGCTTTCGCAATTTACAATAATTAATTTTCTAATTAACTTTGGGCGACAGTTAAGTTTGATTTCTCCACTATTGTAGGTTTTATTGCTATTATCCACTAGCTACTTTCTGGTGATACAATATGGAGCTGTGCGTACGACGTAGTAATATTTATCCCAATCTGGATAAGTGATACGGTCCCGAAGAAAGGTCAATCTTCGGAGAATATGACATGCGCAGTCAACGCCGGTAAGTCGGATGTTTAAAATCAAACTATTCATTATTTAAATTGACTATGCAACATCTCATATAGAAGCAAATTCATCGGATATCGGGCGTAAATTTAAATGCTTTTTGTTCATAAATCAAAGTAATATGAACTTAACTCTAAGACTTGATAAATGAAAAAATATAACCAAGTGTTTACCATACAGGATTGTGTTTATATGCCAAAACTTGTCTGTCAATCGAAGATGACAGGCAAGCATTGTTGCATTGGTGCGAGCGCGATACATAACTCTTGTCGAAAGAAAACAAGTCTAATATAAGCCCACAGGAGTTACCTTTCTTTCCAATAAAACGGCACATTTACAGACAGACTATAAATATGCAGTATTATCTGTTTGTATGACGGTCCGTCTGTCCGTCACACTCCTTTGGCATCTCTGGTGGTCACATTTTCATCCAACCTCTTTAAACTTCGATTATGGGAAGCCATTTATGAGAATAAATTTTAACACTAATTTTGATGTCATCAGGTTAAAGGTCAAGGTACGTACTAATGGACAAGCAGTCTTATAGAAACTAGATCCACTGGATGAATGCTAGTCCTACATTTTGAATTCTTTACCAAAATAACAGAAATACATTCAAAGTGAAGATACATTCAAAGAATCGACATATTTTTGTTTTAAAAAAGCCTAAGTTTTCGGTGGTTTTGAAAAGCACGGAAGAATATGTCAAATGCGCATTCATCATTCAAGGTGTTATTTGTATTTGTAAGTGAAGACGGGAAAAAAAGAAATCAAAAAGAGAATTTAATTATCACCTCCAATAAAACTGGCATGTGTCCTCCAAAATTTGAGTCCAGTCTTTTATCGGACTTTGTAATACATGTTGCTCTTGATGAGAAAAGCAATCTTACTGATTTTGAGGTCCACATGTAAAATATTACGGTTTCCATGGCAAATTTCGTTATCAGGTTTTGACCTTTCTACCGGTCAATATCCTCACGAGTGAAGCGATATCGAGATTATATTTTTATCTAATATCGTTAGATAAGTAGAACGTTCCCTGCCCTTGGTGCGATAATATGATACGCTAATATATTCGGATGCGTAAAGCCTTTCGATACACGAGGAAAAGCTTTAGAGGTCACCAGGACAAATGTTAATTTAAGCTCACCTGAGCACGAAGTGCTCATGTGAGCTACTGTGATCACCCTTCGTCCGTCATCCGTCCGGCGTCTGTCGTCCGTCAACAATTTCTATAAACAACATCTCCTCTTAAACCATTCATCCAATTTGAATCAAATTTGGCAGAAGTGATCCTTAGTTTGTCCACTTTAATAAGCTAAAGAAATTGAAATGCGTTAAAAAGTCTGGTTTCCATGGTAACAAAAGTGAAGTTTTTAGTATGATAAAAAATATTCCTCTCCTTGACGCAGGAGGCGTAGAAAATTGATATTTTGTATTAAACATCAGTATATTGACATCTTTCAGAATAGCTAAAATCATGACTCAATGGTTTCCAGGGGAAGAGCCCCAGGGGACAGGGGTTTATATAGGAATAAAGAACGATCTTGATCTTTAAATGACCTCTCCGCCCAAGACATTGAGCCAATTTGAACCAAATTTGGAAGAAATATTCCTTAGGTGGTCCCCTTTAAATATAGCTAAAAGAATTGAAATCCTTTATAAACGCTGGCTACCATGGCAACAAAAGTGAACTTTTTAAATTATCTAAAAAACCTTCTTCTCTTGACCCTGAAGGCGTATTTGCATGAAGTAATAGTTCATTGACCATTTACTTGTTTCTAAAATCATAACCTAAGGGTCCAGAGGGAGGAATCCTTTCAAATAAGTCCTAAAGCATTAGAAATTTGCCATAATGATTAAGACTTTTGGATCTTCAGGTACAGAGCCTATATATGTATAAAGTATGACCCAATTTTATCATAATCCTATCATTAACATAAAGGTAGATTGTCTAAGGAAAAGGGGCCTTTATCTCAGGTGAGCGTCTAATCTTGCAATCCATATACACGACAACATTTTCTTTTGTATTTTGGAACTTCATTTGATGACGTCAACATTGTAAAGATTAGGACAGAGTTATTTGTTGAAAAAGCCTTTTAAGATCTTTTGTCAACCTTCGGGTCTCATCTACTATATGGAAACCTTCCGATTTTCAGTTAATTAGATCAAAGGGAAATTTGAGAATACTTTTCAAGGTGCTTGGCCTCTTCTATAGGTCCTATCATGCGTTTGTTGACCCTTCCTGTACAAACGCGAGATTTTACGTCCCTGTGATGTGTATCAAACAATTTCTCCTTTTTCCACAATATTTCCTACCACATATGATGATTTTATCACAAATTTCATCAAATTATCATTGTCGTCTGTAAGCTTTTTCAATTTTTGACCGGTCTAAAATAAAATGTAAAAAAAAAGAAACAACGGGAAAAAGGCTAAAGGGAAGGGTCTACATTTTTGTGCTCGTGATTGTCCTGGGAGAGGTGCACTCCCTAAGCTGTTTACAGCATAGCGGACCGAATGGATTGCCATGTTGAAATTCAGACTTAGAATGTAATCAGAAACATAAGTCGTGATTTGCAATTAGGGAGACGCTTGCGTTATCTACCGTGAATGAATTTTAAGTTCATAAAGATTTGTTACTTTTAACTGGGAGAATTTACGTATTTGTGCGCTCGCCACAATTGATTGCGTTTGTAGATGAAATAAGCTTTTCCTCAATTGATAGATGCTATATTAATTAATTTGATATAAAATATGAACCCGAACGCTTAATCATTTAGAAATGTCCAGCTCAAAAGATCGACTATGGGTTATCCTTTAGGCTCACTACGGTAGTTTCTACAGTGTACCAAATTCAGCGATAATGACTACAAAGCAGTGTACATTTTTAATGATTCAAATATATTTTACTGTGAATGAATAACAGGAAAAACCAAAATCTGGAAATTCAGACCGACCAAAGCATAACAATACACCTACTCATCGCTCAAAAGTGAATTCTATGAATGAAATTATGTTTCATAATGAAGAAAAACCCGAAGTATTGCAAAAGTCTCGTCAACTCTTTCACCGGTGTCGACCTCGTGTAAACTGTGACGAGCTATCGACTAAAAGAAGGTTTTACATCTATGCAGCACTCCGCTGCTGAGCGCCAGGTAACCGTCGGTTGTGCTCGTGTTTTTAGCTCACCTGAGCACAACGTGCTCAAGGTGAGCTTTTGGTATCACCTTTTGTCCGTCGTGCGTCGTGCGTCGTGCGTCGTGCGTCGGAAGTCGTCAACAATTCTTTAAACATCTTCTCCTCAGTAACCACTGGGCGGAATTCAACCAAACTTGGTAGGAATGTTCCTTGGGTGACCCTTCTCAAAAGTTGTTCGCGGATCTTTGATTGACCCCCAAATATAGGCGTGGCAGGGCGTGGCAGTTTTTAACTTAGAAATCTTTAAACATCTTCTCCTCAGTAACCATTGGGCCAATTTCAACCAAATTTGGTATGAATGTTCCTTGGGTCACCCTTTTCAAAAGTTGTTCGTGGAATTTTGATTTATGCCCAAATATGGGCGTGGCAGGGCGTGGCAGTTTTTGACTTAGGAATCTTTAAACATCTTCTCCTCAGTAACCATTAGGCCAATTTCAACCAAATTTGGCATGAATGTTCCTTAGGTGACCCTTTTCAAAAGTTGTTCGTGGAATTTTGATTTAAGCCCAAATATGGGCGTGGCAGGGCGTGGCAGTTTTTGACTTAGAAATCTTTAAACATCTTCTCCTCAGTAACCATTGGGCCAATTTCAACCAAACTTGGCATGAATGTTCCTTGGGTGACCCTTTTCAAAAGTTGTTCGTGGAATTTTGATTTATGCCCAAATATTGGCGTGGCAGGGCATGGCAGTTTTTGACTTAGAAATCTTTAAACATCTTCTCCTCAGTAACCATTCGGCCAATTTCATCCAAACTTGGCATGAATGTTCCTTGGATCATCCTTTTTAAAACGTGTTCGCAGAATTTTGATTTATGCCCAAATATGGGCGTGGCCGGGCGTGGCAGTTTTTGACTTTGAAATCTTTAAAGATCTTCACCTCAGGAACCATTGGGCCAATTTCAACCAAATTTGGTATGAATGTTCCTTCGGTGACCCTTTTCAAAAGTTGCTCGCGGATTTTTGATTGACCCCCAAATATGGGCGTGGCAGGGCGTGGCAGTTTTTAACTTAGAAATCTTTAAACATCTTCTCATCAGTAACCATTGGGCCAATTTCAACCAAATTTGGTATGAATGTGCCTTGGGTCACCCATTTCAAAAGTTGTTCGTGGAATTTTGATCTATGCCCAAATATGGGCGTGGCAGGGCGTGGCATTTTTTGACTTAGGAATCTTTAAACATCTTCTCCTCAGTAACCATAAGGCCAATTTCAACCAAATTTGGCATGAATGTTCCTTAGGTGACCCTTTTCAAAAGTTGTTTGTGGAATTTTGATTTATGCCCAAATATGGGCGTGGCAGGGCGTGGCAGTTTTTGACTTAGAAATCTTTAAACATCTTCTCCTCAGGAACCATTGGGCCAATTTCAACCAAATTTGGTATGAATGTTCCTTCGGTGACCCTTTTCAAAAGTTGTTCGCGGATTTTTGATTGACCCCCAAATATGGGCGTGGCAGGGCGCGGCAGTTTTTAACTTAGAAATCTTTAAACATCTTCTCATCAGTAACCATTGGGCCAATTTCAACCAAATTTGGTATGAATGTTCCTTGGGTGACCCATTTCAAAACTTGTTCGTGGAATTTTGATTTATGCCCAAATATGGGCGTGGCAGGGCGTGGCAGTTTTTGACTTAGGAATCTTTAAACATCTTCTCCTCAGTAACCATAAGGCCAATTTCAACCAAATTTGGCATGAATGTTCCTTAGGTGACCCTTTTCAAAAGTTGTTCGTGGAATTTTGATTTAATCCCAAATATGGGCGTGGCAGGGCGTGGCAGTTTTTGACTTAGAAATCTTTAAACATCTTCTCCTCAGTAACCATTGGGCCAATTTCAACCAAACTTGGCATGAATGTTCCTTGGGTGACCCTTTTCAAAAGTTGTTCGTGGAATTTTGATTTATGCCCAAATATGGGCGTGTTAGGGCATGGCAATTTTTGACTTAGAAATCTTTAAACATCTTCTCCTCAGTAACAATTTGGCCAATTTCATCCAAACTTGGCATGAATGTTCCTTGGGTGACCCTTTTTAAAAGTTGTTCGCAGAATTTTGATTTATGCCCAAATATGGGCGTGGCCGGGCGTGGCAGTTTTTGACTTTGAAATCTTTAAAGATCTTCACCTCAGGAACCATTGGGCCAATTTCAACCAAATTTGGTATGAATGTTCCTTGGGTGACCCTTTTCAAAAGTTGTTCGCAGAATTTGGTTTCACGCCCAAATATGGGCGTGGCAGTTTTTGACTTTGAAATCTTTAAACATCTTCTCCTCAGTAACTATTGGGCCAATTACAACCAAATTTGGTATGAATGTTCCTTGGGTGACCCTTTTCAAAAGTTGTTCGCAGAATTTTGATTTATGCCCTAATATAGGCGTGGCAGTTTTTTTAACTTTTAAATCTTTAAACATCTTATCCTCAGTAACAGTTGGGTCAATTTCAACCAAACTTTGCATGAATGTTCCTTTGGTGACCCTTTTCAAAAGTTGTTCCTGGAATTTTGATTTATGCCCAAATATGGGCGTGGCAGGGTCAGGCACTTTTTTGACTTTGAAATCTTTAAACATCTTCTCCTCAGTAAGCATTGGAATAATTTCAACCAAACTTGGCATGAATGTTCTTTGGGTGACCCTTTTCAAAAGTTGTTTGCAGAATTTGGTTTCACGCCCAAATATGGGCGTGGCAGTTTTTGACTTTGAAATCTTTAAACATCTTCTCCTCAGTAACTATTTGGCCAATTTCAACCAAATTTGGTATGAATGTTCCTTGAGTGACCCATTTCAAAATTTGTTCTAGAATTTTGATTGATGACCAAATAAGGGCTTGGAAGGGTAGGGCAGCTTTTGACTTTGAAATCTTTAAACATCTTCTCCTCAGTAACCGTTTGGCCAATTTCAATTTTGAATCATCTCACATTAGTCAGGTGAGCGATTTTAGGGCCATTCTGGCCCTCTTGTTTTCAAATGCTTCACATGGAGACAGAACATTGAAATGAGCAACAGAAAGGGATGCGTGCCACAATCTTAGTAATAAGCGTGCTCGACTCGGTAGTTCTAAATCCTGGCAACGGGGTTGTGTAAATTCTCAAGACACATAACCTATAGAGTCCAACAGACAGTTAAATGAGGTAGAGGTTGGAATGCAATACACCCGTCAGAGACAAAAAAAGGCTAGAAGCAAATATGTAAGCTTATTACTTTCGCCACAATGTCACTAGCATAAATTAATACAGTTAATCTTGCCTAAGCGACTGACTCTATTTAGCAAACATTTCCATTAGGCGACTCTATTTAGCAAACATTTCCATTAAGCGATCGTATTCTAAAACTATAAGAATAGTTACATAAGGTAGTAGATATCATTAAAATCCGATGTTCTTGGTACTCGTAAGAATTGTTTAGGTGAGACGATTTCAACAACTTCCAATAAAATGAATTGTGCATATCATTCGGCTAGAGCTCCATGTTGAAATATTCAATTCCGCTTGTATTGGTATATATCTCTGTAACTTAAACCATTCACACACAATCCGGTTTTTTATGCACCGGAAAACACAATCGATAATGAAGTAATTGCTTGTAACAAAGAATTTTAAAATTCCATCAACTTATATCTGTTAACTGCAATTTATTTGTATTCGGACGAGTCTAAAATTTGCCGTGAGGTAGTGTGTTTAAAGACATTAATACGTCTCAACAGGCTTAAGACTTAGATTCTCCATTGCAATTTGTATTAAAAAGGGGGCAAACTAAAATCGTTTACAATTAGTCAAGTACATACTGCTGTAATTTCAATCATCCAATCACAATCCACTCTGCGATCACATGTCTCTTCGCCAATCGCAGAACTGTGTGGCCCTTTGACATGGAAAGTTGAAATAGAAGTACGCATTCGCCAAAGTTTACTCCCTCCTCCATCCCTTCCTCCTTCGCGTATATTTATGCCCTCCAAGTCAGCTCATTGATTGGCGGTTTTTCTCTTTGCCGCCCATAGTTATTTATTTATGCATTTTCCCATGGTGTTATGGTCATGTTAATATGTAGGATACATATGGTTACGAAATTTCCATTAAATTGACCTTTTCAGTCAAAAATCTTTGCTTTCTTAAATACAAGTCCCACCACAATATCCTGGGCTAAGTGGCATAAATGATATGAATTACTCCCTGCACATAACATACGTTTAAACCGGCCAGAGAATTTTGTGAAATATTATTTATTAATGTTTAGTATTTTTTCTATAGAATAAACAAAGAACAAGTGGTAACCAGATTCCACTTTTTGACTAAGGTTATTGGAATTAAACATTATGGTTAGTTTAAGGACACAATATTTACATATTTTTCACTAAAGAAATGAAGAGAATATTTTTTATTTTCCTAGAGGTATGAAGCGAAAAAACTAATTACACTGTATGGATACGCGAAGCTTCGACGTTCAGATCACAATCAAACGGTGTATTACAAGTAATACATTATAATTTAATTGTTAGTTTCGTCTATCAAAACGAGCGATCTGATTGGTCGAAAAAATTAATTTATGCCTCCATGAACAAAATTTTGAGTACGCAGCCATTTTGAATGCTTCCGCACAAAATAGTTCACAACAAAAAGGTATCAAAATTTGTTAAGTTGTTGCATTTTTCGCTCGATGCTATTAAATTATAAGAAAAGAGACAATATTTTTTTGTTTTCATGGAGGTATGAACCGAAAAACCTAATCACACACTGTATGAATCCGCTTCTCGTATTCATACAGTGTGATTAGGTTTTTCGGTTCATACCTCCATGAAAACAAAAAATATTCTCTTCATCTCTAAAATGCAAAATAACGTCGTTTGATATCTCAGCTTAACTGCTATGTCCGGGATCAGTTGGCCAGGCCAGCGATTCGTCACTTGCATCTCATTTGGCTCAAATATAGAATTGCTTAACGATGACCGACAAACGAAATAAGGCCCTAGTGCAATCAGAGGATCACTGGCCCCGCCCACTGACCTCCGACAAGCCAACTCACCTGATAGGGTCAATTCCATAAAACAATGACGAAATCGTTGATTGCCGACCTAGACATCGTAACCACAGCTAAAATTAGCTTTAGTTACGATGTTTCATCAAACCAACAAAAAATGCTTCATATAGATTTCGGAGTTTAGAATTCAACACAAAATATAAATGAATGATTCGACTTTTTAACCATTTTTTGACAGCAGCGAGGCTTTAAACTGAAATAAGTATGGGACGATCGAAAATGACCAATCGCGTTGTCAATCAAGGAATCAACCGACCAATCAACTCAATTATTCAGCTTGGACCTGAGCTTTTAACTCTAACATATTTAATAAAATTCTATGTTGGTCTGGCTACTGTAACATCATAACTACAGCTTATTCAAGGTATAGCTACGACGTTTAAGTCGCCAACCCACAATACTGCTTTTTTGTTACGTGCTACCGGCCATAAACTGCGATAAATAACGCCGTTAAAAATCAAAGCGGGACTTCCTGTAGGAGTCGATGGGCTGGGCTAACGACGCTAATGGGCGGGGCCAGCGATGGATCAACTGGTACATGTATCATAAAACTGAAGTGCGGATAGTTTGCATACCTTCTTTTTTACCCATAACTCGAAACGGATTTTATTGAATATCAGTTGCACATCCGAGTGTATTTGATACCGATGTAACTTTATCTGATGTATTCTGCCATAACATTTGAATGCCATTTGTCGTTAAAAACAGTAATTCGATAGTTTAACCTAAAAATTTATGACCGATTTAAACTCAGTACATTCTTACAGGTTACCCTTTTTTGTTTACCTTTTTGGTTTAAGATCCTGCATTTCTTTTATATTTTTGAAAAAGCATTTTAAAATCGATTGATTGGTTGATTGATTGAATGGAGTCTTAAATAGCTCATCCCACTAAGCTTATGATTATCCACTTATTTGTGGGAGACAAATGTCGAAAAGGATATTTGCTACGACCGGGAATCGTATCCTGGACCTCATGAATGAGAGTCCGACGCGCTACCAACTGCTTTACGACCGCGGCTATATTATAAAACAAACTGGAATAAGTATGATTTGAAAACTTTAACGAATCTATGAATAAATTAGCATGTATTGCATGCATTGATTAAAGTATGATATTTTGGGGGAACGATATGAGGAACCTCATTTAAAACAAATGGCCAATCGCGGCTGTCAGTCAAGGAATCAACCGACCAATCAAATCCTTTATCTTTTAACTCCGACATGGGACGCCATATTTGTTAACCTTTTTTGTTGGTCTGCCGATTTAAAGGTCGGAACTAAAACAGTTTCAGGTTGTAGTTACGACGTTTAAGTCGCCATCCAACTTTTCTACCTTTTCGTTAAATGCTACTTACCATAGTTTTTACCCTATGCGCAATTCATAATCGAAGCGGGACTTCCCGTCGGAGTCAATGGGTGTGGCCAAAGGAGTGAATTGGCTGGCTAGCGATTGGCCAATTGACCCGACCGCTTACTTCATTTGCAACACCCCCTGACTTAGACAGGAGGACCCGCTTCAATTTTAAACGACGTTATTTTGCAAAATTTATGGCCATTAGCATTCAATAAAAAAAGTAGAATGGGTGGTCGGCGTACTAAACGTCGTAACGATAGCTTGGATAAGCCGCAGTTACGAAGTTTAAGTCACCAAACCAACAAAAATACTTCAGATAAAAAGGCCGCCATAAAATGGCTTCGCGTATTAATGCATTGTGATTATTTTTTTCGGTTCCTACCTCCATGCAAAGAAAACCATCTAGACAAAGATCAGCCTGCGCATAAATGAAGTCTTTTCTTGGTCTACACCTCCTGCTTGTCCCCACCCCCTTTATCCATAGTTGTTTTAATAATCATTTTTCAAAAGGAATATTGACCCTAATGTAACTCTTCCAGTACTGTCAGTCCTTGGATTTCAAAGCAATTCTGCAAGGGATTTTAATTTAGCATGACAAGAGTTAAATAACGTACACGAATTTTCAGGCTGAATGACGTCACTTCAAAATTAACGTTATAAGGATTTTAAAAAATATGATTTTAGACACCTTGCGTGGGGTTTATATATCTTATACAATCAAAGTTCTTTTGCGTATTATATATAGAAAACAATAATACAGTTGTGATACAAAACCTTGTATTTGATTCATCACAACTATACCATAACAATTAACCAATCAAGGAACAAACCGACCAATCAAATTATTCATTCAACCCGGATCTGAGCTTATCAACTTCAACATTTGCGCCATATTTTGTTTACCTTTATTGTTGGTTTGGCGACTTAAACGTCGTAACTACAGCTTAAGACACCAACCAACCATTTTACTTTTTTGAATACAGAAATACAAAAGGTTGCACTCTGTTCTGTAAAATACTTTGTGTTTTATATGCCGTTATTTTGTAAAATTAATCTTCTATAAAATGAAACAACGGTTAAACTTTGCTTGTGGAATTCGTAGTTACGAGGTCTTAGTCGCAAATTCAACAAAAACGCTTCACATAAATGCCGGCCCGTGTTGGCTTTCCGGCCTAAGTACAATTTCATTGGTCGATTTCTTTTTCTTTTCTTCATTTTATTTTATTGACATCATGAAAACTCAGTAAAAGTCAAAATGAATCAAAACGATGACTAAACCCATTCCCACTCGGTGACGCTTTTTGACGCCCCTCAAAGAAAAAAAATGGGGAAAACATTGTGGAAAATGAAGAAATTGCTTGCAACAAGCAATTCCTTCAGTTTCCACAGTGTTTTCTATCCAGAAAGTTGAACAAATCTAAAATTTCATGAACTTAAAATTGTTGTCTGCAACTCCTTTCAATTTGGACCAGTCTAAAATTTTGTTGTGGGGTAATGGGTTAAAGTGCACAACGTGCAGACTAAGGGCTGATGCATGAGTCATACCACTGGAACATCTCTCTCAATAGTAACAAACCTAAACATACAATCGACCAATTTTGGATGTCCATCATGGAAAATATCGACCAATCAAATCATTTATTCAGTCCGGACCTGGGCTTTTCAAGTCAAACATTGGCTGCAGTTTTGTTAATCGTTATTGTGCTTTTACGACTTAAACGTCGTAACTACAGCTTATACAAGCTGTTGTTACGACGTTCAGGTCACCAACCAACATTTTTACTTTTTTGTTACATGCTACTGGCCATAGATTTTGCAAAATTACGCTGTCGAAGCGGAACACTTGTCGAAGTTAATGGGCAGGGCCTAGATAGTCAGTTGGCGGAGCATGCGATTTGTCAATTAACCAATCACTGGTCCTACCAATTCACTACATTGGCTCCGCCCACTGACTCCAACAGGAACTACAACTTAAATTTTAAATGGAGTTATTTTGCAAACGTTATGGCAAGTAGAATATAAGTATGCTTGTTAGCGATCTAAACGTCGTTACTAAAGCTTGAATTCATTCGTTTAGTTAAAATCCGATCTTTGCGTTAATAGATTTGATAACATATTGGTTGATAGATCGAAGTATTCAATCAAAGAGTCAATCTTATGTATTCGACGTATAGAGCGTCGTCTTCACAATCAAGAGGTCCAGTGCTAAATTCGTAGGAACGGTTATCGATCATCGTTCTATTTTTGACCCGGACAACTGGTGTATTAGCAGAATCGAGAGAGAATAATTTAGGCTGAAATACTTTTTTGACAATCGATGCTAAACAAATAAATAAAAAAAACAATCGACCAATCCAATCATTCACATAGACCGGAAGTAAACTTTGAAATTAGACACTGGTCGACTTTTATATGACCCTTTTAAGCTAGCAAAGTGTCAGCTTTGATAGCTTAAGTTAACAGACAAATTTTGAGGTCATCTCAAAGTTCAACGAGTGCAAACTGCCACAGGAGGCTTAACCACCAAATCCATGGAATGCCTACGCCATAAAAAAGTTCTTATATATTTCAGAAATTGTAGAGATCTCTGTCAAAAGCATGCTATTTAACCCATTCCCACTCGGTTCCGCTTTTAAGCATCTCAAGAAAAAAGCTTTGGAAAACATTGTGGACAATGAAGAAACTGCTTGTAACAAGCAATTTCTTCAATGTCCACTATATTTTCTACCCAACAAGGGAAATATTTTCTAAATTCAATCATGCTTTGCTAGCTTACAGTACTTTCAGTATTTTAATTTTGTTAGTTTGGCCACCTATGTCGTTCGTAAAGCTTATTCAAGAAACAATGTACATGCTCTCTATAAATGTCGGACAATGTTGGAGTTCAAACTTCCAGCCTAAATGATTGATTTGATTGGTCGACTGATTCTTTGATTGACAGCCGCGATAAGTCACTTGCCGGAACTCTGACCCCCTCAGACATGACAGCTCGATTAAGGTAAAAAGCGGATCATTTTGTAAAATTTGAGATCTTGGACATAAATCAAAAGCCAAAACGGTGATTGGTGACCTTAACGCCGTAACTTAACCTTGAATTAGCCGTAGTCAAAACGTTTAAGGCGCCAAATCAGCGAAAATCTAAACATCAATGTCGGCCATTATAGGAGTTCTTAGCTCGACTCCGGTCTTAATTAACCGATTCTCACACAATGACTCTTTGACACCCTCAAAGAAAATGGGGAAAACATTGTGTAGAATGAAGAAAGTGCTTGTTACAAGCAATTTCTTCATTTTGTTTTCTACCCAGATAGTTGAAAAATTTAAAGTTTAATTAACTTTTAATTGTCGTCTGCTACTCCTTTCATTTAGACCAGCACTCTCTTGCACTTCTGATTATTCCTTTGTTTAGAGAAAAGAACGACAGCTCTGCTTGGAGATTGATAGACCAGTCTAAAATGTTCCCGTCTGGGAATGGGTTAATGGTTTAATTTGTCATTTTATTGTTTGAGCCGCCGTTTTAGCGCAGTCGGTAGCGCATAAGACTACCAAACTTCAATCAAGGGTCATGGGTTCGATCCCCGGCGGCCCCACTTGTCCTTTCCGACATTCTGTTTCGCACCAATGGGTGGATAATCGTAAACCTAAGTGGGATAGCAGCTGGAGGCTAGGAAAGGATGTAGTGGTAGTACTAGTGTGAGAAATACCAGGAATCTAGTGTTAGGTGCCCCAACCGCCGCGATATAACTGAAATACTGTTAAAAGTGTTAAGAACTCCATTCGATCAAAAAATCAATAGATTGCTTGATTTTAATAGTTGATTCGCCACGTTCTCGTCTCTGTAACATTATTTGGAGAGTTTTGGATTTGTTAAAATCTTTTCTTTGGATGAAAGAACTGAAAAATATTGAGTCGCAAATTCAAGTACTTTCAGTCCTTTCTGTGTCTGATTATCATGTAACGCATTCCAACACAATCCCGTAAAGAAATATAGGTATGGGAATTATTGTGAGGACAAAAGAAATCGCTTGTCACAGGCAATTTCTTTTTCCCACAATATTTTCTACCTCAATTGGCCTTTATATTTTCAATTCAAACCAATTTTGTCATGTCGTCCGAAACTTCTTTCAATTTGAACTAAATTTTTCTAGTTTGAGAATGGGTCAGGACTGTAAGATAGGAGTTTATAATGTTTAGAATTAGAAATGAAAGCAGATTTTTAGCTCCAGAACTTTATTATTTGTTATGATATACACAAAATTCAACATTTAACTTAAAAAACAAGAAATTTCTTTTGTGTTGTCGACTTTTTTTAGTATAAAACTTAAAACCTTATAACACTTTATGTAATGGAAAGGGGGTGGGGTGGACGTATTCGTGCAAGAGTACAAAATGCTCCCATATTCATTATTGTTTGTGGAGATATTGAAAAGAGTAAACGACGAATCAGAATTCTCAAAATTGAAATAAGGTGCGTTACAATCGGAAATATTTGTCGCCAGAATTGCTTCACGTAAATGTCTGCCAATGACTGAGTACGAAAATCACCTCTGGCCTAAATAAGTAATATGATTGGTCGATTGGTTCTTTGGTTGAAAGCAGCGATCCGTCAATTCAAACTAGCATCATTGTTGTTAAACTGGTTGGTAAGATGCAAAATGAACCCTCTCATTTAAAATAAAATATAAATTCCCTCTCTCTGATAAACTCTTTCTCTGGATTAAGTTGTAAAGTCATAGAGCGAACTTCGATTTGGAAACATATTATAAAATAAACTTAACTTTCTTTAATTTCTAGCTCAAAAATGTATTTCAAAGATATAAAAAATGAACAAATGTATTTATTATACATCTCTTCATTGTGCTGCTCGAGGAACTTAGATAGTATTCCATTGAGATTTAAGCATACAAATTTTCATGAAAATACTTACAGGGAGCAAATCTTGTACCGTAAAAGTTTTTTTAGCTAGCAAAGCGTCAGTTTTGATAGCTCTGCTCAGAGTTCAACGAGTGCAAATGCCACAGGAGGCTTAACCACTAAATCCATTGAATGCCTACGCCATAAAAAGTAGTTCTTATGAAATATTGCAAACTCTATTCAAGTTGTAGGGAACTCTTTCAAAAGCATGCTATTTAACCCATCCCCACTTAATCCCGCTTTTTAAGCATCCCAAGAAAAGGCAATTTCTTCATTGTCCATAATTGTTTCTACCCTACAAGGGCAAGATCTTCTAAATTCAACCAACTTAAAATTATTGTATACAACTTCTTTCAATTTGAACCAGGCTAAGATTTTTTTTTCTTCATTTTTTAACTCCTGAATTAATTTAACCTCGTTTATGTACCATTATAATCTTTCACATAGAAGATCGCTAAACAAAAGCATCCTTTGCTAGCTTACATTACATTCAGTACTTTGATTTCCCAAAGGAATTGTCAATTTTGACAGGCAAATATGAATTTTCACATTTGATCAGTAATCAACCTGCCTAAATGACAAAAATGCTTTCCCCCTTTCTTTTTGGGCATTACAATAAGAAATATCTTCTTTTTTCACAAACAAAAAAACCCAAACAATATCTTTAAAACAGTTACTGTCATAGTTACAGCTGTTCTTTTCTTTTACATAAACATTTTACCATACGAACAAAAAAAAATGAACTGGTCCAAATTTAACGAAGTAGAAGACAACATGTTTTTGTTGAAGATTTTTTTTCAAAATATGTATTTTGATTTGGAAAACATTATTGGCAATGAAGACATTGCAAGAAAATTGTTAGCAAGAACTAGGAATTTTTTTTGTAATCATGACATTGGAATTTTCTAGCGTCATAATCTAACATCAATTCAACAGGTTTTCCTGTACTATGGATCATTTTCAAATCAAATTCACACGTTTTATCTGGAGCTCTAAATCGTAGAACTTTTAAACCCATTACCACACAGACCCTCAGTTGGATTCTCTCGAAGAATGATAAACAGTCGACACTCATTATCTCGATTGAAAAGAGTTCAAGATAACCGAAATTCGAGGTAGGAATAGGGTTATCAACCCGAAAGTTTGACAGTGACATAACCACCTGCGCTAGCCAACGGTGACGCCCACTATGTAGTAGGCGTCACCCTTTGCTGGTGAAGATAGGACATTATGTTATCTCAGCTTATTCACACGTACTCCAAATATAGATGATCAATTTTATCCCAAAAGTGTCACAAGTTAGTTGATAAGGATTATAATAACCTCGCCAAAGTGTAATGTCACACTGTCTTCCTAAAAGGTACATTTCGGCCCGAAAATACTCGACATAAGAAGAATTGGGGGGGTTTACTGGTTCGAGATAACCAATCCGTTTTTATATAAAAGAAAGAAGAGATAAAATAGGGACTCGAATATGACCTCGACTTATCCGGAATTTCGAGATTATGAGTGTAGGTTGTATAAGATCTATTACTAAAAAATCATGCAATCATGCATTGTCACAAGCAGTCTCCTGTTTTATATACATAACGGGTTCTACAATAGAAATATGATGTTTAATGTTCAATAATTTAATTGTTAGTTTCATCTATCAAAAACGAGCATTCTGATTGGTCAAAAAATTTAATTCATACCTCCATGAACAAAATTTTGAGCACACAGCCATTTTGTATGCTTTCGCATAAAATATTTCCATTCAAAAAGGTATCAAAATTTGTACAGCTTTTGTTTTTTTGCTCGATGCTATTAAATTATAAGAAATGAAGATAATATTTTTTTTGTTTTCATGGAGGTATGAACCGAAAAACCTAATCACACAATGTATGAATCCGCTTCGCGTATTCATACAGTGTGATTAGGTTTTTCGGTTCATACCTCCATGAAAACAAAAAATATTATCTTCATCTCTTAAATATATACAGGTTTCTCGAATGTATTCTGCAACATCTTAGAAAATGAATAAGTCAATAAATCTGTAGTCTGGTAATGGGTTAAACTTCGTCTTTACTTCTTTCCATATATACGGATGCGACGTATCGGTGGGCACCTCGCACGTCGAATACGCTGTCGAATTGGTCGTCGAATTGGTCGTCGAATTGGCCGTCGGTGTTTCGCTTTCAGCTTTGCTAAGATTGCTTTTAACCTCAAATGAAAAGAAATCATGTATATAAATGAATGCATATGATATGAAAAGAAAATGAATACATCTGAACAAGATATTACACATTTTCTAACATAAAGGTTTTTGTGATGAACAAACACCGTGTATACATGAATAATCACAGTGTTGTGAACACTATTTACGTGTGTCGCTGAATGCTTCAGCTGACTTTGATATTTTCATTCGATGCTGTTGTTGTTGTTTTGTTATTAAAAAGACTTTATAATAACAGAAATGAAATGGTTTGGTGGAACCTAATTCGTCACGTTCTAGTCTCTGTAACAATATTTCGAGTGTTTTGGATTTGTTAATATCTTTTCTTTGAATTAGCAAAGACCATATATACATGAATAATCAATCCATTGTGAGGTGCTCCAGCCGCGGCGATATGACTAAAATACTGCCAAAAGTTGCCTTAAATCCAATTCATTCATCGTGTAATAATTATTCAGGTATACACCAGGCACTTCAAATTTGCATAAGCGTTCGGGTAAATTCGATTTCATCAAGCCAATGTCTGTAAATAGAAGTTTTCATGTCAACATTTTAAGCTTATTCAATCTGTATTTACGACGTTTGGGTATATATTCCTCATATAAAGTTCGTAGTTACAAAGCTGAAATGGCGGCTGTTCTTCCAAACTCTCTGTGCCTAGCAATCCTGGTTTTCTGAATGTCAGAAAAGTTTCGTGTTACCGTATGCCATGCATTGAACAAAATTAGGATACTTGTTTTTAATATACACCTATAATTTAATTGTTAGTTTCGTCTATCAAAACGAGCGATCTGATTGGTCGAAAAATTTAATTCATACCTCCATGAACAAAATTTTGAGTACGCAGCCATTTCGAATGCTTCCGCACAAAATAGTTCACTACAAAAAGGTATCAAAATTTGTTAAGTTGTTGCATTTTTCGCTCGATGCTATTAAATTATAAGAAATGAAGATAATATTTTTTGTTTTCATGGAGGTATGAACCGAAAAACCTAATCACACAATGCATGAATTCTCTTCATCTCTTAAATAAATATCTTTAGTAAAATATATAAATTCCACATAAACAAAGTCAGATACATCAGAAAAGAAATCCGTACCTGATAGTGTCAAATACGGTTCCATATAAGGCAGTCTAAGATGACGTCGTATTCATTCTGTGGATAACGTCATAATGCGAATAAGCGTAATCAGAATGGTAAAGGATAAGAAAGATACAGAACTACAGATTTTTTGTTATTTCACTGAGTTTATTCAATAAAAAAAGTAGATATACAACAAATGGAATGTTACTGTTGATAGCTTTACAACATTTTGTATTTGCTTCTCGCTGCAGAGGAAAATTTTATATTTCACTCAACCTTCGGTCTCTTTCGCTTCTCAAAGCAAATACAAGATGTTGCATCCCTATCGTAAATAATATTCCCTTTATACAGACCAATGGGAAATGCAACGCTCTGTGTAATGACTTGAGTGAATAATCACAACCCTAAGTGGGATAGCAGCTGGAGGTTAGGAAAGGATGTTGTGGTAGCACCCGTGTGAGAAATACCAGGAATCCATTGATAGGTGCACCAGCCGCTGCGATATGACTGAAATACTAACAAAAGTGGCGTTAAACCCCATTCAATTATTGTGTTATGATTATTCAGGTTAACACGAGGCACAAGCGTTCGGTTAAATTTAATTTCATCAAGCCAATGTCTGTAAATAGAAGTTCTCGTGTCAATATTGATTTAAGCTTACTCAAGCTGTATTTACTACGTTAAGGGCGTCAGCCAACCATTCTACCTTTTGTTGGATGTTAATTGGTATACATCTTGTAAAATAACGCCGTTAAATATCCAAGTGACACTTCCTGTTGGCGTCAATGCGTATGGCTAACGGGGTAAACATTAACACCTTTCCCAAACAACCTTTTACGCTGCAGCTCAAGAAAAAAAAGTTTGGAAGATATCGTGTCGAATAAAAAACTGCTTGTATCAAGCAATTTCAGCATTATCAATAATGTTTTCTAGCCAAAAAGTCGATAAATTTACAATTCTATCAACTTGGCATTGTTGTCTGAAGATTCTTTGAATTTGGACAAGTCTGAAATTTAGTTTGTGTTTGAATGGATTAAGTAAGGTAGCATGACCATTCTATATTCATAAAACTAGCACGAAAAATCATCAACCAATCACAGCCTCCGCAGTTCGCGCAGTCGTAGCTTGGTCGATAATTTCTGCCCTTTTACGCCTGTCGGGCCACATTTTTTGATAAGGTGAACTTACAGAAAGCGTTTGTCCTCATCTTCTTCGCCCAGATCATCGTCGGCATCTTCGTCTAAATCAGCGATTTCTCTAACTTCATTGCAGTCTTCGGGAACACATTCTGGAGTGGTACAGTTACACAGATCTTCTAGGTTTACAGCATTACAAGTTACCAGGCAATCCGCAACCTATATATTCAGAAATATAGATATTTACAAACCTCATAAACATTGAATAAGTGAATGGCATTCAATAAGTGAATAAAGAAAGATAAAATAAAAGGCAGTTTCACTCTTGGACAACCATCTGTAAATACTAACTCTAGTCCTGATGAAACCCGAAATATTCCTGTTTTTGCAGGAGGTATAGACAAAATTCAGTCTGCACAAATGTGCAGTCTAATCTTAGTCACACCTGTTTGTCTCTTCAAAACCAGAGAATTCTTTACAAGATAAATTTTCAAAAGTTGGTGCTTCCAATGCCCTTTGATTTAACCAAAAATTTGTAGAGGATTTGTAATTCACCATAATAAGGGTTAATTTCGATACTTTGAAATACAAATCGAATAAGGCGATACTATTTATCAACAAAGTTTTTAAAAAAAATCCTACTTCAGTCTGCTCTGTAAGAATAATTGAGAGAACGGTCGAGACCGCGTTTTTCGGAGATATGCAGAACAACGATAGTTTTGTCATTGACGGATCACCGGTCACGCCAACTAGAGTAGGATTTTTTTTTTGTTTGTTTTGAATGGGGTTTTACGCCGCTTTCAACATTCTTTCAGTTATATCGCGGCGGCTGGAGCACCTAACAATGGAATCCTGGTGGTTCTCACACCAGTACTACCATTACATCCTTTCCTAGCCTCCAGCTACTATCCCACATAGGTCTACGATTATCGACCCATTGGTGAGAGACAAATAGTCGGAAAGGATGAGTACCGCCGTCGGGGATCGAACCAGTCCGATAGGAAGAACCAGTTATATATTATTATTTTGCAGAATTCATCCTCTGAATTATATAACCAATCCAAGGACTTAAAGTGCTGAAGTGCCAAACGTTTTTGCCTATTTTGAAATAATTTATTTTTTATGTGGAAATTCGTCTATCAAAGACGGGCGTTCTGATTGTTCGCAAAAATTATTCATACATCCATGAACAGAATTTAGAGCACGCAGGTATTTTTACAAATTTTGATACTTTTTGTAGTGGACTACTTTTTCGGAATTATACAAATTCAATGCGTGCTCAAAATTGTTCATGGAGTTATGATCTTAGTTTTTTTTGCCAATCAGAACGACCTTTTATAGACGAAACTAAACATTAAATTATTAGTCTTTATATCGAACCCAATGAACTTACGAGATTAATATCCTCGTCGTCGCTGTCACTGTCAAGGTCACCATCATCCTTTGCATCGTTACCTGCATCATTGGCTTCATTGCTCACTTTTGTAGGGTTTAATGGGTCCTGTAATGCTCTCACGAGCGTATTAATTTCCTCGTCGATACTAACATCGTCCGTCTGATAGGTATCTACAAAAGGTTAGATTTCAAACTTTTATCGTTCCAGATCTGTTAAAAGAAGCAAGTATTTATCATCCGAAAGCTTCCTATATATCTACACAGCAGTTTAACAAGAAGTAGTTACAATGATTGTGTTGTTAGTTAAGCAGTATTTCAGCTAAATTAAGAAGAGAATACATTTTTAAATTACTTATTTGCTGCCGGCAAGCCACAAGATTTAACTATTTAAGTCTTGGTCTTAAGTCTTACTAGTGAGACCAACTGGTCGATATTAAAAACAATAATTTATTAACCAATAGGCAGATCGCTTTCCCACCCACTGCCTCTGCTGACCACGCCCACTAAGCTCCGACAGGAGTTCCAGTTCGATATTAAGCGGCGCAGTTTTGCAAAATTTGTGACCAGTTACACGTAACGAAAAATAGGTTGTTTAGATAGCCACTTAAGCATCGGAACAGCATTCTAAGGCTAAGTACTTAAACCACGACTTCATAAAGATTTTCTTCGTTGATTTTTTTAGTATCTATATTTCTAAAAAGACAGATAAGACGTACTGAAGAAATTAACAAAATAAAAAAAAACATTTTCAAAATACAATCGGATTAAAATTTTATTTACGCTCTTTTCGACATGTTTGTTTTGGTGCGTTCTCTTTATATCCGAGGAACATATTACTATATTTAGACATTTATGTCACTTCTATCCATTTTGAAAATAGCAATTTGATTGGCTGGAGGGTTGATGCGCTGAAACTCAAAACTGCACTTGGACCTTTTATGGTCTATCTGATTTTAATCAGATTGGGCAAGCATGTTCTTAAGAAATCTATAACACTTTGATCGTTGATCGCAATATTTCTGATTACAATCCGAATATAGTAAATAATCAGTGAAAATCCAAACACAAATGAAATAATTCATTTTGAGGGGCCATGCTATAAAAATAATCGTCCAATGGTAAAAAAGAGATTTCAGAATGATCACTGAGTTGACGTATCATCACTTTCAATAAAAGAACCAATCAAATCATTCAGTTAGACAGGAAGTGGACTATAAACTTCGACATTGGCCGTCATCTTTGAGAACCATTTTCGTAGCTACAGCAATTTCAAGCTATACTTACGACGTTTAGGTCGCCAACTAATATTCTAATTTTCATCACATTATATTGACTCACCGATAAATTTTGCAAAAAAAAACCCCAAACAAAACCGTTTAATATCGAAGGGTAACTTTCTGTTGTAACTCGAACGTATAGGCCAGCGATATTTCATTTGAAAGCATTTAACCCATTCCCACTCAGTGACGCTTTAGACACCCCCAAGAAAAAAAAACTTTGGAAAACATTGTGGAAAATGAAGAAATTGCTTGTCACAAGCAATTTCTTCATTTGCCACAATGTTTTCTTTCAAAAAAAGACAAAAACATCTAAAATTTCATAAATTTTAAATTGTCGTCAGCAACTTCTTTCATTTTGGACCAGTCTAAAATGTTCTTGTGTGTTAATGGCTTAAAACAGGTGAACTGCCAAAAACATAACTGTGAGTTGTGAAAAAAGAGTGAATACTCTAAGACAAATCCTCACCCTTCAAAACACTGTATTTCCCTCTAACATAACTTATAGTTGACAAATCGCGTTTGTCAAACTCAAACATTCGCTGCCATTTCTGTTAACATTTTTGTTGGTTTGGCGACATAAACGTCGTAACTACAGCTTGAATAAGCTGTAGCTACGACGTTTGAGTCGCCAACCAACGACTTTGCTTTTTTGTTTCATGCTACTACCCCTTTTTTTTCAAAATATCACCGGTTAAAATTGAAGCGGAACTTCCTTAAGTAGATTCAGTGGACGGGACAAAGGCAGTAGGTGGGCTGGGCTAGCGATTGGTCAGTTACATGCTCTGACTTCAGGGAGTTGTTAATTAAATCAAATTATTAATACGTAAACGTCTGCTGACATAGTTCAGTAGTCGGATCAGATAGAGAAAAGAAGACCAGCATTCGGTATAGCGAAAACCTTTGAAATTGTATACTCCGCTGTCTAAAAGACTTAACTAGTAATGCGTTAACTCTCTTCAGAATTTGATAAAATTAAGAACAGAGAAGATGTTACATTTACTCGTTCATTAACCATGGCCATCAGAGGAGGAGGGTTCTTTTGGGAAGTCCAATTAAAAGCGACAATAGAATGATGTTGCGATTACACTAGAATTATTTTAGCAACCCCTTTTCAATTTTCTTAGGTACAAATTGTTTCGGGATTAAATAAGTAGGAGAAGAAGGAGAAAACGCTTTGCTTCAATAATAGTTTGAACAATACTGTACATTACCGTCATACAAAATTAACAAAAGTATGTGCGAAGTAAAAATATTTACAAGAACCAATATACAGGTACATGTATTAAATATATGGAGAGAATATGAATGCGAAAAAGAGATCTTCATTGATATGGTTTGTTGTGTACTTAAGTTGTCTAAGAGTAAAGCTTCTAAACATGTCGCGATTTTTTTAATGATTAGTGCCATTACTTATTAAAGGAGAAACGATTTTGTTAAAATTTGGTCTTGAAAGATCAGTCGCTGGACCCGCCCACTTACTCCGTTGGCCCCGCCCACTGACTCAAACAGGAAGTCCGCTTCGATTTTTTTACGGCGGTTTTTTTTCCTTAAAATTTATGGCCGGTAGCATGTAACAAAAAATAGAATCGTTGCTTGGCGACCTAAACGTCGTAACTTCAGCTTGAATAAGCTGTAGGTGCGAAGTTTAAGTCGCCAAACAAACAAACAAAAAAGGCTTTAAAATGGCGGCCCATGTTGGAGTCCAAAACTTATTTCTGATCTAAATGAATGATTTTTATTGGTCGTCTGGTTATTTGATTGAAAGCTGAGATTGGTCACTTAATATATATATATATATACCGTCTAATGAGGATCCTTCAACCGGAACTTAACAGAACAGAACATATGAATATTAATTAACATCCAAACAAAACCAATAATTTTTACCAAAAGTACTTTTCTCGTCTGACCGATTTGACGTTTATTTGCAAAATATAACACAAATAACATAAACAAGTAGCATCATGTTGGTTTGTGACTGAAACATCCTGAATTCCGCTTTACTGAAATAGGTCGCAAAACCAACAAAAAGGCTTCACTTTCCGGTCAAAACGCCTGATTTGATAGGTGAATATTTTTTATCAACTGCAGCGGCTATGCATCAATTATAATCACGCCAATGGAGTAAATGGCTTCATATCTGAAGCGGTCGCAAAAAAATATCAGAAATATCGCAGTTGCTATGTTTATTTTTGAATAAAATATCACAAACATATAAATAGAAATAGAAACAGACTAAAAAATACATACAAATTATAATCATTTAATGAAATTATTTGATTACACTACAGGTGCTTTTAAATACATAACTATATACCTAAAATAATAATCATAAAAAATAAATAAGAACAAATGCTTTAACGAGTAATTTTAAATTTCAGATTAGCGTGCGTTAATAGCATGAGACAAAAGAACTTGATAAATATCCATTAAATTGATTATAGTACAATCGTAAATGAATAGATGAATGTTAACTTACTTCTTGCAGAAACAAACACTGCACAAATTAGCGCCAGGGTACCAAACAGGAAGAGTTTTGCCATTGTTGTAGACATCTATCGTAGTTTAAAGCAGATGAAATTCGGCTTAAAACTTTGCTTTTTATAGGTATTCCACCCACCCACATGCGCAATATATCCGCTTTCGTTTTTTCCTTAACCCTCTCCCGTTGTTTGAAATTTCAGACTGGACCAAATTGAAAGAGTGTGCAGAAGTCAATGAAAATTGGAAGCAATTTGAAATGAAACCATCCTTATGGGTAGAAATTATTGTGGAAAAAGGATAAATTGCTTGTCACAAGCACTTTCTCCTTTTTCCATAATGCTTTCTTAAGTATAAGATCGCGGCAACGTAAAATCCCGGGTTTGTACAGGATAGAATTAACCTTTATCTTTTGTCGAATGGTTCTAGCATTTAGAAGTGAACCGCCATCAATGGAGTAGCTTACACCCAGGATTGTTTCTTTCATTATCATATTGTCTTGTTTCGTATTTGTTGCTTGTCTGTAGTAGTTTTTTTTTAAAAAAAATCACAAAAAACTAGTCTAGTTCTTTCAATTACTAAAACTATAACTATTCATTTAAAACTGCATATTTAGGCTAGGGTTGTTCAAAAAGAAGAACACGCAGTCCTTCTCCTTAACCAATTCTATTTTTACGCGTCAAACAAAGGTGCTTTTGAAAACGTTACGTAAAAGAAAAAAAAAGCAAAAACAAAAACATAAAAAGAAGCCCTGAGACACTCTACTGGCTATCAAGTTTTCTGTGAAAGTAATCTGGTATTTAAGGATTAGTTAATTTCTTAAAGAAGAATGCATTAAAATGAAAAAAACGATTTAGACTTTATCATCTTTATCATTTTGAGCAACAATCTGTGAGACCCTTATCCCGGGTTTCATGACGGATCCACTCCATTTCAAAAAGGGAGTTTCCTTATGACCCTACTGTCATCCTGTGAAATTTTAAACATAATCCGATAATAATTGTGGTCTTTATCACATGAACAGGATTGTTTTGAGTGAAAATCCACAAGGCCCCTTATCCTGTGTTTTCTGATGAATCCACTTCATTTCCGAAAGGAACCTTTCTTACGACCCTCCAATCGTCCTGTGAAATTTTAAATTTTAATTACAATCTGTTACAATTGTGAACTTCATCACATAAACAAGAGTGTTTTGAATGATAATCTGTAAGGCCCCTTTTTCTGTGTTTCCAATGCCACAATTATTCCATGCATCTTCGAAGAGAATCAAGTTCGCATAAGGTCCTATTTACGCGATACTTTATTGACCTTGCCCATTTTAAAAGAATAAGTTCTTAGGATTATACAATCACTCCGTTACAGTTTGAACAAAATATGATGAAAACTATGGATTTAGTTTTGGAATAAAATTTCCACATTCTGTGATAGTTTGAACAGAATCTAATGAAAATTGTGATACAAGTGATTTAAAATTGAATTTTCATAAGGCTCTTTACCTGCGATACTTGACGGATCAAGATCAATAATCGTAATTATTATACAATCATTCTATGAAAGTTTGAAGAAAATCTGACGAAGCTCCGGTCTTTTTAAATGAAATTTTCATAAGGCCCTGTTCCCGTATTTCTTGACGGTTCAGAACCCACTTCGCAAAGAATGATCGTTGTGACATTACAATAAAAAAGTAGGCTTTATTGCGTATAAACGGGGATTCTTTAATTAAATTTTCATATATCCCCTTTTTAATGCTGATGGATCTGACCCAATTTCTAAGGGAACTATCCTTACTGTATAAGTATAATCATCACTAAGTATAATCATTCTGTGGGGGTATGAAGATAACCCGATGAAAACTGTGGACTTTATAGCATTAATTAAGATTTCTTGAATTAAATCTTCATAAGGCCCCTTTTCCTGTGTTTCTCGCTTACGTCTCACAAACTCACTTCAATAATCAACAACAACAACAAAAAATATCACATCAAGACAAACAAAAGTTGTGGACTAAAAGTAAACATATCTAACCAATAAATATCAGTTTGACTGGGATCCAGCCTAGACCTCAGCATGTATCTGTAAGGTGCTCTAGAAACTTGGCAGTCTGATTTAAGGACTGGCTTCCATTCCATAATTCATCTTAATCGCTATTGCACAGTCATCATGTCAAATACTTTAGGTTTCTGTTTAATTTGAAAAAGCATTTGCTTATAACAAACACTTTCTACATTGGCCAAAGTGATTTCGATCCAGAAAGACAAACAGAATTAAATTTCATAAACCAAAATTTGGCGTCTGCAACATTTATGGCTTTGGACCATTCTAAGATATTTGCCTTCTGGTTAGAGGTTGAAGAAACTCGTTGGTACCAAGTATGACAGACAGATGAGGGTGGTGGGATGAATGATAGAAACAGTATACTTTTAGGAATAAGGAACAACTCGTAAAAGACAAGATTTTCGACCAGGGTTACATGATATTTAATACTTGACTGCTGAAATAAACTTTCAGCGAGGATGATTGAAGTATTGATAGCAAAGCGCACTAAACTCAGACAGAAATTTCCACTCAGATATAAAACGGCGCTATCTCACAAAGTCTATGGCCCGTAACAAGTAAAATTAAAGCAAAATTGTAGGTTGGCGACCTAAATGTCGTAATTTTAGCTAAAGGTCGTAATTTTAGCTTGAAAAAGTTATAGTTACAACGTTTGTGTCGCCTCACAAGCAAGCATACTTCACATAAATAACGATTTATATCGGAATCCAAGTTCATTTCCGGTCTAAATGTTTGATTTGATTGGGCTTATCAAATCTTTATTGATCGACGCAAACCGGCAATTAACGGATCGTCGCTACCAGACTAAAATCGTTTGACTAATCAAATCATTCATTTAGTTCATGACTGAATTTGAACTCAGTTTTTTATGAAAAACATATTCTTACGCCGTCAAGTAATCTTCTCTGACTGTTCGTCTTTCCTTCTCGACGTCTGTCCGACCTCTTACAGTATTTGCTTGTAGTTTTCTGTGGTGTCACTTTAATAACACCCCTTTAGGACTATAACCATATCGTCAACTCCCGTTTCATCAACAAAAGAAGGTCTTCCATGCTTCGTTTTTTTTTCGGGGATATTTTGACAACGAATATTTATTTCTCATTTCTACCCAATACGATAGTTTAGGCGTTTTTTTCACTTTGTAATGTAGAGGCTGGTAAGTTTTTCCTTCTTGATATATAACACCTTTGCAGTCTGAAATCCGATAAGGATACCTGGAATAACATGTAACTGTAATATGAAATGATATAAGTAAAGTTTACAATTTGTCCAACAAAATGATTGGACGTTTTTTTACCCACCTCAAGAAAATGATTGGGAAAACATTGTATAAAATGAAGAAATTGCCTCAACTGTAACAAGCAATTTCCACATTTTCCAAAGTGTTTTCTTGCGATAAAGATGAAATAAAAAAATCCAAAATTTCATTAACTTTAAATTGTCTCTTTTAAATTTGGACTGGTCTAAAATTTTACCGTTTGGTAATGGTTTATGAAATTTGCTTATATTTATATACATTAAATCATTTTTTATTGTTACAATCTTGTTATTATTATTAAACCATTAAGGGAAAAAGAATAACCCACTCTTGATATTAATTCAATCCTTTTGTCGCAGAGCTTTCACATTTAGCTTCAAGATTTCAACATATAAAGTTGTTATTCATTGTTTAGTAAGGTAGAATGATCACTGATACAGATTTTATGAAATCATTGAGTGAAAATCCAACAATTTATGATAAATGCTTTATTATTTTGTTGATTTCCATAACTTTTTTATATTTTTTAAAGGCACCAAGAAATTTAAAAAAAAAAGCTAAAACATAAAAGAAAATCTTATAAAACATTAAATTCATTTTCAAAGTTATTTTACGCGAGAGTCATTAAGTGTTAAATCACATCTTACAGTAAATAAAGTAATTGCAGCCAAATTGAGAGTTAATGATTTCGGGCGGTAGACGAAATGGGACTGTTGGCATGAAAAAAACGGTAGGCGAATTGGTTGTTTACTCATACAGTACATTTCATTTCCTGACACTACCCCCGTTATGTCTCATAAACTGACATCGATGATCAACATAAAAGAAATCGCAGCAAGAGAAAAGAAAGTTGTGGACTAAAAGTAAACATATCTAACCAATAAATATCAGTTTGACTGGGATCTAGTCTAGACCTCAGCATGTATCTGTACGGTGCTCAAGAAACTAGGCAGTCTGATTTAATTAATGGCTTCCATTCCATAATTCATTTTAATCGCTATTGCAGTCATCATGTCAAATTCTTTAGGTATCTGTTTTCATCAAAAAGAAGCATTTTTTTATGTAATTGACCAATCGCGGCTGTCAATCAAGGAATGAGCCGACCAATCAAATAATTTATTCAGCCCGGACCTATGCTTTTCATCTCCAACATTGCCCCCCCCATCTTTGTTAACCTTTATTGTTGGTTTGTCGACTTAAACGTCGTAACAACAGCTTGAATAACCAACCAACAATTTAAATTTTTGTTACATGTTACTGGCCATAAATTTTGCAAAATAACGCCGTTAAAATTCGAAGCGGAACTTCCTGTTGGAGTTAATGGACGGAGCTTAGGGGGTCAGTGGGCGGGACCAGCGATTGGTCAGTTACGGTGGCATCGAGAAGATATGTGGGTTATTTTCTATTTATCTCGTTCCCGCGAGATAGCGAATCGTTTATCTTTTCTTTTTCCTTGTTTAGATAAAAGAAAGTTATCGCTTTAAAGAACAGTTAGAACACTATGTACGAGATACTAAGCCAATCAAAGTCGGTCTTTATTTATTTGAGCTTTAATACCTTTAAATAGATGCCACGTTAGAAACATTGAAAAACAAGAGACCAATAGTCACAATATACGCCGCAGTACAAAGGTCCATTTTTCTATGACGCAACGTAAAATGGTCTGGAGGATTTTTTTGTGTGACACAACCTAGAATTGTAAAACCTATTAATATGCATATGACCAGATGGCTAGGATTTGTTTGTTTGAATGGGGTTTTACGCCGCTTTCAACAATCTTTCAGTTATATCGCGGCGGCTAGAGCACCTTACAATGGAATCCTGGTATTTTTCACACCAGCACTACCATTACATCCCTTCCTAGCCTCCAGCTGCTAGTTCACATGGGTCTACGATTATCGACCCATTGTTGAGAGACAAATAGTCGGAAAGGGTGAGTGCCGCCGTCAGGCATCGAACCCGGGACCTCTAGACAGTCCGACGCGCTACCAACTGCGCTATGACGGCGGCTCCAAATGGCTAGGAACTTTCCTTTGAATAATCATACAAATCTGTCCAGAAATGGAGGAGGAACTGCATTAACAGGATGTGTTGCATTAGAAAATCATACAAATTTGTCCAGATATGGAGGAGGAACTGCGTTAACAAGAAATATTGCGTTAGAAAATCATACAAATTTGTCCAGAATTGGAGGAGGAACTACGTTAACAAGAAATGTTGCGTTAGAAAATCATACAAATCTGTCAAGAAATGGAGGAGGAACTGCGTTAACAAGAAATGTTGCGTTAGAAAATCATACAAATTTGTCCAGAAATAGAGGAGGAATTGCGTTAACAAGAAATGTTGCGTTAGAAAATCATACAAATCTGTCAAGAAATGGAGGAGGAACTGCGTTAACAAGAAATGTTGCGTTAGAAAATCATACAAATCTGTCCAGAAATGGAGGAGGAACTGCGCTAACAAGAAATGTCGCATTGAGCCCCCTTTTCCTTATTAAGCAGCATAGAACGGCATATCCCCGACAATATGCACAAAGGTCAGGTGACTAGGAACATTATTTGAAAATTTCATTCAAAATTGGTCCTTAAATGTAAGAAAGTAGATGTGTAAACAAGATATGGACGTACGGACGGTCGTCGGGACGGACGGACAGACGTGGAAGATAATACCAATATACAAGTACGTCCATTTTTTTACGGCGCTTAAAAAAGAGAAGGCACCCTTTTTGAAAATTTAATACAGCTTTGAATTGTAGTCTGAACTTTGGATTTGTACAAGTCTGAAATTTTGTCGAGTGGTAATGAATATCTAGCAGCTTCTAATTCTGAGGTCATTTTGTAATTGACTAAACGCTGGCTCCGCCCACTGACTCTCTGGAACCCGCCATTAACTCCAAGAAGAAGCTCCGCATCTATCTTAAACGACGTTAATTCTAAAAGCTTATGGCCAGTAGCATTTAACAAAAAAATAAGATGGTTGGTCGGCGACCTAGGTAGGCTATTAGGGAAATATCCTGATAGATTTTGATAAACGACCTCTGAATTTTGCAAAACTACTTTTCAGAATATTGTATTAAAATGTAATAGGAAACCAGGCAAAGCCTCTGTCCGCGGTCGAGAGATCGCCACAAATTGTAGAAATCTTCTTTTCCGTAAGCAGAAGTTTAAAAGCACCCTGTTAAACACCAATGGCATGTTTCAAAATTATATAACTATAACGGGGGTTTAGTATGAGGAAATAAACTACTACCCTATAATGTAGAACCGACCCTGGTTAAGACTGCAAAGGCTAATCTTCATTGAAAGGTTTTGTTCTCTGACGACTTTCTGAATCTAGTATTGTCATTCTAGTTTACCATAAGTCAATTTATAAACTGCTTTATCTAATTTTCCATCTGCTAGACCTGAGCTCTGTTTCAACAATTTTGTTATACAGGACACCCAGGAATGAAGGTCCCTTTTAACCAAATGTATATTGTACATGTATATGAACTTGAGTAAAACACGTTTATGACTGGATAATTTCTTGTTGTTATTGGAATGACCGATCTGTGATAACACTCTTAGAACCAGACAGACAGAGATAGACATACAGACACGCGAAATAAAGAAAAAGAAACAATAGAGATAGAAGGACAGAGACTGAGAGAGACACAAACAGATAGACCTAGATACATAAAAGGGAAAAAGACATGAGAGAGATTGATTAAGATGGAGAAAGGTTGTCAATTTAACAATTGTACATCTTTGTTACTAAAGATGCGATAATGATTAGTTGATGAATTTTCAATTGAAGAAAATGAACCTATTCCTTAGCCACAATTGTTAGTTATGCCTTTGACATACTTAATGTATGTCTCTTAGACAACAATCCCCAAAATGAACAGAAATGAGCTCTTAAGAAAGAGAGGAATAGACAGAGACACGGACAGCAAAGGACACATGGACAGAAAAGTAGAGGGAGAGAAAGAAAATAGAGAGAGAGGATGAGAGAGAGCCTTAGTCTTATAAGAGAAATGACCAGTTACATGAAGGTATGCAAACTTTTACAAGATAAAAAATAGACTGTTCGAAATTGAAAGAACATACAGAAGCCATGCAGAGGTGAGCATGAATTAAGTATTAGTTGCTACATTGTTTAAAGGCATACAAATCCAAACTACTTCTCATGTTCACAAAATGAATTCCTTTAGTTCATTTATAGGGCACATTTAAAGTTAAACAAGGTTGTAAACAAACAAGAAACAATTTGTTCTTTGGTCAGTAAAAACATTAGATTCTTCGAAAGTCTTGAGCAGATACAATGTTCGTTGTCATCTACAAACCAAAATTCTCAGAAAAATAAAATATCATTATCAAAATTGTTCAATTTGCTTGAACTATAGAAAGTGACCAGAGTCAAACTGTCCAAACCTCTACTGAGTACGATCTTAGTTTCAATATTGTTTATGAGATTTCCAAGGGGGAGGGGGGGGAGCTTTTCCTCAAGGATCTCATATAAAGCTGTTTCATTTAACCATTCTTATGCCAGTTAAAATTATGTTACGTATGTATGTGCACTAACGAGTTTTACACTAATCTACACCACTACTTTAAACAAGAGCTGGTCACAGTCATGTGACAAATGCACCCAAAGGAAAGGGTCAATCATGTGGCACTGTGATTTGATTTGTAAACACAACCACATGTATTTGTGATCTATACGTCTGTGTTTTTAATAAATGAAATTTTCATACATATAATAATTTTTATAAATACAGAATAAAATCGAGAAATGCATTATGAACGGATTTTTTTAAGGTCAATAGTAGGTCAAAGGTCAAGGTCACTAGGTCAAGGTCAAGGTCATGTAAAGTGGTCCACCAAATTAAGCATCTGTCAAAATATTGAAGCAATCCATTGAAGAATAAGAGAGTAAATACAAGTTAAACATTCCGGACGCAATTTAACAATTCTGGACGCCCCTTTGACCCAAGATTGTGATATTGACCTTTGAGAAAGGAACCTTGGTCTTTTTCGCGACACGTCGTTTGAAGGTGGTTAATATTTATATGAAAGAAATTTGTACCTGCATGGATTATTATAGGAGTTACAGAGCGGACACGCCAAAAAGTGCCGATTATTTACCTTTGACCCCAGATTGTGACCTTGACCTTTGAGAAAAGAACCTTAGTCTTTTCCGCGACACGTCGCCTGAAGGTGGTTAATATTTGTATGAAAGAAATTTGTACCTGCATGGATGTTCATAGGAGTTACAGAGCGGACACGGCAAAAAATGCCGATTTTTTCCCTTTGACCCCAGATTGTGACCTTGACCTTTGAGATAGGAACCTGGGTCTTTTTCGCGACACGTCGTCTTATAGCGTAGAACATTTGTGCAAAGTTATATTGAAATCCACTATTGCATGTAGAAGTTACAGACCGGTCACGAAAGCGGGACGGACGGACTGACTGACGGACGGACGGATAGTTCGATTACTATATGCCTTTGGGGGCATAAAAAGAATGGTGAAAACATTGTGGGTTTTTTTATCTTATTTTACCCATTACCAGTCATTACAATGATACATTGATCAAAATTCCATTAAATTGCAGACAACAAATTTAGTTTAAAAGATTGGTTATTCCTGTTTTATGCGGCAGCAATATATATATATATTGAAAATGCAGAAATTACTGTAACAAATAATTTCTTCATTCTAAATATTGTCTATCCAGGACTGTTTTTCTTGGAATGCGTTCAAAACTTCAATGTAAAACCTTAATGGTCAGATTGTTTATTCATCAATGTTAGACTACATCTTTTCAGAAAGAATATACACAATCTCCACGCTTTTATGAAAACATGCAAAAATCTGTATCATCTTCAATCTCTTCTTTAACACTGAGATAGTCTAATGACACAGATTAAGTTCAATGGTCAATTTTTCATATATGATCTTCTCTATAATATACTATTCATTTATATTTGGCTCATACGTGCAGTATGAAATGGACATTCTGGGAACTTGGAAAAGAGTTTATTTTACAGACTTTACTTATATCAACCCATTTTAAATTCAATATTTGTATTCCTTTACTTGGGGGATCAAACTCTGGCTGACTCCAAAGTTGGATGGGTGGCAAAAGGCGTACATAGAATATTGAAGTTTTGATATGTAATGACACAAAATTAGGTCACAATATAACTACAATAGTTCAGGGATTGGCATTTAACACTATATAATAAATTTACCAGAAGAAAACAGCTTTCCAAACCTTTGTGGAAAATTAATAAACAATTTTTCATATCCCACAATATTTTCTTCCAAGGATGAAATAAAATAATCATGAATTGCTTGGAATTGTTGTCTGCAACTTCCTTGAACTAGTCTTAACTCATAAGGTAGTGTGATGATTATTGCATCACTTAATGACATGTGACCATAATTCATAATGTTTAATAATTGCGACCAAGCAATCAACAAATCACTTTGAATTATTGTCTTTGCTTATTTAGATTTTTTTTCATCCGAAAATCATGTTTTCAATATCGGAGTTATGTGGGGCCTACAGACAATCCGTCCCTTTATGCACCAGCTATTTATTATGTCTGGGGAGAGAATCGAACCCCAAACATGATTCTGAGTAACAAAGGGTTTATATGACCCGATAATGCAAAACATTCTTAAAATTTAGAAAAACACATCCAACGCACACTTAATCCTTTTACTTCTCTTAAGAGGTGATTGATTAATACAAAACAGTACTTGTATTTCTAGTGAAAGTAATGAACGCTTCCAACCTTATAGTAGTCCTCCACCCCACCCAACTTATCCTTTTTCAGTGTTAAGTCTACGCAGGGGTATTTGGGAATTCCTCCATTTTCTACAAATATTCCCTCTTTCTTGTGATCCCCAGGGACGGGCAAATTTTGACCCTGGGGTCATAATTTGAACAATCTTCATAGAGATCCACCAGTTTATGCTACATACCAAATATGAAAGCTGTAAGCCTTATGGTTTTGGAGAAGAAGATATTTTGAGTTGCCACTATATAAGCCTATGTAAAACTTGTGGCCCCCGCAGTTATGCAAATTTTGACCTGGGGGCTATTATTTGAACAATCTTGGTAAAGGTCCATAGGATGATGCTACATACAGAATATCAAAGCTTTGAGCACTTCTGTTTCGGAGAAGAAGTTGTTTAACAGTTTTCACTGTATGAGCCTTTGTTCAAATTTGTGATCCCGGGGACGGGCCTTTATTGACCCAGAAGCCTAATTTTAATATTCTTTGTAGAGGTCCACTAGATGATGCCACATACCAAATTTCAAAGCTCTTGGCCTTTCTGTTTCATCAAAAAAATTATTTAAGTTTTCACTATATACACCTATGTAAAACTTTGCCCCTGGGGACGGGCCAATTTCGAACCTGGGGCCATAATTTGGACAATCTTGATAGAGGTCCACTAGATGATGCCACATACCAAATATCAAAGCTGTAGGCCTTATGGTTTCAGAGAAGAAAATTTTTAAAGATTTTCTGAAATTCGCCATTTTTGTTGTCATGGCAACCAGAGTTCTGCATGGAATTAAACTCTTTGAACAACTTTGTAAGAACTTGACTAAAGGAACATTCCTGCTAAGTTTGATCAATATCTATCCAGTAGTTTTAGCTGCAGAAAGAAAACAATTTTATATAATCTTTTGAGGATAATAATTCAAAGGGGCATATCTCCTGTAACAGTTGATTAATTATCATTATGAAAATTGCAGGTGCACAAGTTCCCTTTGCAAGCAAGATTTCGGTAAAGTTTCAGCAAAATTGGTCTGGAAATGTGGGAGGAGATGAAGACACAAAGTTATGTCCACGGGCGGACGGACAGACGGATGGACAGACGGACGGACAACCTGATCCCAGCATTGTAAAGCGAGATCGTCTGAGGTCTGGTATTTGAAAGCATTTTGAGTTTTTTCTAACAAGGATATTTAAGGGATTTTATTAAAAAAAAAGCCAAATGCTTTGTTGTCGGCGAAGCCTCTTACCTTGAAAGTCCAGCTGTATGAGAAAACGTGACGTCTCGTGAAACTACATAAAACTATGTTTCTTTCCAAAATCATACTGATAACAGCTATACCTGGATAAACACACTAGTGAAATCATGACGAAATCATAAGCAGTTAACGGGATAAATTCTACGAATTTCTTTTACAAACAATATTTAAACGTAACAGTTCTTGATATGTTTTCACCATAGGACAAATAAAGTGATCAAACCCATTATTTCGGATGAACATACGATAACTGGTATTGGTACTGGTATAAGAAGATCTGATGAGTTCCGTAAACTCGTCTTCTACATCCCTTACTTGTTTTCACTAATACACAATTACCGACTTCTCGGTAAAATACAAATAGCTATTATGCGACGGTCATTAAAAATGTAATGAGTTCGCAATATAAAGGCATAGTTTGTAGATTATGGCAGTGGTGTACTTTACACAGTGCATGACTGTATCTGTAATATCCGGTTATGAAGCACAACGTTAACAATTGAGTCAGGTAGAGAGTTACAATTATTAATTGGTCTTACACAAAATGAGTTTAATCTGAATGATCTTAAAGCTCTTGGTTTGCTGAGTTTCTTTGAGTTACCACGAGTACATGTACCCGAGAATTTAAAAAGCCCATCCAAGGAAACATCATCTATATTTTTTTTTTAAAAAAAAACTTGTATTATATCTCTACGATTTCATCCCTACGAGTTTTTCTGTATAATAGGTTCGTGACAGTCTCTATAATATTTCCTCTTAACAAAGGTCAGAAAGTTCAGATGATACGTTTGTAACTGTTCTCTGTACATTTTCCAGGGCTGTTATGCCCTTCTTAAGCTTGGGGAACCGTATTAGATTAACAATAAAATACAGTTAAGTTTGTAATATTACCATCTCTATTCTCCATCTGGTTGTCAAAATTTGGGTTATCTTTTCCAAATTGCATTTATTAATCATAAAAAAACATTAGGCATTTAATTGCCCATTGACAAAAGTTGTCGATGTCGTTTTGAAGCATTTCAAAATCCTCAAGATTGTGCATGTATTTGTACAATTTGGCATTGTTGGTGAAAAAATACAGAAGTACTTAACCTCTGATGGCAAGTCGTTGACATATAGAACGAACAATAATGGCCCAAGTACACAGCCCTGAAGTACTCCACTGGATATTCATTCTGTCAATTCTGAACACACCATTGATAAGCAATCTTTGTTTGCGATCTGTCAGGAAATCTATAATCCTATTGATGATATTACAGTGTATTCCCAGTTTTTAGACGCTTATGGGGTACACAATAGAAAGCTTTACTGAAATCAAGGGGAACTGCATCAACAGGTGTATTTGCATCAACAAACTCAGACCAGTCAACAAACACTTTAAGGAAATGAAGAATAAATCCTTCTCTTCCTCTAAAACCATACTGGGAGTATGAGAATAATTGATTACCGTTACAATGGTCCATTAGAACTGACTTGATAATACTCTCAAGCATCCTACATAAGATGCTAGTAATACTAACCGGTCTTTAATTCGTGGCTGCTGTTTTGTCTCCACTTTTGTGTAATCATGTTACATAAGCTAATTCTAAAACCTTTTTTCTCACTTGGAAGTAGTCTTAATAGTCTTTTCGGTTTCTAGGGAAAATGACGTTTCCAGGCTCTATATGTTTGATCTACAGGCTTCATTCAATAGTTGCACATCCAATGTGGCTTTGGTAATTTCTTATGACCTATATGGCTATGAATACTGTCATTTATAACATACATGTAAGGCAACGATTCAGAGAAAAGAGTCCGACTTTGCTCAACATCCATTTCCTCCATTACACACCCGATACTTCCAAGAGTTTGGAATTTGCTGAAATATAGTCACCACGATAGAAGTTCTTTCTGTTGGTAGATTATTGTCAATACATTTGAGAAAAGTAAATTCTAATTCCATTCCTTTGGCAATCACTACTTCCAAGTCTGGTGGTAATGAATGTCTGTATGATTATGTCTAGAATTCTGCTAGAAAGAATATATTTCGGAAAATTAAAGCTATACCAGTAATGAGTAAAGATTTTTTTGTGTGTATGTTTCTTGAGTATTTCTTTCTCAAAACATGACATTTTCGCAAATCAGTATTGGCTAAAATTTCATTAATGTAATTCAAAAGGAGATACAGATTGGTGTTATCCTAGTTGTATATCATGACATTCATTCTATACTATTAAAAATCAGGTATGACAAATAGAAAACAAAACACTGAGAGAAAAAAATAATAATGCTTTCTATATATAATCCATTTGCTCAGAATGTTTCCCTAGCTTGTTTTCGGAAGTCATAATGCTGGACTTTGTGGTAGAGACATGCATTTACCATTTAATGGTTAATTAGCACGCCATACACGCATTCTCAATAAATATGTGCCATTTGTACTTTTTGTTGTCGTCGAAGATTTTCAGGATAACATACAATCGGAATGTTTGAATTATTATGGTTAACGATAGAGGGACAATTGGTGACTTTAACGATACACTTGTGCTATCTCAGCAATAAAGGTTGTGTTATCCATGCTAGCCATAATGTGCTTATTTGTAAGGTTCGTAACTGTCGCCGAGCGAAATTATATGTAGAAAACTGAATTCTTTAAAAAAAATCCGAGAGTAGGTAAACATTTGAATGGAAATATTTCAGCACGGTTATACAAAGCATCTAAAAAAAATATCATTTTTATGTTCCATTTAAGTTTTACATACGTATATCAGGATTTCAAACTTGTCGCCGAAAGCATTAAATTCAACGTACATCAACGCAAATACGGAATAAGAATGCAACGGAATGACAAAATCTTGTGAAAACATTTTATTTTCTGCTCAGAATTACGAAATTAACCATAAAATACTTTGTAAGGTAATCGGAATAATGATGTCTACATCAAGATAGATTAACCTTCATTTTTCAGGCCGAAGGTTTAAGGCAGTAAGGTTTGTTACTCATCATTCTGCAATTTCATACCACTATTACCGTAACGTTTTATCAGCCTTAAACGCTTTCAAGTAAGTATTAAAAAAACTTAGAAAGAAGTGTTGGATTCCTGCAATAGTCATGGAATGTAAAGTTAGATGCATTTTGTAAGGTTCGTTTTGTAAGGTTAGTTATCGGATACCCACTGGTCTTTGTAATTAACACTATTCTTTTACCATGTGCTTAATGACGTCATTTTATAAAAGTTTTGACGTAATTAAATGATGCGGGCGTTCATCCGCCATATTTTCGCTGTTGTTTTGGAGTAAAACAGAATTTTGTTGAGACGAAGGGGTCAAGGCACTTGTGGTAAGTTTTATTTCTTTAATCTCACGATTCATTAATTTTATAATTGCATATATATTAATCCATAAACAATTGTTTGAAAAAAAAAAGATGTTTTTGATATACCCAAACAAGTTTTGACGTTTAAATCAGTCAATAATATGGATGTAAGGTTCGTTATTTTAGTAACGAACCTTACTTGATTTTCTGATGGAAAGTACAATTGATATTTATGTGTACTACTATCTAGGAATTTGAATTTAAGAAGATATATGACCTACCATGTTCATTCCTCACAACAGATCCAGAGGTGTATATTCTATTATTCTTTATTGAAAACAGGAAGTGGTACCCCCATAAGATTTTTGAATAGATCTACTATTTTATACGGAAATAGATTTAGCTGAGAGCTCTCTATTTAATCAAAAATCAACATTTCTTATTATTGCCAAAATGTCGATCTGTCGTATTGAAATACTTTTGTATGTCTACTTTAATAGTTTTTTCAAAAAAAAATATTGTAGATGTTAAGGGTAAGGTTCGTTACTATCGGTAACGAACCTTGCAGTGAATGTCATCAGTTATTGTCGAGCCCAATTGCGTTGAGCAAGAATCAATTGTCACTTTGACAGTATGGTATAGATGCGTCTGTCCGTGTGTGCGTCCGTCAGTCCGTGCGTGCGTCCGTCTGTCCGAATTAGTCCTTACCATCACTTCTATATTTGCTTTCAGATATTTCAAAGCAATCTAGAAACATTATTCTGAATAATGCGAGGATATGCGATTTAAATTATTTGTTCAGGTAGGTCCAAGGTCAAGGTCACATTTGAAGGTCAAATATTTTGCGGACCATAATTCCTACATAAATGAGCATAATGTTCTCCATCATGAGTAGTTTTCAGGATTCAAGGTCAATGTCAAACTTGAAAGTCAAATATTTGCGGACTCGACACAAGTTGTCGCTGGACAACCATTCTGGTTTTGTTGTACATATTGTACATATGTTGTACATATATTTCAGATACTAACATGGCCAAGTCAGCTAAAGAGAAAATGAAAGAGTACCGAGAAAAGCTGAAGAAAGATCCCCAGAGATATGAAGAATATCTTGCTAAAGCGCGAGCCAGATAGAAAAAGAATTACGTTCCAGTAGAACAATTGAACCGTAGAGAAAAGGCCAATCGTAGATCCAAAACAAAGGAATATGTCCGCCAACATAGAGTCACAAAAAGGAATGAGCTCCATAATTCAATCACTGAAGTTGAAAGTGAAAGTGGGTATGAAACACGAGAATCTGCTGGACCATTAGTTGTCAATATGCCTTTCCCGAATAGGAAAAATGGTCCGAGAAAACGCATAAGCAATGATCTTGCTAAAAAACACAGACAATATAATGATTTAAAGATGAAGTTCCAAAACTTGGAGAAGAAATACAAGAGCAAATTGAGATACATTCAGAGATTAAATAAAGCAAAGAGATCCGAAGTTGAGAAGCCAATGGAAATACAAATGGATGACATGAACCAAACACCTAACAGTAAAACCAAGCAAATGATGGCGAATGCAGAAATGACCCCCATCCAACGAGCAAAGTTAAAGAAACAGTTACTTTTTGCGAATATCGTCCAAGCAGAAATCAAGAAATGTCAAAGTGGTAATAAACGGGATTCAGTAGGAGCCTTACGTGGTTTAGTTGGTGGAAGAATACTACGCAAGTACAAGCTTGTAAGAACAGCAAACAAGTTAACAGGTCTCGGAAGAAATAAGATAACAAAGGTGGCTGGGTTATCCAATTTTGAAAAACAGAAACGGGACAGAGAAGTCGAAAGATACAGATCAAGTGTAATGGAATTTTTGATGCGTGAAGATAATTCAAGATGTAACCCAGGAAAACAGGATAAGCTGAAGGTGAATAAACATACCTACCAAACAAGAATACTCACAGACTACTTGAAAAATTTACACGGTAAATTCCTGAGTGAAAACCCAAATGCCAAGCTATCTCTAGCATCATTTTGCCGGGTCCGTCCAGCGTATATTTAATTAACAAGATTTATTTCCCGAACAAGTTGTCTCTGCACGAAGCACCAAAACTTGGCCCTATGCGTAAAAGCTATGAAGAAACTTGATATACCTGTACCACTAAACCCTGAAAATTCGTAGAAGATGAAAGCAACATTGAAAAGATGAAAAGCAATGCACCGGATGAAATAATGTTTGGACAGTGGAAGAGAGTCGCCGTTGAAGATAAAGGCAAGTCAACGATGGTAATGAAGATTGTTTCTTCTAACATGACTAAGTCAGATTTCCTGAAATACATGGAAGTGCAGATTGAAGAATTCAGAGAGCATATTTACCGAGTTCGTCGACAGTATGAAGCTTGTCAAAACATTAAGAAGAATGTCCTCGAAAATTAAGTTGTTGTAATCATGGATTTTGCCGAAAATTACACGTGTAAAAGCGTTGAAGAGATACAATCCGCATACTGAATTAAAAGTGCTGTAACACTCCACCCAGTTGTCAATTACTTTAAAGTTATTGTAGGTGATTTACAACACAAAAGCATTGTGATTGTTTCTGATGAGCTTGGTCACAGTTCATTGACCATGTTATACCTGAAGTCAAAAAGTGTGTTCCATTTGTAACAAAAGTACATTATTTCACAGATAGCCCAACATCACAATATCGAAACAAAACCATATTCAACATGATAGCAAACCACCAAGAAATATACGGCTGTAACGCAATATGGAATTATTATGAAGCGGGGCATGAAAAGGGGCCCTGCGATGGACTAGGGGGAACAACGAAACGAATGGCTGACGATGCGGTAAACTCTGGAAAGGCTACGATACAGGACGGAATGGAATTTTTTAACTGGACACAATCATCAAATTGTTCAATGAATACCGTAGCATTTCTTTACGTAGCATCGGTTGAGTGTGCTGAGAAGTCACAAGAACTCAATATGTATGACATTAAGCCCGTCAAAGGGACAATGAAAATACACGCCGTGATTGGTAAAGGCAATAAACAAATAGTCAAGTCATCAGTTAGCTGCTATTGTGAAGAATGTATACTTGGCCAACAATGTGGATCAAACAACTGGGTAAATGACACAGTTCTTGTTTCCAAGAAACAAAATATTAATGTTGATAACAGCCTAGAAAGAAGTGTAAATCAACCAGGGGAAGCCACCGAACATTTAAGCGATTCTTTCACAGACTTAGCCATTGAAGTTGGGAATTTTGTTGCGGCTAGATATGACAAGAGATTGTATATAGGGAGGGTGATTGATATGGATGAAGAGGATGGTGATGTTGAAATCACATTAATGGAAAACGTGAGAAAGCTGCTTCAATGGCCAAAACATGAAGATAAAATTTGGGTAGATAGAAAGGATGTAGTTTGCACTATTTCTGAGCCTATTCCCACGGGAAAATCAAAAAGAATGTTTAAACTTTCCGAAGATGACTTGGTAAAACTTGAAAATTCAATGTAGCGGAGTGGATTATAAAGCATGAAAGGATACGAACCTTACCATTGTATAGCTGTTCATTGTTAGACGCCATGTTCTTTGCTCATTTTATTTTATTTAGAACGCCTAGAAAGTATAGTTCACACTATCTTCGGGATTTATTTCGAGTTTCAAAGTTAAGAACTTGTCACACTCTTATTAAGTTTTAATGAAACGAACCTTACGTGAAGATGTTATAGTGTAAAAGACTTTCTTTAGCGATGTTATGGATCATTTTTGAAACAAGTTGAAGTAACAACTACAATGATAAACTCTAACTTCAATTGATGCATCTGTCGTCTTAATGATTTTATTGATAAGAATGAATAACACGTTCTTTTTATGTAACTGATTTTATCATGAGATGCAGTATTTTATTCCCGTTTTCCCGTAAATATGACCAGACTTTTACTGTAGAGTAAACCCTATAATTAACCACAACGACATGAAAATAGGAGCCAAGAGTTTATTATTCAATAAATATGAAACAAGAAATATTTTGGTTATATATAAAAACAGGATGTCATAATCAATGAAAAACACATCAATTTATCAGGGTTAAATGAAACTGTTTTGTAAATTTACAACATTTCCTGTATATAATGGTATGTTTCGTCTCATGTTTGGAAACTAGTTATTAAGTTTATGCACAATTTTTTTTCTCATAAAACATATATCCAATTATGATGGCAACAGTTGAACATCTGTACACTGACATTTTTATTTGTTGAATACAATCTAGCAGCGAATTGTAATAAATACATCACTCATATAGCATTAAAATCTGATATCATTTTGTAAATTCACAAAATGTACATGGAAATTGAAGCTACGTTTTTATTTGTGGAAAACAAACAAGTACAAAAGCAAGTGAATATTGAAAATCCTTTCAACGGTATTTTTGCTGACATACCTTTATCATTCGATTGGTTAATAGACAGAATTTGTGATTTTATGAAGTTTCATTGTTTTCTACAATCATGAACCTATTATATATTGAAAATCCCATTAAAGGTATTTTTGCTGTATAACTTTTATCGTTCGATTGGTTAATGGACAGATTATGTAAATTTATGAAATATCATTGTTTTGTACAATATTCAATGAATATGAAACAAGAAACATTTTTGTGATTTTTTCTGAATCATTAACCTAGTGTATATTAAAATTAATTTTAAAGGTATTTTTCTGAGATACTTTTATCATTCGATTTGTTAATGGACAGTTTTCGTAAATTTATGAAGTTTCATTGTTATGTACAATCATAAACCTTGTAAATATTGATAATCATATTAAAGGTATTTTGCTGACAGAGTTATATCATTCGATTGGTTAATGGACAGATTTCGTAATTTTATGAAGTTTCATTTTTCGTACAATCATTAACCTAGTGTCTTTTAAAAATTCTAGTAAAGGTATTTTGCTGACATACCTTTATTTTTCGATTGGTAAATGGACAGATTTCGTAAATTTATGAAATTTCATTGTTTTGTACAATATTCAATAAATATAAAACAAGAATCATTTTGGCGATTTTTTCTGAATGATTAACCTAGTGTATATTGAAAATCATATTAAAGGTATTTTGCTGACATACTTTTATCATTCGATTGGTTAATGGACAGATTTCGTAAATTTATGAAGTTTCACTGTTTTGTACAATCATAAACCTAGTTTATATTGAAAATCCTATAAAGGGTATTTTGCTGACATACTTTTATCATTCGATTGATTAATGGACAGTTTTCGTAAATTTATGAAGTTCCATCTTTTCGTACAATATTCAATAAAAATTTGACATGAGAAACATTTTGGTTAATTAGCAGAAAAGGATGTATTCAGCATTAAATAAAACATCAATTTATCAATATACGAGACTTTTTTTGTAAATTTACAAAATTTCCTACATAAATGAACAATGGCATGTTTCATCTCTTGGTTCATTCATATTGTATTAGCAAGTGATATCATTTTGTAAATTTACGAAATATACATGAAAACTGAGACTGCTCTTTCACTTGCTAAAACTCATCCGTTTACTTATTGTCAATTTGTAGAACAATAATATTGAATAATATTGCCATTCTGATACTCGGGTTTTTGTTTGTTTGTTGTTGTTCTTGGTTTTTATTAATTTGTTTGGGTTTTTGTTGTTGTTGTTATTTTTTTAGTAAACTGTATCTTATTGCATTAAAATTGATATAATTTCATAAATTCTCCAAGATCCGTGAAATTAATTTCAATCTTTATAACTTGCTATTCATTTAATTCATTTTCTTAAATACGTTAAGAGCCCATATTAAATCCAAAGAAGCATAAAAATCAAATATTATAAGTCGACAAACTATGTTGATCTTCAAAATGGTTTCAATACTTGTATATACATTGGAAAAAAGATTCCCAAGTTATATCAACATGTAATACAGCAAAGGAACTATTATTCAAGTATAAAACATGAGTTATCAACAGAGATTTCCTAAAAACAAGTATTTATTTTTAGCTTTACTAGTAAATTTGCGAAGTAAACTCTTGTCAAAAAACTGATTGCAGATGATTTTTTTGTTGTTAATGAAAAATTAAGAATCTGTATCTCAAATTAAAGAAAAGATTTTGTTTCGAACGGCCCACCTACTCACGATAGAGGACAATTGTGCAAAATTATTTCAAATTCAAACCATAATTTTAGGAGCTATGTTCCAGAAATGCTTAATTTCAATGTTTGAACTTTAGCTGTGACCTTGACCTTAGTGATATCTATTGTTGTTTTCTTTTCAAACTGCACATCTACTCATGACAGAGAACATTTGTGCCGTGTTATATTTAAATACATATATCATTGAAGGAGCTATGCTCTTGACACACTTAATTTCAAAATTGACCTTTAGCTTGAGTTCTTTCTTCAAATTGAACATCCGCTCATGATAAGAAAAATATTGTAAAATTATTTTAAAATTATTTCGAAATTCATCCATAGTTGAAGGATCTATGTTCTGAAAAAGCTAAATTTTTCACGTTCGATATTCAGCTGTGACCTTGACCTTGGAGCTATCTTAAGATTCGTTTCAAATAGCTCATCTACTCAAAATAGAGAACAATTATATAAAGTATTTTTGAATTCAATCGATAATTTTAGAATGTATGCTCCGGACAAGGTCATTTTCAACATTTGACTTTAAGCTGTGACCTTGGAGTTATCCAATTTTTTCCCAATGGCTTATCTTCTCCTAACTGTGAACAATTGTGCGAAGTTTACTGAAATCCTTCGATGATTGAAGAAGCTATGATCTGGACATGCTTAATTTTAACTTTCGACCTTGGGATGTGACCATGATGCTATCTGTAAAATTGTCAACAGCTGTTTAAATGTCATAGTGTGATCATAAAAAAAAAAAATAGTAAACATCTTTACAGCAGTGTGATTTGAAAATGAGTTACATGCATTAATGCAAAGCCGATATACATTGAAAAGACAATGTTTCATTACTAAAAAGATAACATTCTATTTCTCCTTTTCCCATAACATGGTTACGTGAGCTTTTTTATGCCGTTGCATAAATTACACACCTCTGCAAAGTAGATTAAGATCATCCTAAACTCCCTTCCTGTCTGATCATGCAATTTGGAGATATTAAAAAAAAACCTCAGTGTTTCTAAAGACGAACTATATGCTCAATGTTTTTTCTTTTAGCCACAATTGACTTGTTGAAAACAGAATATACTACAGTTGTTTAGTTAGAAAGATTAATTAGTCTTATGTTGCTAAATAGACTGCAATTAGCAATAATCTATCACAAACATTACCAATGTCATATTTAACCCTTTCCTGTTTTCCAAAATTTTAGACCTGTCCAAATTCAAAGGTTTTGCAGACGAAAACTTAAAGAAACTTTAATTTGAAAAATAACCATTCAGTAGGGTAGAAAATATTGTGGAAAAAGAAGAAATTGCTTGTTACAAGCAATTTCTTATTTTCCCACAATGTTTTCTAAAGTATTACGTCACAGGGACGTAAAAACCAGTGATTGTACAGGAAGGGTTAATGGGAATTACACCGTTTCTATGAATTTTTCTTCAAAGACAAAACTGCATTGGCTTCAGGGTATCTTATTCTGGGTGTCTGATTTCTTTTGCATTTTTCATCTTATCTGAAAAGACAAAAATAAATACATCGTTTAATCATGAAAACTCAATAATTGCATTCATCAACATTGGTGCAATCTTTGATGCACTTTTAAATGCATTTCAACTCCCTCCTTTCATCATAAAGGGTGTAGGAACATACTTTCTGACTTCATCCTAATATTTTCTGAAAAAGTCCCCCCCCCAAAAGAAAAAGAGAAAAAGAGATGAAATATCAGTGAAAAATGTCTCACATTTTGATTAAACCAAATAAAAGATGAATCATTCTGTTTTAACCCCTTCGTACCATTCTCCATTACCAATAAAAATTCAAAGAGGTTGCAGATGGCATTTTGAAGATTTATGTAATCGAAAATAAGTGCCATTTGTACTAAAACCTACCCACATACTCACGTACACATTGCTAGAGGTAACGTTAATTTTAACGTTACATGGCTGGGGCATAAAGATGGGAATCACTTGTCCAAAGCATTTTCTTAGTCGTTTCTTCTCAAAGCTTTTGGAATTATCCTAATTCAAAGGGTAGCACATGACATTGTAAAGTAAGAAAAATCCAAAAACTAAGCAGCCCATATAATAGAAAAAATGTAGGAAGGGATTAATTGCTTGTTACAAGCAAATTCTTCTTTTTCAACAATGTTTTCTCAAGTATATTAAGATATCACAGGGACTTTGAAATCGGGGATTGCAAATAAACCCAAGTTGTTGAAATTCACTCAATAAAAAGAATTAAGAAAAATGGATCATATGTCTCATTACATACAAGAAGAGGGCCATTGGCCCGGAAGTGCTCATCTGAGCCTGTGGCAACGTATGGTTGAAAAGCACAAGTAACCTAATATTACAACCCAGGGCAAGACTACATTAAAATACTGTCTCTGATATATCATGGAGAAATATATTTAAACCAAGTTGTTTAACCATAAATGTAGTCTCTACGTCGTATACAGAGGTTAACCTAGTGACCTACTTTTAAAAATAATACCAAATTAAACTTGTTTGAAAAAATGACCAAATATCGAATTTGACCAACTTGACAGAGATACTATTGAGACAAACGATCAGACCAAGTATCAAGACAGTTGAGTAAAAATGTGACCTCTAGAGTGCACATAGGATTTTTTTGATATTTGACCTAGTGACCTAGATTTTACCCCAGTTATCCCAATATCGAACTTGTCCGAGGTTTTTTGAAGACAAACAGTCTGATCATGTTTCAAGATGTTTTAGCCAAATATGTGGCCTCTAGAGTGCACACGAGATGTTGACGGACAACGGACTTCGTATGACGTACGTTAGACACAACATGATCACAAAAGCTCACCTAGAGCATGTTGTGCTCAAGTGAGCTAAAAGCCAGCAGATATTGTTGTCCCTAAAAACGAAAATGAAATGATTAGGCAACAGAGAGAGAGAGAGAGAGAGAGAGAGAGGGGGGGGCCTCTTTCAGGGGACAACTTTCAAAATCGTTGAGCAAGCTTAACCCTTTACCAGACAGAATATTTCAGACTTGTCCAAATTTAAAGGAGTTGCAGACGACAATTTAGTTGCTTCATTTTCCACAATGTTTTCCCATTTGTTTTTCTTTGGTGACATCAAATACATCATTGAGTGGGACTTAGTTATGATACATTGAAATAAACTGTGACACCCCCCCCCCCACAATCTAGTAGAACTTGTAAAAAATTGTTGCATACGACTGATATTTTAGAGCAACAAATTATTAATTGATTTCAAAATGCATGTTGCCTATGAAACCATATTACATGGACAGGGGCCTTTTTTTCAAATTTCATATGCAGATCTATCATTTTCGTTTTATTGCTAAATTATAAACATCCTTAAAAAGTGCAATCAGTAAAATGCTTAGTTAATTTAAATGACTTTTCCGATATTCTGATTGAATTTAGGCTTAGTAAGAAAATTTTACATTTTGTACTTTTCTCTCACCAAGTTTAATAAAATTTAGTCCGTTTTACTTGAATCCTTTCTTCTTTTTGTCAATTGTAGGCAATATTCCTACAATTCCACTTTTTGGTAGTAATGGTAAGGTTAGTTACTTTTGGTATATCATTTTTAAATGTAAATATTTCGATTTTATAGCATCAAAATCCGGTGAACGTAAATAAATTCTACTCTGATGACATTCCTTTATATTTCAAAAAAGGTGAAGACAAATCAAATTTGTCTAGTAATTTTTTATTAGAATGTAAAGTCGTGCGAAATCTGCATACAAAATGTTAAACCATTGTCAGAAATATATGTAATTTTCCCAGCGAAATGATTCAGACTTACATGCAACAATTTATTTAATATTCATTTGTAACTGACTTAAAGAACTATACTCGTCATAAATAAACAAAACTCGTTCACATAAAACGTTAAGTCTAAAAGTGATATCGCTATCAAAATGATACACCAACGGTAATTAACCTTTCACTAGTAAAAAACGCACTTTTATTGGCTAAACAAAGAAAGCCTTTTCTCGGCCGTCTTTTGAGTCATGTTGAAAATATTTTGCAGAGATGAAATATAGCCATATTCCAAGTTATTTAATGCAAAAAAGCCTAATTTTATGAGGGTTGATATTTTTCGATTTTCCAAATTCAAATGGCACCTATTTATTGAGAATGCGTGCATAAGAATGTTAGTTTGAATGGTTAAATCAGATTTGATACACATTATTTTAACGCTTATTACATATATCAAAGATTGAATCTCGTTTTAAAATTAACAGGGCTTTATACTGACAAAAGAGTCGTTGATATGTCTAAAACATTTGTTAGGGTCCAGGAATCATCAACATCCCTTTGTCTGTGATCTTATTTACATTGTAACTAGGCCTAGCTTAAAGTGTGAGATGAAACGGGTGAGAAACGCCTGCTTTTTTTAGAATAAGAGCGCTCGCTTTCAGGCTTTGCCTTAATTCATATAAACCTTCTTTATTTCACATTCCTCCAAAAGGCGTCAGATATCCAATTTGAATACGGTGTCCCTTTAAATTATTATTGAACCTAAAATTCGTGCGCTTTGAAATTCGTGTGAGGTGCGATCTAAATAGTTGAGCGTTTTTTCATGCCGAAATGAAAACACTGGAGTGTTTGGAATAATTTGTAAAAACAGGAGATAAAGGTAAAAATAAATCAGAAGAGGTTGTTACCAATGACTCATAATTAACCGAATAATTACACCTTTACAAACATCCTGCAAATCTATCCGGGTACGCGTGTACTTATTAAACGAGTGTTATTTTGGCAAAGACGAAATTTGAATCATTATTGGCTTAATGATTAAAACATGATTTATATCTTTTCGACCAAATCCGCGTTTGCGACTAACTGTTTAAAGAAGGGTTTTGAACGCGACTCGTGACCGGAAGTAAAGATTCTTGACGGATTTCGCGTCTCAAATATTTTTTGTTCTTGAAGGGTCTCCAGCACAGGGTTAAATCAAAGCGCTGAAAGCTCTGAAAGCCTGGGATATGTATTCAGGAGATATAATATCTGGGCAGAAAAAGTTTGATTGTCGGATTATCGGAGGTGCCACTTTCTACCCAAATCTACCTTCGATTATGCGCAGATCTGCCAATTTGTGCGCTAGGGGACACAACCTGCCCGCAATAATTTTCATCCTGTTGATGTATTGTAACGATATATATTTACATGTATATATCGTTACATATTTTTCACCCGATCAAAATGCTTTGAAGGGATCTGATAAAGGCCACCAAAGGATCCTTCCTGTGAATTTTGGTTGAGTTAGGTTGAATTATGTTCAGTACTTTCTGAGAAGAAGATTTTTAAAGTAAAAGTTGACGGACGGACGGACGGACGACGGACACCACATCATGACAAAAGCTCGTTGGCTTTCAGCCAGTGGAGCTAGCGAGAGAGAGCTAGAGAGATGGGGGAATGGAGCGTGTAGCCAGGTTCGAAATAGGAGGCTCTTGCGTGCGATGTGAGTATTCTACCACACAGACCAATTTCGTTATGTAAATATCTCTCATAATCTCCAGATAAGGAGAGCGAGAGAGGGCGGGCGGTCGTTTACCAGGTTAACATGATCATGAACACCTCTAAAAAGCGGTATGTAGACGTTGTATCCTTTGTGTAGAATTCGGAGGTAAAAATATATAGACACAAAGTCCGAGCACGACCAAACTGTTTTCAGACAGTGTGAATATGATCCTATGAATAACCAATTAATTTGTTAAACAAAACATTCCAATCGAGCATAAAACCGACAGCTTCGCTTATTAGCTTTATACATCAACTTCGTCTAACCGGACCGTTTTAACATTGTTACTCTAGAATAAGTAATATTATTTTATTATGAAACAAACACCTTATTTTTTCCTAACAATATGATATGATTTTATATGTTTAATAATTTCCAATGTATTATATATCTCCTTTCTTTCTTTCCATTCACTCGTCAAGTTTTGATAATTTTGCCAAATTCAGAACACTCACACGAAAGTACTGTACATCAGGCCGACAGCTTTCAATGAGTCATATCTCGCCTTCGTCCGTCTCGCCTCAATCGGCCGTATTAATTTATGGTCAGATCCGATCTACTTTTCATGCGACAGAAGATCACATTAATTGCGGTAGATGTTTTTACATTATGTTTTCACATTAAACTCTGCATGGGTTTGAATTTTTAGCATGGTAACTTTAGCCTCAGATTGCTTTCGCAATCTCAGGATAAAAACCGACAACCAATTTAAATCGCAATATTTTGGACATTGAATTTTTTAGCAATCACGGTAAAAGATGCCCAGAATTCAGTCGCCCTGTTTTAAAACGAGGCTGGCATCTACCGACGAATTCATAATTGAAGGCACGTTACTTGCTTTGTAACGCGCACATCCACAATACCGTAAGCCTCTGTCGAATACGATTCGACCCCGGTATGAAAGGGAATAAAGATAATTAAAATCTGATTGGTCGAAAATAATTATACATCTCATACACTTGATATGAGCTGGAATTGACCAATCGCTGACCCCGCCCATTAGCACCGTTGCCCCACCCATTGACTCTAACAGGAATTCGAGTTTAACCGGCGTTATTTTTTTTTTTCAAATCTTATGGCCATTAGCATGTAGCAATAAAGAAGAATAGTTGGTTGGTTTGCGATCGGAACGTCGTAACTACAGCTTGTATAAGTTGTAGTTAAAACGTTTAAGTCGCCAAACAAACTTAAATGGTTAACAAAATATGGCGGCCAATGTTGGAGTTGAAAACTCATTTTTGGTCTGAACGAATGATATTGTTCGTCGATAGGTTATTTGAATGACAACCGCGATTGGTCAACTGGCTACCTTTTGTAACAGGAACTTTTATAAGAATACAAATCACTCAAGACAGAAATCACATAGACATCATTCAGAGCTTATTTGGACGATCTAAATAATTGTAGAAGCCACCAATAAGATTTTTTGCAGAAACAACTTAAAGAATAGAATACTCATTACAAAACTAAATGCTGAATCTGCCACTTAATTCAATGAACAAATGTACATCCGTACAAATGTTTGTACATCCGTAAAATGCTTTATAATAATCTTAAGTTAGTCTCTCCAGAGCGGTTTGTGAATCATTATTCATCAGTCTTCGAATTTCTTCAAATTATAATTGGTGAGTAGATTCCACTTGGTGAAATTAAACTATATCTTGAAATGAGACAGAATATAAACCCTTGTCATGCTGAACGCGGAATATCCCTGTTTTGTCAGGTGTAATAGTCAAAGATCAGCCTACACATAAATGCAGTCTGATCTTGGTCTTCACCTCTTGCTTGTCCCCTTTCAATCAGAGTTGCTTATAAAATCAATTTTCAAAATAATTATTGGCCCTCATTAAGACCTTCCGGTGCTTTCAGTCCTTTGATTTAAAAATAATTCTATATAGAATTCTAATTCAGTATGGTAAGGGTTAAACCTCTATCAGTACACACTAGATATGACTGTTTCAATAACCTGCAGCTACTACGTTTTGATCGCAATCAAACGATGTGTTTTTTTTTTGTTTTTTTTTTTAAGTCATACATTATGAAAATAACGACGTTTTATATCTTAGCTGAGATCCGTCAAATGTATCTCATTTAGTTCAAATACGAATTTAATTTATGAAAACCGACCAACGATTTAATGATTGCCACTTTTAACAGTATTTTAGTCATATCGCGGGGGCGGGCGCACTTAACAGTGCATTCCTGGTATTTCTCACACCAGTACAACCACTACATCCTTTCCTAGCCTCAAGCTCCTATCCCACTTAGGTTTACGTTTATTCATCCGTTGGTGAGAGACATATGTCGGAAAGGATATGTGCCGCCACCGGGGATCGAACCCATGGCAATCCAGCGAGTAACGGGTTATTGTACGGATCAACGGCCCGCCCACTGACCTCCAACATGCAGTTTGACTTATAGGGTCTACAACATGTACAGATAAGCAAATCTTGATAACCAACCTTAATGTCGTAAATACAGCTTGAATAACTTTAAATAAATTTCGGAGTTCAATATCCACCTCCGATCTGAATGAGTGATTTAATGTATTCTTTTTTTTCTTTTATTGACAGCTGCGATCCTTAGTGCAAATATTTGAAAAACGAGAACAGAATCAGCATAGGTCAAACAGATTAGATATTGTTAACCCTTTCCATGCTGAGTCCGGAATATCCCGGTTTGGGCAGGTGGTATAGACAAAGATCAGCCTGCACATAAGTGCAGTCTGATCATGGTCTATACCTCCTGTTTGTACTTTTCTTGCTAGAGTTATTCATGAAATTAATTTTGAAAAGAAATATTCATGATTGAACAAGTACTAACAGAGCTTTTAGCTCTTTGCTTCCAAGCATTTCTGAAAGGGATTAAATACTGCATGACAAGGGTTAATCTGTATTGTGGATTGTATACATAATTTGAATTCATCTTCTTTACCCATAACTCGACACTAATAACTGTTTTCTCAAAATATCAATTGCACATCCGGATGCAATTGATACGCGTGATAAATTGTTTACGGCAATTTGTGTGGGTTTCGCTACATAATCGTAATGATATTCAAACAGGCATGCCTAAAATTTCAAGTTGCAACAGGATTATACCTCAGCATTATTTTTTTTTTGGTATTTCAATGGTTAAAGATCCACTATAATCTACGATCTATAGTGCAAAAAATAAAGTACGTACATTATGGAAATACGACACTAAGTACTTGTATGTCTTGTAAAATAAAAACAATGTTTGAAGTTATTAACATGAATTGCACATGAATGAAATCAAAATATTAATGGGAAATTGTATGGGGAAATATTTGACATGTGCAAAATTGTTATAAAGCAATTCTTGTAAGATAATATTTCTTCTGTTAACACAATATTTACATGTATCTTTTACCTATAATTTTTTCTAGTAAAATATATACATTCCAAAAAGACAACATCGGATACGTCAGAAAAAAATCCGTATATTCTAGTGTCAAATACGGTTGCATGTAAGGTAGTCTAACATGACGTCATTTTCATAATGCAAATAAACGTAATTAGAATGGTAAAGGAAAAGCACAACTATGTGAGAAATACGTATTTTCGTTTTTTAGTTATTTTTTCATCAAAATTAGTGAATAAAAAGGGTATGTAATAAATGGAATATTATGTTATGAGGAAAGATACAATATCTTGTACTTGGTTCTCGCTGCGAAGGAAAATTAGATATTCCACTCGACCTTCGGTCTCGGGAAATATCCAAATTTTCCCCCGTAGCTCAAAGCAAATACAATATGTTGAATTTCTTTCGTAACATGATAATCCCTATAAACACTCCTCGAGAAAATTGCATAGAGGGGTGTTTCTGAACGATACCCCTTCCATTTCCAAGGTGTAATTTGATGACCTTCTAGCTGCCACATTTTATCATTGTTATGGCCCTGTCACACCTCAACATTTTAGCCATCGCGTGCCTAACGCGTTCAGAAAATCGACAAAGTCCGTCGGCATACGCTGATTTACAAAATGTATTTTCCAATTCTTGTCGCGCTCATAACGTGTTCATAGCGAGTTTGATCTTATGGGTAAGCCATGACTAACGTTTCTGTAACGTATTTATAATGTACTGCAGCGTATTTAAACGTGCTCGTATCGATGTCGGAACGTGCATAACGCGTTCTTAACGTACGTATAACATGTAAGTAGCTTGTCATAGAAAGACTATCACAAAAAGGGATCACTCGAGGTACCTGCCATTTCAAAAGATGCAACTTATTCTGGATAAATAAGGTGATGTTGATCACGATGGCATGCGGCCAGTCCCGCTATTTTCCTATAACGGAAAGTCCGAGTGTTATAGTGATGGCGACGACTGAACCGCCTCACTCCCGCGTCCGCTGTCACGCCCGCGAACAGCCCGCCATTTCCTTGTTATAGTGTAGGACTCCAAATGGTATGAAAGCCGCAGCAAGCTTTTTTTATGTAGCTTAGAAACGTGAGAAATACTGAAACGCTGACATACGATTCGAACGATAAGAACACGCTAGACACACGTTCTCTGTACGTAACAGACATGCGTGTTTTTACAGTGCGTGTTAACGTTCGCAGAGCTTGTCTCCCACAGACAGAGGTAGTGAGCAGCGTTCAAGAAGCGTATGTCAACACACTAGGTATACGTCGAAAAAGATTTGTGCTTGCACAAAATTTTCGCTATACTCAGCATATCATAGTGTATGCAAGCGTATTACAGCATGCTGCTAGCATGTGCGGAACGTATCCTTAGCGCAATGTTGGAGTTTAAAATTTCAATTTCGGGTTGAATGAATAATTTAATTGGTCGACATATTCATTGATTGGCAACCGCCATTAGTCAATTATTCGGACTAGACAGAGTAAAAGTTTCTTCTCATCTGTGAGGCATTTAAACAGAATGCTGACAGTTTTATAAGTTGCTATTTATTTTCAGTGTTAGGTAATGTAGTAAATTTATGCATATTAGGATGTTTAGTGTAAAACTAGGAATGTTTTTATATCTGTAATCTTTAAAATAGGGAAATTAAAATGACATGAAACTCGTCTTCAATATCTCTAAGCGTACATACTTCACTCAAATCGCATTTAACGATGTGGCATGACAGGTGTAAAAGTATAGCTTAGGTCTCGATGCTATAGCTTATCTAAGTATTTTTAAACAACACAAAGCACAAGATAGATCACAAAAGCGATGCTATGGATTCGTATTCAATAAATGGAGGATATCGAATGAGTCAGCATGAAATACCGAATTCACTATTAACGAGTATTCTATAAACAGATGAAAACGAGATTCTACCGAGTTTTTATATGTTTGATAAATAAATAACTTTAATACATTCGATATTTTGTGAGCACGAACTCGAAATTCCATTTATAGAATCCTAAATTTTTCGATACAAAATATTCCACGAAGCATGTCGCCGTTTGCAAAATGACGTTATCATTTGTATTATGTGACGTCATTTTCATGGTAACGAAAAGGCGTTATCAAATGATAGAGCTGATTTACATGGTTGTTTCATTAGTGTACATGTAACATCACAAATGAAATACAACAACATCTTATGTCACTCAAAAGTCGTTGGTCATGTTAAGAAAATATCGTAGCGTAAAAACCCTTCTTAAAAGCAGCTACTATGAATCCTCTCTATAAATCATAGTCGAAAGGCCAGGGGTGTGAGTGTTGACCCGATTCGTTATCCAGAAATCAAACTGCCTGGTTAGTTTATGACGTTGTTTATGACGTTGGAAAAATCAAATATTTTGAAGACGTCACAATTATCTTTGGAAAACATTGGGGAAAATGGAGCAATTCCTTCACTATTCAGAATGATTTCTACCCAAAAATGCCATCAACTATAATTGTTGGTTTTTACTTCTTAAAATTTGTACGAATCTAACAAAATTTTAGTATGAAAATGTGGTGATGTACAAACACATCTGTAACTTTGCATGTTTTTATATTATTGACACTGACGACAAGGTATACAGTTTATCTAAAATTTCAAAAAATGTCTTTGTGTGTGTGTGTGTGTGTGTGTGTATGTGTGTGTGTGTGTGTGTGTGTGTGTGTGCGTGCGTGTGTGTGTGTGTGTGTGTGTGTGTGTGTGTGTGTGTTGAAACTGGTTTTGCTGAAACCGACCAAATAAGAGACAATGACGGGTACATGTTTAACTTTCAGTTTCGTCTATCAGATATGGGCGTTCTGATACGTAGACAAAACATTCGTGACTCCATGAACAAATTTTTGAGCTCGTAGCGATTTTATACGCTTCCGAACAAAGTAGTCACTGACAAAAACGTATTAAATTTGCAAAGATTCTGCTGTTTTCGCTCGATGCTATTAAATTACAAGAAATGAAGAGAATATTTTTTGTTTTCGTGCAGGTATGAACCGAATACCTAACCACATTAATGTATGAATCCGGGTGTGATTAGTTTTTCGGTTCATACCCCATGAAAACCAAAAACATTCTTTTCATCTCTTAACACTCTTGCTCAAGAGAAGTCGGAAAGGATATGTGCCGCCGCCGGGGATCGAACCGATAAGAAGAATATGATGCAAATACAGAGGCTAAAAATTTTGACAGTTAACCGGCTGAACTCGAAAAGCTTCCTCGGGTATCGGAAGAATAGAAAGGTTTGAAAGGCCAATTTAGTTGCTGTTACAGTAATAATTAAGCTAGAAAAACCTTTACGGTTATAACGAAATCTGTTATTGATATAAAAAAAATCATTGACAAAGTCTTGCCTAAAAAACTCGATACTTAAGAAAGTAGTTTAATAGAGTTTGTCTACTTTGGCTGAATTGAAAGGCTAAGAAACGATGAAAGTACTAAAACAGTGGCAAGTTTGTATTCAAAAGGTTTTCATCCTTTAACGTGATTTCTTGCTACTGTTGTTTTTCGCAAAGTTTTACAGCGGTCGAATCGATACACCACAACATTTCCTATTAGCTAATTATAAAACTGCTTTCTTTTCATTAGTTTTCTGTACACTGACAGATGTACCTACCCCACGCATTTTGGTAACCAATTTACACTTGGTCAGTCATGTGGATATATTTGTGTTTTCACGGATGTGCGGCGCCGGGCATCCGGTCCATTACCTGTTCAATAAAGACAAAAACAACCAAATAAAATAAGTTTTCCCCTTGTAACTCTGATGAGGGTGGATATAGTAACGGAGTTGTTCGTTCGTCCGTCTGTGTGTATAACCGTCCGTCTATCTGTCACACTCTTGTTGTATTTCTTGAGTCCAACCTGCATATATAGTTATCTCTGTAAATTAGTCAGTGTCTGTGTGTGGGTGGGTAGGTCAGTGCGTGTATGTCCATTTCTTTCTCGGAGCACTCTTCTACATCAATTGATTTATTTCAAAACAACTTAGCTCAGTTCCCCATGATGGGTATACTAGAGTCACGCATGAAGTTCTAGTTGAAGCTTTCAATTTCAAAGTTAGAGCTGAAGGGCATATAACAAGCATTAAGTGGGGCATATGTCTCTGATTATTTGAAGCATGCGGTCTCTTTGAAGCTCACTATTTGCATCCAAAGTATTTTCGAATTTTGTTATGATGCTAGCCTTTGTTGAGAAAATGAATCCCATAGATATAGAGACCATCGGGTCAAAGATCAGGTTTTTATGGGAAAATTTTGTTTTGAGTGGGTGGCCTTTCAAACCTTTCTATCCTTCCGATACCCGAGGAAGCATTTCGAGTTCAGCCGGTTAACTGTCAAGATTTTTAGCCTCTGTATTTGCATCATATTCTTCTTATCGGTTCGATCCCCGACGGCGGCACTTATCCTTTCCGACTTTTGTCTCTCAGCAATGGGTAGATAATCGTTAACCTAATTTGGATCGTTAACCTAATTTGGATAGCAGCTGGAGGCTAGGAAAGGATGTAGTGGTAGTACGCAGTATGTTCGAAATGGTTGAAGAGTCGATGCTGAAGGGTAAGCAACAAACTATCATTTTACAAGTTAACCCTTGTCGTGCTGAATAAAATCCTCTAAAAAACTGCATTAAAATCAAAGGGCTGAAAGCACTAAATGTAGCTAGATAATAATTTTGAAATTTTATCTTTAAAACAAATCTAGCTTTAAAGGTTCAAAAATATACTGTACTCAAAGATAAGACTGCACATATGTGCAGGCTGATCTTTGTCTATACCTCCTGCCAAAACAGGGTATAAACTGGGCTCAGCATTACAATGGTTAAAGGTAGGTATCGATGTTTTTTCATGTCACAGATTTTTATTTTTATTTCCTCTCATATACTATTTGAATACAATATGCCGCAATGTAGTTTTGCAAAAATCTGAGGTCGCTTATCAGAAAAAAGCAGGGTATTTCCCTAATAGCCTACGTAGGCTATTAATCTATTTTTAGATTAATCCAAGACAGTTGCGAAGATAAACGGGTATTCACGTGATGTGAATAATCATTGGAACCTTGAATTTAGTTTAAATTACACCAAACCAACGTCATCGTTACGTCATCAGGATTTATGTTCGCTAGCCGGTCTGTAAAGATCGGTGCGAAACGGTTGTAAGCGTTATTACGTATATTACGCCTAGCCTTTCATTTGACATGATTTAGGACGTTGTCTGTTTCGCTAGTAAATTTGTTACCTTCATTTGACTGGGTCATATGCAAATGAGGTCATTCGATTTCGACAGCCGAATTCCACCGCTGAACCTTTCCGATATAACCACAAAAAGCCACTTTAAGTCTATTAGATTACCACCAAGACAATCCCTTACCTAGCTAAAAGTATTAAATGTTCGTTTGGGTCTATTTTTCGGCACTTGGTAATTTTTCCTTATCTAGGTTTCAGAAACATCAAATATCAAAAGGGAGGTTAAAAACAACAACAACACCTAAAAATAAAGAAAAAAAAACAAAACAAAAAAAACAGGACGGTTACGTGATTTAAACAAGCTATAAGGAACCAATCAAACTTTTCCACTCGTGATGTACACGTCGATAAGTCAAGTAACCAACTGATTCGCCGAATGAATCAGGTGGTGTAAAGGAGCAACTAGTGAATAAATGATTCTGCCACATAATTGATTTCCAGTCATAACATTAGTTGAAATTACCACCATTTGGTAAAAGATTATTAAGAAATATGCCAGCCTGTCCCAATATATCAATATATTGAAGATTAGCTTAATAGAAGGAAAAGGTTAGCAAGTCTAGAGTCTGAAAGGTATTATTTACACTACTTTATAATGTAGCACACTGAATTTGTATTTCTTCACAAACACACACTTTTCCTTTTTTTTCTCTTAACGATTTCGCCTTTTTTTCTTTCTTTTTGTCGAATTTGATATACTTGTTTACAATTCAAACACTTCAGCTAAATATGGACTGGGTTGAAAACAGGGTACATAGATGTATTTTGTTTTCGTCAAAGCTCATGTAAAGTTGTTTTTCTGGTACCTTTTTCTTCGTTTAATGATAACTGAGCTGTTTTGCCGGCGTGGGAAGGGCTAGAACCTCTTAACTTGTACCAGTTCTTTGTTTGGTGGGTGTGTTCGTAGTTGTTTGTCCTTTCCCAAGGAAGCTTTCAACACTGCTCTGATTGCTTTTTGGCTAATTATTATTTAAGTAGTGTTGCAGAACTCTATGATGTGACGATCTTCAGGGCTTTTTAAGATAAAATGATTGATTGAATGGGGTTCAACGCCACTTAAAACAGTATTTCAGTCATAACGCGGCGGCTGGAGCATCTAACAATGGATAACTGGTATTTCTCACACCAGTGCTATCACTACACCCTTTCCTAGCCTCCCACTTAGGTTAACGGTTATCCATCCATCGGTGAGAGACAAATGTTAGAAAGGATATGTGCCGCCGCTATCGACTGTGCTATGACGGCGGTGCATTTTAAAATATGGAACGCCACAGCTGTCTGATGCTATGAGTAATAATGCGAACATTCCTACTATTTGTCCTATTATGAGTAAAGGAAATGTTACCATGCTCAAATGGGTTGCTGACTTATCCATACTGTTTATAAACATATCTACCAATGCTGTTGTTCTGCCAAAAGGTGGTGCTGTCTTGCCGAAAAATGCCTTACCATGTCTAAGTTTAGTGTATTGGTGTCCAAATGTGGCATTGGCTTGTTTAAACAATGTCTTGTTATATCAAAAAGGTTGGGTAATTTGGTCGACATGTAGCGCTGAATTAATAAAGTGTTTATTTGTTATGTAAAAAGGGTATGCTATCATGTTCAAATGTGGTGTTGGCTTGTCTAAAAATAGTCTTATTATGTGTACAGTCATGTCATCATGTCCAAATACCTTGTTGACTTGTCAAAAGATTGTCTATTCGTGTCAAAAAGCAGTTCCATTGTGTCTATTTGTATGCATTGTGTCTATTTGTATGTTGTCTTACTTCAACACACTCTAATAACGTCAAAAAATAGTGCTGGCATGCTTATATGTAATATTGATTTATGTAGCATCGAATCTCTATGTTCAAAACTATGCTATCATCTTCAAATATGGTGTTAAGGTGTCAAAACTTTGCATACTTATATTAAAGAGTAGTGTGGCTTTGTCCAAATGACGTATTGACTTGACTAAACCTTACATTATCATGTCAGAAGTTAAAGTGGTTATGGCCATATACGGCGGTGACTTGTGTAAAGAATGGCCTAATTTGACGTAGGTAGTTTGGTTTTGTCCATGTTTGATATTGGTCATACAAAACAGTGCCGTATTATGTCAAAGAGTTATATAACCATGTTGAAAATCAAAGTTGACTTGTCTTTAGATAGAGTTATTATTTGAAATTAGTGGTGTTATCGTGTCTGAAAACGGTGATGACTTGTGAAAAGTATTGTATTTGTTTGTAAAAATGCAGTTTCATCATGTTCCCAGGTATGTTAATTTGTTCAAATACTATCATATAATATATCCTAAAACTATCTTTTGGTGTGATTAGACGGCGTTCAGACAGATCAACATAATACTTTGACAATGCAATGCATCTTTTTGATATTGTAAGATAATATGTAGACAAGTAAACATCGCATAAGAACATAATATCGATACTTTAGAACATATTAAGGCAGTGTTTCAGCAAGTCAAGTCGGTATGTGAACGTGATAAGACTATATTTTCACATAATAGGATTAAGGGTTGACATGTCTAGATTTTATTTAAGATTTGTAAATCCTCTTTTTACATAATAAGGTAATGTAATGGCAATGAAATGCCTCGTTTAGACATGAACATTCTGCTTTTTGACATATCATGACATTTTTTAGACATCGCATACAGGCTAACAAAACTGTTTCTTGACAAAACAAGACAATATGTAGACAAGTCAACATGGAATATGAAAACTATAACAATACTTTTTGACATAATAAGACGTTGTTGGATCAAATTACCAACATTTTCTAACAAAATCACATTTTCTTTTGACACAATGTTGGAACAGTCGACAAGTCAACCTCAAATCTAAACAGGATAACGTTACATTAATTTTGAACAAAAGAAGACAAAAAGTCGTAGGACGGTTCTACTTACTGCAACGAAACAACCGTATGGAGCTGTGAATAACGTGGCTAAAGAAGTTTACACGAGTACGTCGTATCTATTGCGCTAAATCGTTTCGAAAAAGTGCCAACACCTTTAAAATGGCTGGTTGGTTGAATTGGGTTTAACATCATTTTTAAAAGTATCCATGTCAATTTCTTTATTATACATAATGTTTTGCATTTTTTTTTCCTGAGTAGTGTCTAAAAGCATCATTGTGTGGAAATGGGTTAAGAATACAGTCTGATTTTCAATAAGACTGTAATTTTAACTGTAAAACACCTCTATCAACTTGACTTGTGCGGTCGCTATTTTTTCCTTTTGGAAAGGAAAAAGAACATAGGAATATGTCACAGACAAGGATGCCGCTGTTTAGATGCTTGCCACATGACCTTCCGTTGTGACCTTAAAATAGTACTCATCAAGGGTAACAACTGTGCAAGGATATTTTGCCTGTCCCAATTGAATGGCGGGCATAAAGATAGTCATTTATTTAAATAAACATTATCTCCTTTTTTCTACCGTGTGTGTGGGGGGTGTATCTATGTGTGCGCACTCGCCACCAGGACAGCGGGCCTTTACGTCGAAATTTTCATTGCTACGCCCTCACTATAGTAAAGACTCAGAAAAGACAAGCGGATCTTCCTTCTCGCCTTTTTATTTCTGAAAATACTTTTGGTCCTTTCCACATTAACAAGTTTTTGTACACAGAGATAATATGGCAAAATGATAAAAAAGGAGGCCCTTACTCGTGTTCTCCGAACACAAGGAAAAGGTATAAAGATTTGACAAAACTTTTCGTCTGCATCATCTATAAATTTGGATCTGTCCGAATTTGTGTCGCATAAAATACTTTAAACAATTACAAAAAATTTGGACCATTATATTTAAGTGTTGTTTTTTTTTCCCCTTTTGACGAGGAAATTATTGTGGATAATAAAGGAAAGCTTGCAACAAGCACATTTTCATATTCCACAAAATTTTCAAAGGCTACCTCTCTTCGGGATGTGAAAAATCGTTGTTTTGAGGGAAAGGATTAAGAAGAAAAAAAAACAAACAATCATAAAAAAAAACCAACATAATATTGTCATTAAACTAGCCATATATATATCCATTTATTATAACGAGACCTAAATCCGGTTCAAGTGTCTGTTTTTTGGTCGTCTAGGTAAAATAATGAAATGCAAATGAGGTGTTTATTTACAGAAATATCGAAATTAACGTAATATGAAACTGCAAAATTCTGAAAAGAATGCAAGTTTGCACATTTTTGTCAGTCATTGTATTAAATTCATTGTCATTGTTCATTTTTTGTGCCGGATGTAAAAACGGGCTGATATTTCACAGGGGGATAAAATATGATTTCTTACAAACAAAAACTTTTAAAATCACGACTTTTGGACTGTGTTGTTCTAAGAGTATATCGGTCATATAGGAAGAGCGATCGCGACTGTCAATCAAATAGTCAGTCTACCAATGAACTCATTCATTTAGACTAGAAGTTAAGTTTGAACTCCAACATTAGCCGCTGTTTCGGTGAATCATTATCATTGCTCTGTCGAATTAAATGTCGTAACTACAGCTTATTCAAGCTGTAGCTATGACGTTTAGGTCGCCAACCAAACATACTTCTAATTTGTAACATGCTACTGACCAACGAATTCGCAAATTAACGCCGTTAAAATTCGAAAGGGGACTTCCTATCGAAGTGAGAGGGCGTGGCCGGAGGAGTAATCGGGCGAGGTCAGTGATTTGTCAATTATTCTCGGTTTATGAGCTATAAGAACTCATCTTTCTGACCTGTGTAACATTGGCGTAGATTCAAATCCGTCTTCGCCAGGTGAAACTTTATCGCCGCCGGATTATATTTGTTTAATGATATGCAAGACTGTATACTGGATTTTGACAAATTCATAACTTGTCGATAAAGTTTTAGGCTGGTCTAGCAAAAATTCAAAGAAGTTGTTGACGATAATTTTACTTGGTGAATTGTATAACATTTATCTTTTTGGGTAGAATTTTTTTGTAAATGATAAAGAATTCGCTAGTGCCAAGCCATTCTACAATATTTTCCAAAATTCTTTTTCTTGCCGTGGACGTCAAAAACTGGTATTGTGTTGGGATGAGTTAACAAGATTCAAAGATATTTGCTGTACCGAAATACTTCCTCGCCCACTTCAAAATGTTACGGTAGTAGCTATATACAATTACATGAGATAACCCTTCAACTGTTTTGTTACCGACTTAATTCATAGCTAGACGACAACATTAACACCGTTCCAAATTTAAAGAAGTCACAGGGGACAAATCAAAGTTTATGAAATTTCAGTGTTTTGTCTATTCATCTTTAGTCATTTTATTTACATTTATTGTTCAAAACATTGGTGGAAAGCCAGGTCCAAATATACGGAGCCGCCGTCATAGCGCAGACTCCAAATCTTCAATCATGGGATGTCATAGGTTCGATCCCCGACGGCGGCACATTTCTTTCGACATTTGTTTCTCACCAATGGGTGGATAATCGTAAACCTAAATTGGATATCAGCTGGAGGCTGGAAACGGGTGTTGTTATAGCACTGGTGTGAGAAATACCAGGAATCCATTGCTAGGTTCTCCAGCCGCCGCGATATGACTGAAATCCTGTTAAAAGTGACGTTAAACCCAAATCAATCAAAAAGCCAAATATACGATAGATTGTTGAAACGTTTTTTCCTTCCTCGGAGGGAAGATATGACTTCAATCACTTACCTGAGAAACCATCTCAAATATGTGCCTCCACCAACCTGAATTTACCAATTAGCCCACGGCGGTATATTTAATTGTTTTGGCAGCTAAAGTAACGACCTATAGACAAAAATAGAAGGAAATGTTGATATTGTATAATTCTGACAAACTTGGCAGAGCATTACACTACTTTATACCATATGTGTCATGAAATTGGCTTTCAGTTTGAGGGTGAAAAACAACACCTTGTTGGGTTGAGGGAAAATAGACTTTTAAAGAGTTTGTAAAGTTTCCGGGGTTTTTTTGGGGGGGGTGTTTGGGGGGAGGGGGTCTTGTTTGTTGTTGTTGATTTATTTGTTTTATTTCCCAGGCAACCGGAATTCAGAAAGTTAATTAATTTAATGTGCTTTATCGCATCTTTTTAACAGAATTCCAGTTATATCGATCTAGGGATTCAATTTTGGCTTAAATGTCTTGATATTTGGCCATGATGTTTGTCGTCATATCTCGATCAGTATTGATATTAAGTCACATGGGACATACATTACGTCAGGTGGTTAACTCTTACAAAAACACTGTTTACACTTTTTCAGGTCATACTTTAGACTCAAATATCATGATAATTGGACAGAATGCTTGTCTCCATGAAAACGCAGTCAAGTTTCGCTATTGGGTCGTATGAGGTCAAAATCCAGTTCAGAAGAAACACCTTGTCTGTACTATAACAATCGGCTCATATGTCTCAAGTTCAATTTAGGTCACATGGGGTAAAAATAGGTCAATGGGTCTTTATAGAGAAACGAAAACAACTTATATGCACTGAGGAAGCAAATCTTTGGATTTAAATCTTCATATTTTGCCAGAATGATTGGCTACATGATATCTTTGTCAAGTTCGATAATGGCTCACAGTGGGTCAAACACTACGTCTCGAGGTCAATTCTTAGAAAAGAATTCCTTTGCATGAATATCTTGAAACGTGGTAAGGATTCTTTCAAGTTTTAATATCTTAGACAAGACTTTGATAAAATAAGGTTACTTGTGCTATTTTTCTTCTGCAGTCATTGACTCAGGTAAACGCTTAAGGGATAATGCTACATGTTAAAGGCCACAACTTTTTTTTCAAAATAACGCCGTTTGATATCCTAGTCGGACTTCCTATGGAAGGTCATTGGGCGATACTTCTAATACACATGTATACATTAATAGTTTCAGAAAAGTACTAATTAAATACATCATAACGTGCGCTACTTTGGTAGTCATAAAGTTACACATATAAATGATCCTTGAAAAAAAAATGGTAGAAACCTTGATTTTTCTCTTCTCGTAGAAATAATGTAAACTGACATATTACAGTAACTCGGTATCTCACACTTTCTTTCTGAACCAACGAAAACTTGTTCTCGTAACGGTTGTAAAGGTCAAATCAGAACACGATTACACAATATATCACGCACCCGTTTGCTTGTTTTTTTTTTTTTTTTTTTTTTTTTTTTTTGTTGTTGTTGTTGTTGTTGTTGTTTTTGGGTTTTTTTTTTTGTTTTTTTTTTGTTGTTGTTGTTTCGAATAGCCAGAAATCACGTCTCTTCAGAGATTGTGAAAGAAAACAAACGACTCTCAATTCTAAAGTTTCCAACTGTAATGCTTTCCTATATTTTTGTCGGTGCACGAACATTTCGCTAGCGCACGGACAATTTGAAAAGGGCGTTTAAGCTAATTTTTCAATGAACGTTACAGCTCAGATCGTTAAAAAAGATAGAAAATAAAAATATTTCGCTTTACGAGACACCAAACACGCCAAAGATGTCCTTCTAAGTAAGGCAAAGGGAATACATGTATATCTTATTAAATCAAATTTATAGTGAATTTGATAGATTTAACTCGAAGAAAGAACATTTATCGTGAAAATGACTTTAATAACTACTAGAAAAGCAGATAATTTTCTGATATAAAATTTCATGAAAATATGTTCAAGAATCATTCCGGCTGATAACCAATCTGTTGGTTTCTGGCCCCGTACGCTGAACGGCGTTCTTTTGCGCACAATAAGGGCCAGTTACATATAACGATAAAATAAACAAGTTACTACGTTTGGGTAGCCAAAATCAACAAAATGTTTCACATAAATGTCGACCCAAGTCTGAATTCAAAGTTCTCCGGTCTACACGAGTTTTTGTTTGGTAGATTGGTGTCTCGATGAGTCAATCAGACCTAGCAATGTGGTTGATTTCAAAGACTGTCGCCAAAAGCTTGGCCTCCAAATAGACGCAAACGGACTTACAGTATGCACTGGAACATATCATTTTGTTATTTGTTTGAAATGGGTTAACATTTACTACTTGATAAAAGTCATATCGCGGCGGCTAAAGCACCTATCTATGGGTTCCTGGTAATTCTCACATCAGCACTACCACTACATCCTTTACGAGCCCCCAGGTGCTTTCCACTTAGGTTGAATACGATTATCAACTCATTGATGGGAAAAAGATTATCGATTTTTTCGTGACCGGAGATCGAACCTTGAACGCTACCAACTGCGCTACGGCCGCGACCACATACTCTTTTTAAGCTGAGAGAAGCATCCACGCAACCACAGACACATGGTCAAAATGTGAACGTATAGCAGAAAATCCACAAGACAGACCATTCAAAGATTAATTTTTTACGCTAAGATAAAGATTTGATTCGGACTGCAAAGGATAAAACTTTGATAAGTTAAGTACGGTTTTCATAGAAATAGGCAACAGAAGTATGATAAACTCTAAGATTGACGGTCCTCCCCTATTTTTCTTTGTTGCGTCGAATGTCGAACTGTCATTTCATCCATTAACAGGCGACTAATTATTTGAAGAAGGTAGAAATCACTCGAACACATTGTAAGAAAAGGAGAAATTTCATGTAACAAGAAATTGATTCATCACAAAGTTTTCTATTTCTTTATTTCTTAGTGCGTCAAAAAGAAGGATCGTGTGGAAATGCGATAATCCATTCCCATAAATCGACGCTTTTGCCGCCACAAGAGAAAAAACTTTAGAAAATATTGTTGAAAGTGAAGAAATTGCTTGTAACAAGCAATTTCTTCATTATCCACAATATTTTCTACCCCGAAAGACAAAGATTTTTAACATTCCATCAACTAAAAGTCGTCGTCTACAATTTCCTTGAATTTGGACCAGCCTAAAATTCTGTCGAGAAGATATTGGTTAAAGATAAGAGCGATCAGATATGTAACGGAATTTGTTATGTCATGATAATACGCAGTAAAAGGTCAGTACTGATTCATATTTAACCTCTTTTCGTTTTTAACTTGTCTACTTTCGGGAAAAAAGACATAAACTCTACCGCGAAGACAGACAACTAATTCAAACGCAGAGTTACATGGTGCGCCTAGTAGATACTCTCGCAAGTCTTCCTTAATGCTTTCATCTTTCACAGACCTGAAATACACCACTCACATTGAAATGTGTATTATCCTTAACCAATTCCGACAGAGGGACGCTTTTAAGTGCCCCCCCAAGAAATACAATTGGGAAAACATCGTTTAAAATGATGAAATTGATTACAGCAAGCATTTTCTTCATTTCCCACATCGTTTTCTACCCATCAAGTTGAAAAAACTAAAATTTCATTAACTTTAAATAGTCGTCAAGTTGAAAAACCTAAAATTTCATTAACTTTAAATAGTCGTCTGCAACTCCTTTCAATTTAGACCTGTCTAAAATTTTGTCGTCTGGTTATGGGTTAAGGCGGAAAACGACGTCCCGGGTGATAGTCGAAATAAATATAGAATCCAGCTCAGGTAAAAAAATTGACGTATAACGACTGCCAAACAAAGAATCAGTCGATTAATCAAGTCATTCAATTTTGACCGTCAGTGAACTTAGACATTGGCCGACATTTATGTTAAGCATTTTCTTTGCTAAAACGTCGAAACTATAGCTTATTGCCGACCGACCAGACCATTCTACCTTTTTGTTTGACGTTAATAGCCATAGATTATGCAATCTATTGCCGTTTAACACCGAAAAGGATCTCAAAGTCGGAGCCAGAGAGCGTGTCCAGTGGGTGTCAGTTCATGCATAGTTTGGTAGAAGATTCTTTTCGAATTCAGAAAACCGTCAAAGAACGAAAAGTTTCGTTCCTAACCGTCTGATCAGAGTCGATGATTTTCGCACCATTGAGTAGTTCCTTTTCGCTTGATGAGTCACGTGTTTTCTATGTTTCTAGCGGTAGTACTAATTAATTAACATTCTTCATTTCACTATCAGTTTTATCACTATTTTTTTTTTAGTAAAAACGGCCCAAATGACACTTGGTTTTATACTTTTGACGACCTTCTTGCTTGGAAAAACGAAGGGGAACTATTTATGTATATGCAACTACAATGTAGAACAGAGTGTTCTCCCCTATGTAAGTAGATTATTTTTCCTAATATATTGTTTGATAATAAGTTTAACGTTTTTTTTGTGTTTTTTTTTTGTATATCATTCTTTTGGCAAGTAAAGGAAAAGTATACAAAAAGTATTATTTAAGCAGATTTGATAATTTGAACAAAGGCCGAGCCCGATTAACTCAGTCGATAATGCGCGGTACTCTCAATCGGTTTTGAAATCGAATTGATTTTTACGTCCTAGTGATTTTATAATAGAAAAACATCGAATGACAAGAATATATTGTTTTTAATATACAAGAGGACGATGATGGTCCTATATCGCTCCCCTAAGTATGATGGCTCAAGGCGTCATGATAATTATGATATACAAAATATCAAAGCCCTAAACCTAATCATTTTGGAGAAGATTTTCTCCTTTAATCCTAGGTATAGTGAAGATCCAACCACATTGAGCAAATTTCAAGAGTGCGGTAATTCTTTGAAGTACTTAAGTAGAGGGTCAATAGGCATTTATACATACCAAATATCATATCTCTAGGCCTACTGGTTTAAAAGGAGAACATTTTCTCCTTTCTGGGATTGCACAGAAAAGGGTTTATTTTCAAGATACAGTAATTCTATGAAGTATTTTGGTAGAGGGTCTAAAGGTATTTTTACACACTAAATATCAAGCCCTTGACCTAATGGTTTGGGAGAAGAAGATTTTTAAAGATTTCCTTCTTTATTTCTGTGTAAAATCAGGGATCACAAAGAAAGGGCTAATTTTCAGAGAACGATAATTCTATGAAGTATTTTGGTAGAGGGTCAATAGATGATGATTTATACAAAATATCAAAGCTCTAGACCTTATGATTTTGAAAAAGAATAATTTAAAGTTTTCCTTCTTTTTTCTATGTAAAATCAGAGATCGCCCAGAAAAGGACTAATTTTCAGAATACGGTAATTCTTTGAAGTATTTTGGTAGAGGATCAATAGATGATGATTTGTACCAAATATCAAAGCTCTAGGCCTTATGGTTTGGGAGAAGAAGAATTTTTAAGATTTCCTTCTTATATTCTATGTAACATCAGAGATCGCCCAGAAAAGGGCATATTTTCAGAATACGGTAATTCTTTGAAGTATTCTAATAGAGGGTCAATAGATGATGGTTTGTACCAAATATCAAAGCTCTAGGCCTTATGGTTTGGGGGTAGAATATTTTTATTTAACCCTCTCCCGTACAATCACTGGTTTTTACGTCCCTGTGATTTTATACTTGAGAAAACATTGTGGGAAAAGAAGAAATTGCTTGTTACAAGCAATTTCTTCTTTTCTCACAATATTTTCTACCCTACTGATAGGTTATTTTTCAAATAAAATAGACTTTAAATTGTCGTCTGCAAAACCTTTGAATTTGGACAGGTCTAAAATTTTGTAAAACAGGAAAAGGTTAAAGATTTCCTTCTTTATTTCTATGTAAAATCAGGGATCGCTCTGAAAAGGGCTAATTTTCAGGAAAAAGGTAATTCTTTGAGGAATTTTGGTAGAGGGTCAATAGATGATGATGTATACAAAATATCAAAGTTCTAGGCCTCATGGTTTGGGAGTAAAATATTTTTAAAGTTTTCCTTCTCTTTTTTTATGTAAAATCAGGGATCACAAAGAAAAGAGCTTATTTTCAGGAAAAGGTAATTCTTTGAAGTATTTTGGTAAAGGGTAAATAGATGATGATATAAACTATATATCAAAGCTCTAGGCTTTATGGTTTGGGAGAAGAAAAATTTTAAGAATTTCCTTCTTTATTTCTAAGTTAACTCAGGGATCGCACAGAAAAGGGCTAATTTTCAGAATACGGTAAATCTTTGATGTATTTTGGTAGAGGTCATTGGATGATGATTTGTACAAAATATCAAGCTCTAGGCCTTACCGCTTTGGAGAAGAAGATTTTTAAGTTTTTCTCTCTGTTGCCATGGCAACAAGAGTTCTTCATGGAATTCAATTCTTTGAAGTATTTTGAAAGAGCATGACCTAAGGATCATTTCTGTGAAGTTTTGTTGAAATTCGATGGTTAGTTTAGGGGGAGAAGATTTTTTGTTATTGTGAACGGACGGACGGACGGACGGGCGGACAGACGATGGCCGATCACAATAGTTCACCCAGAGCACTTCGTGCTCAGGTGAACTAATAAAGCAATTTCTTTTTTGCCACACTATTTTCTACATTACAGGTTCGTTACTTTTGATATTACATCCAATTTAGGTGTCGTCTGTAAGTTCTTTGAAATAAGAAAGGACTTAAATTTTTAAAAACAGAAATGGAATGAACAACGTTTCTCTGTACGTGCTTATAATATTACCTACGGTGTTCGCACGCCCAATGTAACCTTTCTCACGTTATCTGGAGATGAGATTTATGTTTTCGGAACACATCGTTTTCATAAAAAAAAAAAAAAAATACAGCCAAAAATTACAAAACATTCAACATAGTTTGCTAGCTCTTGTCGTCAAAGTATTTTAGGACGAACACTTAGAGTGATTCAGTGTGAACAAAAACAAAACACTGAAAGTATCGTGAGCTAGTAAGTATGGCTTTGTCAAGTAATCTTCGTCTCGAAGGTAATCGTGATCAAAAAAGTAACTCAGGAATTAACCCTTTCCTGTTTAATCCCTGGTTTTTACGTCCCTTTGAATTTAAAATTGAGAAAACATTGTAGAAAAAGAAGAAATTGCCTGTGATTTTCTACAATACCAAATGGTTATTTCTTAAAATGAATCTATTTTAGATTTTCGTCTACAAAACCTTTCATTTTGGAACGGTCTAAAATTTCAAAAAACATGAAAGGGTTAAATATACTGAAGCAGTTCTCCAAAATTTAATAAAGTTAATTCATGTGACCATAGAAAGCAGCGTACATAGTGAAGTCCCTGATCAGACTCATTTTGAACATGACATGCTCAAGTGAGATAAAAAAAAAATACCTAAGAGGTGAGCTTGCAGGTAGAGTTTGCAATATTTCTTAGATACACAAGAACTACTTTTTAGGGCGTAGGCATTCACTGGATCTAGTGGTTAAGCCTCTAGTGTTATTTTGCACTCATTGAACTCTGGGAAGACCGTTAAATTAAGCTATGAAATCTGACACTTAGCTGGCTAAAAAGGTGAGAGATGACACAGAATCGCCCTGGAATACAATGTTGTTCATTAATTTCATTTTAGCCAGATGTACAAGCCATACCACTTGGATATATGTATGAATTTGACTGCAAGTCAATCGTGCAAGTAACAGACCTCAACACACAACAATGGCGAGCGATTGCCTATCTAGGTCAGGTAGGATATGGGGCAACATTTATATTTTAAGGAATAATTTGAATTGAACCCCTACAATTTTATGTTTACTCACTAATTTATCTAAGAGATGAAGAGATTTTTTTTTTGTTTTCATGGAGGTATGAACCGAAAAAACTAATCACACTGTATGAATACGCGAAGCCGATTCATACATAAGTGCATAAAAACCAAAAATATTTTCTTCATTTCTTATAATTTAATAGTATCGAGCGAAAAAAGTAAAAACCCTACATTTTTTGATACCTTTTTGTATGGGACTATTGTGTGCGGAAGCATACAAAATCACTGAGTGCTCAAAATTTTGTTCGTGGAGGTATGAACTAAATCTTTCGACCAATCAGAACGCTCGTTTTTGATAGACGAAACTAACAATTAAATGATAAGATTATGATTACCGCTATATCTATTGTTAACGATTGTTGCTGTTGTTGTTTTTATAAGAAGATCGAAAACTTCATGCTATCATGACGAGGCCATTAGTCAAATTAGTCCCTTTTAGGTGACGATCAGAGCTAAATCTTCTTAACCAGTGAATTCATTATTTTGAATAAATCACAATTTTCGTTGAAATTCTAATGAAGTGATATTCAAAAGAAAAATCTTGATAATATATATGTAGATAATATCTCTCAAAGTCTTGCAGAAAAGGTCTCTTCTTATCATGGAATATAAAAAGGAATAGGGACAAGAACTATTTCTTTAACCCATTCCCACACAATGACGATTTTTGACGCCTTTCAAAAAATGGGAAAACATGGTGTACAATGAATAAATTGCTTGCAATTAGCTTTTTGTTAATTTCCACAGAAATTTGAAATAGCCAAAAATACTAAAGACTTTAAATTGTCATCTCAGACGCCTTTGAATTTGGATCAGTGTAAAATTTTCCATTTGGTAATGGGTTGAATAGCAAGGTATAAATCTAAATCGAAATAGTATTAAGTTAGTGTTGGAACTGATATCACATAAGTAACGAAAACCTTTCATATCAGCTGGAAATTCTCTTTTAGATAGGCTATTTAGAGGCCAACACAAACATTCAAGAAACAATGTGTCCTGGTCTTGTGTCAAAAGAAGACATCTGTAAGTTAAAAGTTTTACAGAAAATAATCTCTTGTAATAAATTCATATACTAAATTGGCTTAATCGCAGCTATCGTTATAAACTATTCCCTTTTTTTTATGCAATGCAACTTTTGAAAATACCGGTTTTTTTTTTTTTCATGTGAACCAAGTGCCAATCTTTAATATGATGCTTTCGATTTCAATAACCGGAACATTTCAAAAATCGAACCACGTGTAATAAGCCTAGTGTAATCTGGAATATATGAATAAATGAGTGTGTTTAAAAAAAGATACCACATAGAAAAGAATGCATTTACCGCGTTTCAAAAGAGATATAATATAGAAAATAGTGTACTTGCTGTTATTTTCTTCTTCCTTCTATTTAGTAACAACTACTGAGTCACACGGAAAACTTCTGTCAACAATGTCGGTGTCAACCGACATGTCCCTTAGCTCTGGTAAAAGTGACTTCTCAACATCATATTCAAGATACAGAAGTACCGTATTGCCTCTCGTTACAACAGCGGGAAAATCGGAGTCCGCTGAATTGTCTTCTTACGGAACAACAACCAAAAGGTGGAATTCGAAAAACTTTACATCGATAACATTATCTGCGCTATATAGTACGACAACTACAGTGAACGGGGCGTCAAGGTCGACAAATAAACTAAACTATCAAAATAGAACAACCGATTTCAGAATACACGCCAGCATTACACAACTGCAGACCAAAAAAGTCACTGGTTCTCTATCTACAACAAATAAAGATAGCACATACCCGTTAACTACTCAGATGACGCCAGCGCCCTTTTCGCAGACTATATTTACAAACGTTTACACTTTACCAACTACAAATGCTCCAACATTGCCACCAGTCATAGGTACGTTGTTGTAATAATTCAATATAAGTTTCGTCTCTTTTCACATCCAGTGCTTTCTGATTCGTATCTCGACGGAAAAAAGGTAGAACGTATCTATCTTAAACTTATGCATACAAAGAAATTCCATAAAACACTAATTCAAGCTATTGACATATTTGCATAATTTTTCAGTTTTTAAAATGTGATCCGCTATCTAGAAAAGTCTGGGCCACGGCCTTAGCGAAATTGATTTAAGCGTCGAACTCTCATCATGGGGTCTATGGTTAAATCTCCGGTCACGTCTAATAACCTTTCCGACATTTTCTTCCACTAATGGGTGGATTTTTGTAAACCTATGTGGGATGAGAAGCTGGAGGCTCGAAAAGGATGTAGTGGTAGTACGGGTGTGAAAAATACCAGGAATCCACTATTAGTTGCTTCGGTTGCCGCGTTATAACTGAAATATTGTTAAAAGTGGTGTAACGAAGAATTGTTATCTAACGTCATGCTGAATAAAACCCTTTTCAATCAAAGGGCTGTTGTGGGTCAATATTTATTTAATTTATATATAATTATACTTGATATGACGAACAGGTGATATAGGTTAAGATTATACTACACATAAGTGCATACGACCGCACTTAAGTGATCCTAGTCTATACCTAATGCCAAAGCGGAGCCCAGCATGACAAGGCTTAAGTTCGTCGATGTTCGCATGATAAATTTTCTTAACTTCACTAGATTAATCCTTGTCATGCTATACACGGAATATGACTGTTTTTGGAAGGAGGTGTAGATATATGTCCAGCCTGATCTTGGTCTACACCTCCGGGTTGCTCGTGTTAAGCCAGGATTGTTTAAGAAATAATTTTCGATAGGAAAATTGACCCAAATTAGTCCTTTCAGTGGTGTCAGTCCTTTGATTTTGATACCATTCTGTATAGAATTCTAATTCATATGACATGGGTTAAGATCTGCTTGTCTCAACTAACATCTTAGGGCAGATCCTATATATTTCCAATGATTTCAACAGGAGAATGATTTTGTCGTTCTAAAGAATATACGTATTGATAGTAATGCCTTTCGGATGCTTTTACGTCAAATTTGCTTGTCGCTAGTCCCATCCACCGCCGCACTTTGATTGTAAATGGCGTTATGTTGTAAAATATCCGATGAGAAACTTTTGACAAACAGGTAAAATTGTTTGTGGCGAACGAAACGTCGTAACTTCACATTGAATAAGCTGTAGTTACAACGTTCAAGTCGGCAAACCAACAGAAATGATTCACATAAATTTCGGCAAATGTTGGAGTTCGAAGTTCACTTCCGGTGTCAGTGAAATTTTCGATTAGTGATTTGCTTTATTGTTTGGCAGACACGTTCCTTCAATTATAGATGATGTAAGTCTTTGTCCACCGATTATTCTCCAATACACAAGAGAAGACGAAGGAGCGCTTACTCAATATGGAAGCAAGTGTTATGAACTTGTTCCCTTCAAATTGATATGGACTAAAGCAGAGTTAGACTGTCGTGCCAAGGGTGGACATCTTCTTACCGTGCAGACTCTGGAGTTTAGAAACTATATATATACATGGCTTAGAAAGTTCATTTCTATCCCTGCTGTTTGGCTTGGAATTTCAGACCGGCGAGAAAATGGATGGTTCGAATGGACATCTGGTAAGAGTTCTGACAATCTGTTCATTAAATGCAATTTTTATAAGATACGAGAACACCTTGACCTTGAAACAACGCGTTAACACTGTATTTTCGAAGATTTGAATGGGCGCACGTCTCCTTATGTGTAAGAATAAGTCATTTTAATGACCCTCGTGGGATTAAAATAACACCGACAAAAGCGGTGTAATTATTTTTTAATCCCATTAAGTAAGTACACATGCGAGGATTTTTAATCTCTCTGGTGTAGACCGGAGCCGGTTGCCGCTTATGTATTTAAAATTTTGGTATAAATTTAGATCGCAAATTTCGAGAATACGTTCAGCTATTTAACATGTCATCTTCACATAAAAATCGAGAGAACGCTTTAAATATTATCAAGTACTAATGTATTTGATTTTATATTTTCTTTTTTTATATAAAATTAGATGACAACTACTTTTTCCCTTGTCAAATCAACTATTTTTTATTTATTAATAAAGCAAGATATGATATTCTTAGAACTGGCATAGATCGGACGAGTGTCTTCATACGAACAATAGATGCGTCTGCTTTTTTCTAATAACAAGATGTGTCTGTGAAAAACAGTGCCCCCGCAACAGGACTAAACGTTTGACCTTGATATGTGACCTTGACCTTATCACATGACCTTGACATGAGGAGACGCCTATTATGGAGAATTGGAGATGTATCATCATTCCAAATATGAGTATTGTATCTTGAATAGGCTAGTAGTAATAGGCAATGTTAAGTTTTTGGTTAAGTTTTGCAGACAGACAGACGGAAAGACTGAATGACGGACAGACAGACGGACAACGGTAAAACAATATGCCCCCGATCTTTCGATGTTGGGACATAGAAAGGCCTAGTAGTGACAACATTTATACAAGATATGTCATTATTTTCAGGAGAAAAGCTTGTTTCAACATACTGGGTACAAGAATCAGCCTTCACCAATCAATATGATAACTGCGGAATCATGCTGTTTGATGACACGTCCAAAGGAGGTTGGAAATCAGTCAGTTGTGGAGAAACAACTCCAAAAGGAGACCGGGGTTCTCAATACGCATTCATCTGTGAATATTGTGAGTAGAGTACCATTTTTAGCTAGCAAAGTGTGAGCTTTGATGTCTTAAGTTAACAGTCGAAATTTTCTCAAAGTTTAACGAGTGCAAACTGCCGCTGGAGGCTTAACAACTAGATCCATTGAAAGCACACGCAATAAAAAGTAGTTCTTGTGTATTTTAGGAATATTGCGAACTATATTCAAATTGTAGAGAACTCTTTCAAAAGCATGCTATTTAACGCATTTCCACTTAATCCCGCTTTTTAAGCATCCCAAGCAAAAAGCTTAGAAAAACATTGTGGACAATGAAGAAATTGCTTGTGACAATTGCTTTTCAATTTGAACCAGTCGAAGATTGTGTCGTGTTGTAATGGATTAACTCCTGGGTTACTTTAACCTCGTTCAATTATCATCATAACCTTTGACAAAGAAGATTTGTTAACAAAACCATCCTTTGCTAGCTTACAGTAATTCAGTACTTTGATTTATCGAAGCAATTGATAATCGTGTATGTTTGTCGAAATGATGCTTCGCGGCTGTCAAATGAGCAATCAAGTTCTTTGTTTAGACCGAAATAGAACTTGGAACTCCAACATTGGACAACATTCATGAGAAGCTTTTTTGTTGGCTTGGCAAAATAGACGGCGTAACTATAGCTTAATCAACAGGATTTCGGACGACACATATAACGAGTTGCACTCGTGTTAATGGAAGATCTTGATCGTATACAATTTGTGTAACCAGGATATATTCCTAGAATCACGTCTGTACGGATTTTTTAACCCTTATCATGCTGAATAAAATCCTTGCTCAGAATTGCATCAAAATCAAAGGGCTGAAAGCACCGAAAGACACCAAATTGTGGTTCAGTTTTTCGACCTTTGTAATAATTTTATATACATCTCTGGGTTAAAACATCAAACGGATAGTTTTGACTAAGATCAGTCTACACATATGTGCAGGCTGATCTTAGTCTTTACCTACAGCCAAAACAGGATTATTCCGGCATGACAAGTGTTCTTCATTTCTCATCTACAGCGTCTTTTTTTTATCTTGTGGATAATTGATCATTTGAATAACTTGTATATAATTATGATGCATATATATGTATAAAAGCAACTTAGAACACGTTCTTTTTTGGTAACTGATTTTATCATGAGATGCAGTATTTTATTCCCATTTTCCCGTAAATTTGACCAGAATTTTACTGGAGAGTAAACCATGTTATTAATCACAACGACATAAAACTAGGAGCCAAGACTTCAATATTTAATAAATATGAAACAAGAAATACTCGGTGAATATACAGATTTAGGAATTCATTCACATAATTGTTTCTTACAATATTCAATAAATATTAAGCATTATGCATAAAAAACTGGTAACATTTTGTAAATTTATAAAATGTCCATGAAAATTGAACCACTATTGATATCCTGAATAATTTAACTAGTGTATAGTGAAAGTAGTTAAAACTTTGCTGACATACTTTTATCATTCAAAATAGTTAATGGAGATGTTTCGTAAATTTATGAAATTCATGGTTTTGGTACAATATTCGACCATTGCATTGAAAATCCTTGTACTAATTCTGAAAACTTTTTTTGAACTGCAATTTGACAGATAATTATTTTGTACATTTCGTTAATTTACAAAAGATAACAATTTTTAATTCAACATGACTGTGCGTTGGGATAACAATTCTCTTCGAGCTTATATAAAATTGTTGAATTACATATTCACAGAGAATTGTTATCTAAAAGTTCACTCATATTGCATCAAAAATTGATATCATTTTGTGAATTTACAAATTGTCCATGAAAATTGAAACTACTATCTTTATGCTGAATTATCAAACTAGGGTATAGTGAAAATCAGTAAATCTTGAATTAACTCACATACTTTCATTGTTCGAAATGGTTAATGGAGATGTTTTGTAAATTTATGAAGTTTCATGGTTGTGTACAATATTCAATTAATATGATATAAGACACATTTCGGCGAAAATACAGAAATAGGATTGCCTCAGCATTGAAGAAAATAGCAGTGATGAATGAAACTATTTTGTGAATTTACAAAAAGATCTACATATATATAAAATGGTATGTTTCATCTCTTGGTCCGTCCATATGGCATTAAAATGAGATATTTTGTAAATTTACAAAATGTACATGAAAATTGAAAAACATCTCATCAGTTGCTGGAATATTAACATAGCCTATCAGGCATTGAACATTTTAAACATAGCATCAAAAACTGAAATCATTTCGTAAATTTACAAAATGTTCATTAAAATTGAACTACTATTTTATTTGGTAAAACATAAAACTAGCGTGTTTAAAAAAATCTTATAATATGCTTTTGTTTTCATTGCTGACATACTCTTATCAAATTGATTAATGAAGACATTTCGTAAATTTATGAAGTTTCATTGATACTAAGGTTTCTAATAATTTTCAATAAATATGAAACAAGGAACATTTAGAGAAATAGGATGTCAGAGTCATTAAAGAATACACCATCTTATCAGCGATAACTGAAACTATTTTGTAAATTTACGAAATTTCCCTCATCCTTTGCATTTACAAATCCTTAAGACAAAAACAATGAAACTTGAATATGTGTACATAAACAAAAATTATGTCCATTTCATAAATTTACAAAATAATGTCACTTTCTAATGCAATATTAGTGATTTTTATGACAATTATATTCTACACGGTTCATTCCTTATAAATACAGTAAGAACAAATTGGGCAATTAAAACAAGAGGACTAGTTGCACTAGGGCTCACCTGATATAAGTCTCTTTTTATCAAGGCTCAAGGGGAGATAATTCTACTAGGGAGAGCTGAGACTTCAAGATTGCAAAACTTCAGCATGTGATCAATGTGTAAAGTTTTATTACTTTCGAAGCAAAATTAAAATTGAATGACGAGTTCGCTACAAAAATACTTGTATTATGTAAAATATAAAAAAATGTCTAGGTTTAAGAGGAGATAATAAGGGGGAGATGAGACTGTAAAATAACGTCTTGCAAAACTTCAATATGTGAACAATGGATATACTGTATTACTTTTGGAGCAAAATTATAGGTGATGCTCTCAAAACCAAATGACTTGAATATTTAAAAAAAATCCAAGTTCAAGGTAAGAAATTTTTTCTACAAGAGGGAGTTGAGACTTCAAAACTACGTCTTGCAAAATTTTAACATGTGGTTGAGCAATCAGATGCCTCTGGTTAAATCTATCTTATGTTACAGTCACATGAATTTGCAGGTGTTTTCGCAACCTCACCCTGAACACAGATTCCTAAATGAAATCTCTTTAATTGCGAAACAGTCATTATTTCATTATTTTTATGTGAATAAATTCGAATAGAACCAACGAAAACCGTGTCTTTATCTATGATAATGGGCCCCTACTGATTTACCGAGTTACTACCCTTCAGGTAGTCCCAGTTATAAATGTCCCTTACAGAATATTTTCATGTTTAAAACTTAGGACCCAAATGGCGGAAGCTGTACTGCTAAAATTTGAAGAGAATCTGTGGAAACTTAGGGTTGCTTACGCAAGAAGCTACACTACCATTCAAAATCTTTCAATATCAAGTCTTTCAATTTTTGGTAACAGAATCAAATCATTTCCTAAAAAGCAATATCCTTTCTAATATACAACATTTTTAATCAATAACAACCAATGATTAAATGATGAATTCTCATGACTCCAAAACATCTTTCGAATTGAGGCAACACTTCCTATTTAACGGAGTATGAACGGGAAACCTATTTTTGGCTATAACACAAGGCAAAACTCAACTAGAAGCATCCGTTTCGCCCCACAACCTAAATTTCTTTTTATACAGGTAATTCAGTTTTCTTCGAAACAGAGAAAACTAATTGTAGACAGAATATGAAGTATTTTGAAAGAGTATGACCTTAGGACCGTTTATATTTTAGTTTAAGTGAAGTCTTGTGACTAGTTTAACATGAGAAAATATCTGTCGTTGTGCAAGGCAGAGAATTTGATAGACAAAGACCAATCACATGAGCCAACCTTGAGTACTTTGTGCCAACGTTAGTTTAGAAACAAACACACAAAAACAAATTAATCTGTTACTTTCCCCTTCATTATCTTCATTTAAAACTTTCACCATACCGTCTTCAAAATTTCACTTATTACTCTGTAAGTAAATAAAAATAGCACATCTAGGTAAATCAACCATTACACCTAATCCTTTAAGAGTTAATTGTAACAAGAATGCCTTTATACACTGTAAACCGTTAAATGTAAGAAAAGGACCATAATGGTCCTGTATTGCTATAATATTCGACAGTTCGCAAACCACAAAAAGAAATGTATTATACAAAATTTGAAAGCATTAAGCTGGTTAATGATTTGGTTGAAGAAAAAAAAATGAAAATTGCTATCTCTATTTTGGAACCACCAACAAAGGGCTTATCAGGAAAGAAGTAAGATTATATGCAATCAAGAGGGGTAACAATAAGGTGATTCTGCATACAGTTACAAATACAATTGTGATTCTTAGCTAAGAAATTATCAATTTCTTTGTAGCGCTTGCCTAAATTTGTCCTTAAATGTAAACAGGCCTTCCACTCCTGGCTTTTAATGGTTCTTGGTCTGAAGGCTCTCAAATCCTTGACTTCAATCTGTGACTCTGTGATACCAATCTGCAAAAATTGAGAAGTCACTCAGTTACTTAGTTTTTGTTGTTTCTCATTTACATTTCTTCATCTTAAACAAACCAAGGGTTCTAACTGTGTTTCTTATGAACATGTTCTTAACCAAATCCAATTCAACACGTTTTTAGATTGGTCCAAATTGAAACAAGAGGATCATGATGGTCCTAGATCGCTCACCTGAACTGTCTGCTGTTAAAAAATTCAACTAGAGACAAATAACTGTAATCAGTTTCATGAAGATTGGGGCAAAACTGTGAGTTCTATATTGTAAACAAAGAAATTGTCATAATGGCCCCTTTTTCTGTGTTATCCTATAGAACCTTCCATAATGTTAATCTATAAGGCTCATCTTTATGACCTAACAAATATCCTGACCAAGTAACATGACAATTGAGCCAAAATTATGACCTCTAGAGCGTTAACAATGAAATTGTCATTAAGGACCCTGTTCCTGTGTTTTCCAAGAGTACCTTCCTATAATCAATAGGGTTCATCCATGTGACTAAACAATTATTATGGCCAATTTTTGGATAGATCCTTCCTATAATCGATGGGTTCATCTGTATGACCTAATAATTATTCTGGCAAAGTTTCATGGAGATAGAGCCATATTTGTAGCCTCTAGAGTGTAAACAAAGAAATTGTCATTAAGGCCCCTTTTCCTTTGTTTTCAAATAGAACCCTCCCATAATCAATAGGGTTCATCCTCATGACCTTACAATTACTCTGACAAAGTTTCATGAATATTGTGTCAAAACTGTGGCATCTAGAGTGTAAACACTTCAATTGTTGACGCCGCACGCCGCATGACTGGCGACAGACATTCAACGATCACAAAAGCTCACCATGAGCACTTTGTGCTCAGGTGAGCTAAAAAGTAGCAGACAATTTCAAATTTATGAAATTTACACAAAGTTGTCCTTTTGTGGAGAACACTTGTGGATAATCAAAAAATTGCAATTTCTTAAATTCCCAACTATGTTCCAAAACTTCTGTGGCACAGAATCTTGAGAGGCATAAAAAGCCGCATTGTGTGGGAAAGAGTTAGCAGAGTAGAGTTAGAACCCTTGATTGCGCAGATGTTAACTGTAAACTAGGGTGTTTATATTTGATCTATTAAGTAAATCATCTTATGGCTGCCAGTCATCGAACATTCTCTTGAAAAAAGAGGAGTCTTTTTTAGTTGAATGCGTAACCTATTCATATTATAAAATTCCAAATATTGACAAAATGTGTGCAGTTGCTCAATAAAATGCCCACAGGATTTGAACTGATAACCTCATTTTTTTTTACTAAATTTTAAGTTGTCATCAATGAAAACTAACAAGCACCCACGGGGTTTGACCTTGTCAAATAGTATATATGTGAGGTTTTTTTTAGTGTGTGTGTGTGTTTTGTTGTTGTTGTTGTTATTTGGTTTTTTATCCTTAGTGTCTCAAATTAAGTTTGTAAAGAATACCCAGACAAACATTCTCAAAATTTTCATTCATTGAGCATGAATTGTTGCTTACAAATTTGTTTTACAGCGATTAGTCCCACTGACGTTGTTTTTTTTACCAAAGTGACGTAATTGTGAATTTGTGACAACATCAAAAAGAAATTGAATAATCAAAAAATCATTTGTAACCATGATTAATTAAAATGACTTGCAGTTGTTAAGCCATTCCCACACAATGACACTTTTGGCGCCCCTAAGAAAAAAAAAACTTAGGTTAACATTGTGGCATATGAAGCAAAAGAACTTTTCACGCAAAGCGCCAGATGACTATAAAGTCGGTATTCGTTAGACGCTTTCAAGAAAAACAACAACAATACTTTTCCACTGCGGTGAGGATTTACTTCTATACTAATGTAGAAATATAAGATCTGTTTGTTGCAATGTTGTTGTTTTTATTTTTCTCCGTTCTCCCAGTAATGAGGATAATCGTAAACCTAATTGGGATTGTAGCTTGAGGCTAAGAAAGGATGTAATGGTAGTACTGGTGCGTGAAAATCAGGAACCAGTGCTCTCAATAAGCGGACGTCGACGTATATGAAGTCCAAAAAAATCAGAAAAAAAACGTCCGGTGAATTAGCCCCGGACGTAAATCAACGTCCGAGATTCGAGAAAAACGCCCTGAATTCATCACTCGGGCGTTTTCTGAAGGTACTAGAAAAATTGTTTGACAAACAAAAGAATGTGTATTCCGGCCAAAGTTGATAAAATACCCTCGGGTAAAATTGAATCCATTAATCGAAATGTCTCCATGACGACCGATGTAGATGGAAATTTACATAGAGCGTACTCGATTATAGCCTGTTCGGCAACCGAGCCGTCGCAGCCTCTTAGACTATTTCTTTGAAAGTCACTCGATTAATAACATGCCGGGCCAAATTCAAGCAGGCCCGTGGACATCGGACTAGATTTCGTCGAATATTTCTGTCCGGTCGACAGAAATTGTTGAAACTATGTTTGGAACTGAATTCGCTCGAAATGTCAAGTCCTGTATACAAGTTCGTGGCGCATACAGAAGGGAGCGTCAAAATTGCACACCTATTTTGCATTCTACATACGTTTATGATACGGGGGATTCTATTTCGTAGCTTGACATAACCTCCGTGGTAGGAACAACTGATCTCGATAGTTTCCGAGAGTTCTCTCCCTTTTCAATGACGTCACACGTGCTGTCTGTAAACATCAACTTTTATAAATGAAATGGGATTTCTTGCAAGATGCAACTCTCATAAGTTTCAATTTTTGGTACTGTTACTTTTATTTACGTAACTGATATATAGCGTATGTACGTGGATATCTATGATGTCACTGGAGACGGTTTCAGAATGATTTTGTCTCAATTTTTTTTTCACACCCCTAAAGTTTCGAAGTCAATTTTCTCCTATTCTACGAATCAGAAATTTATCCAAATGCAGAGAGATTTGCAAACAACAATTACAAAATATGTCCACCAAAATTTAAAAAAAAATGATAGTGTTTAAAGAGCGAGAAAATTGTGGGAAACGGAGAAATTAATGCAAGAAACAAATTTCTCAAGAAACAATCTCTTCTTTTACCTTTTTTGGGAGATGGGGTGGATGGGTGGAGGGTTTATCGTCCAGTGAGTGAAACAAATTCCTTGATTTTATGAAACGATCTGAAATTAAAATTTGAATTTTGAAATTTCCAGAAATTGGTCCTTATTGAGAGCACTGAGCTACCCACTGTTAGGTGCTCCAGCCTCCGCGGTATAACTCAAAGATTCTTAAAAGCGGCCTTAAACTCCATTCAAACAAACAATTTGTTTATTTGAATGGGGTTTTACGCCGCTTTCAACAATCTTTCAGTTATATCGCGGCGGCTGGAGCACCTAACAATGGATTCTTGGTATTTCTCACACTAGTACCGCCATTCCTGGTATTTCTCACACTAGCCTCCAGCTGCTATCCAACATAGGTCTACGATTATCGACCCATTGGTGGGAGATAAATAGTCGGAAAGGATGGGTGCCGCCGTCGGGGATCGAACCCGGGACCTCTAGATTGACAGTCCGACGCGCTACCAACTGCGCTATGACGACGGCATTCAAACTAACAAACAAACGTCTCTATTACATGGAAAGGTTATCACCCGTTTTGTCTCCGGCAACCACCAGAGTCACCAAAACTCCTGTTCTTCGCCTCCGGAACTTTATGATATTATGAAGTTATGATAGTTTGTGCGGGAAAAATGAAATTAAAGATCAATATTGTTAATACATTATATCATCAGTGTGCGACCAAAATGACGTAACTACACATATCTCAAATTATATTTACGCCCTTTTGTTAGCCCTTCGATGATAATCTGGACGTCCGGTCACAACCTTTGATCAAACGACAGAGTATATCGGTTGAAACATAAATATATAAAATTTGTTTCATCAAATGATACATCTTATAAGTTAAAATTAAGAGTGTTTATTGTATTGGTGTGCCATGTTACAGGTTACACAATAACCGTACAGATACCGTGTTATATCGAAGCATTACATCAAGACTATTTACTTACAGATCATTTTTCTGATCAGCTCTCTCTATCTATTATCATTACATTTATCATTTCTATTTTTCTTACGTTTCTTCGCATTATTAACATCATCATCATCAATACCATTTACGTCATTCATTGATCGTCGAAATAATACCCTTCTTTTCGTATTACAATATATTCTTTTTAATTCATTTTTTGGCACTTTTTTCAAGAAAACGCTCTCTCATTTTCTTCCTCAATTCTACTGTAACAATGGTGCGAGTATATGAAAAATTCTGTCGTGTTTGATATTAAGAAAAGAAGAGAGAGAAAGATATAGATGGAGAGAGAGAGGGGGTCTAAATTGGTGGACTCAAAGACTGAAACAAATATTTAAAAAACAGAATGCCTGCTCTGTTCTTCTTTATTTTCATAATGTTTAAGTTTAATTTACTTTTAAATAATTATACTTTTTAGAAAAAGAAATATATGCACCTTGGTGAAGACTTTAGGAGATTTATATTTACTTAGGCCTTTTTTATGGCATATCTAAAGCAACATTTCATCTGTATCGTCCAAAATGTGGTCATTCGTATTTAAATGCTCAAAAATTAATAAAATAAAAGATTCGGGCAATCATACCAATCAGAATTATTGTTGTTAGAAAATTAGGCCAACATAGGGGCATGAATTGAAACATATATGATAATAAACAAAAGCACAACAAGGAGAGGATTCTAAATGATAGATCTAAGAGTATTTAACCCTTTTTTGTTCAATCCCTGGTTTTTACGTCCCTATGTTTTGATACTTCAGAAAAATATTTTGGAAAAAAAGAAGATACCGTGTCGTTTTAAACTCAGTTTGATTACTAATACCCGGTAATATCATCGATATCATTCGCAGTAAATGGTCTGTATATGTCTGCTCACAGGTCGAACCTTTTTTAACACTCCAATTATATAGTTAATCTTTAACTTTGATCGTTCAAAATAGCCAATTTATATAGGTTTAAGTAGTGATGACTTATCCATTCCCGCAGCCGATCACTAGACTTGGTGTCGAGTATAAGATTTGATTAGACGCATGCGCAGTGAGAGCCAGAAAGTGTATTGCTTATTAAAAGCAATTTCTTCATTACCCACAATGTTTTCTACCCAAACTGTAAAAAATAAGAATTTCATCAAATTAATACTGTATGAACAAGTCAGACAAAGAGTGACCAAAACTCAGATCTCTAGAGCATAACTGAAATGGACTTTTTTCATATCCAGATTTTTTTTATGTTCTATCTTAATTGTTGAGCAAAACTTCTAAATGAGAAAGAAGGGTTTGTCTATCCACGGGGATTAGAGATTTCGGAATCATGTGTAACTTTAATGTGTGATATACGTCTGTTAACCCATTCCAACACAAACACCATTTTTCACGGTCTTCAAGAAAAACATTTGGAAAAAATGCGTAAATTGAAGAAATTGCTGTCAACAAGCAAGTCCTTCATTTTCCACATTGTTTTCAAACCAGAAAGTTGAAGAACAAAAACAAAACAAAAAATAAATAAATAAATAAGATAAAATTAATACACTTTTAATTGTCGTCCAAACTCCTTTCATTTGGACAAGTCTGTAATTTTGCTGTCTGGTAATCGGTTTAATATTTTAAGATAAATGGGAGTTAAACTGGGACGATAGAATTTAACACAAAATACTATTTAACTTAAACTCGTTCCAACAAAATCACACCTTTTATGCCAAAGAAAATAAAAGTTTTAAAAACATTGTTGAAAAGAAGGAAATGGTTTTTCAACGAGCAATTTCTTCGAAATCCACAAGGATTTCAAGTTCAAGGGTCAAAGGTTTGTGAATTTTTTCAACCAAAAATTTCCGTCTGCAAGAAATTTTGAATTTTGACCAGTCGAAATGTTTGATGTCTGGTAATGGGTTTACTACTTAGCATACCCTAAACGACTTTCACTTACATGAAATTATCGCCTACATCTAATGTGAATTCGGACTAGTCTAAAATCTTGTTGTCTGGGAATTGGATAACCCATTACCATACAACAAAAATTTAGATTAGAACAAATTCAAAGGAGTGCAGATGACCAATTAACCTTTTCCCCCTATTTTTTCTTTCTTTTTAAATTTTGACTGGTCCAAATTGAAAGAGGTTGTAGACGACAACAAAAATTTGGTGCAATTAGAAATGAAACCATCCTATGTGGTAGAAAATATTGTGGAAAAAAGCAGAAATTGCTTGTTACATTTTAGATTCAATTAATTCCTTGTTGAAAACATTGTGTAAAATGGAGAAATAGCTTGTAAGAAGCAATTTCGTCATTTTATACAATGTTTTCCAATTGTGTTTCATGAGAAATGTGTGGTAATGGGTTAAAGAGATATGTAAGCGAAACATCTGTAATAGTATTTTTTCACCTAAAACACTACGTTTACATGTGACTTAAAATGTACAGACTAAAATGAGCTTGTATCTTATGATTTTTATGTACAGTCTCTACTCTACATACATGGATGACAAACTATTCAAGTCAACACCTCGAGTTTTCTCCTTCAAAAGATAAGCTTAATTAATTTTCAGCCTCGGTCCAGGTCAGACTCAATTTGATATTGTTGTCTGAAGCTCCATTGAGTTTGGACCAGTCTATAATTTTGTCGATTGGGAATGGGTTATGACTGCCATGTACGTGGTCAGTGAGTGTGACATGCAATCTGTAAATTTCAAAACTGGACTAAGCTGGGGGAAAATAGCTAAGGGAAAATCTGCGTGAGGTAAAAGGGGGCAGAGTTGGTTCATCGACTTCTCATGGTCATGTTCCTTAATATACTCTTGGTTATTAATATAACCTATTACCAAGGGACAAAATTCCAGAATGGTTGGATAAGTTGCAGACGACAATGCTATGTTACAAGAAAATGAACAATTTTGATCTCCACGTGTAGAAAAGATTTTGTAAATGATAAAGTTGCTTGTTATATAAACTTGCTTCATTTTCCAAAATGTTTTCCCAAAGCCTTTTCCTTGAGGTGTCAAGCGGAAATGTGGGGGAATACGTACTGGTACCTCTTAATACACTGTTTTATGAAACTCATTCAAAGTAGTGTCAGAACTCACCTGAATAGAAGTGTTTACGTCCCTCGCTTATCTTCTTAATTTCACATGTCTTCCGAGAGTGATCAATCCATTTTCAAAGACAGAAGACTAAGCCATTCGAATTTCACATGGCCTAAACTTCAATACCCTGTTTACGAATGTAACATTAAATATATATAATAATATATTAATTATATCAACTATTTCAAAAGCTTTAGAATGCTATCTGTAATTATAATGATCTAAAGTCACCAAGTCCTGTAATTAGTTGTTCCTCCAATCAAACATGATCGGTTCGGTTTATACACTACTGCGCATGTGCACGAATTCTATGTAAATTAGGTTCGGGGATTCGCTCTTTGACTAACCCTTCAACCTCGAATACTTGTTTTTTTAATCAATTATATAACAATTCAAGATTTTCAAATTGCTTTTATCTGACTCTTTTTTGTCAGTGTAATGAGTTTTTTTAAAGGTTGTTTTTGCGTTATTGCCGTTACGGTAGTTCTTCTTTTTGCTATTTTTCGGGATTTATATTTTATATTTAACTAAAGCTTATTAAGAATATTTCAATTTTTGAAATCAACATTTACTTAAATAGACGATCTAGATCTACGTGGCTGCATACTTTTTGAAATGCATAGATTTTAAAAACAAATTAGAACACATAATATTTTGAAACACATATGAAATGACAGTTTGTAGGAATACAACATTGGTGTTAGCTGAAAAGGCGTCAACGTCAAGGGGTATCTTATACTCGTTTTTTATATCAATGCGATTGGACCATATACATCATTTTTTGGCCGTATTATCAAAGTCTATTTAGTTTCCTACCAATCAGTAACTTTTTGACCCCATTACGTGATTGGGGGTCATTAATGACCGAGCTTCATTTAATGTGAAAGTACAGTGTATATATTTTTTTTCTATCAAGAGTCGATATTTAATATTTTGAATTCCAATTAAACCATAATAAATCTTTCATTTATTGTATATTTGTAAGTGTCTTAAAAGGAAGGTAAAAAGGTACACATTTATTAGTAGAACCACGATGATTATTACAGCAATATACATGTTTTCCCTAAAACGTGGACACGTCACTGTGCAACCATCAAAATTGTAAAACTAGTATACATGAAATAAAGGTGAAAAAAATATGATTATAAAAAAAAGATTGGTCTGCGCCCCCTCCCCCAATATTTGTCTGGCATAATTTTGAAATCTTTAATGTACAAAAACCTTTGTGGCAAATGGATAAGAAGCATGTCAATAGTAGATGTCTTACCCTTTTCATTTCAGATTAATAACCACTTGTACGTAATTAGAATGCTGCAAAGGAATTCCCACATTTGTCACATAATTTTCTTAAAAAAAAAAATTTTTTTAGTTTATCAAGCTATTTGGGATATAAAAGTTGTTTGAACTTGTATGAATATACATACCCGTTATATATCTATATATCGAATGCCCGATTTAAATTTGAATGAAATAATTCAACCCTGAGGGTTCGTGCTCAAGAATATGTTTTAACCCATTCCAACACAGCAAAATTTTAGACTGGTCCAAATTGAAAGAAGCTGCAGACAACCCTTTCAAGTTAATGAAATTTTAAATTGTTTCATCATTTTGGATAGAAAACATTGTAGATAATGAAGAAATAGCTTGATACAAGCAATTTCTTCATTTTCCACAATGTTTTCCGAAGCTTTTTCTTGAGCAGCGTAAAAAGGAGGGATCGAGTGGGAATGAGTTAAAAAAGAATGGACATTTCTCTAAGCTTCACAGTTTCTATTTTATCTAGATTTTGCAGACGACAAATTTAAGTAGATTAAGTTTTTATTTATTTATTTATTTTCACTGTTTCGGTACAAATATCGTGGATAATGTTGTAACAAGCTATATCGTCAAGTTTTCCAAAGATTAATTCCCTGAGGGGCTTTTAAAGGCGTCATTGTATACTCTGGAAATCAAAGTTATGGTTGAGCGGTTGTATCGAGCGGCAACATGAAAGGAAATCGCAACGCGAGAGACTATAACTTACCAGTGTAAGGTGGCCACCTGTGACTGTCTACAGTACTTGTTTCGATGCGATGTTAAGCACGATGAGAATATTTATCAAAATATAAATTTTCCTATTTTAATTGAAACCACTTTATTTTGATTATAAGTGTCGATATTTTTAAACAAGCAATAACGGACTACCATGTAATTCAGAGGAGATTTCGAGTCATGGGCAAGGTATGTGAAATTAAATAATTATTCCTGAATTGTGTCTTTTTTTCTGGTGTAGGCTACTAGATGAAATTAAGATTGTTGTAAAAACTGTTTTTCAAACATAGACATTTTCTTTACTGAGAAGTTGCACAATTCTGGCCTTAGATTTGCCGAATCAAACGTAAATGGGGATCAAGGTATGCAAACGAGGAAATGAGAAAAAGGCCAATGGTTCTATCGGGTTTTCTCGTAGAAAATCTCTTCTACCCGGAAGGATAATATTGATGACGTCATTTGCGTGGTCTGCACAAAACATGGCGGACGTTATCTTTTGCTGCATTTCTACTTACCAAACTGTTATTGTTCTTATTCGGATATCTACCATCTTTTGTTCGGTAGTACATTAAGAACTTTATGGTTTCTATTTTGTCTATATTTACGTATACAGTTAACACATTTCAATTATGACAAGTTCCTGTATCAATAAACAGGGTCCGTACCTTATCCCTTTCTCATTTTGGAAATACTCTAACATTTGCCAACATTCGCGGCTGTTAATCAAGGTTTTAACCGACAAATCAAATTATTCATTTAGACCGGACCTGAGCATTTTACTCCGACAACCGCCAACATTTTTGGTTCATTTGGCAACTTAAACGTCTTAACTACAGCTTATTCATGCTGTAGTTACGACGTTTAGGTCGCCAACTAACCTTTTACTTTTTTGTTACAAGCTAAATTAAATTAAACAGATCAATAATAATTTGATTTCAGTGAGATAAGAGTGCAAGTAAAATAATTTTACCCAAGTTTCACAGGTTTCTAAAACCTGTCACCTACGATCGTCGATGCATGACCGGTCACCGCAAAATGGTAATTGTCAATCAAGCTGGGTGTTATCAATGATTGTGGTGTATGTTAGGATAATCAATTAACATTTTCCAATAATCTACCTACTATTTTAATGACCCTTCAATAATGACAGATGATTTTACAGAGTCACTTTGACATAACGACCGTCGTCGGACGCATGTCATTGAAAAAATTCTCGTCCGTCGGAATCCTTTGATAGGATTTTTTGTCGTCCCTCGCGGAAAGTTGTCGTCTCAGACGACAGTACTGTCGTTTCCGAGAGCCCTGCAGCTTCGGGGCATAAAATTTTGAGAAATGACACCGTTAAAATACAAAGCGGGACTGCCTGTCCGGAGTTAATTGGCGGGGCCAGCATTTAGTCAATTACCAGATGAAAAATAGTTGACTGATCCGAATCGAAAGAAGTTACAGACATTATCATAAACTAAGCTTTAAAAGGGAAGTAAAAAGCTAAATAAGGTAGAAAACATCGGGAGTAAAGGTCAATGCTTGTTACAAGCAATTTCTCCTCTTCCTATAAAGTTTACCATAATTTCAATTCGGGAAACACAAAGAAAAAGACTAACAGGGGCCTAGTCGCCCGTGGACCCTAACTTTTTGGCTGGGTCCCTGAAGTTTTGAGAAAAGGCCCACACCCTAATTTCAAATACATTGTATTGATTATTTGGCAGCTGGGCCCTCAAATTGAAATTATCAGTCTTTTCCCCTGGGACAGGGCGTCAAAAAGAACAATTATGTGGTAATGGGTCAGAAAAATTGCTAATTTACCTGTATTTATACTTCTTATCCTAATAGATACTAATAAGATCAATGAAATGAAATGGGTAGATTTAAAAAAAGTATAAAATTAGAAATGAACTGTGTTTTTAAGCATGTTTAAAACATATTATCAATAAATGTATTTCAACCCTAAGAAAAAATCCTTTAGGAAGGATATCGGTCCCACTCCAAATAAGGGTAGGAAGAACACTGCATTTGTTGAAATTGATCATATATAAAGATTACAGTAAGAACATCTTTTACCAAAATTCTTGTCAGATTTTTCATGAAATTTATATATCTTGGGGTAATATTTTATGTTACTTTTAGTCTAAAAAATTGTTTTCACTTTATCTTCCAGTACCTAGAGAACCTACCTTACATTTCCGGCATTGAGGCACATGAGTTTGAAGAACGTATAGAGACTTATGACACTTCAAAATTACATAGATCTTCTTGGAATATCACTAGATGAAGATCTCTGCATGAATAAAAGTATCTGTTCACTCCAATTGAACACCTTTGGTAGAAAATGAGGACCTTTTAAGAGGATAAAAAGAAAGTGATTTCTCTGGATTTGATGATTTTGAACATATATACAAGCACACCAAAGTAAAGTAAAAGCATTATAGAGGTATGTTCATAATTAATCAATCATCATGAGCTGTTAACCCATTCCCATATAATTCAACCATTTGACGCCATTCTAGAATAAAGCTCTGGAAAGCAGTGTGGGAAATGAAGAAATTGTTTGTTACAATCAAGTTTTTATTATTGTCCACAGTGTTCTTGTCCCCAAAACACTAAGATTTTTGCAATTCTCTCAAACTGAAATGGTGTCTGCAACAACTTTGAAAGTTTAGAATTTTGTCTTTTGGTAATGGGTTGAACAACATTAGTCATATTTCAAGAAAACTTTTAAAGTTGCACCCTTTTCATATACCAGACATTTTTTTAACTAAGCATTTTACTTATTGCAATTTTTTAGGATGTTTATAATTTAGCAATAAAGCGAAAATGATAGATCTGCATATGAAATTTGAAAAAAGGCCTCTCTGTCCATGTAATATGGTTTCATAGGCAACATGCATTTTGAAATCAATTAATAATTTGTTGCTCTAAAATATCAGTCGTATGCAACAATTTTTACTAGATTGGGGGGGGGGGGGGGGTCACAGTTTATTTCAATGTATCATAGCTAAGTCCCATTCAATGATGTATTTGATGTCCCCAAAGAAAAACAAATGGGAAAACATTGTGGAAATTGAAGCAACAAAATTGTCGTCTGAAACTCCTTTAAATTTTGACCAGTCTGAAATTTCCTGTCTGGTAAAGGGTTAAGCTTGCTCAACGATTTTGAAAGTTGTCCCCTGAAAGAGCCCCCCCTCTCTCTCTCTCTCTCTTTCTCTCTCTCTGTTGCCTAATCATTTCATTTTCGTTTTTTAGGGACAAGAATATCTGCTGGCTTTTAGCTCACTTGAGCACAACATGCTCTAGGTGAGCTTTTGTGATCATTTTGTGTCTAACGTACGTCATACGAAGTCCATTGTCCGTCAACATCTCGTGTGCACTCTAGAGGCCACATGTTTGGCTCAAACATCTTGAAACATGATCAGACTGTTTGTCTTCAAAAAACCTCGGACAAGTTCGATATTGGGCCAACTAGGGTAAAATCTAGGTCACTAGGTCAAATATAAAAAAATCCTATGTGCACTCTAGAGGTCACATTTTTACTCAACTGTCTTGATACTTGGTCTGATCGTTTGTCTCAATAGTATCTCTGTCAAGTTGGTCAAATTCGATATTTGGTCTTTTTTTTTCAAACAAGTTTAATTTGAATTATTTTCAAAAGTAGGTCACTAGGTTAACCTCTTTATTCGACGTAGAGACTACATTTATGGTTAAAGAACTTGGTTTAAATATATTTCTCCATGATAAATCAAAGATAGAATTTTAATGTAGTCTTGCCCTGGGTTGTAATATTAGGTTACTTGTGCTTTTCAACCATATGTTGCCACAGACTCAGATGAGCACTTCCGGACCAATGACCCTCTTCTTGTATGTAATGAGACATATGATCCATTTTTCTTAATTCTTTTTATTGAGTGAATTTCAACAACTTGGGTTTATTTGCAATCCCCGATTTCAAAGTCCCTGTGATATTTTAAAATACTTGAGAAAACATTGTGGAAAAAGAAGAATTTGCTTACAACAAGCAATTTCTTCCCTTCCTACATTTTTTTCTATTATATGGGCTGCTTAGTTTTTGGATTGTTCTTATTTTACAATGTCATGTGCTACCCTTTGAATTTGGATAATTCCAAAAGCTTTGAGAAGAAACGACTAAGAAAATGCTATGGACAAGTGATTCCCATCTTTATGCCCGAGCCATGTTAAAATTAACGTTACCTCTAGCCATGTGTACGTGAGTATGTGGGTAGGTTTTAGTACAAATGGCACTTATTTTCAATTACATAAATCTTCAAAATGCCATCTGCAACCTCTTTGAATTTTTATCGGTAATGGAGAATGGTACGAAGTGGTTAAAACAGAATGATTCATCTTTTATTTGGTTTAATCAAAATGTGAGACATTTTTTCACTGATAATTCATCTCTTCTTTTTTCTTTTTTTGGGGGGGTGGGGGGACTTTTTCAGAAAATATTAGGATGAAGTCAGAAAGTATGTTCCTACATCCTTTATGATGAAAGGAGGGAGTTGAAATGCATTTAAAAGTGCATCAAAGATTGCACCAATGTTGATGAATGCAAGTTATTGAGTTTTCATGATTAAACGATGTATTTATTTTTGTCTTTTCAGATAAGATGAAACATGCAAAAGAAATCAGACACCCAGAATAAGATACCCTGAAGCCAATGTAGTTTTGTCTTTGAAGAAAAATTCATAGAAACGGTGTTATTAACCCTTCCTGTACAATCACTGGTTTTTACATCCCTATGACGTAATACTTTAGAAAACATTGTGGGGAAAATAAGAAATTGCTTGTAACAAACAGTTTTTTCTTTTTCCACAATATTTTCTACCCTATTTAATGGTTATTTTTCAAATTAAAGCTTCTTTAAGTTTTCGTCTGCAAAACCTATGAATTTGGACAGGTCTAAAATTTTGGAAAACAGGAAAGTGTTTAATATGACATTGGTAATGTTTGTGATAGATTATTGCTAATTGCAGTCTATTTAGCAACATGAGGCTAATTATTCTTTCTAACTAAACAACTGTAGTATATTCTGTTATCAACAAGTCAAATGTGGCTAAAAGAAAAGACATTGAATATATAGTTCGTCTTTAGAAACACTGAGGGTTTTTTTAATATCTCCAAATTGCAAGATCAGACAGGAAGGGAGTTTAGGATGATTTTAATCTACTTTGCAGAGGTGTGTAATTTGTTCAACGGCTTAAAAAAGCTCACGTAACCATGTTATGGGAAAAGGAGAAATAGAATGTTATCTTTTTAGTAATGAAACATTGTCTTTTCAATGTATATCGGCTTTGCATTAATGCTTGTAACTCATTTTCAATTCACACTGCTGTAAAGATGTTTAGTTTTTTTATTTTTTTATGATCATACTATGACATTTAAACAGCTGTTGACAATTTTACAGATAGCATCATGGTCACATCCCAAGGTCGAAAGTTAAAATTAAGCATGTCCAGATCATAGCTTCTTCAATCATCATAGGATTTCAGTAAACTTCGCACAATTGTTCACAGTTAGAAGATAAGCCATTGGGAAAAGATTGGATAACTCCAAGGTCACAGCTTAAAGTCAAATGTTGAAAATGACCTTGTCCGGAGCATACATTCTAGAATTATCTATTTTGAAACGAATCTTAAGATAGCTCCAAGGTCAAGGTCACAGCTAAATATCGAACGTGAAAAATTTAGCTTTTCCAGAACATAGATCCTTCAAGTATGGATGAATTTCGAAATAATTTTAAAATAATTTTACAATATTTTTCTTATCATGAGCAGATGTTCCATTTTAAGAAAGAATTCAAGCTAAAGGTCAATTTTGAAATTAAGCGTGTCAAGAGCATAGCTCCTTCAATGATATATGTATTTCAATATAACCCGGCACAAATGTTCTCTGTCATGAGTAGATGTGCAGTTTGAATTGAAAACAACAATAGATATTACTATGGTCACAGCTAAAGTTCAAACATTGAAATTAAGCATTTCTGGAACATAGCTCCTAAAATTATGGTTTGAATTTGAAATAATTTTGCTCAATTGTTCTCTATGGTGAGTAGATGGGCCGTTCGAAACAAAATCTTTTCTTTAATTTGAGATACAGATTCTTAATTTTTCATTAACAACAAAAATATCATCTGCAATCAGTTTTTTGACAAGAGTTTACTTCGCAAGTAAAGCTAAAAATAAATATTTGTTTTTAGGAAATATCTGTTTATACCTTGAATAATAGTTCCTTTGCTGTATTACATGTTAATATAACTTGGGAACCTTTTTTCCAATGTATATACAAGTATTGAAACCATTTTGAAGATCAACATAGTTTGTCGACTTAAAATATTTGATTTTTATGCTTCTTTGGATTAAATATGGGCTCTTAACGTATTTAAGAAAAAAGAATTAAATGAATAGCAAGTTATAAAGAATGAAATTAATTTCACGGATTTGGGAGAATTTATGAAATTATATCAATTTTAATGCAATAAGATACAGTTTACTAAAATAACAACAACAACAACAAAAACCAAACAAATTAATAAAAACCAAGAACAACAACAACAAACAAACAAAAGCCTGAGTATCAGAAAGCCAATATTATTCAATATTATTGTTATACAAATTGACAATAAGTAAACGGATGAACCCAAAGTTAATGTTTTAGCAAGTGAAAGAGCTGTCTCAGTTTTCGTATATATTTCGTAAATTTACAAAATGATATCACTTGCTAATACAATATGAATGAACCAAGAGATGGAACATGCCATTGTTCATTTATGTAGGAAATTTTGTAAATTTACAAAAAAGTCTCATATATTGATAAATTGATGTTTTATTTAATGCCGAAGACATCCTTTTCTGTTAATTAACCAAAATGTTTCTCATGTCAAATTTTTATTAAATATTGTACGAAACCATGGAACTTCATAAATTTACGAAATCTCTCAATTAACCAATCGAATGATAACAGTATGTCAGCAAAATACCCTTAATAGGATTTTCAATATACATTAGGTTTATGATTGTACAAAACAAGGAAACTTCATAAATTTACGAAATATGTCCATTAACCAATCGAATGATAAAAGAATGTCAGCAAAATACCTTTAATATGATTTTCAATATACACTAGGGTAATGATTCAGAAAAAATCATCAAAATGATTCTTGTTTCATATTTATTGAATCTTGTACAAAACAATGAAATTTCATAAATTTACGAAATCTGTCCATTAACCAATTGAATAATAAAGGTATGTCAGCAAAATACCTTAAATAGAATCTTTGATATACACTAGGTTAATGATTGTACGAAAAATGAAACTTCATAAATTTACGAAATCTCTCAATTAACCAAACGAATGATAAAACTCTTTCAGCAAAATACCTTTAATATGATTTTCAATATTCACAAGGTTTATGATTGTACATAACAATGAAACTTCATAAATTTACGAAATATGTCCATTAACAAATCGAATGATAAAAGTATCTCAGAAAAATACCTTTAAAATGAATATACACTAGGTTAATGATTCAGAAAAAACCACAAAAATGTTTCTTGTTTCATATTCATTGAATATTGTACAAAACAATGAAATTTCATAAATTTACAAAATCTGTCCATTAACCAATCGAACGATAGAAGTTATGCTGCCAAAATACCTTTAATGGGATTTTCAATATATAATAGGTTCATGGTTGTAGAAAGCAATGAAACTTCATAAAATTACGAAATCTGTCCATTAACCAATCGAATGACAAAGGTATGTCAGCAAAAATACCGTTTAAAGAATTTTCAATATTCACTTGCTTTTGTACTTGTTTGTTTTCTACACATAAAAATGTAGCTTCAATTTCCTTGTACATTTTGTAAATTTACAAATGATATCAGATTTTAATGCTAAATGAGTGATGTTTTTATTACAATTCGCTGCTAGATTGTATTCAACAAATAAATATGTCAGTGTACAGATGTTCAACTGTTGCCATCATAAATGGATATATGTTTTATGAGAAAAAAATTTGTGCATAAACTTAATAACTAGTTTCCTAACATGAGACGAAACATACCATTATATACAGGAAATGTTGTAAATTTACAAAACAGTTTCATTTAACCCTGATAAATTGATGTGTTTTTCATTGATTAGGACATCCTGTTTTTATGTATAACCAAAATATTTCTTGTTTCATATTTATTGAATAATAAACTCTTGGCTCCTATTTTTATGTCGTTGTGGTTAATTATAGGGTTTATTCTACAGTAAAAGTCTGGTCATATTTACGGGAAAACGGGAATAAAATACTGCATCTCATGATAAAATCAGTTACTAAAAAAGAACGTGTTATTAAGGTGAATAATATATAAATGTCATAGGTTTATTTAAAACTAAACAATTGTAATAGGCCGTTTCATAATCAGTTGAATGTATATTTGCAGCAACTTCCACACATTCCTTAAGCGCCGGCGTAATTGGTAGATGAAACCACAGCAAACTAAGAAGTACCTGTATACGGTTTAAATGATTATTTGAAATATTTCCACTTTGACACAGGCGTTATATTCACCCGACTATTCCTTCGAGGTATTATATAGAAAAAGCAATTATACAAACTTACCATAGTTTATCATTGTAGTAAGACGAGTTTTCATTACCTGTTACAATTTTTCGAACACCACACTGACTCTGACTTAACCATGAAAATTCGTAGCTAGTGTTAATGTATGCACCGCCAAAAGTGACAATGTTCTCACCAGATGACCTCGAACTTTCAAAAGAAATTGATTGATTAAATGGGGTTAAACAGTATTTCAGTCCATCTGCTATCCCGCTTATGTTTACGGTTATCCACCAATTGGTGTGAGACAAATGTCGGAAAGGATATGTGCCGCCGCCGGGGATGGAACCAATGACATCCCATTATTGAAGATTAGGAAGGCCGTGTCTTAAGGAAGAGCCGTGCGAAGCATGCAGGCCTTATAAATCAAAATTTGATGTCTAAAGTTGCCGGTGGACACGCGGACAAACGGAGTAAGTGAATTATTGAGGAACAGACAGAGAGGAAAAGGGCCACATGTTTAACATCGCCCTAGCGCTATCGATGCTTTAAGCACACAAACACAAAACCTCAAAACGATCGTATATTTCAAGGTAACACCGTCATTCCATGAAGGCTGATCTAAAAGATCGTTGAATATCTTCATAACTTTTGGTTTTGATGTCAAATCGATTTTAAAAAATATCCGATACAAACCTTATCTGATTTCTAATTCCCTACCAAATATTAGTAACGTGCGTAAACACGTTTGTTCTCATGGTAATAGACGCAAGGTTTTCAAACCTTGTAACACGTGCATGCCGCAGAAATGTTCGTTTTTCAAATCACTAAATTTGTCAACAATGTTGTTAACCCTTGCCATGCTGAACCCGGAATATTCCGGTTTTGGCAGGGGGTGTAGACTAAGATCAGACTGCACGTATGTGCAGGCTGATCTTAGTCTATACCTCCTGCTTGTACTTTTCCTGCGACAGTTGTTTATGAAGTTGATTTCTAAAAAAATAAATATTGATTTTTGAACAACAAGTTCTATCAGTGCTTTCAGCCCTTTGATTTTACAGCAATTCAGTAAGGTAATTTATACAGCATGACAAATGTTAAGTGTGCTTTTCGACGTCTTGTGAAAGTTTCCTTAGAAAAAAAAATACTTCAGGAAAACATTTAGCGGAGACCGTACAGAAAAAAGAATCGGCTTTCAAATTGTCGTTTCGCAGTGGCGGAAGAGTCATAATACCCTGTGCTATTTTGCACTTTTTCCGTCTGCTATAATGAAAATTTTACCGCAAAGGTTAGAATAACTGCAGTTAAAGAAGTCTGCTACGTTCAAGTGGTACTCGTAAAAAGACAGGACAGAATTGCAATTAATTCAACGAGTATAGGCAGGCACACAGGAGCAATTATCATCATTTTCTTAATGTGTCCACAGGCCGTCTTGAATCGTCAAAATTTCTTTGTTCATTTTCTCCTTCAATATCTATAGGCAGTATAAAAAACAACTTGATACATAAATATGGATATGGTTAGGTAGGGCTTTTTATCTTATTGCTTTCCTTTCCATCTCCGTGTCTAGAACCAAATGCCGATTTTAACTTCCCCGAGAATAGCACTTTTAATAACTATTTAGATTAAGTTTCAAAGAGTGGCCCTCTTCAAAATATGATTGTGAAATGTTGATGATGTCATTCAAATGTAAGTATGGAAGGACGTCTTAGGAAAAGGCATTTTCACTAATTTTGAATTATCTGTACAACAGCTCCTCAAAAACTACGGGATCAATTAATTGACGGTCATCTGACCCTTTCCAAAAACTGTGCGAAAGATTTGTTTTTGACTCATGTTACATGAATAGACTTGTCAGTGTAGGACATTTTTTTCCTTAATTTCTTGGTCAAATTGTACCTAGCTTTCCAAGTGAGACACTGGAGGACCATTGTTACTTTTTTGTATGTTTGTTTGTTTCTTTTTGTTTTGTTTTAAGATACATTTGGGTGTAGGTGTGATAGGATATTGTTTTACCCAAACTTTTAAAGCGGTGCCGTCTTGTGCACAATAGGGCCCAGTTAAAGCGATATTTCAAGTAATTTTCCTCGTGTACTCATTCCTTAAGATGGTCGAGGTCTCGGCTTCGATCCCCGGTCACGGTAAATATTTTTTCCGACATTTGTCTTCCTTTGATTGGTAGAATATCGTAAACCTAAATGGGATAGACAGCCGGAGGCTGCAGGGGAAAGGATGTTGCTGTACTAATGGTGAGAGAAATAATGAATTATATTCCTGGTATCCATGGTTAAATAAACCCCGAAACAATCAGTCGATGTTTGTGAGTTTATACTGGCTCTTAAATAATGGCATGAGAAGATGGAGAAATTTACTTTGTACACTTATAACATCTTCTCCACTGAAATCATGGACCATGTTTTAAGCAAACTTTAACGGGTCATTACTATGGCGTGGAATGACAGGGATTATTTTAATTTGCAGTTTTAAAACGACATCTCCTTAACAGATAGGCTGCTTTTAAAGAAATTTTGCAGGGCAGTTTCTTGGGTAACACTGTATCAAATATTCCCAAACCTTTGATCTGCCCATTTAGTCGATGTTTTTTTCGGCTTTTTATCGTTTAAAGGGAGGTGTCGAAGTTTCTGAAACATAGATAAGAAAGGAATGTCTATCGCAACAAAAACAAATACGCTTAAACGGACGCTTAATACTTAATTTTGAGTCAGATATTGTCTTCGCGGTAATCTGATATGCTTAAAGTGGCCTTTTTTTTTGGTTATACAGGAAAAGTTCAGCGGAATCATGTTATTTTTAGATATCACGGAATTTAGTTGTCGATACCGCATGATACCATTTGCATTTAACCCAGTCAACTGAAGGTAACAAATTGACTAGCGAAACAATCAATGTCCTAAATTATGTCACATCAAATGGTTAGCGCAAAACCATGGTAAGTGTCTTTACTCGTATTAACGCTTATGACAGTTATGGACCTATTTCTACAGAATTGAAGACCAACTAGCGAACATAAGTCCTGATGATGTATTGATGACGTTGTTTGAGCAAATTTAAACACCGGTTATACGCACCACGTGAATGACCAAATAATCTTCGCAACTGTCTCGGCTTAATCTAAAAATAGATTAACAGCCTACGTAGGCTATTAGGGAAACGACATTGTTTATTCAGATAAACGACCTCTGATTTTCGCAAAACTACTTTTCACAATATTGTAATAAAATAGTATACGACATGGGGTTGGGATATTCAAAATCTGTGACATGAAAAAAACACATCGATGCCTACCTTTAACGGACTTATTATCCTTTGTTGCATGCTAGTAGCCTTACATTTTGTAACATAATGCAATTTAATATTGAAATGGATCGTATTGTTGGAGTTGACATGACCAGTGGAGTCAGAGGGTGGGGCCAGCGATCAGTCAATCATGAGTTGACAGTGCAGGACTTTTTCTGACTTTGATCTTTAGATGTCTTGTGCTTTCAGCCAGCTCGGTCTTTTTGGACCATAATTCCTGGATTTTTACATTCAGAACCCCACGTAAACTCGTTTCTGAAAGTTTTCATGGAAAACAGGTATTGCAAAGAAGACGTGTTGATCTTCTCAACTTCAACTTCTGGGCAAACTTTATCCCAAAAAATCTTCCTTTACTAACTCTTACTCAAAACTTGGCCATGAGATTCAGATTGTCCAAAAAGGTGTTATCTACAGTAATTTCTTTTAACGTACTCCTCTGTTTTTGGACAATACGTGGAAGTGACGTTCTTTAAAAGTAGTGGGTAGTAAATTAGGGCTTATTTTATTTCGAATTCCATAAGCGTCTCCTTTTGAACTGTCAGTAGCGCATCAGACTCCCAATATTCAATCATGGGGTGTCATGGGCTCGATCCCCGGTGGCGGCACATATACTTTCCGACATTTGCCTCTCAACAATAGGTGGACAATCGTAAACCTAAGTGGTAGCAGCTTGAGGCTAGGAAAGGATGTAATGGTAGTACTGGTACCAGACATAACAGGAATCCATTGCTTGGTGTTCCAGGCGCCACGATATGACTGAAAAATTGTTAAAAGTGGCGTTAAAGCACATTCAAACGAACAGACTCTCTTGGAACTATTTAACAATCCTTACAAGAGAAACAGCGAGTATCAATAAATGCTTTAACACATAGCAGTGTACGGTATTGATTTGAACTTATTTGAATAAGCTAGTCAAATAAAAATACAATAAATACCTTTTGTAAGCATAATTTGTAATAAAATTGATAACGTTGATTTCAATCTGGTCCAATTATACCAAATAGTTTTGTTTGAGATGGGTTGAAAGCCAAGTTTAACAGTATTTCAGTGTTATCGCGGCGTGAGCACTTAACCATAGATTCCTGGTACTTTTCACACCAGGACCACCACTACATCCTTTCCGTGCATCCAGCTACGCATCCTACTTCGATTTACGATCATCCACCCATCGGTGGGAGACAACCGTCGGAAAGGATAATTGCCGCGACTGGGAATTGAACCCGTGATCTCATGAGAGTCAGACGCGGTACAAATTGCACCATGGTCGTGGCCTTTCTTTAAAGGGTTACCGGTTTGTGCATGTCTGAGCGTAATTGGGATTCTATCAATTTTGTTAGATGCTTAATGTTAGAAAGTGCATAGAAAATAACATTGTATGAGATGTAGTATGAGGTAATCTGCACTTGATCATTCCATCATTGAGTAAGTAGCTAAATTTGAAAATGGAAAGCTAGTGAACAAAATGATCAAGGTTAATGTAGATACAGGTTGTCGTTTTTCTTTGTTGTGTAACCATCCGATATTACCAGATGAACATTTATTATTTGATGGGATACAGTTTGTTCTTTATCATTCAATGAAAAATAAACGTTCCTATAATCGACTGGCATTTGATATATGGTAATAAAATTGATAAATGTTGTTGGTGATGTTTTTTTTTACTGTTATAGGTACATATAATAATTTAAATGAGTCTATATTCGAGTAGTGATATGTTTATTTGTACAAGTGGGGATGGTATACATGCGCGAAAGGTAAACATTTGTCCACCATCGAGCACTGAGTCTTATGAACAAGTTTGTCAGATCGGTGACAATATGGAAGTAGTGTTATTCAAATGTAGTGACCGTGTCAAAAAGCAACGTAATTAATATTGTTTACAGACATTTTCGTATCTGTAAATGGTCCAAAAGTCGACGTACTTGCATACGGAGAAATGATCTGGTATATCAATGTTTAGTTATTAGACAAAATGCTTCGAGACTCAAGCATGTTCGAAGGATAGTACAAATAAAATGGGCTATATATGGCCTAGGGCAGAAACAGACCCGTTATTGACACATCTGTTGTGTCAGAAAACTTTATGCCCAAGCCTACCCACTGTAAGTATTTTTAATCAAATTGACAATAAAGGTCATCGTTTTTATTCTTTTATTCCTCCACTTGTCAAGATCATATTAATTAAAACATAAATACAAACAAAAACCAGCAAAATTAAATGATTAACTGAGAAATTGACAGACCGACCGTCGGACAAAAAGACACATAGGTCGAGATTGGTAGGCAGAGAGGAGAGAGAGAGAGAGCGAGAGAGAGAGAGAGACATCTATATACAACTATATGCAAAAAATGTATTAAATAATTACAGTCATTGCCAATAAGTGATAAATATCAACGGATGTCCAAAACACCGTAAAATAGCGTTCACTCGAGCTGTAACTACGGTCTAATGTCTACACCAACAACATTAACCTTAATATTTAGATACCATCACTTTGCGAAAGCTTGTCCGAAACGAAATGAATAGCATCGACCAATGGCTTTAAATTTGGTCGAATGACCACCAAAGGAATCATTACCTCAGCAAAATCTGACTGAATTAACGGCACAATGGTAGTCAATCGCAGAGTATGCTTCACGGTGCAAGACTGGTTCACAATAACGCAACCGTGTTCTGTGCAAAAACCATAGCACACTACGAAAGAATAATACAAAATTGGCTCCTAAAACATAATAGAAGTGTGAGTTTATACCAAATAATGCTGTAAGAAAGAAGGGAATGACATCATGAGAGAAAAGTAACCTAGTTTTATTTAGGAACTGCGTTTTAACAATAGTTAACCCGATCGCATTCAGTTAATATATGCTGGGTCACACTAAGCGGAATATCACTGACACCGCAACGTGAGCAGTTATGCTCAATGTGTGCCAGATAAAATATCAGTTCAGCGACAGATAAGCAAGCTTTCAATGTATGAGGATGGCATGAAGAGTAATTCCAAATAGACCTTGTGAATGTATGAAAATGTTGTTGTATCTGCTTATACATTCTAAATATATTTGTTGACGTTCTCATTTCCCATTCGCTGATAAAAAAAAGTTAGTTATTTTTCACAACTAAGTTTTTTTCGATATAGCTTTGCCGGGAAAATCAGTGGACTAAAATATTCCGACAAATATTGAGATCAATACTTATGCATTGAAATATCAACATCGGGAACACAACCAACATTAGACATACTAGAAAAATAGGCACAAAGACGAAGTAAACACTTTTCCTTCACGGCACAGCTTCTTTCCAAACGGCAGAGTTGTCCAAGAAAAGCAAGATTTTTTTCTCATGTAATTGAGACTCTATTGTTAGAGACTTTATAAGGCCGAGAACAACATTTGTACGAGACCTTATATTTAAACCTTGGATCTGCTTTAAACACAATTGATGTGATCTTTCCAGTGACAAACCCCTTCAGAAAGCAGCAGTAAAAGTTCTCAACCAAATAACGCTTTTGGTATAACTATAGACTCATAAATTTTAAAGGTAGGTATCAGTATTTTTTTCATGTCACAAATTCTAATTATTCTAATTCCCTCTTATACACTTTTAGAATACAATATTCTGAAAAGTAATTTTGCGCAAATAAAAGGTCGCTTATCAGAGAAAAACAGGGTATTTCCCTTATAGCCTGCGTAGACTTAGATTAACCCGAGACAGTTGCAACCAATAAAAGGACATTCACGTGGTGCGAATAACCGTTTGAATCTCGCATTTAGTGCGAATTACATCAAACCAACGTCAACGTTACGTCATCGTGGGCTATATTCGCTAGCCGATCTTAAATTCTATAAAGATTAGTCCAAAACTGTCGTAAGCATTATTACGAATATGAACGCTTACCGTAAGGTAGCATTAACCATTTGATTTAGAACGTTTATTGTTTCGCTAGTCAATTTGTTATCTTCGTTGACCTTGGGTCATATGCAAATGAGATCATGCGATGACGACAACCGAATTCCGTGAGATCTATAAATTACCTGGCATTCTGCTGAAACCTTCCTGTATAACCACAAAACAGCTACTTGAAACCTATAAGATCATCGTCAAGACAATATATAATTCAAGTTTAAATATTAAATGTTCGTTGGATCATGTCTTGGCAATTTTTCTAGTCTAGGTTTGAAAAACACCGATACCTCTCTTTAAGACTGGTCAGTGGATTTAATCTATTTCTTTATATAATCCATCTTTGATAAGTCCATAAAATGCACCTTTTAATTTTCTGTCTATCAGTGTCGTAGAATTAATAGCTTTCCTATAATTGTGATAGTAAATACCTAAATAATTCGGTATGTCAATATTTAGCTAGTCAACATGCCTCGAAACTCAAAAATGTTCAAAGGATAGAAATAAATTCACTATGTACAAATACAAGGGGCTATTGACAAATATATATGGTCTATGGCAGAAACTGACCTGTTATAAACACATCTATTGAATTTTAAATAGGAAAGGTATTATAATCACTTTGCAGTAACAGGTGGATATTTTTCTCTCTGTTGTTTCACAGAACTGGATACACAAGCCTACCAACTGTGAGTGATTTTATTCAAATGGACAATAATGGTCGTCGTGTTGTAATTCAATAGCTTGACACAAAGGCTTATCGCCTAAAGAATTTGACGCGTACGCGGCAGTAATATTAGGGAGTATTCCCCATGTCATATCATGATGAAGAAATCGGCCGCTGAATTCAAACGCGGAGGAGAAAGTCCTGAATATAAATTACTCATTGGAACATTGCTGCACTGGTAGGTACTCTACAGAGGGCAAATACCCACAATGATTTCCAAATGACTAAGGTTTTATGCTAGATGGATCCCAAAGCTTCTAATTGTTTACCGAAATGAGGTCGATGATACATGTTCGAGGAAAAACTTACCAAGTTTCAGCGGTATCCGAGGAAACTTCTAAACGTATATGGGTTCAAAACCTTTGATCAGGACACTGCTCTAGCACACAGGGCAACTGTCGCCATGATTGCTTTCAAGAGATGTGGTTTCCAACTGGTTGACCTTCCTCCACTTTCACCTGATTCAAGACCCTCTGACAAATACCTATTGCCAGATGAAAAAACCTTAGGCTAAGAAATGGCGGTCGCAATTTTAGTATTTTTGGCCGCCATTGTAGTATTGGTGATGAAGTATAAAAAGCTATTGACATATTTTTAGGGACTAAAATACTACCTTGATACCGTTGGACAAAACATGTTACTTGCAAGGTGACTCCGTTGAAATAATTAATGAAATATTAAGGTAAAACCGTTTTTCTTTGCCTTAGGCCATAGACTTTTTAATCACCCCTGGTAGGTTAGGGTGTGTATGAAATGATATCAAAAAGACATGGGCTCCCTTCGTCTGAAAAAAAACCCCACCTCAAATTATGATAAAAAGTTTATACATGTAGAGGCGTTTTAGAGAATATGAAATTATTATTAAAGATCGTGTTTTGGTTTACATATACGACTTTATCTGCAAAATATTTCAACACAAAAGGTCAACCGAGGAACTCCATATTGATAAGGGGTCGTGACATATAGGTGTGTGTGAGTATATTGTTTTCCCCTTTCGTTCTAAAATAGCATTATTTCCCTCTTATTGTTATGTCAATCACAATGCAATACTGCACAAGTTTTAATAATGAAGCAAATAAACATTTTCTTTACAATTAAATCCTCAAAACAATAAACAAGCACCGAAAACCATTTATAGCTTCGTTTCTTCGTTTACTTATCCAAGATTTTTCAACGGCACTAATGTGTCACCTGACGACGTCCGACTTGAATCTACGCTCACATGTTATAGGCTAATAAGTAAAATATTTTGTGCTCATTTACCTAAATATTACAAGCAATCGATTGACAGTTATTTGTTTTAACAACAAACTCACCAATGGTATGATTTTAAAGGTTTTTGTTTGTAAACAAGTAGAATTTAATCGACTGTGAAGGATATATCATTTATCAGATTTTCCATTCTATCTACCAACATTTATTTATCTATTTATATAAAACATAAGAATATCTCGATCAATATTGACCAATAGTGGCTGTCAGTAAAATATTCAATCGTCCCATCAAATCACTAGCTCAGACCAGAAGTAAGCTTTAATCTCCGACATTGGCTACTATTTCTGTTAAGCTATTTTGTTGGTTTGGTGACTTCAACGTCGTAACTACAGCTTATTCAAGCTATACGTTCAGGTCGCCAACCAACTGTTCTACTCTTTTGTTACAAGCTACTGGTCATTAATTTTGCAAAATAACGCCGTTTGAAATCGAAGCTGATCGGAGTTAATGGAAGGAGATAACGAAGTAAGTAGGTGGGCCGGCGAGTGGTCATTTTTGGGGATTTCTTTTTTATTGACCTTAACATTATAATTTTTTAGAAAAATATCAATAAAGATGAGTAATAAGGGTAACAATAGTAAGTATAGAAAGGTTGATATTATACAAGAGTTCTTATGTATATTTATAACATCGCACATTTTATATAATTGATATTCAATTGAGATATAAAAAACGAACTATGTATTAATAAGTTCAAAACGTTCTTCATATAATTTAAGGGAATGAGTTAACACTATGGACGGTTCGCTGTATTTTGTCCTGATACTGTACTGCCTTCCCTACCATAATGTCGTAGCGGACTACGAGTGTGTATGTAACTACAATGTCGAGAAAAGCGTTCTGCCCGCTGTGAGTATGATCAACTGGATAGGGTTTACTAGTAATACCTGTTTGCGACATTGTTTACTTTATATCACAGCATTTAGAGCACCTGATTTAAGGCTCTACTCTTTCTCTGACTAGTTCTATCACAGCATCCAGATCTAAGCTTCCATTTGCTTATACCGCAAAGCCGATTGTTACACTGTCGATAGACAATGGCCATGTCAAATTTCTTAAAGAATGTTTGCTGATTGGTGCTACATTGTACCTTCTAAGCAACTGCATCGATCCCGCAACATGTGCATTTAATAGGACAGATACTGATGTAATCGGGTAAAAGCTTCGCTTTGGAGTAGAACCACATAGATAATAACACAGTCGTAACTCAATTGACCAATCGCGGCAGTCAATCAAGCAATCAATCAACCAATCAAATAATTTATTCAGCCCGGACCTGGGCTTATCAACTCCAACATTGGACACAATTTTGTTTATTGGTTTGGCGACGTTTAGGTCACAAACCACCGATTTTACTTTTTTGTTACATGGCCATAAAGTTTGCAAAATAACACCGTTAAAAATCGAAACAGAACTTCCTGTCGGAGTTACTGGGCGGGGCATAGGGAGTCAATGGGCGGGGCAATCGATTGGTCAATTGGGGAAGTAAGAATACTAAATTGACGAGATTTTGAAAATTCGGGTTCAATATGTTTTAGTTGACGTTCTAGTTCCATTACCTGACTATCAAGGGTAAAGAGAAAAAAAAAAAGAAAGAAAAAAATCGTCAAAGACGTTCACTAATGACTGACGGATCGTGTGGCTATCATAGAGCTAATCGACCAATTTATTCATTCATTGACCCTTGTCTTGCTGATTTAAATTCTTGTTCAGAATTGCATGAAAATCACAGAGCGTACAACACTGGAAATACTAGTTGTTTGCCAGTACAAATTTTACAAATATGATTTCATAAACAATTCTGGTTTAACTGGACAAACAGGAGGTGTAGACTAGGGTCAGATTGCACATATATGCGGGCTGATCATTTTCTATAATTCCTACCAAAACAGGAATATTCCAGGTTCAGCAAGACATGGGTTAAGACCGTAAGTGATCTTTGATCTTCTTCATTATCCAACATATATGTAAATCATTTTAAATGGTCGGACGACTGAGACGTCTTATCTACAGCTTATTCTCCAATCAACCATGGATTTTATTTCTTTTTTTTTTCTTTATTTTTATTTATTTATTTATTTTTTGTTGTTGTTGTTGTTGTTGTTCTTGTAGTTTTTTGTTTTTTTATTGCATATTACTCAAATTGTTTTATATTATAGCCGGACTTGACATCACAACCTCTCGGCTATATGTATGAGTTCGACTGTAAACCAAGTGTCAAAGTACCCAATTTAGACGGAAGTGAATGGCAGGCTGTTGCGTTTGAAAACGGAGTAGGTATTAAGTCTACGTGTCCTTTGAATGTAATTGGTGAGTTTCAAGGTAACAATTAAACTCTGTAGTTGCGTAATCGCCATTGCGAAATCAATGAAAAATCAGTAAGAACTTATTGTTTAAAGACATTCGAAATTAAATGAAAGACACTTTTATTAAAACTGCGAATGGCATTTTTGTGCTATAACCCTTGTGTAAATACAATACAATACAAACATTTTAATTGCAATTAAACGTGTTATTTGCACATAGAGCAAAATACAAGTTACAAACAATACAAACGTCAACATGGTGAAGAGAAAAATAAGGTACATATTAGGCAATAAACCCGCAGATTATTATTTTTTTTCTTTTCAATAAATCGATAAAATCCTGATTTTTATTGATATACCGCGTTCCGCTAAACATGTTACGCCGTTTGCAATGACGTCATTACATGCATTGTGTGACGACATTTTCATAGTGACCGTAATTAATTATGAAATGCTTAGGCTGATTTAAATGCAGTGAATATGCATTGCGTGCATGTGGAACTGATGGATCGTTCGACATAGTAGTTTTACTGAGATTATAAAAATCAAAACTTTGTGAAATATGTTGTCAATAACGTAGAGATTGTTGGTTCGCGACCGAAACGTTGTCACTGCAGTTGGAGTAAACCGTTTTTACGACGTTTAAGTCACACAAATGTTTAACATTTATGTCGTAGTTCAAAGTTCAATTTCGGTCTACATGAAAAATTTGATTCGCCAATCAAATGTTTGATCGACGTATATAATTAGCCACTGAGCCATGCCTTTGCTCATAAAATTACATATTTTTTCAGCTTGGATATGTCTCAGTTGATCCAAATATTCAAGCACAGATTTGCCAAGGTTCTCCTTCAAGCTTCGATATTTGTAAGTTACCCATAAATTTATTCTCAATGAGTATTCTGACACAAAAGTCTGTATTCTTTTTTCCAATAGAAACCGTTTGCTTTTTGTCAAACAAGCCATAGTTAAATTTTTATTTAAGGATTTATAGGTATTATAGGTAATGTCGTGTTCAGCAAATTTTTGTCTATTATATGATGGTGGCTGAAATACCTTGTCGCGGGTCCCTTTCATTTTTCAACACAGCCGTTTATTCAACCTGATCATCACCCACTAACGGAATTGTGAAAAACAAATATTACGTGCAATTATGCGATTTGTCAAAACCTGTCAGTCAAACCGGTTATTCGGGTTTGTGTTTCTTGTAATCATACCCGAATGAAGCATACGGTTGCTTTTCTTTAATGGTTTTCGATAGATTGCCGAGATTTCTGGATACTGTATATTGTCACTCGATAATATATCCGAAACACTCATTGTTATCCCCCGCCGTTTCGGCGAAGGGGATATAGTAATGATCTCCGCCCGTCATTCCGTCATTCCGTCACTAAACTTGTCCGGAGCATATCTCTGAAAACATAATTGCTATCAACTTAAAACTTCATAGGTCGATAGTTCTCAATGAGAAGAAGTGCAGTGCACAAGAACCACAACGCTTGCTTACATAATTTTGGAGTTATTGCCCTTTGTTGTTTTAAAGACTAAGATTTTGTCCGGGGCATATCTCTGAAAGTATAATAGCTATTAACTTGAAACTGCACATGTGGATAGATCTCCTTGAGGAGAAGTGCAGTGTACAAGAACCAAAACTCTTGCTCGCATAATGTTTTTTGTATTTGCCCTTTGTTCTTTTAAAGACTTAGATTTTGTCCTGAGCATATCTCTGAAAGTACAATAGCTATTATCGAACTCATTGAGAAGAAGGCAGTGCACAAGAAGCCTAAATCTAGCATGCTTCAGTTTATTATCAAGCTTTTACGGCGGGGGATGGCCATGTCCAACATGGCTCTTGTTTTGGTACATTTAACCCTGTTGTCCTTGCGCTACTACACGTGACTTTAGTCATGATGACGTCACCAGATTGCCATATTAAACATGTGCCAAATAATGCGCTTTTCGAGATCTTCAATGAAACATTTTGTTGCTTTTTGCATTAAAGAAACGGGATAATCGTTTGTTTTTCGTGTTTAACGATATATCTTTAATTTCGTGGGTACCTAAAGCATATTTTCACTTGTGGCCACGCCACTCGTGAAAATATAGCTTTTGTTGTGCATTTAATAGAGGATACATCGATCTTACGCTGAAACTAACAATCGTTGTAGTAAGGATATTTGAGATACATTTGGCAAGTCAGTCAAATATTACCTTCTTGTTTGGGCAAAAATTATCAATAATGGTAACACATCGCGAAGTGTGCAGTCTGACTACGATTTGAGTATTTAAGCACTTGGCCGATTCTAGAGTTAAATGGTCAGTCTACCTCACTATGGCTTTAGTTTATTTTCGATTAACTTCTACATAGCTGTTGTTTTATATACCACTCGAGAGATTTTTTCCATCTCCCTGTTTTACAGTATATCAAAACTTACCTCGTAATATCAGCTTATATAGATTCCACTTCTCGAGATCTGATAAAATGTGATTGAACGATACCTGATACAGATGTTTATTTGTTTGCATGACTGTTAACGCCATTGTTACCAGTAATAAAGTCATATCGCGAAAGTTTGAGCACCTAACCAAGGATTCCGAGTATTTCTCACACCAAAACTATACCACTACATCCTTTCCGAGTCTTTAGCAGCACATTCCACTTAGTTTCGTTAAAGTAGTAAAATTCATCGACGACAAGGTAATCAGTTGAAAGCATCTACATAAAAACTCTATACAGAAAGATTAAGGTCATTGTTTAGAATCGTCCCTTGTATCACCATCATTTACGATGAAAAAAATCTAATTTTTCGTTATCGCTGAATCTTTAATCTTTCCTGTACATAGTTTCATAAAAACATGTTTACAACATTCATTATAATCAGTAACTACTACAACTACAACAACACAATCGACAACGCCTACAACTACAACGACAACTAAATTAATAACAACACCGATTCCAACCACTACTTCAACAACATCAAAACCTACAACTAAAATAATAACTCCGAATCCAACAACTTCAACTATAACATCAATGGCAACGAGTACCACAACTGAAGCTACCACACCGAAGCCAACAACCCTTACAACAACTCCTAAGGCAACAACCGCTACCACAACACTAAAACTGACATCAGCTACAACAACACCGAAAACGACAACAAGACCAACAACGAGAACCACAACACCGAAACCAACAACGAGAACCACAACACCGAATCCTACAACTAGACCAACAACAAGAACCACAACACCGAAACCAACAACGAGAACCACAACACCGAATCCTACAACGAGAACCACAACACCGAATCCTACAACTAAACCAACAACAAGAACCACAACACCGAAACCAACAACGAGAACCACAACACCGAATCTTACAACGAGAACCACAACACCGAATCCTACAACTAAAACCACTACACCAAAGCCAACAACTAAAACTACAACAGCAAAACCAATCACTTCACCATCGACAACCACCACACTAAAACCAACTACATCAACTCTGAAATTGACAACCAGAACAACTTTAATACCAACTACGGTCGACCCGATTCGAGGTATATCTCCGTAGATGCGTTTACTTTGATTGACACGCTGATAATAGCGATTTTAAAACTAAGTTAATATTGTATAAGCCATTCAATTTGAAAAAAAATGTCATTTAACTTCCTAAGTTTCCGTAGAAACATATGCGCTTAATTGACAAATTGTCCACTGACTTATTTGGCCCCGCCCATTGACTCCGACAGAAACGACATTATTTAAAAAAAATATGGCCAGTAGCATGTTACAAAAGCGTAGAATAGTTGGTTGGTGACCTAAAAGTCGTTTCTACAGCTTGAATAAGCTGTAATTACGACGTTTATGTCGCCAAACCATCAAAAATGATTAACCATAACGGCGACCAATGTTAGAGATCAAATTTCATGTCTGGTCTCAATGAATGATTTCATTGGTCGACTGATTATTTGATTGACCGCCGCGATTGGTCAATTTACCCTAAAACCACAAAACCGGTGTCTAGCGCCTTACGACAAGACATTATCGGTAGAAAAATAAAAATTTATCTATCTCCTGACAAATATTTTTACCAGTAAATTACTGACAAATATCGTCCTTTGGCCAGAAAAAATATCTTAAATACAGCTTATTCAAACTTATGAAAAATAATGAAGGATATCCCGACACATTTATTAGATGTAAAAACAAACGACAGACAGATGTGATCATTCTATCCCCTTTTAGTGAGTTTTAAAAAACTATTCCTTGTTTATTATTCGAATTTCAGAGACAGTTCATGTAAAAAGAGACGACTCTTAATTTGTTTATTTGAAGTAGGTTTTGACGCTGCTTTGAATATATGTCCAGTTATAGCACGGTTCACCTATCCATGAGCTTTATTGGTATCAGCGGTTCTAGGTTCGGGCTCTGAAATATCGTGCCATAAGATTTAACCGCTTTCACTAGAAACCAAACTTTGAAGAATGTATTTACAAGGTGTTAGGTATATAAATGACGATGTTATACTATCTATTTATATACCTTCAGTTCAAACTTTGTATTTTACAGGGAATACATTCTTGTGTCCATCCCAAGTGAAGGCAAACTCTAAAGCTGACAGAACTCCACTTGGTCAACATAAAACATCGTGTTACGAGCTTTTAATGACTTATAAATCCACTTGGAATAATTCCGAGTCAAAGTGTAAACAGAGAGGCGGTCATCTTGTTGATATAACCGATGCCGAGGAACAGAAATTCGTTACAAAGTTTCTGCTGAACTTTACTCCCAATCATGCAGTGTGGATTGGTTTAAATGACATGAAGTCTGAAGGAGCCTATACCTGGTCATCAGGTAAGATAACTCTGATTGACAAGTCACTGGCTACGCCCACGACACTCTGACAAGGATATATGTCCCAGTTGTCCAATAAAAAAGTCGCAATCATATTGTCGAGGTCATAAACTGAAGGAGCAAATCATCGTGGGGCCTGCAAAATATAGTAACTACAGCTTGAATAAAGTTATAGTCTCGACATTTATGGCCTACAAAGCAATAACTATACAATTGGCTCTGGACATCGGCATGATGTGACTTTCTTATATCTCGAATTTCTTTTAGCTCTTTCACCCATTCCGCTCTTATCTTCAATGCTCCAAATACATTAAATATTTTTAATGTAATTGACTTTGGGTTAAATTGCGAAACAGTTTTGTATAAACACCGTACTATGCATCTATATTTGTTTATTTGTATCTTGATTGGTTTCAAATTTCCTTATAAATCCCTTTTCCTTCTTCGATTGACAACACAGGATCAACAGTAGCATATTACAACTGGTATCCCGGGCATTCAAACCATTTTTTATCTCACGATGTCGAGGACTGTGTAGTAATCATTCCATACAAAAACGGTCAATGGGACGACCTACCATGCTTGAAATACTACGACAAGGCAGTTGCATATCCAGCCTTTTGTGAATATAGTGAGTAACAAAAACATCTTTTAATTCTACATCTATATGTCTTCAATGGGCAAACCGAGACGTTGGATAAAGCTTTAATTACGATCTTTTGGTCGCCTGATGACGCTGTACATATTTCATCAGCCGTGTCATATACCATGTTTATTTGTGAATAAATGTCTGGATATTTTCAGGCAACTTGATTAATATTTAATAGACTGCTGATAAGTCATCTTACGTTCCATTAACATCAACGATATCGATATCAAATCGGCATATGGCAGATATGGCAATCTCACCCCGCTCTTACGTTTTTGACATAATGCAAATAGCGCATTGAAAACAATGATAGTACATGTGGTTGAGACGTGTACTAATGTGTAAATGAACGTCATAACTAGCCGTTGATTGATTTGAACCGTTAGGTAGCCAATTAACCATTTTAGTTTTTGTCGTTTCATGTAACTGGTGATAAATTTTGAAAAATGACACCTTTAATATCTAAGTGGAATTTCGCATTGGAGCTCATTGGGCGTGGCCAGCGATCCCTAAATTTCATTTAGTGCCCACAGGTTCTTTCTTTCATGCATACTGATTTATGATACCTTTCGATCGCCTCTTGCCTCTTTAAATTATAAAACATATACTAATGCGTTTCTATTGAAATAAATATTTTGAGACATCTTCTTAGCAGTTTTGGCAATCAAAGTTATCGTACTCGAACAAAAGCACGATAGCGGAAAATTACAATTTTCCGACTCATCCAATAAAAGTGTTAAGCTATTTTTTTTTTTTTTTTGTACAAATCAATACGCAATATTAGTTTTAAAATCAGTTTCTCCAGCATTCGGAAGGGATCACATAGTGACGTAAGAGAAATTATTGTTACTCCTTGACAGAGAATATTTGATATATAAGAGAAGTTGCCTCTCTTAAAGTATGTTGAAAAAAAAATTATTAAAAAAATCAGTCTTTTGTTATAGAAAATTAAATAATACGTGTACGATAAGTAAATTCAGGCCGTTGGTGCGAACTAGACACTCGAGGGCCTCTTGTCTATGTGAAGCGAGAAGCGAGACTAACATGAAAAATACTATAAATAGTCAGCTATTTTTATATTATTACGCAAATTTGTACACTTGCATTTATGATTGTGAAAGTAATACAATGTAGTTCGTATTCTTATATGTTGTAATGTGTATATATTTTCAGAAATTCCCCGATGATATACAGAGACAAGTTGTGTTATTCAAATTGGTAAAAAAGATCGTATATAAATTATTTCAAAATAACCTAATCGCGAAATGTTTTCCTTTTCTAATATAATAAATGTTTCCTGTGGATTATCAAGATTTCTCGGTTGATTTTCACATGACAATGACTAATCGCTGGCCTCGCCCATGTACTTTATTGGCACGCCCATCGACTCCAACAGGAAGTCCGTCTTCGATTTTCTACGGCATTAGTTTGCAAAATTAATGGCAAGTAGCAAGTAACAAAAAATTAGAATAGTAAGTTGAAAAAGCTGTTGTTACGACGTTAAGTCGACAAAACAACAAACAGGTTAACAAAAATCAAAACTAATTTCTGGCCCTAATGAATGATTTCATTGGTCGACTGGTTATTTAAAAGACAGCCGCGATTGGTCAATTTAAGCGAAAGTCCGGTGAAGGTATCAAAATGTGAACTCATTGTTTGTAAGATTTAGCCTAGCTTTCGTTCATTTCGAACTACTCTAAAGTTTACTAAACGGGATCAAAGACACCCATATTATGTATTTTACGTGCGTAATGACAAGCTTTACGAGATTTTTTAGCAAATTTTCACAAATACCTCTCTCTTTTTTGCATAAACGAGAAAGAATAATCGTTTGTTCTCGTATAAAATCGTTTGGTGAATAACAAAAGTTATTTTTTCACGAGTACCCGAGCCCGGTCCACTCGTGAAAATAAAGGTTTTGTTGTTGACTTAGTTGTTATTGATTATTAGTAAGTGAAAGATAAATCGATCTTACACAGGAACAAACAATTGACCAATCGCTGGTCCCGCCCACTAACTCCTTTGGCCCTGCCCTTTGACTACGACAGGAAGTTCCGCTTCGATTTTAAACGTCATTATTTTGCATATATTTATGTCTAGCAGCAGGTAACAAGAAAGTAGAATGGTTGGTTTGCAATCTCGTCGTCGTGATTACCGCTTGAATGTACGATGCTTAGGTCGCCAACCAAATAGTTTACCTTTTATTATATGCTACTGTCTGTAAACTTTTCCAAATAACACCGTTTTAAACTTTTATAGATGGCCTTCGTATTTCAGTCCCCAATCAACTGGACTGGTGGATCAATTGCCTTGCTCAATGGCATCCGATATAGCAATTTGTCTGTAATCCACGATCGTATTTCAATCGCGATCAAAGGGAAATGAGCGCTCGCTGGCATTACCCAATGCCATCCAACAGGCTAGTTTGTCTATAATTCAAGATGACCTTCTTTTTCAGTCACCCGCGAAGGGAACTGATGAATTTCGGTCGATGTCCCATTTGTCTTTAATTGAAGATGGTATATTTTCAGTCGCCATCGAAGGGAACTGATGGATCGTTTTCAACGCTTACTGACATCCTACAGGGAGAAATTGGAGGGTCGCTTCTGTGAATAAAAATCAACTGACCAATCTATTTCATTTAGACTAGAAGTGACTAAATCGTCATAACTACAGTTTGTTCAAGCTAAATTTTTAGTGTTTAGGTCCCTAACCAATTAATTGGTTTTGTCTATGTACCCAACAACATGTACAGCTAAGAAGAATATAAAATTGATGCTCATTGCATTTCATTTAAATCGCTCCTCCAATGTTCCATTTATTTAATTCAAATGACTCCAAATAATCGTTCGAAACGTTCTGCATTTTCATTGCATTTCACGATTTCCTTTCCTTAGATAAAATCCAGTTGCATTTATAGGGAGTAAGAGTTAATCACATATGTACCGCTTTATTTTGTTCAAAGATTTTCCTTCCGTCCATGCCATTTAAAACCATTCATTTTGTATAAGTAACCCCCATCTACAGGATGCATATAAATCAAAGGGCTGAAAGTACTGAGAAAGTCTGATCTACTTGGTCAATGTATTTTGTTTATTAATTCTATTTACAAATCAGACTTAAAGTAAAACAGGTGGTTCAGACTAAGATCAAATTTCTCTTATGTGCTGATCTTAGGCTACACCTCCTGCTAAAGTAAAAATATTCCGGATTAATTATATCAAGGGTTAGCGGTGTTACAAAAAATGCCGTTTATAATGCAGCTAATGTGCCTCGTCGGAGATAAATGAGGGGGACTAGCCTTCCATCAACTGCTTAAAAAAGTCGAAACTACGGAGTGAATGGATTTATGATTAGTCAATCGACACGCAAATCGACAGTGGGTTCGCATCGTGGATTTAATAAAATCTACCATACACGATCGCAAAATCGAAAACCGACAGTTTTCTGGCCACGCCTCCATGGCAGTTTATTGGGGTTATTAATTACAACGTTTTTAAAAATATATGGTTTGGAATGTAATTCTAAATGCAAGGCGTTAACCCTTGTCATGCTGATCCCGGAATATTCCGGTTTGGGCAGGAGGTGTAGACTAAGATCAGACTGCACTTATGTGCAGGCTGATCTTTGTCTACACCTCCTCCTTTTACTTTTCCTGCCAGAGTTGCTTATGAAGTTGATTTCTAAAAACAAAGCTTTGATTTTTGAACAACAAGTTCTACCAGTGCTTTCAGTCCCTTGATTTGACAGCAATTCAGGGAGGTAATTTATACAGCATGACAAGGGTTAAACTACCAAAACGTCGTTAGTAAGCGAAGCTGTAATTACGACGATTCAGTCACGAAAGCGACAAAAATCCATGACAAAAATGTCGAAATCACTCCCAGTATAAAAAAAATAATAATAAATAAAATTTGAAAAAATGAGCTAATTAGTCAAACCAAGTTTTTTCTCTGTCAGCTTGATCATGGTCAAGATGAAATTGAAGACTCGCTGACCACTCTTACTCACCGAAGACGTCCACTATAGCGGCCAAATGGGATACCGTTTTTATTTCGAGAGGTCAACTATGTAAACAGGTACAAACTATGAGTTACAATCCGTATATACTTTCTTTTATTGAAAACAAAGTCCAGAGTTTTGAAGTAACAGAATTTCTAGATCATCGTACCTGAAAGTAGAATCGCATTATTCTTTGGAATTTATATATTTTCGTTCTTGATACTCGCTAGTTAGAGTTCTGAAATATTTTCTTCGTTTAATTCTCAAAAGGAAAATAGAGGGATAGACATAAACGACCAGAGAGAAGACAGGGAGAGAAGGAGACAGACCGACATAACTAGTGAAAGAAAAAAAGAGTGTGTGAACGAGTAAAATTAAAACAAGAGCTAGGGTTTGAATGAGTGAAATTGAAATATGAGAGACTGTATAAACGAGTGAAATTATAGAAATATGTGAAACAGAGTCTGAAGTAGTAAATTGAAATATGTGAGACAGTGTGTGAACGAGTGAAATTGAAATATGTGAAACTGAGTGTGAAGGAGTCAATTTGAAATGTGTTAGACAGTGTGTGAACGAGTGAAATTAAAGTGTGTGAGACAGTGTGCGAACGAGTGAAGTTGAAATATGTGAAACTGAGTGTGAAGAAGTCAATTTGAAATGTGTTAGACAGTGTGTGAACGAGTGAAATTGAAATATGTGAAACTGAGTGTGGAGGAGTCAATTTGAAATGTGTGAGACAGTGTGAACGAGTGAAATTAAAGTGCGTGAGACAGTGTGCGAACGAGTGAAGTTGAAATGTGTGAGACAGTGAACGAGTGAAATTGAAATGCGTGAGACATTGTGTGAATTAGTGAAATACAATGACAAAGACAATGTATGAACGAGTGAAATTAACGTGTTTGAGGACATATGTGAACCAGTGAAATTAAAACATACGAGACATTGTATGAACGAGTGGAAATAAAATGTGTGCGACAGTGTTAGAACGAGTGAAAATGAAATATATAAGACAGTGTGTGAACAAATGAAAATAAAATATGTGAGACTGTATGTGAACAAGTGAAAAATATGTCAGACAGTGTATGAACATTTGAAAATAAAATATGTGAGATAGTGTATGAACAAGTGAAATTCGAATGTGTTAGACAATTTGTGATTGAGTGAAATTCGAATGTATGAGACGGTGTGTGAGAGACAGTGAGGAAGAGACATATGGGCTTCAGGTAGAGAACGAACTGGAAAATTTCGAAAGGCAGTCGAACTTAGAAAAAAATTGTGAGTAGGTAAAAAGATACAAACTGTATTCGCAAAACGTTGGGTGTCGCTCCGAACAATCGACCGTTTCCCATCGCCCTCCTCTGTCTGGATTGAGAGCGACGCAGTCAGAAATATTATTAGGCTGACCTTGGTCCCAATTGGTATATTTCGATACCTTTCCTGTGTTTGAAAATAATAGCAATTTTGTTAGCTCATTCTTAAAACATTCCCACACAATCTCTCTATTTTTTTACACCCATTAGGATAGATTAGAACATACCGTAAATGAAAAAAATCAAAGTGCTGTCAGCACTGTAATCGCTCGCCACTGAAGAATTGAAAAATGTTGCTGTTGCCGTGACTTTTAACATTGTACATTTCTTTATAAAAAAAAAATGTTCGCTGTGAGTAACATATGTTTTAGGTCATCTTGAATTTATTCACAATCATATACGTAAAAAGTAGTTAGATACGTTTCTTGTAGGCTAGCACAATGCGAGTTAATCCTAGAAAAAAATTCTTAAGGCTAAATGCATATGGTGGAATACGATTGCTTTATCAGAATTTGTCAAATCAATCATTACTTTACCATACAATAAACAATCCATTGTTTTCAGCTCCAAGAGTGTCAATTTTGAAGATAGTATTGACCCGAGAATAATCAATATAAGGCATAAAGTCCACCACAATAGACTTTAAACTTGTCATCAGCAGATTTACATATATTCAAGGCGCCTTCATACCAGATGTGATCCTAGTATCTTTGAGTAATATTGAGCGTGTCTATCGGCTAAGTTTTAAATAGGCAGACATTTGTTAAACAATATGTCCCGACCTTTGGAGAGGGGATATGGAAGGAAGGAACTATCAATAGCTTTTTGATACCCCATCTGTATATTAATACAAACATTATCAGGGCCTTATGCAGTATTATATATCTACAGCTAAAATGTCGATTGGTAATTACAAAAGTTATCGAATCTCCCTCGTTATATATAATAAACGATAAAATATCTATTGTAATAAAACCGTACTGGACATTAAAACCGTAGTTAAGAGATTGTAGGTAGCACTGGGACAAAATTTGGATTTTACCTTTTCCATCGAGCTATTAGTTTACTGATTTTATTGTATATATTTGTCGGGAAAATATGTAAATAAAGAGAGAGAGAGAGAGAGAGATACAGACATAGAGGGAGAGAGACAGAGATAAATAGATAGGTATCTGTCTGTTTGTTTGAATAGGTAGATAGATAGATAGTTAGAGAGAGAGAGAGAAAGAGAGAGAGAGAGAGAGAGAGAGAGAGAGAGAGAGAGAGAGAGAGAGAGAGAGAGAGAGAGAGAGAGAGAGAGGTGTTACAATAAATTTGTTCAATTCCCTGTTTTCCCTCGATAATTTAACCCATTTCAACACAATGACGCTTTTGGACGCTTAAATTATCGTCTTAACTCCTTTCAATTTGGATCAGTGTAAAATTTTCCCGTCTGGTAATGGGTTAAGTCGCATCAGTTTTGAGCAAATATAGAACTAGTTAAATTCTGTTTGAACTCATTCGTCAGACAACAACTGCAGCTACACGTTCTAATTTACCACTATCATTTTGCACCGGTTTGTTACAAAATGCTCCGCCTGCTATATGTCTCAGGTGTTCGAAGGTCACGAACAGTTACTAGTCCCATGGTTACGCGCATTAAAACAGATTATCCAATCAAAGCGTTCTTTATGTTTAGCTTATAAGGGGGTTTTCTGGACACCCAATTTTCTTTTACTCAACGATGGAAATTTATTTACTTGTAATTACAGTAATTCAACGTAACTTTTAAGGAAAGGAATCTAGTGTTTAAAGCATTATGACATGCCCTGAAAAAGATATTCAAGACTCAACATTCAAAGTAATTCATATGCTCCTTTACTTACAGCTACTCGAACTGCCCTTGATATTCAATACTCTATGCGTCCAGTTGAGTAAAAGAAAGAAATGGGAAATAGGGTCACCAACTCAATATCGGAAACTCGGACATTAATCGAAATTAATCGACATTAATTAAAATGGTTGCAACAATCAATTTTTTCATTTCCAACATTTTTCTACCTAGAAAGATAAATCATTTTGAAATTTTCGTCTACAACTTCTGTCAAGTCTGAATGTTTTAAACTCCACTGTGTATAGGCTGTTGTCATTGCGATGAGTCTGTCTTACTTTTCGTAAACCCGTATTCCCCCTGATATATTCTTTAATTCGACTACTCGGGCAATTAACAAAATCATTACAGAAATGTTCCTCCGATAACCCTCCTTGAAATATTTTCCAGAAATTATAATTAGTTCACGATAATTCCTTCGGCGTTCGGTTTTTCACTTCAGTCTCTTTTGGCTGTTTAAACAATGTCTCTTCTTGATCTACCGGTCTAATTTTGACCATAGTTAACAAAAATGTTCAAGTTTCCCCTCTCAAAAAATGTACATGAACCTCGATTTTTCTATAAACATGGGCACAACAGGCATTTCTTTTTGTATGGATTCCTTTTACGACACCTATTCTGAAGAATTCGGTCTGTTTATACCAACATTTACATCAATGTTCTTTATGTGACCTCCTTATTATTTTTTTACTTTGAATTCTTTAGACAAAAATTTCCTCTATAAGTACTATACAATTGTGGACAAAACTTGAGAAGAAAGTTCCTTCGATAACCATTCTGAAAAGGGATTTTGTATATTTTGATTGTGCCTAAACTAATGGCGTTACAGGGCTGCAACAGAGTTTATTTGACTATCTTCATGTTTTCAAAATCGCATCAGTAAGTTTGGTTAATCTTGAGTGAGATTTGCGATCATTGCTAACTCCAATTTGGCGGTCCAGGCCCTTATTAACCTCTTGGTACTATTGTTATAACTCTGCAGATGAACTAGAGCTGTAGTAACGCTTTTTCCTGATTGTAAAAATCACGTCAATAGGTCTGTAATATCACCATTTGACAATCGAGGTTATTTGATTTGCAACATTTTTGAACTACCTGCATATAGAATTCACAATTTGACTGCAATAATATGGATCACGTTATTAAAGTGACATCAAGTTCATGTCCAGAAAAAACAATTTAATAAACTCATCATCCTAAACGGATCACATCTTTGTAGCTTGGGATTTAATCTGTTTATAAATGGTTTGTTAGTACATTACGTATGTCATGACATTTTTTAAATAAGACTTAAACAAATAGCATTTGAGATAAAGAGATCTTTTCTTTTGGATAATCGCCATTACAGATTTTGTCGAATTGTAAAGTTTTATTGATGGAACATATAAATATCCAGCTATATTTTCCTCGTTGATTTCTTTAAAACCCAGAAACTAACCAAGAAAGGGATAATGAAACGCATTTCATTCATTATTTATTGTGGTAGCAATTAGATTTAAGAACTAGAAATTTCATATAACAATATTATAGTGAGTGGGAGACTTCAAAAGAATAAAACGTCTCTTTAATAGATTTTTATGAAAGTTTGATACAGAAAACTATCGGCTTTTCCAATGCTTTCATATGTTACGCTTAATTGACAGATCGTAAACTTCAATAAAAAAGAAAGTCGTTTTGACAATTCAAATCAATCATTTAGACCTGAAGTAAACTTTGAACTCTGTCATTTATGTTAAGTATATTTGCTGATTGTGCGACTTAAATGTCGGAAGTACAACTTATTCAAAACGTAGTTATATATACAAGGTTCGGGTCGCCAACCAACCAGTTTACAATGTAAGTACTACTGACTGAAACTTTTGTAAAACAGAACGAAAACAAAACACACATACACAAAAAATAAGCCGTTTAACATTACATTCGATATTCATTTTGGAGTATCAGACTCCCAATCTTCAATCATGGGATTTCGTAGGTTCTATCCCTCGGGGGCGGAACATTTCCTTTCGGAGACTTGTCTCTCACCAATGGGTGGATATTCGTAAACCTCAGTGAGATAGCAGCTGGAGGCTAGGAAAGGATGTAATGGTAGTACTGGCGTGATATATACCAGGAATCAATTATTAGGTGCTCCAGTCGCCGCTATATGATTGAAAAAATGTTAAAAGCGGCGTTAAACTCGATTCAATCAAAAATCCTTTTGGAGTTAATCGGTCCGTCTTATTCTTTAAACCCATTCCTACATAATCCCGCTTTTGAACGCCCCAAAGAAAAATGGTTTCAAAAAACATTGTGGAAAATGAAGACATTTCTTCTTACAAAGCAATTTCTTCATTATTTACTATGGTTTCTACCCTGAAAGGCAACAACTTTTTTAAAAATTTCATCAACTTGACATTCAGGTCTACAATTTCCTTCAACTTGGGCCATGCACTCTAGAGATTTGTCGTCTGGAAATGGGTTCGTTATAGTTTACCTGAAGACCATCCAAATTTATCGTTATTCATATGGTCATTGATACCAATGAAAATTTTTCCGTGGTAGTTTTTACTTCCGATAAAGTGCTGTATGAATGTTTGCTCTTGTTGGTCCAAGATGTCGATCACGTGTCCATAATAACTACGACAAAGGCCAATGAGATCAAGAAAATTCCGTCTATCGCTGGTGTCAAGCGCGTAACACTTGCCACGAAACTGTGTAACCCAGTGGTTTGGAGAAGCTTTCGCCCAAATTTGTAACTGCAAGGAACATCTTGATATGCCTAGAAGATATTGCAAATTCATTTAGATGGTTATCTCGATGGATTATGGTACATTGCGTATACAAGCTAATTTATTTCCAGAAAATCCACTGTTGGCGAATTTATCCGACTATAATAGAAAATCGTTCTCGTATATGTGTGTGACAGGTTGTCGTTTGTCTTGAAAACGATCAGAATTTGATTTTATATTGAAAACAGGGCTTTCCGGAGAGATGTTGATTGTCTTTGAAAACATCTTCAACCCTTTCCCGTGTAACCCCTGGTATTTACGTCCTTATGATATATTACTTGAGAAAACATTGTTGAAAAAGAAATAAATGCTTGTATTAAGCTACTTCTTCTTATTCCACAATAATTTCAATAAAAAAATGAATACTTTTTTAATTGTACTTACTTTATAATGCAGTCTGCTTAACCCCTGTGGTTTCGGACAAGTCTAAAATTTTGAAAAACAGTAAAGGGCTAAATAACCCATGGTCAAGACAAAATTTTAGGACAAAAACTATCAGCAAATTAGTGATTGCCGAACCGCCGCTGGCAATCGAAAAATCTATGAACAAATCAAATGATTCATTTAGACCTAATGAGAACTTTTAACTCGACATTTGAATGAAGCAAAGATGTTGACGCCTTTAGTGAACTAAATGTAGTAATCGCAGCATATTCAAGCTGTAGTTACGACATCTAGGTCACAATCCAGGTTGCTCGCAGTACTTTGGCCGTGGCATAAAGAGAATCAGTCTAGTACTGGTCATTTAGCCTATACACGAATAAATATCCTACGTTTTCATGTTACCGAAATGTCTTTCAAAGCATTTCAGAAGAACGTCACAAAAGGTCTAATCGAAATTATTACAAAATCAAATTCAACAGAAACCTCTGTATATACCCTTTAGTCCTACTTCATTCCAGTGGTTGTCTAATCAATTTTATAACAAAACGCGTGTATGATTTTAATAAAATCATTTTAAACTATACCGCCATGCTGAGTCAATGGTCCAGGAACCGGCGGTGCACCTATAAACGGAAGTGATCCGGGAATTGTATCTGGAAAAAAGATATACTTCGATCAGTAACTCAAACGAAGTAATTTGGTCCCTTTTCACTTAATCAACATACTTAAAGTACTGAAGTTCCAAACCTTTTTGCTTAATTCAATAACTTTTTCTAAGAATGGTTCATTGTTTTATTATACACCTAGAAAAGATGTAGATTAAATTTGGCTATCTAATACAACTCGACAGAATAAAAATCCGTATTCGTCGTGTACCAAAAAAAAAAACGTATTCGTTGAGTACCGTTTAACACGGACTACTTTTTTGTGTATTGACGCTCGTATTTTTCGGAAAGCTGGTTATTTCTTAATCATTCAAGAGAATTTTCTGAATATCATGTACTAAAAGGTATATAATAAAAGGAGTATTACAACAGAGTGATTTTCTATTTGTTGTATCTACAAACTATTCTCTAACACGATAACAATGAATTTGTGTTGGTCTTTTTATGTAAATGTCTGATCGTTTCTACAGTTTTGTACTCGTGGGATGGGAATTAACGTCTGCTCTATCAAGACATAGGTTATATTACAACAGTGTATTTTTCTATTTGTTGTTATCGCGTTCGAGAATCGTGTGTAGGTATTTTTTAATGGATGAGACCGACCTACTCTTGTTCTTGCGCAGATGCTGCGCGAACGACAAGGGAAGACAGACCTGCCAACTATAGTAGTCAAATTTTATTGTTTGGCATTAAAAATTATATCCAAGGCTTTACTACAGTTTTATTGAACAAAAACTAAGCAAGACAATGGTACAGGCGCAAATTGGTCCTATTCCTATTCCTAAGAGTGCATTTGCTATAATTTATAGATAATTTTGCAAATGCGTTCTCTAGAAATGATGAAATAAGCTAAAGTGGGTGCCGAATACTATCACCAAATAACCTATCCATATTTGGTAATTATAACCCATTTCAAAAAGGCAAATCAGCAAGGGGGTGGCTACACGTTTAAGTTTCAATTTATTTTTACAAAATACCTTTTTTCTAAAAATTCAATTTTTTGTTTGTAATAGATATTTGTTAAATGAATTATGATACGTTCTTGTTTTGAGTGCGGCCCTTCGTATGACTTTTTTACAAGAGATGTTATACAGTATAGAATTCTGAAAGTACACATATTTAAGAATTGGGTTTAGAAAACTACGAAAGTTCGGGTCTTAGCCATACTTTCTCTCCCCACCCCAGTGAAACGGATATTTTTTTTTCTGCACGTTCTTGGTTATTTGGCTTAACATGTTATACAGTTCGATTAACAAAATTATCATCTCCGTTATCAAATACAAGTAGCTAAAATATGCTTAACCATATTCACAAACTGTCGCGTGTAATTGTTCGCAACTAGTTGTTTCCCATAAGCCGTTATTGTCCGGGTTCATCACGGTACAGTCATATTCGTTATGCTGCGTTGTGTTTGGCTCTCCTGGACTCCAGTTTGTATACGTTGAAACCAAACCTGATAGTATTTCAAAAGGTAATGAATCAATATCGTAGTGTTGTGAGTTTAACAAAACTGTCGATTCGCTAAAAAGTAATTGCGATACATCGGACACCAACGAAGAATTCGATTTAACAAATACAAATATATTGGGAAAATATTAATAAATATGTCAATAAAAAGGAAGTGATTCAATTTGTATTTTGAAAAAAGGAGCTCTTTGTTTGATTGCCAATAAAATGAAAATGAATTAATAAAATGGGTGAAAGCTAATTAGGTTTAGTTGTATAAAAAGATATAAATATAATCGCAATCATGGTTATGTTCTTGAAAATGTCTAGCAAATCAGATTCCGGTGTGAAGAATAGTTAACCTCAATATATACATATCCATTTTTGTAAAACTAATTCCGGTTTTGCTTGTGCATGATCTGATCTGCTGTATTCAAATATTTTGTTTCCGGGTTGTATTTTTTCGCATTGCCTGTCACGAATAGATTAAAGCGGCTCTTGCAAAGATTATAAAAGAACAATATTGTATATCAAATTTGAAATTTCTATCTGTAATGCTTTCAAATATCTGTGAGACGGTGATTGAAGGTAGGTATTGATGTTTTCTTCACGTCACAGATTTTAAATATTCTTATTCCCTTTCATACACTATTTGAATACAATATCCTGAAAAGTAGTTTTGCGAAAATCAAAGCTCGCTTATCGGAGAAAAACAGGGTATTTCCCTAATAGCCTACGTGGGCTATTAATCTATTTATAGATTAACCCGAGGCAGTTGCAAACAATAAGGGGTCATTCACGTGGTGCTAATAACCGTTGTAATCTCACATTTAGCTTGAATTACAGCAAACCAACGTCATCGTTACGTCATCAAGAGTTATGTTCGCTAGCCGGTCTTTAATTATATAAAGATTAGTTCAAAACTATCGTAAGCGTTATTACGGATATAAATACTCACCGTAGTTTAGCGCTAACCTTTTGATGTAATATGATTTAGGATGTTGATTGTTTCGCTAAGTCAATTTGTTATCTTATGTTAATTTTGGGTCATATGCAAATGAGGTCATACGATGACGACAATCGAATTCTGAGAAAACTATAAATAACCTGGAATTCCGCTGAACCTCTTCTTTATAACCACAAAAAGCCATCGACATTACCCGAAGACTAACGACATCATCCGATTTATTCCTACGTTTTAAAGTAGAGCATAGAGAATATATCATATTGATTGACATTATAGTGAATTTACTAGATTTAACACAAAGAAAGAAAGTTAAAGATAATATTCTATATCAATTTTTCATAAAAAATATATCTAAGAGCCGCTTTAAGAGTCCTAGCCACTTTATTTTTGAACAAATAAAAGCCCGCGTGTGTTATCTTGAATGTTTCCTTACTATACTAATAGTTTAACCCATTCCAACACAAGAAAATTTTAGACTGGTCCAAATTCAAAGAAGCTGCAGACGACAATTTCAAGTTGATGGAATTTTAATTTTTTTCGTCTTTTGGGATAGAAAATATTGTGGATAATGAAGAAATTGCTTGTGACAAGCAATTTCTTCATTGTCCACAATGTTTTCCAAAGCTTTGTTCTTGTGGGGCGTAAAAAGGAGGGCTTGAGTTGGAATGGGTTAAGGCTTCTTTTTATATAGGATTGATTGAATTTCACGTAGTTGGTTGGTTGAATGGTGTTTTACGCCGTTTTCAACATTCTTTCAGCTATATCGGGGCGGCTGGAGCACCTAACAATGGAATCCTGGTATTTCTCACACCAGTACTACCATTACATCCTTTCCTAGCCTCCAGCTGCTATCCCACATAGGTCTACGATTATCGACGCATTGGTGAGAGACAAAAAGTCGGAAAGGATGAGTGCCGCCGTCGGGGATCGAACCCGGGACCTCTAGATTGACAGTCCGACGTGCTACATAGTAAAATGAGATAATAAAATACAAACCTGAGGACCATCTGAAATGTTCTTCCTTTATAAAGTCGGTGAATCCTATAAGAAATTTCTTGTGGTAGTTCTTACTACGGATGAAGTTGTATATAAAGTTCTGCTCATGGCGATCTCCTATGTCCACTACGCTTCCAAGATATCTTCTACATAAACCCATCTGGTTTGCGAGGTTGCTTTTAGTACTAGTATCGAAGCCGTAACATTTGTTACGGAACTGAGTTATCCAATGATCAGGAGAGAGTGATGCCCAATTTTGAAGTTGATGGGGACATAACGATAAGTCTGAAAAGAGACTGTGATCCAAGAAATATTGAATGGGAAAATGCAATCTTGTTAAAGGTTAAAAGATGAGTAAGACTTTTTCGGGAAAAAGAGTAACACCCCTTTCATAGGTTTTAAGATACTCGATTCTATTTTAGCAATCTGTTTTGATATGTACGTACATTTAGAATTCTCAAAATTGAATTACGCAATAAACAAAAACAATTATAAACAGTTGCATTTGGCAACCCAAAGAAATAATTTACAACAAAAATTCCTGCAAGAAAACATGAATTGTTTTTGAAAAACATGCACACTTCCTCTAAGTTATGAAATGTAGAAAAAAAACATATGACAAAGTACTTTAACTACAAACGTCAATCTACAAACTAACACATTAATGATACAAACATATTTCGAAAGAAATCATCGCGCGTATCATTTTATACTACTTTAACAAACAGTTAATAAAAAGGGGAAAAAATCAAAATGAAAAATAAATTGTACAAAAATTATTAAGCCAAAGAAGTAATCACATTCAACGATGAAATGTTAAATGCATGTTCATTAGAATATATCATTCCACAATGAATGATAAAATAACATCGATATTGGTAATGTTGCCAAAACTTAAATACTCGTCTATAAACCTTTTGTCTGGGTATATATTATATAAGTTATACTATAACACAAAAACATATACATCCTATGATTAGTAAAGCAATCCTTCAATAAGCGACCAAACTGTGGTACATGTAGCTTTTCCAAGCTGTATATATGATATGTTGGTCACCTACTGCCGATTATTTTTAGATATGGAAAAAGCTCCAATCCATCAATGTTTAGGATACTTGTCTAGCTTTTTCGAAATTTACATTATCTCTTGGTGAATGTTGTTATTGTTGTTATAGTCCCACTTTTTCTTTATCAATTTTTACTTTGTTGATAAGGAAAATCTGTATATTATGTACATGTTAGGGAAATTAGAATCATAAAAGCAAAACAAGAAAATGCTAAAGAGAAAGTGTACTCGATCAACTAGAGACATGTTATCTATAAATTATCTTAATATAGTTGAAAAGTAAAAAACAGAACATTCAAATTAACAAGTTTGAAAACATTTGATTTTTTTCTTAACTCTTTCTCGCATATTTTAGCGTTAAAGCCATATCTTCCCTCCGTTGAAGGAAAAACAGTTAAATAATCTAAGATGTATTTGGTGACTAAAATAAACAAGAGCCTAATCAATATTGATATATAGAAAGTGGGTATGAGTAAATGTCTATGGAAAGAGTATCATGTTTTTCTGACCGATTTCAACTCTTGTTTGTTTACATTTTTGCAAAGAGTCGAATGCACCCGATTCTCAACCGGAAACGCTCGCCTTATCTTCGGCATTGGCAGTTATATCCACATGTGCTGATTAGTAAACTTTACAGACAACTTAGTTAATCTCCGTGACCTAACTAGCTGTTTGAATGGCTAGCGAAAGTTAAACGGAGGTATCGATGTTTGTGAAACCTAGATAAGAAGAATTACCAAGTGCCGAAAAATAGACTTAAATGAACATTTAATACTTTAAGTTAGGTGAGGTATTGGCTTAGTGGTTAACTAATAGACCTAAAGTGGCTTTTTCTGGTTATATCGGGAAGGTTAGCGGAATTCCAGGTTTTTTTAGATATCACGGAATTCGGCTGTCGACATCGGATGACCTCATTTGCATATAACTCAGTCACAAATTTACTAGCGAAATAGCCCACGTCCTAAATCATGTCACATGAAAGGACTTACCTTTACAGACCGGCTAGCGAACATTACTCCTGATGACGTTGGTTTGATGTAATTTGAGCTAAATGCAAGGTTCTAACGGTTATTCGCGCCAAAAGAATGCCCTATAATCTTCGTAAATATCTCGGATTAATCTAAAAATAGATTAATAGCCTACATAGGCTATAAGGAAAATACCCTGCTTTTTCTGTTAAGGGACCTCATATTTTTGCAAAACTACTTTCGGCATATTGTTTTCAAATAGTTTATAAGAGGAAATAAAAATAATTCAAATCTGTGACATGAAAAAAACATCGATACCTACCTTTAAAACGCTATCTCTGACGTCAAAACTTTATTCAAAATTTAAAATACGGAAACTTTTTTCATGAATTGTTGACATACTACCTAAAACTATTCAGATCTCATTATTTTATCGCCATATTTATCTATGCTCTAAGGCATCGAGTTCGCTTTTCTTTTTAATTTTGTTGTGTATTATAGGGTAAGATATGGCTTTAAACAACCCGGAAAATAGAAGAAATATGCATTGTACGATGATGTTATGAACCCAACTCAAAGATCTTATGGTGGTTGGGTGTGCAAAATGTAGTAGTAGTTACCACATTTTGCACGCCCTACAACGATAAACATCTATGGAATCAGTGTTTCCACTAGTCCTGATATCATATTACCAGTAATATGATAATTACAGGGATTTTTTACAAAGCATTTATATGAATTATTTAAATTTCAAATCAATATAGACTCTCTTATTTGACCCTTGATGTATCACAATAGTTTTTTGATTTGTTTGTTTAAATGGCCGTGAAAGCCACTTTTAACAGTCATGTCCCAGTTGCTGGAGCACGAAACCATGGATAGCTACTATTTCCCACACCAATACTAGCACAACATTATTTCCGAGCTTCCAGCTGCTCATTCAACATAGGTTTACGATTGTCCATCCAATGGTGGCACACAACTGTTGGGAAGCATATTTGCCGCGACAGGGAATCGGAACTGTGACACCTAGATTGAAAACCGAGGTGCAGCCAGCTATGTCCTAGGCAAGTAAATTAAGACAAACACACTATCTTCATTAAAAGGACAAGCTGATGATCTTTTTAAAATAAGCCCCTGTATTATTGATAGATGGCCAAAATTCTGGCAAGAGAGAAATAATTTAGATACGTTTGAATTATAATGTCAATAATGAAATAATCAATATGATTACAATGTATCACAAAATCCCAATGAGCATATTAGACTTAGTCCACAGTAAACGGGCCCTTCGTAAAGATGACATCCGGACTAAAGTAAAAATGTACTTGAATGATAACAATCTGATACGATTTATATGAAATAATATATAGTACATCCACTGTAACAATTATACTTAAAGAAATATTGTACTTTGTTCAAGACAATGAAATATATGTTGTAAGTTCAAAATGCTGGCTGTAACAACTTTTATGATTCAACCCCTCTGCGCAACATCTCTATGTAAATGCGTTGGTGTTGGTTTTCATTTATGCATCAGGAAATGCCCTAGTTTCTACATCATAAGTCCACATAGTTTCAGATGCGCACTTTTCAAGATGCAAAATAATATTTACAAAATACATTCCACCAAACACTAATTTAGTTCGAGATTTCAGTAAAGTTTCTACATCATGAGTCCACATAGTTTCAGATGTGCACTTTTCAAGATGCAAAATAATGTATACAAAATACATTTCACTAAACACTAAATTTAGTTCGAAATTTCAGTATTCTTAATTCAGGTTACATTTTGAGATAATGAAAGCGTTATCTGCAACTATGTACTTAAAAGAAAGGTTAAATGCTTGACCCTAAGCCAAAACGTAATTTAAACGGTCAAAAGTTCAGTACTGTTTATGCGTACAACTCAAATCATCAAAAAGAAAAAAAAATTCTTCCAGCCTTCATAAAACCAAATAGGCCTTTTTTATTTGTTCCTCTGATACGGACTTTTGTATAGCTTAAAATTTAAGACGTGTTTTTTCCTGCAAGCTCACATAGTGATCCTCAGTATCCTTCATCGCTCGTGAATAACTACAATTGTCGATAGCCCATCTTCCTGGACCAAAATTTGTTTAGCTTATCCACTTCAAAGATCTTGAGTGGGAAAAAAAATTGGAAAACTTTTGCAATATGATTTTGAAAAGTACAGAAAAAATTTCCAGTCAAAAATAGCACTGTTTTTGGTATGTAGAACCTGTACATGGTCCTCTACCAAATTGCTTAATTTGATAACCTGATGTTCCCTTTAAAAAGGAGCAGAGTCACAGGAGTAAGTCCCATATAAAATCGAAAATCATGATTTAAACGAAGGTTTGACGTGTTTTTTTGTGTGTGTGCTTTTCAAGAGTTTTGAACATGTTCAAATCAATTGTTTCCACATCATCAAACATAAACCTTAGAAGTAAAACTCTGACCAAGCTTTTATATATACCATGAAAAGAGTTATATGAATATTTCTACATACTGGGCATAGGATCTTTATTGTCGAATAAACAGGTAGAAATGGTTTTTTTACTTGAAATAACACGATATGAATTCGTTTTCCATTTATTCATATAAACTTCCTTTCCGTTTTATGAATAATAAATATAGTTTCACCTTTAAGTTAGCTTATGTGAGCTTGCAGTACTACTTGTTGTTATCTAACAGCGTAGTCTGCCTGTAGTCTTGTATTGTGGGTATTTATTACTTTTAAGATCATACCGTCGTAGTGTTAATAATTAAAAAACAATTTGAAATAAGATCAGATGTAGGGTCAAGTCCACAGGTTTTACTTGACGACACATAGAAACGCTTTATTTCAGCTAGAACATCTTCAGTATTAATGTTTACAAATATCATTAAAGTAATAGCTGATTTCTACCCAGATGTGTCAGCTTCCTGCGTGATCATAATAGACGAATTGCTTTTTTATCTGTAAGTCAAGGGGTTATGACACGACTGTCTAAAGGTTTCGTTTGTTTGCTTTCTTCTAAGCTCGCGATTCTGAACGGTTTCTATTGTTCTTACACGTACACACCAGGAACATTGAAAGAAGTTAATATGAACATGTATACGTGTCTAAAATAACGGGTATATCATAGCAGTGGACGGACTAAAGAATGAAGATCATTTTAACTTCATATACAGACGATTTTTGTCTTATCTCTGTAATCACTATTAAAATTCACCAAGGTTAATCAAAAATCATTCTGGTCAATAAAGTGGTTCATATACAAACACTTATTTTATATATGCTATCGTCCATATTTAGACTCGTATACTTCGTAAGTTTTGCTTGCTAAGCGAATTATAAGAAAAATAGATTAATGAGCGTTCTTTAAGGAAGATAGAAATTAGCATATTTTTTCCTGGTGTCATAAGTAATGTATTTATTACAAACCTAGCTGATTGTGAAACAAGAGGCCCATGAGGGCCTGAGACGCTCTACTGGTTATCAAGTGTTCCATTAAAGAAATCTGATATATAAGGAAGTTAATTACTCAAAGAAGAATGCATAAAGAAAAAAAAACTTATCCCCCTTTATTTTTTTGAACAACAATCCTCAAGGCCCCTTTTCCCGTGTTTCATGACGGATCCACTCCATTTCGAACAGAAAGTTACCTTATGACCCTAAAATCATCATGTGAAATCTTCATCAGAGTCTGACAATAATTGTGGACTTTATCACATAAACAGGATTTTTTTTAATGAAAACCAATAAGCCCCCCGTTCCTGCGTTTTCTGAGGGATCAATTTCAATTCAAAAGGAATTTTCCTTAAAACCCTACAATTGTCCTGTGAAATTTAAAAGACAATTTGATAATGACCATGATCTTCATCACATACACAAGAATGTTTTGAATGATAATCTGTAAGGCCCCTTTTCATGTGTTTCGAATGCCACAATTATTCCATGCATCTTTGAAGAGAACCCGATAAAACTGTTGACTTTATTGTGTTAACAAAGACATTAAAGTCAAGTTCTCATAAGGCCCCTTTTCCCGTGATATTTTACTGTTGGTTTTATCATTCTGTGAAAGTTTAAATTGAATCCGATGAAATATTGGGACTTCGTTATGTTTACTAGAATATTTAAAAAAAAATCATATGGCCCCTTTTTACATGATACTTGATGGATTGTACCCAGTTCTGAAAAGAACCATTTAAGTGATTGTACAACCATTCAGTGAAATTTTTAAGTGAATCCGGTGAAATCAAGGGACATCATTGTGTTAACCAGAATATTTCAGAAAGTTTTTCAAAAGGCCCCTTTTTATGTGACACCTGTCATAATCAGATCCACTGTCAAAATCAGCAATTGGAATGATGGTACAATCAATCTGTGTAATCTGTGGGATTTAATGTGTTAATGAGTTTATAGTGAAATCTTTATAGTGCCTCATTTTTCATGATACTTTACAGAACAAACCAGATTCCAAAAGGAACAATTCTAATGAAGGTACAATCATTCTTTAAAAGTTAAAGAGAATCAATGAAAACAGTGGACTGAATTGTGTCAAGATTTATTGTTATAAAATTTTCATGAAGCCCCTTTTTCCGTGAAACTTAACAAATCAGACTCAATGTACAAAGGAACATTCCTAATGATAGTTTGAAGAAAATGATAAAGATGAGGACTTTATTGTAATAATGATGTTTTGTAATAAAATTTTTATAAGGTCTCTTTCTTGTGTCACTTAACCAATCTGACCTTATTTACAAATGAACAATCCAAATGATGGTACAATCATTCTGTTAAAGTCTGAAGAGATTATCATAAAGACTGAGGACATTCTCGTGTTTATGAGGATTTGGTAATAATTTTTTATACAGTCCTTTTTCCTATGATACTAGACAGATCGGGCCCAATTTGGAAAGAAACAATCCCAATGATGGTACAAACATTCTGTGTAATTTGAACAGAATCCGATGAAAACTGCAGACTATATCCTGGTGTAAAGTTTTTAAAAATATAATTTTCATACGGCTCCTTTCCTGTGATACTTGAAGGATCAGGTCTCATGTCAGCATCAACAATTGTGATTATTGTACAATGATTCTGTGAAGGTTTGAAGAAAATCCGATGAAAGCTCTGGACTTGGTAACAAGGATTTATAAATGAAATTTTCATAAGGCCCCTTTTAAACAGAATCTGAAGAAAACTGTTGACTTTATTGTGGTAGAAGGATTTAAAATTAAATTTTCATAATGCTCCTCTTCCTGTGATACTTGACGGATCAGGTCTAATGCAAACATCAACAATCATTATTATTGTACAATTATTCTGTGAATGTTTGAAGAAAATCCGATGAAAGCTCTGGACTTGGTAACAAAGCTTTATAAATGAAATTTTCATAAGGCCCCTTTTCCCGTGTTTCTTCGCAGTTCAAACCCTTTTATGAAAAGAATGATCGTTATGACCTTCCAATCATTCTGTGAAAGTTTAAACAAAATCTGATCAAAGCTGTTGGCTTCATTATGCTAACAGGGTTTTATTGATTGAATTTTCATATAGCCCCCTTTCCCATGTTACTTGTTTGATCTGAACCAATTCCAAAGAGAACTCTACTTACAAAAGTATACTTATTTTGTTTAAAAATATGTGGACTTACAAGCACTGATTTAGATTTTTTAAATTGAATTTTCCTAAGGCCCCTTTTCCTATGTTTCTCAATGGATCAGACCCAATTTGAAAGGAACAATCCTTATGACGGTACAATCATTATGTGAAAGTTTGAAGTCGATCAGGTGAAATCTAGGGTCATGATGTGTTAACTAAGATTTTTTTATTAAATTTTCATAGGGCCCCTTTTCCCATGAAACTTGAAGAATCAAACGAACTTCCGAAAGGAAAAATCCATTCAATGCAATAATCATTTTGTAAATGTTTGAAGAGAATTTGTTGAAAACTGTGGACTCTATTGTTTTTACAATGATTTTTTAAATCCAATTTTATCGGGCCCCTTTTTCCCATGGTCCTTGACTGATCATACAAAATTTTGAAAGGAACAATTCTTATCATGGTACAATCATTCTGTGAAAGTTTGAAGTCAATCAGATGAAAACTGTGGACTCTAGAGTGTTAACAAAGATCTTTGAATTAAATTTTGATAAGGCCCCTTTTCCCATGTTTCTTGACGAATCATATTCCAAAAGGAACAATCCTTATGATGGTACAATCATTCTGTGAAAGTTTGAAGAGAATCCGTTGAAAATTATTGACACTAGGTTATCAATGAGGATTTTTATGTAAATTTTCATACGGCCCCTTTTCCTGTGTTTCTGGAAGGATCATACCCAATTTCGAAAGGAACAATCCTTATGATAGTACAATCATTCTATGAAAGTTTGAAGAGAATCCGATTAAAACTGTTGACTCCAGAATGTTAACTTATTTCTTAAAAGATTTTTCCATCAAATTTTCATGAGGCCCCTGTTCCGGTGTTTCGTGATGGATCTGAACAAATTCTGAAAGGAACAATCCTTATGATTGTACAATCATTCTGTGAAAGTTTGAATACAATCTGATGAAAACTGTGGACTCTAGAGTGTTAACGAGGATTTTTAATTGAATTTTCAATTAAATTTTCATATGGCCCCTTTTCCGTTGTTTCTTGATGGATCATACCCAGTTTCGAAAGGAACGATCCTTATGATGGAGAAATCATTTTGTGAAAGTTTGAAGGGAATCCGATGAAAATTGTGGACGCTAGAGTGTAAACGAGGATTTGTAAATAAAATTTTCATAGGGGGCATTTTCCCATGTTTTTTGACGGACTTGACCCATTTTCGAAAGGAAAGATCCTTATGATGATACAATCATTCTGTGAAAGTTTGAAGGGAATCCGATGAAAACTGTGGACTCTAGAGTGTAAACAAGGAAAAGTTTAATCGACGGACGGTTGGACGGACGCCGTACGGGGAAAAGCTATCGAAATAGCTCTAGTGACCTTCGGCTAGTAGAGCTAAAAATTAATATAATTTTGTAATCATAAAAATGTCTGTATATTTGTTCACCTATTTTTGTACAATATCTGCCAAGAATCTAATAGCAAACTTTAACTTTCCATAATTTCTGTGAAACGAATAATTACAATTAAACATATAACCGAGAAGAGGTGAGTCAATTTTAGTATACAGAGTAATACAAGTATCCTATTGTACATGACCGAAAAACTTATCCGCTATTCGTAGGATAGGTCACACATTTTAATTATTATTTATATTCTTCTTTCAGAGTTTCAGCGTGATCGGACCAAATATTTACTTCTGAAACTATACTATCATCAAGTGAATAACAAGTCATTAACAAAAAGTGTGCCTAACAGTACTTTCATACTTGTTTCTCCCTCGGAGTTTTTCGTCCAATTGAGGCTTACATAATTTATTAATTCTCTACAGTATTTGCTTTACATTCATTCTGTAGTTAAAAAGAAAGTTTTTTATTTTCGTAAGCTTCACTACTCCAGGTAAGTGGAGAAATTCTGATCAAATTGAAAGACTGTAGACTGTTGAAAGAAAGTGTACCTTTATCTCATGTGGGAGCCCCTGGGCCAACGGCCCTCTTGTTGATTTATTTCATGCTACTAACTTCATATTTTGGCTCTTACAGAATAAATCCTATTTATTTTAAAAATACGAAAGTCAATCTTTCAAAACTTCTGAAGACAAAGCATGAAGCGTAAAGGATTCATAAGTTGTGTGGTATAGAACAATTGTTACAGTAATATTCCTTTACAGTATTTCTAAGCTTTAATTCGGGTGAGCGTTTAGTACTAATTATCTTCTCGTTATGTATCTTACTACATTAATGAGTTGTAAATAGTGTTCGTCGCTAACATTAATTAATCGTTTTAGATAAATCATTATTTAAACAGAAATACACTTTATAAGAGCTATAGCAAAGTTTGCATACTTTCAATACAACAAAATCATGCATTTCATGCTCCGGTATTTTAATAAATTTTACATATAAAAAAACCCGGATCGTTACAAAAATGCATTGTTTAAAAGATATATTATGTCATGTACATACATATGTACTTTATTGACAGTCTATGTGTATTATGAATGTATTTGAATAAGAGAAACACATTTAAATAACAGCACCATCATTCATGTCATAAATGTATTCAATGATAGTTTCTTCTTTGTTTTCCCGTCGTGTCTACACTTAGTTAGCTTTTATTTTGTTTAGTCGATTTCTTTACCTTAATATGCCTGTGTAGTAATGTAATGATTGTTTATACAGGTATGTAATCATTTGTTTATGTACTTTTTGTAAAGACGAATAATGAGAGAGAGTATTGATTCGGTTGTATAAAGTGTAAATTGCAACATCTTCAAAGCTCTATTACAATTACAATTTTCCAATTCTAAAGCCAAATTGAGGCGATTCAATGTCGATTCAAACAACCATTCGTATTCGTTACCCAGTTAATTATCAATAGTTATTATTAGGGGTTTGGCCCTTGGGGAAAGAAAGTCTTTATTCTAGGGGCAAACTGTTTATTGTGTGACAAAGAATCTTTAGTTGGTATTAATCACAATTATATCAAATATCTATTCCATGCCGCCTTTAACATGCTTAGGGTTCATGAGTTCTTTCAATCAATTTGAAAAATAAAAGCATTACATTTTTTTTTGACAGAGTGGGAGAGAAAGTTATATCAGTCTAATATGAAACATTTTTTTCTATTGCTTTAATACAAGACAAACAGGGTGTTTTTTTCGGGGAAGTCTAATTGTCCGAATTCATAATCGCAATGGCATTGGGAGGTTTGATGCATTAACACTTTCTGTATATTTTACTGCTAGAAAAACTAGTATATTCTTGCACCTGGAAATATTTTGCATATTATGAATATTAATCTTAATCTGTTTATTTTATTCATTTTTAGATGCTTGTAAGGGTTTAAAGAATGTTCGAAATTTATATAAAATGTTTTTGATCAAACTGAGATATGTAAGACGGGACCTCAATTATAACACAAGGGATAAAACACAAAAGACACCGACATCATTAACCCGTAATTATGTTGATCTGCCGAAAAATCTCATTGACAAGAGGCTAAACAATAGGTAGTAAAACTGCTACGTTTCAATTGTGCAAACTGCAGAACTGCCAATGTTTGTTTTCTTTGTGTTAAGCTAAAGATTTTCCATTGGATCGAAATGATCAGAATTGTATTTGATTGGCTGAATAGCTCCAAATAAAATCGGTATATTTGACCGAAATCTGTAAATAGAAAAAGAAAGATTAAGGAGGACCTTGACAGTATAACTCTACTTTGGAGAGCCAGAGACTTTATGTGTAACGAGCTTGAGTTAAAGCGATTTTAAGTGTAAATTATATTGTTTTATTATTGGAGAACCAAAATTTGTGTTTCTATCGCGTGAAAATTAAAATCGTTGAATCTTAGCGTGATCTTACGTTACATTTCCAAAATAGCAAAAAAAACTACGACAAAAAAGTAGTATCAGTCTAGTATCTGATTGCTAGCTGTCACCTTTCTTTGCCATGGATAGTCATCACAAGTTTAATTTTCATCACTGATCGTATCTGGCTAATATTTAAGATTTTTTTTTTTTTTGAAAAAAAAAATGATAAAAAAGCCTTTAAAAGAATTATTCTATCCGTCATTGAAAGGGAAAAATGGGACGGTTTTTCATTACAAGTATGGAAATTATGGAAGTTTTAGACCTTGTAAAATTTTAGAATCGTGATAAGCATGAAAAAACGTGATGGCTGAGTGCATCATGTGCACGAAAAATTGCATATTTTATTTTACAGGACAAGGTTTACATTGAGATTTAAAGCATATTCTAAACACACCTTAAATGTATGTTAATCATTATTTTGACCGATAATTCCTGTCTAGCTATTTTTCTAAAATATATTTCTTTTTTGTTTTGGTAGGGGATAAATGAATGAATAAATGAATGTTGTTTTATGGCCCGTGGACACCTATGATCATGTTGGGCGCATGGTAGGGGATAAAATTCATTTATTTGGAAAAATGAGATCTTTTGTCGCCATATTAGGAGGTAACGGCTAGCCTTAACACAAATGACAGATTATGTTGGCACACGCTTTGTGATAAAAAGCCCGATAAGACCCTGTCCCAATTTGGCTTGACATTTCATTCTTTAAATACTGATTGGGAACCAAATTGATGCATAATGGGCAAGATACAAGGTTAAAATATCCCGTTTAAAAGCAGTCCTCGTTAAGTTTCCGTGAATACAATACAGGAAAGAATCATAATGAATAAAACGCGCATATGACCATGACACAACCTTTTTCAATCGATAAACGTTTAATGACGTTGACGTCAGCGAAGCCTTTATACGAATTGCATTTTGACAAAGATTAATGGTAGTCGGAAAAAAAATCACGTGTACACTATTTTCCTGGCGGTCTAGAAGGTCACAGCCAGTTAAAGGTAGGTATCGATTTTTTTCCATGTCATAGATTATGATTATTCCTATTCCATCTCGTATACTATTTTAATTCAATATGCTGAAAAAATAGTTTTACTTGAAGAAGAGGTCGTTCATCTGAATAAACAAAGGTATTTCCCTAATAGCCTACGTAGGTTGTTAATCTACTTTTAGATTTAGCCGAGACAGTTGCGAAAAATATTGGATCATTCACGCGGTGCGTAAAATGTGGAATCCTGGGCTCAGTTTGAATTTACTCAAACAACGTCATCAATACGTCATACACACGTCATCAGGAGTTATGCTCGCTAGCCGGTCTTAAATCCTGTAAAGATCAGTCCAAAACTGTCATAAGCGTTAAAACGAATATAGACACTTACCATAGTTTTGCGCCACCCATTAGATGTGACAAAATGTAGGACATTGATTGTTCCGCTTGTCAATTTGTTATCTACCATTGACTGGATCATATACAAATAAAGTCATGCGGTATCGACAACCCAATTCCGTGATATCTAAAAATAAACTGGAATTCCGGTCGACTTTTCCTATATAACTAAAAAAGGCCACTTTAAGCCTATCAGATTACCGCGAAGACAATAACTGACTCAAATTTAAGTATCAAGCGTCCGTTTTAGCGTACTTTTTGCCATTGACACATTTTTCTTATCTTGGTTTCAGAAACATCGATACCTCCCTTTAAGAATGGCTGCAGTATTCCTTCCGGGATGAGGGTGATTATGAAGGTTTCATATGGCTTGAATCCGTTGCAAGCACCACCAATTGCACAATACCTAGCATACATACGCTGTTGGACGACCCGTTGATGTCCTGCGGCCATGCTAGAGCCCTTCCGCTATCCCATAATCTAGGAAGTCTCTATACAACGATAGATCTTTAATTTACATACTTATCGTAATTATGGACATCATCAAATTGAAATTTTGCATACAAAATACCAATGTCCTCGGGAAAAGTTGCAAATGTTTAAAGACGTGGAACACATCTGTCGTATCAGTTATCGGGGCTTTTTAGAAGATTGGAAAAAAGGCCGGGCTCTACAATATTCATGTATTTTCAACTTATCGAGGACATTCAATCCAAATGTGTCAAAAGTTTTAATTTGAATTACTTTTAAAAAAAGAAAATAAAGAAACATGATATATGCCCAAATGACAAGAAGACAACAAGTGATCGGGTCTAAAACTTACATAAATTGATAAAACAGAATATAAATTAAACAGAAAGAGATCCACTACTAAAAATAGCATAACTGGGGAACTACAGTCACAGTTTAAAACAATTCTTGTAAGCGGTACTGGGCCTTTAAACATTTTTTATTCTGAAATTATCGGTACAAAAATTGTGTGACACTAACATGATTTGGAGTAGTATTCAAAGGAATTAATGAAAGCTTGACCGAATAATGTCACCTTATTCTCTGGAGTTTTCAGTTTAGAATATATGAAAATTTGTTCATGCACTTTTTAACGTTTCAGTAAAATAGATATGCAAGCAAACATTATTTTTCCATGTTCGTTGTATCTATGAATTATTTATAGCAGTACAGCCATTACGTTCCAATGCATTTTTTTTTTTTTGGGGGGGGGGGGAATTCCTAATAGATTCTTTATTAGAATCGTTTTACCTATAGATAGTAATCAAATGTAGCGAGAACTAATTTCGAATCATGCAGCTGATCATTTTTTTTCCAAAACAAACAAACTCGTCTATGAACCTTACATACCTAAAAAATAAGTAAATTCTTCTATACACTCTTCGTGGGTGTGTATTATGTAATTAACCTTTACATTTACCTCTACAGCTTGATTGATATCAATATTTTATTTACACATCTGCCCCATGAATAATACTGGATCAACGATCTTCGGGTAATTCTTCATCTAAATACTTGCTTGTAAAGACTAAACACAAGTGCTACATTTTCGACGAAGACAAACGAAGAAACTTCAGAAGCTCGATTGAGTTTTGTTCAAAGCATGATGGACATTTGGTAGACATAAACAGTCAGAAGGAACGGGACTTTATTCGTAAACACATAATGCAGAGTCACAACCACCATCATGTATATATTGGTTACAGTGATGGTGGTCGCACAGGGTAGATTTGTTTGGCATTCGGGTAAGAACAAACATGAGGGAACATAAAGTAAACAAGAGTATGATTATAGGAAGTGCTAAAAGAACCGACACTGGTCACTCCGCATATCTTTAAATTTACAGTAATATTTATACAATTTAATACAAACCAATAACTATAGGCCTCGAATGGTGATTAATAGAGTTTTGTGTCTCTATCAGTTCTATATTCAACCCTATCTTTTAGATTAAGTGTTTAGTCCGTTCTTTTTGGTATGTTCATAATATTTGATATATTACGCAAAAAGCGACCATCACTGAAGTAAGAAATTGACGATTCTGCAGAATTATCAAAAGGGTGTTGGGGTGCAGATTTTCTAAACAATGGATGCATTTACTGCCTTACTTTATGTTTAATTTTGAAGAAAAAAATCAGGATGGACTTGTCCTGGTGTTGATAACACGTACATAAACATGTTTTGTATAATCCAGTCTATTTCTTTTTCAAGTAGTGAGTCATATAGGACTAGGGAAATTCCAGAATGCTTTTTTCATAACAAGATACTATTGTAACACGAAAATCTTTAAAGGTCTTTACAATACTGTTTTTGTCACAAACGCACACTTAATTGTATTTCTCTGAACTCTTATAGTTGGTGAAAATAAGAAGTGACACTAACATTTATATCATTTGTCTAATATCTTTAACAGGATCTACCCAGTTAACTAATGATTTATATCATAACACGCAAACAAAATCGTACTCCGTACTACGGAAAAAATCCGTATCTGACCTGCACTGAAATGTTAAGGATATAGTTAGATGGCGCCTCTTTCTGGTAAAATTACGTTGCACCTGGAATGATGTTTCAAAAGATAAAATTGTACACTATTTCGTAAGCTTCATTTTTAGTCAAAATTCCGTGGTATATAATAAATGGAATACTATGATCTAGTAGCGATAGAAAACGAGATATTGGATTCTCGCCACGTACGAAAAATTGATATATCTAAATTTTCTGCGCGACTCAAAGTTTTTTATCACTAGTAAAAGATAACCTTCTTTATTTATTCCATGTGAAGCAACAAATTGACTCGATAATTTGATGAAATGATTGTTAAAAAGGACTTGCATTTTAATGACTTACCTGTCTCTGATTATGATGAGATCTTTAATCAGGTTTACAGACAACGTATACGAATTGGGGGAACGGAGAACAAATATTAATCAGAGGGAATCATATTAGCTGTGCAGTGTTAAACCCTTGAATACAGTGAGATGCGATGAGAAGCACATCTTCCTTTGTAAAGTAGGTAAGTTTACATTTGTTCGTGTACCCTTTCCTGTTTTTCAAAATATTTTTCCCGTTGAATTTGAAATAATTAGCAGACGACATTTAAAAATGAGTACAATTTGAAACTAAACAAAGCTACAGTGTGGAAAATATTACGGGAAAAGAACATATTGCATGTTACTCGCAGTTTCTTCCTTTATCATAACTAGAACTTGTCACAGTATGTGGCTTAATACCCCCGCAAGTGCATTCAGTGTAATGAGAGTTTTAACAATACAAGGACATAACTACTGACTTTGCTTTTCTAGAAAGGGGGAGTTGGCAACACAAAATCGGTAGTATAATTAGTTGTATATGTCTACAAAACATAAATAATGTCTACGTTCAAGGGGAGATGTTTCTTGAACACTTCAAAACTGCCTCTTGCAAAACGTCAACATGTGATTAATCTGTGTAAAAAGTTTCAATGGTATTGAAGTAAGACTGAAGGAGGAGTTCGCGACACAAATTGGTAGTATTTTGTACACAGACAGACGGACACACAGACAGACAGACAGACCGGCTGATTCGTTTTGCGGCGGTATAATGAGTTTTCAAGTACAATAGTCACAAAGACGCAAAAATCAGGAAATGTTTAAGGTACAGAAACCTTTGCCACAGTATCAATGAGAAAATTTAACATTCCAATTTTGAAGGTAACGCAAAAGAATTGGTCGACTACGAGTGCCTTTATGATTACGAGGTAATTGTCAAAATATGTGTGCACGAGTTGTTTTCATAATTTTCGCTTTCATACAAGCAAAGTAAACGGAAGTTATTCTTCATTTAAACGTGTACTTGTCCTTTCTGATACAGCTTCATGATAAAATACAATAGATCCAACTGATGTTGAAAGATTATGCCACTTTTGTTTACAAGCCGCATTGTTTGTGGTGTTTTTTTTTTTTTTTTGTTATAATACAATATAACCGTGGTTCACATTTTGTAATTTAACATTCTGAAAAAATATTCATCTCTGAGCAAGGTTCTTAAAGCGGCATTTGAACAGATTTTCATGAAAATTTGATAAAGAAAATGTATTTGATTCTCAAATAGTCATTAACATCATTTTCAGGATACATATCCTTTCTTTATTTAAACCTTCTAAATGCGCTAGAAATTTAATCTAACGTGATATATTCCTTTGTCCTACTTTGATTGATTGATTGAATGAATGGGGTTTTAACGTCTCTTTTAACAGTAGTTCAGCCATATTGCGGCGGCTGGAGCACCTAACAATGGATTACTTGTATTTCTCACAACAGTACTACAACTACATCCTTTCCAAGCCTTCAGCTGCTATCCCACTTATGTTTACAATTATCCACCAATTGGTGATCGTCGGACTTTATCGGATAAGGTCATTAGTCTTCGGGTGATGTCGAACACGACTAGATTGCTAGCGGAACACAGTTAAGTCTTTGATACGTCATGGAAACTCCAAATAAGGCAAATGGCGATGCAATCGACAGATAACGTAATTACGTGATGAACTCCGGCTTCATTCGGGTTGTGCTTCTGAGACTTTTCGGGCGTCTCGTTATGCCAAAAGTTTTTCCTTATTGTCTCTCTTTTTTAGCCTATGAAGTCATTTTCATTACAAAATCAGCTTCTAATCGCCTTCTAACAAATATCTGAAAGCATTACAATTTAATTTAGAAAATCGAAAGTTGAGAGCCAAATTTTTCTTTCCAAATCTGTGCAAGAGCCGCTTTAATGTTTAATAATGGTGGTATATCAGACTATGGTGCTTTCTAATGCGACAATGACGTCAATGGTTTACATAGGTCTCAACAGCACTGCACTGCAACCTCTCAAGTAAACAGCATGTAATTGATTTTGTTTCATATTAATTGTATTGAACGAAAAGGCTCACAATCCAGTCAACACCACTGGTTTAGTCCCCTTTGATAACTTCTTAGTGAGTTTTTGCGAGGGTACGCCAGTGCGTCTGGAGTTTACTCTATTTCAATAACACAAGGAATTTTGGTAAATTAACATTATGGAAAATTAAAAGAAATGCATTTTTTTCCTATGGTATTTGATATATGCGACTGCATTTCTTTTGCTATTTTTCTTTTAAATCAACCGATCTGAAAATGTCAGCAATGCCGGGAACGATGTCAGTCGTTTTCTCAATTGACATGTCTATTGACTTTCTACGGCGTATCATACTGCCAGCAAACTGTTTCAAAAATGCATTGTACTCCTATTAAACCATTTTTACGAAATTGAATAAAATCGAAAATGCGTGTATTTGACGACTCTTGAAAAGCGTAAATATGATTAAGAACAGCTTGGTCTACGTACCCCAAAGAACCTTATCTAAAATAAATAGTAAAGTATATGCATGGAACAGTACAAAATCTAATTTACCCTTTAATCTGTCTCATTCATCTGTGTGACTATATAAGACACCAAAAATACTAGGATAATTTTTTAGTGAAGGAAAATAGCTTGTTGATGTTAACAAAACTCAATCTTCTTCTACCAGTATAACTTGTAGTGGGATCTTTCTTGATTTACGTAAAATGACTAGCCAGGTGTGGTAAAAACTTCTTTATGCTGGAGATTCTGCTATTTTAGAAAATGCACAATCCGACGATCTCCATCTTATGAGTCAGTGGCTCTTTAACAACTAGTTATCACTACACCTTGGTAAAATGAATCTATTCTTTGGTCAACAAAAAAGTTAACGATGATGGAAACCGCATCAATTAAACCTTCTAATGTAAGTATTTAGGTGCTGTTTTGGAACAAAGCTTCTCGGATGAGCAAATGGCTTAAATTTCTTTCCCGTAAAATCAATTTTTTATCGTTTAAACCAAAGCATTATTAGTGTCATCTTTGATTCAATGTCAATTTGACTACACTTGTGTTTTCTGGTACACATTCATATAGCACTCGATTCAGTAGCACTGGTTGTTTTGCACTGTTGTTGCGCTTTTCCAAGAGTTTGGATACACGGAAGAAAATCGTTTTCGAACTTATGTTGTAGCCTTTTGAACAGCCTGTAAACAAATATCAAAATGAGAATACTTTTTTCCATTTTCCATTTTCCAACCATAACAACAATTTCGCGATTCTCCGACATATCTATGTAGTGCTGAACCTATCTGTGATTTCACTTACTTTACACCAAACATTGATAGTATTATTTTGTGTTAATAAATCTGAATCACTGAAAGTATCATGTATCGCTGTGTCAGCCACTGCCATGGAGGGGACCGTATCTATCTGTCTAGCTAGATAGCCATCCATTACAAAACAAAAACAAAAAACGTTTAAAACAATAAATACTCTCTCTCCCTCTCTCTCATTATCTAAAGTGTGACCCGTTCAACTAAGTGATAAATTCGCTAGTTAAACAGTTGACACCGAATTTGATATCATCGTTAAGGGAGTGAAATCGGATAATACAAAATAAAGCAACTTTATGCATCATACAAGAAGGAAATTAATTTCCTTTAAAGGTTTATGTTTGTTCTCGAAATCACTCTATACCAAGTTTATCAAATGGGTCTAATCCGTAACTACACATCCCGGCAAAACACAGACTCACCAAAAAAAAGTTTTGGAAAAGATTGTGAAAAAAGTGCTTTAAAACAATTACACTTCATTCTTTTAATTTTTTCCACCCTTTTCCATTTATAACTTCCTTTATATCTAATTCAAAGTGTGTATTATTATTTTTATATATTAAAAAACAAACATTTAGATCAAACCAATGAATCCCTTCTAATGAACATCTTCTTCTTTTACCTTTTCCTTTATGGCACCTATTTTAAAAAGACAACCGATCTTCGTCTGTATCTTTTATAAATTGTGACAAATCTGTATTTTGTCGTCTGATAATGTGTTCAAACTAATGAATCACAAAAGAATAGTCATTTTTCAGGCTGAATGCACATCGCTATGGACGGATATTTTTTCCAAGAGTGATGTCGGTGATACTTGATGGGGTAAATTTAAAAAAAAGTCCAAGGAGTGCTAAAAGAATGTGTATGTATTCTTTAGAATGCGTTCTACTTTATTGTCCAATCAGGCCCAATTCTGAAATTATCCGATGATTTATTTTCTGTAAACTTCAAAGATTTTTTTTTAAAAAATAATTATTTCATTTAAACTTCGAGGTTTATCTGTTGTTCTACGCATGCTTGCATATCAAAACTAACCCCCTCATTAATATGCAATTATCATTTCAATGGGCACTTCACATGTGCAGACGTTTTGACAGAATGTGATACTCTCTTGCACTCGGTGCATTCCCATTCACCTCTGTAATGGGTTCAGTAAATAGTCCGCCAATTCGTAATCATTTTGTCACACACTTCAACTGAATTCCATATAAAACATGTCGCATGAATGTGACAGGTTTTTCCGTTAGCTATTCAGACAATTTTATACAAAATAGTTCGTTTGTTTACGGGTAAATTATCCAGTTTTAGTGTACATGTACTGTATCTTGAATCATAGTAAACACATCCAAATCGTTTCATTTCTCGCGAGTCAAAAGAAAAATAATGTGTCTTCAAATACTTGATTTGACAAGAATCATTGCAGAGGTGTTTTTACGAACGACAACTGTGCTTGGTGATTGAGAATGTGAAGCACAGATTACCCATTATCACACAACCCCTCATTTTGCAAGCTTAGAAAAATTATGGTAAAGAGCTAACATTACTTTTACATGCTGTACCTTCTACAAGCAGATAATACTTTTCTTAAAATATTATATATTTTGTGGGCTACCAAAACATCATATCTACAGCTAACCAAAATTGCAGTTACGAGGTTTGGTCGTTCAAGGTCGATACTTTTAGTATCATTATTTCATGGGATTTTATCGGGGATAAGATGTCACTTGTTTCTATATGAAACCTTTAAAATCACAACAATGGCGACTATATTGCTGTGCAAGATTAGCTTATGATAGTCAATTATTAAGTGTTCTCGTTATACGTGCTATAAAACTTTTACTGTATAAATCGCCTTCGACGAAGACGCAAGTGGGTCTTCTTCCGGTGACACATTATCATCATTTGATTATAATACTCTTCTCAATTTAACACAAATTAAATTTTATTCTTCATCATTTGAAAAAAAAGTTTAAGCATTTCCAATAGTCCTAACGATAAAAAGAAATAACTGGCATGGAAATATTCAGAAAGTGAGTTGCTGTCGCTACCTCGAACTAGTTATCAAAAAGTCCTTCGAAATTTACAATATATACCATTTCTAGCCCCGTTCATAGCATAGTTAGTAGCGCGTCTGACTTTTGATCATATGGTCGCGGCGTGTTCGATATCTGGCTGCGGCGAATATTCTTTCCTAAATGTGTTGAAACTCGTAAACTTAAATTGGATGAGCAGGTGTTCGTTGCAAAGGATAAAGTGGTAGTACTGTGGGAGAAATACCACGAATGCATGATTAGGTGCTCCAGCCACCGCGATATGACTGAAATACTGCTCAATGTGGCATTCAACCCCATTCATTCAATCAAAAATAATGACCCGTTATCAAATGTTGTAGCGAAATAGATACCATGCGTTTGCGTAAGACTTCTTTAGCCACGGTATCCACGTGTAAATAGAACAACTCAAATTATAGTAATCTATTGGTGTTTTGATGTAGTAAGAAGAACAGCCTTGCGATGTTTAAATCGTGCGTTTAAGGCGCAATGATAAAAGAAAGCGGAAATAGACAGTCAGTTTAACGCTAATAATTGAATATCAAACGATTCAAACAGTCGGTCGCTACGCTTATTCCGTTCGGATGTCTAAATTGATTAATTTCAATTATTACTTAATGGGACAATAATAAAACAAAAATGACCAGATTGCGTGAATTTCGGGGCCAGCTAGCATTGAAATATTTCGATTTTCCATATTTTTGTTAACAAAAGTCGATCATTTTACCTTACATTGCATTAGTTCTCTGGCATATCCACAGCATTCATAGAAAACGTGCAAACAGACTTGTTTACAACAAATTTGCAAAAGTATCTCCCTTCCCTTCGATCTTAATACATTTTTCTATTTTTTACGAGAGAAATAATTTTTGTTGGTCTGATAATGGTTTAGCTGCACCTTATCATAGCATCAGGCTTTTCAGTTTGTTGATACTCACCAATTCGTTAATTAGAATACCATACTTTTGAATGTCTCGGATCGCACTTACTTTTCAAGATGGCCAAGGTCTGACATTTGTTTCTGTGAATTCATCAGCAAAACCGAATCAAAACAAATTCAAGTATAGATCCTGAGTGAGTCAAATAAGGTCATGGTCCAAGTCAGATTCTCTAGCTGACTCTACGGTGCCTAAACTTACCCTATAACTGTACAGTCTCAAGTACTATCTAACTCATTAAACGCTAGTCCAGTGTCGTTGTCTAGCCTTAATGGCAAAGACTAGGGTTACATGTACCTATAATTCGAAAGCGATCTGGTGGATAAATATTAACTGAGGAAGTATAAAAACCGAAGAGAAATTGACCATTTCACCTCTACTCTTGAACTTGTGACCTCAAAGCAGATAGGATATCATTAAACGCTGAAAGAGACTTGGATTCGAAAATTACTCGTAGAGATGGTAAAAGCTGAAAGCAAGGATGGTGATTTTTACCTTTAAATGCTTGCCTCAAATCAAAATTTCTCCTCGTCTAACAAAGGGATTCCAAGATACCAAGAGATAACATGAAATTATTGAAGGGCCATCGGCTTAACCCAAAATTAGACCCCACGCCCTTAATTTTTGGCCTGGTAACAACAATTAAAAAGGGTTCCGTTTCGAACGAAGAACTTCACATATGCATACTTTGAAAGAGAATTAAAGGTGGGTATCGATGTTTTTCATGTCACAGATTTTAATTATTCTTATTCCCTTTCATACTTGATTTCAATAGAATATTCTGAAAAGCAGTTTCGCGAAAATCAGAGGTCGTTTATCAGAATAATTCTTGTGTGTAACTAATAACCTACGCATGCTGTTAATCATTTTTAGATTAAGCCGAGACAGTTGCAATGGATTTTGGTTGCTGCTTATTACCGTTTGAATCGCGCATTCAGTTCGAATATGGTCTAACCTACGTCATCGTTACGTCATTTAGGAATAATGTTCGCTAGCCGGTCTTCTTCCTGTTAAGATCAGTCCAAAACTGTCGTATGCGTTAATACGAATATAGAAACTTGCCGTGGTTTGCGCAAACCATTTGATGTGACATAATTAAGGGCGTTGGTTGTTTCAATAGGCAATCTGTAACCTTCCGTTGACTTTGGGTCATATGCAAATGATGTCATGCTGTGTCGACAAACGAAATCCGTGATATCTAAAGATAACTTGGAATTCCGCTGAGTCTCTCCTATATAACCAAAGCAGTGTCCCTGAAGCCTATCAGATTACCGCGAAGAAAACGTCTGACTCAAATTTAAGTATTGAATGTTCGTTTGAGCGTATTTTTCGGCAATTAGCAAACTTTTATTATCTTGGTTTCAGTAGCATCTATACCTCCCCTTACTGAGAAATGCCAGCTGCAGAGAAAAAAAACAACCTGTGTCGGATTGACGAAAGGATGGACAGGCTGAAATACGCAATGACAGACGCACGAAGGACACCATTACCATACCGTCTTCAACAGGGCCTCGGGGGATTGAGAAGTAAGGCAATCAGAATCGTAGATTTATTTCATCCATTTCGAAGCAAGTTTTATATTTCATTTCACTCGTAATGAAGGGAAACGTTTCGACCGCTGTTTTCCTTGAAGTGTCTATCTCACTGTAGCTATAATGAGAAAAAATGGGTTTTTGACAAACACATGTCTCCGAACCAAATCTTAGCAAAATGTCTTTAAAAAAGTATCACTTGCATTGATCTACAAGAGAAGTAATACATGCTATATGTTTTTATTGAATAGCAATAAAGCTGTGCATAGATTTGTGACTTTTGTAAATCATTTTAAATTTCAACATAGCTCTGTATTGTGATTAAGACTTTTAATGTTATCAGCCTATAGTCTATATATAAACAAACAAACAACTACAACAACAAAAAAAAATCACAAAAAGCCCTAGGATTCTCAAGTGATAACGAACTGGTATGATCATGTTTAAAATTCATATTCAATCTGTTTGCTTTAAAGAGTAATCATAGAACGATTCTATATCTAAAGTCATGGTTGCAACCCTTATGGTAACGTTATGAGACTGTTCTCTGAAAAACTCAATACTTATTTCTCCTGTATACAACGGTAAGCTTTTGTGATCCTTAAATTTCTATCGCCGTGTGGCAAAAACGTTTTAAGTATTTACACTCTGAAGGCAAACTTTTCGCCCCTTCCTTTAAAACTTTGAGAGAATTATTAATGGCAATTTTGCCTTGACCCAAAGGCTATAATTAGGTCTCTAGTCTCAATCAACATGAACCTAAGTACGAATTTTGTTAGATAAGAAGGATGACACGTATCGAATATGGGAGCTTTCAAAAAGGAAAGTACGGAAATGGCTCAAAATAGCACTCTAGGGGCCACAATTTGTTCTTTTCTATGAAACTCTGCCAGAATGATTTTCAGCTCTTAAGGATGAATTCCTACGAAAATTGATGTTCCATTGAAAAATACAGCTAAACGTGTCTAAATGATTTCACCCTAGAGGCAACAATTTAGGTTGAAGCATAATGAAACGTATTCAGTATATTAAAAGGCTCAAAAGGCTGATTCATATTTGAAATGGAAGCATTCAATTGGAAGAAAAAGGGAAAAGTCGTCTGGAAGACACTTTTACTGTTTACAATCTTGGCGTCATAACTATGCACAATTATCATAACTTTGTCTGATTATCCATGAAGCCATCATGATGAATTATCTCGTAAATGGGCACGTTCCATTGAAGAACACAAAAAAGTAGTCTTAGTGACAATTTCAAAGTTTGATCGCCGTAGGGACCAACGTTTTTGGCCCAATTATGAAGAAACTCAATCAGAATGCTTGTAAGGTGATACAGATCACCCTCATTTAAATGGAAACATTTGTCGGAAAATCCGAGAGAGGAGACCAAATGAAAATTTTACAGGTGTAACTCGAAAGGCCTTAATTTGGCTTAATTTACACGAAATAGAATCATAATGATTGTCTGGCTAAAACATTTAACCGAAATTAGGGACGTTATATTGCTAAAGATGGATGTTTGTCAGGCCATAAAGATAAGAAGACAGGATGAGCTTTTTTGCTGGTTCCGTCATAAGTAAGAGCGTCTATAAACTTTTTTGATCACTTCAGCATTGAGTAACAGAGGTAGCTTATTGTGATCACTGATGTCAAGAGTCCGTCATCGTGCATCGTTATCGTGTATTGTCGTAAGCGGGCGCATGTTTTGAATACTTAAACGTCTTCTCCTTCTGGAACAGCATCCAAATATGGATGGTACTTCGTAGGGGTATTCCGTGGATAAGGTAAAACAAATCAAAATCCCTAAATTCCATCAATATGTGGAAAACCAACTCTTTGGGCCAATTTTGGTTCGTTCAATCGCACTGAATTGAAGTTAAAATGGAATAATGGCAGGTAAGAGCATTATTTTTTTTTATTTTTACGTCTCTTGGTAAGGTTTATACTAATGATATTTATCCATAGCAACTCAAAGTTGGTCATTCGAAGTACTTGATAGTCTTCGTCTGTGAAACCAGAAAGCAAAGAACATTTAAAGGATTAGGTCTGTTTTAATGTAAGCGTCATTGTGACGTGTTAGCCGTTCATCGAAAGATTGCTGGAAAACTGCTTTCTGGACTTGCCTACTATAACCAATTCCTAGGGGCCACATGGCTTAGACAAATTCAGTTAAATGTTGTTCAAAATTAAGAAATGCTCGTATAGTGTCTATGATATAATTTAAGCTTGGAAATATGTTCAGTTAAAAGTTCAGTATTCCTATTTATTAGTGTTTTTTTTAATTTAATGTTGTTGTTTGTTTTTTCTCCCTCTCTTCTAATACACAATGAAAATTAAATATTTAAATTACCGTATTCACAAATAGGTATATGTGGTTCTGTACAGAGTCTTGATTCCCAAAATCCACCATTCCTAGGGTTTAGAACTGTACAGTCCTGGGATTTGTGTGAAGGTAATCTTGGTTCTAGGGGCGCCCAGTTTGTGTACTTGACAGCAGCTCCTAAACGAGACGCACTTTTATATTTCATAACCAAGGTCAGTAATGAAATCGTAGGAGCGGTTTTGGCAATCTGAATGCAGATTTGGATTGTTTTGAACAATTAAAGTAGATAATTAAACGTTATGAGTGTAATAGTTAACTAGCGCTTTTGGATGAAAATGAGTGGGGTTCGTCAATGTCATGATGTTTTCAAACATAATTTCTACCCACAGTGTGTCTTTGTTTTATTGCTGTTTTATAACTTACATTGGGGCACTTATGAAAATGCTTGTTTTGTAAAAGGCCAGTCCCTATTCGATTAGTTAAAACCGTACATTACCATACATTAACATAAGCATAGTCAAAAAACGAAAATCTGAATTTGAATTCGTTCAACTACGTTAGAAGAGGTTTCCTACTGTAGGTCATTAAAAACCACTCGTCCATCACTCTATTCTTTTCGTATTCCAAACCTGCCTATTTCAGCTAAGTATATCAGTTAAACAGCGATTTCTCTTACACACAGCCAAGTGTCGCAACAAAATTTACAATTAATAGAGGTCGCGCCCTTTAAACTTTGACCGGAAGATCCACATAGATATTAAAGGGCGTTATTTTGCAAAAGAAAAAAATGGCCAGTAACATGGGGTAAAAAGTAAAACGGGTAGTAACTGCAACATGTATAAGCCATGGTTACGATGTTTAAGACGCTAATACAACAAAAGTCCTTCACATAAATGTTTACCATTGTCGAATTTCAAAAGTCGTTTCCTGTCTAAAAGAATGATTTATTTTGGTCTGCTGTCTCTTTGATTTTTATTAAGCGCGATCTGTCAATTCTCAACATAACACAACCTGCTTTATCGAATGAAAATAAAGTCACTTTGAAACCTATGAGAATGTCGTTTTAAACGGTAACTCACCTGAAGACCAATGGAATATATTGTTTGTGAAATAATTTGTTAATCCTATCAGAACTTTCTCGTTGTATTTATGTCTATGCAGGAATCTTAGAACCGCCTCTTGCTCTTGCTGGGTTTCTATATCGAGAACATTACCACCAAACGCATTGCAGACCCCCTTAGCTGTCAGTAAATCTGTCCTTGCAGTTGTATCTAAGGTATAACACTTTTTGTTCCACTGGGAAAGCAAATGCGTCCCACCATTCTTCCAATCAATAAGGAATTGTTGGCACTTTGAAAAGTCTACAAAGAAACGAAGTACTTTAATAGCAAGAATGAATAGAAAATTTTAACCAGTATATACAAAAACAGTTTTGATTTAAAACAGTAAGCTATTTCATTTTCCTAAATTGAAATATGTATTTAAGCATACAATTTGTTTCTAAAACATTTCAAATATGCCGTAAAACCACGTTTTGCTGTAGCATGATAATCGTCAATGAACGATGTACGTACAGCGTATGGAAGTCTCAAACCAACCGCTTTACTTATTTCTTACACATTAATGGCCACTTTTATTTTTTAAATACAACCGTTTAACGGTAAAATGGAATTTCCTGTCGGAGTCAGTGGGCGTGGCCAGTGGTCCGTCTTATAGTTCCCTTGCTACCTTGCTATAAAATGGTCAAGTGTATGATGTTTCCGACTGGATACCTACGTACAGAACGCATAATTGTGACTGTTATCAGAATGCTCTGATGTAACCGTAGGTCTGAGTCTTCACCCTTTCCTATTCAACCCCGGTTTTTATGTCCCTATGATTTTATAATTTAGAAAATATTGTAGAAGAAGAAGAAATTGCATGTAACAAGCAATTTCTTCTTTTACCACAATATTTTCTAACCTACTGCATAGTTTTTCCAAAATGAAATCTACTTTATATTCTCGCCTGTAAAACCTTTGAATTTGGGCAGGCCTGAAATTTTACAAAACAGGGAAGGGTTAACATAGTTCATAAAGTCACTCAGACGGCCAAATATGCAATTTGACACAGGAATATTTTAGATGAGCCTTTCTTTAATGCTCTTCGGTATATTCTCGACATTTCATTTATCACGCGCTACGGCGGCGGCACATATTCTTTGACATTTGTCTCTCACAAAAGGGTGGGTAATCGTAAACCTAAGTGGGATAGCAACTGGAGGCTAGGAAATGATGTTGTAGTAGCACTGGTGTGAGAAATACCAGGGATCCTTTGTTAAATGTTTCAGCCTCCGCGATATGACTGAAATGCTGTTAAAAGTAGTGTTAAACCCATTTCAATCAATCATTTTATCACGCGCTAATTCCACACAACAGTGAAATGATCTAAATGATAAAAAAGCTCTATTTCTAGGAAAGTTGGTTAAACCTTTTTCATTTTGCATTGATTGGGATACAAGTTCTTACAACTTAGATTAACCCCTTTCGATTCAGCTCCCTTGAAAATACACCAGTTCTCGCGCCGAATATGTGGGCCAATGAAAAAACCGAGATCGATAGCCGCTCCAGGGAATCGAACTCGGGACCTATAGATCAAGAAGCCGACGCTTTACCTCTCGACCACGGAAAGCCCTGTTTTCGTTTAATTGCGTGCTACTAGCCGTTATGTACATCGGTAACATCATTAGGTTGCCACGTTCTTCACGTTTGGTGCCGCCGTCATAGCGCAGTAGGTAGCGCGTCAGACTCCTTATCTTCAATCATGGGATGTCATGGGTTCGATCCCCGACGGCGGCACATATTCTTTCCGACATCTGTCTCTCACCAATGGGTGGATAATCGTAAACCTTAGAGGGATAGCAGCAGGAGTCTAGGAAAGGATATAGTGGTAGTACTGTCGTGAGAAATACCAGGGATCCATTGTTAGGTGCATCAGACGCCGCGATTTGACTGAAATACTGTTTAAGGCGGCGTTAAATCCCATTCAAACAATCAGTTTTTTCGTTCGAAATGACGAGCTTTTTGAAATTTTCCTACAGGAGTTAACTTTTTGTCTCCTTTTTCGTTAAAGCGGCTCTTGTACAGATTATGAAAGAAAAATATTTTCTCTCAATTTTCACATTTCTACCGGTTATACTTTCAGACATTTTAAATGAGGTGATTAAGTTGATTTTGTAATGTAAATGACTGTTTGTAACATTAAAAAAAGAAAGAAAAAGAGCAAAAATAGTCGCGTCACAAGACGCAAAATAGATCAGCGAAATACAACCCTTAAAGAACTGGAATTCGCCAGGTAAGTTCGTTATCTGTCGATTGCATCGCCAATTGCCTTATTTGTAGTTTCCACCATGCATCAATTACGTTTTAAGGCTCCGCTAAAAGTACAATCGTTACGGACATCCCCCGAAGACTAACGTCCTCACCCGATAAAATCCGATGTTTCAAAGTAGGGAAAAAGGAACGTGTCACATCTAATTAGTTTTATATTGAATTTAGTAGAAATAACACACACACACAGAAAAAAAGAATAAAATCAACAATTATTGGAAAAGCAGATCATTTATGTAATTTTCATGAAAAGCTGTTAAACACCCGCTTTCAAGAAATGGAGCGGCCGTCATAGCGCAGTTGGTAGCGCGTCGGACTGTCAATCTACAGGTCCCGGGTTCGATCCCCGACGGCGGCACTCATTCATTCCGACTATTTGTCTCTCACCAATGGGTCGATAATCGTAGATCTATGTGGGATAGCAGCTGGAGGCTAGGAAAGGATGTAATGGTAGTACTGGTGTGAGAAATACCAGGAGTCCATTGTTAGGTGCTCCAGCCTCCGCGATATAACTGAAAGATTGTTGAAAGCGGCGTAAAACCCCAATCAATCAATCAATCAATCAAGAAATGGAATAATCGCTTGTTTTACATGTATGTGTAAGATAGAATTTTCTGTCTTTCGTGAACAACTGTGGTATATTTTCACTCGTGGCTCCGTCAAGTGAAAAAATAAAATTTTTGTCATACACTCAATGAAAGGTTAATCCATCTTACATTGAAATAAACAGTTATCCTAAAAATATTACCTCCTTCCTCAGAAACCGCTGGATTAAGCGTTGGATGAGTAGTTGTTATATAGTTAGGGGTTGTTTTCTGACCTAGATTAATTATAACAACATGGTCATTGTTCATAAAGAGCACATCTGAGCCGATAACTGAAGAAGTAATGTTGCATAATTGACCTTAATTTGGTGCAAAGAGGATTGATATCAAAATATTTTATCAGAAATTAAAACCGGAATAAACAATTTTCAGGATAAATTTGAGAAAAGAGTACTTTCAACATAGCAAACATGTTTTTACTAACGACTTTATCGTCTCACCTACGTGTTGACCCCGTGTGACCCGATTTCAAACATGAATGACAAACCTTCGGACCAAATATAAAGAGATTTGATCTCCAATGGTGACTTCTAAATTGCCTACAAAGGTTCTGAAGATTCGACATAGTGCCTCGGTTGACTTGACAGACGCTTCATAAAAACAACTATTCTGACAGAATTTTAAGAAAAAAATGAGTAAAATCTATGGCCTCTAGAGTGATTCGTGATCGACGAAGGATCAAGGATCATATTGAGCTCGTCGTGCTTATAGGAGCTAAGATACAATGAAAATGTCAAAGGATTAACCATATTATCTCTAACACTGCAGAATGTCAGCCTGGTTTCTCATAAAAATAATTCGACGGGAACAATTCTTAGATAAGATTTCAGTAGAACGGCAGAAATGTAGACTGGGTCTAAATTCAAAGAAGATACAGACGAACAGATGATAATGAGGAAATTGTTTGTTTTAGGCAACTTCTTCATATTCCACATAACTTCAACAAACACTTTACCTTGAGGTCGTAGAACAGTAGGATTGTGTGGGAACGGGTGAACGTTTTTTTTTTTCGATAATCCTTTTTCATTTGTAAAAACTGCGTTCTCAAAAACGAAGTGGGGAAATAAACTACGTACTATGTAAACGTGAAATAAAGAAAAAAATAATAGTAAGCAATTTTCTTCAATACTCCCCCCCACGAAAGAAAAAATAAAAAAAAAAACAATGTCGATTATGTTAACCGACCGAATTAATTGTTTGAAGTTGTTTGGAACTGCATTTAACGAGAGTAATGACGACCCAGATTCCTGAGAATGTTTATTTCTAAATGTATCCCTACCGATATACGGAGTTGTCCCGAAAATTGCCCTTTAATTAACTCCCTTGACTTGACTGGGTAGTTCCGGTTTAAATTTGCTCTAAAGACTAAATGCTCCTATTTTGAGTGGAATCAGATATTTTTTTTTCAGAATTTCATACAGAGAAATGTTGAATACTTTTATAATACTCATAGAATATAAAATTGTGGTGGTACTTTATATCAACGCTGACGCGTTTTAATCGTTTTTCTCTCCCGTTCTAGGAACCAATTTTATTCTCGTCCAGTTTTCGTATTTTACTTCTCAAATCGGAAACAAAATCATCGAAGGCGTCCTGTGTAGGAAATCATTGCGTTTACGTCTTTGGTTTGAAAATACTTTTTATCAAGGAAACCAAACAACAACAAACAAGAACAAAAATATTGCGATAAAGAGTACTTTTTACACAGATTTTATTCACATCTGCAAGATCCACTATTTCGGTTAAATGGATATTACAATTTCGTTTGTATCCTCCTTCGTTCTGAGATTATTTTCTTTAAAAGGTTAAATGGAAAATTGATTTTAAATGTTAACGACGACCTTCCATAAACTGTTGTTTTAATCCAAGAAACTTACACGCTCCTGATCGGTATCTTTGATTGCGTAATAGACCACGGGTGGTATTTTCTATATACACTAGACATATCTTATAACGGTCGGCTATTTGCTTTGATATTTACCCAATGTCCCCTTATTACAAGTCACAAAGGAAGTCGTTTGCTAATCAATCTAGTTCTGAGGAATAAACGAGTTTATATTTTAACAAGAGTGCCATTGTCACTTTGCTGCTGTTTCACGAAAAAATAAATGTAGACACTACTTATTTTGACAGAACCAAATTCAAAACATTTGCAGACTACCATTTTAAATTGTCAGGTTCAAACTGTTAAGTTTGATTGATTGAATGGGCCAAGGGGCATAACTCTTGCAAAAATCAATGAACCATAAAATCCTTGATCCATGTACTCCTACAAATTATGGTGATGACATTGACTAAGTTTCATTTAAATCAAGACAAAAAGTTAGGAGGAGTTGCGTTCACAAGGCTGCTATTTCAATAAGCCCAAGATACTAAGTTTTAAGGGAGCATAAGTGAGCAAAAAATTAATGAACCATAAAATCCTTATTTCATGCACATCTACAAATTTAGGTTATAACATCGAATCAAACAAAATACAAACAAAAACAATTTTCACTGTATAGATTTATGCAATTTCTTAATTTTTTGGAATAAACGTATCTGCAAGTTTTACCCTGAGGAAAGGGGTTTATATGCTTATTTCAATAACGAGGTGACAATAGCCGGTCACACCTACAATGACAACTTATGATAATTATGTCATTTTAAGTGATTTAGCTTTCAAATACATTCACCACGGAACTTTAACATTTACAAGAATGAGACAGAAAAGTTTCAATAATGTTTATAAGATAAAAAAAACCACTGAATTTCAGAGGAATTCTTGTATCTTCGTATTTAAAAATAGTGTATAAATATAAACCGGAACTACCCAGAGTTCAGGGGAAGGAACTGATCAGTCTAAATTATTATTTCTATTCTTTTAGCAAATAAACCAGGGTATTTCCTTAGTAGCCTACGTAGTCTTTTAATCTATTCTAAGATTACACGGAGACAGTTGCAATTAATATTGGGACGTTCACGTGGTTTGTATAACCGTTGGAATCGCGCAATCAGTATGGAGTGGCCAAAACGAGGTCATATTGACGTCATCAGGAATTCTCTAGCCAGTTTTCAATTCTGTAAAGATTAGTCGAAAACTGTCGTAAGAGTTTATATAAATATAGACAAAGCAGTGTAGCGCTTATCACTTGATGTGACATATTTTTGGACGTCGGTTGTTTCTCTTGTCCCTTTGTTAGAATGATTATCTTTTTAGTAAGTTGGTATTGCGAGCGAAACTGTAGCGTGTTATGGTCATATCTTTTGATATATGATATTAATACTTCTACTTACCCGAAACGGGGGTTGTTTTCTGTTCTTTATTCCCAAACAAGTTGGCAAATATATTATGTAACGATGCCGGATGATGTGTAGGTGTAGCCGTCTTCGCTGTACTAAGGGGTGGATAAGATCTAGGTACAGTAGCTAAAAAACAAATATCATGGGTTTATTTGTTTTGATTGAAGATCAATCATCTCAGAAAAGATATTATTAAGAATTGTAATGATTAATATTATTGCATCTAAAAATGGAAATGGAACCACTCATCGTTTGGTCCTATAGTACAAACGTACCACTAATATTTTTAAAGTTACAATATCGATTGGCATAGTCACCTAAAAAAATATTCATATCATTTTACGTTGCACACAAAAAAACCAATTTTTTTGAGATAATAGTTTTCACCTGTTACATATTGATATGTTTTTCTGATTGTTTTAACCCGTTTCATGCTGAGTAAAGTCCCCTATAGAATTACATTGGGTTCAAAGGCCTGTGAGCATTAGAAAGTACTAATAGTGGGTTAATAATATCTCATAAATAACTCTGGCTTGAAAGTTACAAGCAGGTTGTATAGACACATGTGTGCTGGCTTATCTTTGTTCATACCTCCTGCAACAGATTACTGGTTGAGGTACTATAGGTTTTCTCGATTTGTCCGTCCGTCAGTCACACTTTTGTCCGGACCATATCTACTAAATTTTGAGTGCTAGCAACTTCAAGCTTTATACACTTAAAGATCACAAAGTGGAGCAGCGTACAAGACCTGTTACTCTGCCATGCCAACTTTTTTTAGTAACTGCCCTTTGATATGTTCATTAATAGATGTTGTCTAGTTTATATCTCCTAAGCCATAAGTGCCAGAAACTTAATACACTTGTAGATAACAATGTGGAGAAGAGTCATGAACAAGAACCGCTACTCTGCCACGTCCACTTTTTGAGATATTGCTCTTTCTTGTTTTTAACTTTTACATTTTAGTCCGGATCATATCTCTTGACCCATAACTGCTAGCAACTTCAAAATTTGTACCCTTACATATCACATTGTTGAGAAGTATCATGTACAAGAACCGCTGCTTTATCCCGCCGTGTTTTTTTTGTTTTTTTTTTTCGTTTTTGTTTTTAGTTATTGACCTTTGTTATTTTTTGCCTTTACATTTTTGCCCGGACCCTTATTTCCTTAGCCAAAAGTGCTAGCAACTTCAAACTAAAGACACTTATAGATCAAAATGTTGAGAAGCAACATGTTAATGAACTGTTAGTCTACCATGCCCATTGTTAGAGTCATTGACCTTTTTTTACCTTTACATTTTTGTCCCGACCATCTCTCCTATACCACAAGTGTTAGCAATTTCAAACTAAAGTCACTTGAAGATCATAATGTGGAGAATGTGTCATGTACAAGAACTGTTATTTCGCCACGCCTACTTTTTGAGTAACTGCCCTTTGTTGATTTTAATTTAAGTCCCCAAAACCATAAGTGCTAGTAATTTCATTGTAAATACACTCAGAGATCACAACGTGGAGAAGTGACATATACAAGAACCGTTACTCTGACATGCTTATTTTTTAGACGTTGCCCTTTGTTGTTTTTACTGTTGCATTTTCGTCCTGAACTTATCTTCTAAATCATGAATGCTAGCAACTTCCAACTTTTTACACTTATAGATCAAAATATGCAGAAGTATCATGTTAGAAGCGTAACTCTACCACGTCAATTTATTGATTTATTGCCCTTTATTGTTTTTTTCCTTTACAGTTATCTCCTAAATCATAACTGCTAGTAATTTTAAAATGCGTACACAAAAAGATAACAATGTGGAGAAGTGACATGAACAAGAACCGTTCCTCTGCCACGCCCTTTTTTTAATAATTGCCCTTTTAATTATTGATTTTACTATTACACTTTTAACCAGACCATATCATCTATACCATAAGTGCTAGCCATCTTTACACACTGATAAATCACAATGTGGAGCAGTGCCATGAATAATCAAAGGACTGAAAGTCCCGAGAGCGGTTTTACTGGCTTATCAGTAACCGCGTCAATAATGCCAACATGTATCATCAAGATGAGTAAATAAATCGTACACCTAAGTGGGATGAGCAGCTGGATGCTCGATAAGGATGTAGTGGTAATACTGCTGTGAGAACTTCCAGGAATCCATGGTTAGGAGCTCCAGCCGCCCCGATATAACTGAAATACTATTAAAAGTTGCGTTAAAACCCCATTCATTATATCATGACCTTTTTACTGTTTACCGAAATCGCTATTTTGATTTCATCACAACGTTTTCTATAATATTATTTCATCCGTGCGTGAAAATTGTTGGTTGTGATAAATGATAAAAGGTTAAATGATAAATGGTAAAGCAATCAAAGCTAACAATCAATTCTTTTTGCTTTGACCATATTCTTATTACAATTGAAGCACAGTACTACATGTTCGTTTCAAAGATAAAGTCGAATTCGAGAGGTAAAATGGTGATTTTTCGATGGGGTTAAATAGGCGCTTGAATCGCGACTATAATAGGGTTGTAACTTGTAACATATGCCGTGTATACGGGGTGTAAATTTGGTAAGTCCTGCCAGGTCAAAACTCACAGACAGGGTTAGGAGTTTGTTTACATGTATTCGCCTACTCCACTAACCACTGACCTAGATTCTATCTCGAAACGCGAGGAGATTATTTCTCTCATTTAGACAGTTCATTAGACAATTTACTATGGATATATTAAGTCGAAGTTTTAAACTATTTTCCTTGATATTCACGACTAAAAGGAGGCTGTTGGCATTCAGCAAGTAAGTAATTTTCTTAATCAGCGATGAAACATATGGAGGCGATCACATAGATTTTCACTTCAAGTTTATGAGCATGCGTGGAAATGAGTAGAAAATTCGTGAAAACTTGTTTCCGGTTGATCGATTCGAAATACCGGTTTTGTCCTACAAAACCGCTAAAAACCGTTACTCTGTCACGTCCATTGCTTGAGGTATTGACCTTTGGTATTTTTACCTTTACATTTTTGTCCGGACAACATCTCCTTCACCCTAATTGCTAGCAACTTTTAACTCTATAAACTTGTAGATTATAATTTTTAGAATTGTGGTGTTAAAGGTAGGTATCGATGTTTTTTTCATGTCACAGATTTTAATTATTTTTATTTCCTCTCATATACTTTTTGCATAAAATTTGCCGCAAAGTAGTTTGGCAAAAATCTGAGGTCGCTCATCTGAAAAAAGCAAGGTATTTCCCTAATAGCCTACGTAGGCTATAAATCTAATTTTAGATTAATCTGAGACAGTTCCGGAGATTATATGACATTCACGTGGCGCGAATAATTGTTGGAACCTTGCATTTGGTTTAAATTACATCAAACAAACGTCTTCGTTACGTCATTAGGAATTATGTTCGCTAGCCGGTCTGTAAAGATCAGTCCAAAACTGTCGGAAGCCTAACTTAACGTGTTAAATGTTCGTTTGAGTCTTTTTTTCGGCACTTGGTAATTTTTTTCTTATTTAGGTTTCAGAAACATCGATACCTCCCTTTAAGGAACTAAAACTCTGCCACGCCCACTTTTCAGTACACCTGAGCACAACGTGCTGAAGGTGAGCTATTGTGATCGGTAAATGTCCGGCTTTCCGTCTGCCCATCCGTAAACAATTATTAAAAAATCTTCTCTATAAGGCCTAGAGCTTTTATATTTGGTATTGGTAATCACCTATTGACCCTCTACCAAAATACTTCAAAGAATTTCTGTACTCCGAAAATGAGCCCTTTTCAGTGCGATCCCTGATTTATAAAGGAAATCTTTGAAAATCTTGTCCTGCCAAACCATAAGACCTAGATTTTTTTATATTTGGTATGTATAATCACCTATTGACCCTCTACTAAAACACTTCAAAGAATTAATGTGCTCTGACAATTAGCCCTTTTCTGTGCGATACCTGATTTTACAAAGGAATACAGTGTAAGAAGGTAAATCTTCTTATCCTAAACCATAAAGCATAGAGCTTTTATTAGCTCACCTGAGCACGTAGCTCACCTGAGCACTTTTAACGACCCCTGGGTCCGCCCCTGGAGACCCGAGGGTCATGATTTAAGCTATTTTGTAAGAGATCAATATACTGATGCTTCATGCAAAATATCAAGGCTCTACGCCTTCTGGGTCAGGAGGAGAAGATTCTTAAAGATTATTTTGAAATTTCACTTTTGTTGCCATGGCAACCAGAGTTTTTAAGGGATTTCAATTCTTTTAGCTATTTTCACGGGGACCACCTAAGGAACATTTCTGCCAAATTTGGTTCTAATTGGCCTTGTGAATTGGGAGGAGATGTCATTTAAAAAATCGTTCTTTATTTCTATATAACCCCCACCCCCTGGGCTCCGCTTCTGGGGACCGGATTATCATGATTTTAGCTATTTTGAAAGAGGTCTATATAAACCCCATTCCCTGGAGCACCGCCCCTGGGGACCCTAGGATCATGATTTTATCTATTTTGAAAGAGGTCAATATACTGATGCTTCATGCAAAATATCAAGGCTCTACGCCTTCTGGGTCAGGAGGAGAAGATTTTTAAAGATTATTTTAAAATTTACTTTTGTTGCCATGGCAACCAGAGTTTTTAACGGATTTCAATTCTTTTAGCTATTTTTGAAAGGGACCACCTAAGGAACATTTCTGCCAAATTTGGTTCAAATCGGCCCAGTGGTTTGGGAGGAGATGTTGTTTAAAGAAATTGTTGACGGGCGACGCACGACGGACGACGGACGGACGCCGGATAAAAGGGGATCACAATAGCTCACTTGAGCCTTACGTGCTCAGGTGAGCTAGAAATTAACGTATTCTGAAATTAACCCTTCTCTGTATGATCCCTGACTTTACAAGGAAATAAGAAGGATATCTTTGACAATACTCTTACTCCCAAACCATTAGGCCTAGAACTTTGATACTTAGAATAAATATCACCTATTGACCCTCCTCCAAATTTCATCAAAGAATTATGATTTTGAAAATTAGCCCTTTTCTGTGCGACCCCTGATTTCACAAAGGTATAAAGAAGGAAAACTTAGAAAGTTTTCTCCTCCAAAACCATTAGGCCTATAGATTTGGTATGTGTTGATGTCTATTGATCCCCTAACAAAATACTTCAAATAAATACCATATTCAGGAAATTATCGCTTTAATGTGTGACAATCAATATACCTAGGATTAAATGAAAAAATCCCTTAACATCTTCTTCAAAATAATTAGACAGAGGGCTTTGCTATTTCGTATTTATCATAGAGCCATGAACCATCATACTCAGGGGAGCGATTTAGGACCATCACGGTCCCTTTGTTGAATTATTGCACTTTGTTATTTTCACATGTATTGTTTTTTCAATCTTGTATACCTTTATACGTCCAAATTTGGTTAACCCTTTCCAAAACGGCAAAAGATTTAGACTTGGCTAAATTAATAGCTACTGCAGACGAATGTAATTATATAAAGAAATAATATACATTAAAGTACTCTAAAGAAAACAAGAGCTTCGCAGAGCATCGCATATGCCCCCGAAGGGGCTTGTCAGTAACCTTGGCTTTTCAGTTACCTGAGCTTGAATGATAGCTAATGATTTTTGTCAAAAAAAAAAGGATCATATCACCTGAAAAATACTGTTTACACTTCAAAAACAAGACAGCTTTATAATAACTTATCATTCAACATTGTGTACAATAGCTAAATTCCATAATTTGAATACAATTGACATAAAAAAATTGACCCTGACTAATGACCTTGAAAAAAGTTTCAACAGAAAGTAATCACCACAAGCAATAAAAATATGACCTTGAAAAACTGATCTTGACAAATAAATTACAATGGTTCAATTTAGGTTTGTCAGAGCTCAAAATGACCTTGGCATTTGTATTCAATCGATTCCAGGGCAGATAATTCAAGAAAGACCCAAGCTTTTTGAATTTAGGAAGTGAGTCTTAAGCTCAACTAAATATCAGAGATACATTATGACAAGATTAAGTTCAATCCATTAGAATTTTTAGGAGTTGGCACACACCAAAAAAAATGTAAATTTAAGCTATATTGTTAAGTAAAGAGCAGATACTTCTAATCGGTAATAACTTGACATATCAAACAAATTTTAGTCCTAAGCACAACTAGAAATCATTCAAAGTCATTTTGGCAAGTTTCAGTTCATTCCCATTCAAAATGTAGGAGAAATAAAGCTCAAGGGCAGATTATTCAAGATAACTCGAAATGGACTGGAGAGATTTGAATTTCAAAGGTCTAATGCACAACTAAACATCATAGGGAGTTTCAGCTAATTCCAATTGATAATTTAGAAGGAGTTGCGCACACAATGAACAGTGATTTTCGTTCAATTCAAGGGCAGATAATTCAAGATAACTCAAGTAGGACTGGGGCAGTTTGAATTTCAAAGGTCTTATGCACAACTAGACATCGTGGGGAGTAATTGTGCCAAGTTTAAGCTCATTCCCATTGATAGATTAGGAGGAGTTGCGCACACACAGACAGACGGACGGACGACCGGGGCCATAACATAATACGACCCTTCGGGCGTATAAAAAGGAGAAAATGTTAATTATCAGCATTTTGTCCTTTTCTTTTAATGCTGTCCTAAGCTTACTCAAATCGTCAAAACCAGGTCTTGTTGGGTAAAAGGTTAACAGTAAAAATACTCTTTTTTAATCCGACGGGGGACTCCTGAATTGCATCGCAATACAAAATGCACTTGTTATCAATAGATTTTTTTGAGGTGAAGTTAACATTTTCATTTATAGTTTAATAGGTCGGTTTTATTGATGTTTGAATAATTGTTCTTTCGGGTCCGCATACAATTGGTTTTATGAAGTTTATCGTCAGTTTCAACGATATTTCAGCCTTTCCACTCGGCTGGGGCACCCAACTTTGGTTTCCTTTCATTTCTCAAACCAGTACAAGCCGAACATTCTTTCTAAGCCTCCAGCTGCTCATTCTACTTAGGCGCAGTACATCTTATTTACCCATTGTTTGAAGACAAATGGCGCTTGTCGCAATAACGTTTATCAAATATCGGGAAAGAATATTGTCTTAGTCGGTATTCAAGCTCGCGACCTAAGGATTGATAACATTGAGCGTTAACTATTGAACTTACTGGGTAATCATAAGCGATCATACATTATCCGTCGATCATTTGTCATTTCACCGAGCAAGATTTTCTTTGGGCTGGAAGTAGTTAAGTAGATGAATTTTTATTGATAAACGAGATATAGCAAGATAATGGTTACATAAAATATAACAAAAACTTAAATTTTATCTAATCAATAAGTGCAATATTCTAATAGAAATGCTTAAATTTATGAAAAAACAAAAAACAATCAGAACTCACGATATTGGCATACGCCATAATGCTTTTCATAGCAATGTCTAAGGACCCATTTTCCACCTAAAAGATCAGGCATTAGAACTCCACAGCTATTTGTCGGTGTAAAGCGACCGGGAGACGGGGCCCAGTTAGTAAATCCTGTGGAAGATGTTTGAGCTGAAACAAAAAATAACAGTAATTTAATCTGTTTTTACACGCTGCAACAATTTGCAATAAGGATTAGGCGAAGTTTTTTATTTTTATCAATGGTATAAATTTGATTACCTTAGTCATTCACGTGTGTATAAACATGAAGGAATATCGGTTTTAACCCTTTCCTGCAAAATCCCCTGTGTTTTTATACTGAGTAAATATCGCGAGAAAAGAAAAAAATGCTTGAAACAAGCATTGTTTTCTTTTCCCACAATATTGTTTACCCTGTCGTTTTTTTTTTTTTTTTTTTTTTTTTCTTCAAATCGCACACACTTCTTTCGAATTGGACAATATTTAAATTTTGCTAAACAGAAAAAGGCTAACAGAAAGTTAAATAAAGTCATTTATGATAAAAGGAAAGACTTTATTGCAAAATAGACTAACCTGGCCACCTATACACTATGCGGGGACTGTTGTAAGCTATCCAAACTGGACTCGCTAAGGTCCTCTTTACAAATCTTGTAACAAAATTGTGTTCTTCTCTGTTCATTATAGAGAGCATTTTTCCACCAGATAGACCGCATGTTGCAAAAACAGAAAAAGGCTAACAGAAAGTTAAATAAAGTCATTTATGATAAAAGGAAAGACCTTATTGAAAAATAGACTAACCTGGCCACCTATACAATATGCGGGGACTGTTGTAAGCTATCCACACTGGACTCGCTAAGGTCCTCTTTACAAATCTTGTAACAAAATTGTGTTCTTCTCTGTTCATTATAGAGAGCATTTTTCCACCAGAAAGACCGCATGTCCCGGGAATGATATCAAATATATTGAAAATATCACGATCCACAAGGTAGCACTTGTCGTTAAACTGAGATAGTACACAGTTAGGGTGTGACCTGGACCATCTCAGCAAAGAGTCATGGCACAGTTGTGTGTTACCTGAAAATAAATCTATATTCTATACTTTCCATGTACTCATCTTGATATTTCCATATTCTCAAGCATTTGAAAATTCTTTAACCAATTACCAGACGACACAATTTTAGACAGGCCCAAACTTAAAGGAGTTGCAGACGACAATTTAAAGATTCTGGAATTTTAGATAGTTTTAAACAATTTCATCATTTTCCACAATGTTTTCCAAAGCTTTATTCTTGAGGGCGTTTAAAAGCGTCACTGTGTTGGAATTGGTTAAACAAATTATTTGAGCTCTCGATGCCAACAATGGAATTCTACAAGGGCATAGGCGTTATAAGGACTCAAGACACTTTTATTCTTGGATTGACAACAAGAACCTTTAAGTCAAATAACAGTGAAAAAGTATCGGGAAATCTGATTTTTTTTCTAGATTCGTGTGAAATCTTACAAATGGAACGATTTACTTTGTGTGATCAAATGGTTTGTGATAATATAAACAATAGGGCCAGAATGGCCCTAAAATCGCTCACCTGACTAATTTAAATGCTTCTAGACGTGTAGATTGTCAATATCATGATAATGATAATTAATTTCAATGTCTATTTACCAAGAGTTCTCTTTTTCATTGAATTGAATTGGAGGCCATTATTGCTTTTGTATCCAAATTCAATTCATGTCCGGCTACTGGTACACTTAAGATGTTGCTTTGGATTTTCTCCCTAAATATTTGCTTTATGTACTCTAATCATATACATATTTAGTAAAATTGGACACCTACCTTCATTCCTGGCAGAAAACTAAGTACCATGAATGTATTTTTTGTGAAACAAATACCAATTTCTCTTTCTCCGCAGACATTGTGATGTGATAATGCATCCCCATGTAATATACAATGTGATAAAACCTACTGGCGTGGGGGATACTTGTCAGCTGTTTGGAACATGTACTTTAATTGAGTCTTGCATCTTTCATCAAATTGATTTGTGTTTTTTCCTAGTTTTTCCTGATTTTCTTTTTCTTTTTAAAGATATCACAAAACCAAGACTTTTTTCATTCTACCGGTAGCCTGAGAACCCTGGACACACCACAATTGTAGATTTGGTGTCTGGCGCATTTCTAACTGGCTATGGTGGCAGCCCTGAAGCACTCACAGAAATAACAGCATGGTAATAGCCCCATTGGCCATTCTCAGTGAGATTCATGCCCAGTTTGATTGAAATTGGCCGAACAGTTAGGGAGGAGAAGATTTTAAAGTCAAAAACAGCCACGCCCATATTTGGGCTTCATTCAAAATTTAACAAACTAATATTGAAAAGGGTCACCCAAGGAACATTCATGCCAAGTCAAGTTCAAATTGGAGCGATCGTTACTGAGAAGAAGATGTTTAAATATTTCTAAGTAAAAACTACCCGACCCTGCAAAACCCATTTTTGAGTGTCATTCAAAATTTTACAAGCATCTTTTGAAAAGGGTCACAAAAGAAATATTCATGAAAATGGCCCAATGGTTACCGAGGAGAAGATGTTTACATATTTCTAAGTCAAAAACTGCTCCAGCCTACCACGCACGTATTTGGGTATAAATCAAAATTCCGCGAACAAATTTTCAAAAGGGTCACCCAAGGAACATTCATGCCAAGTTTGGTTGAAATCCGCCAAATGGTTACTAAGAAGAAGATGTTTAAAGATTTCTAAGTCAAAAACTGCCCCAGCCTACCACGCCGATATTTTGGGTATAAATCAAAATTCCGCGAACAGCATCTTAAAAGGGTCACCCAAGGATCATTCATGCCAAGTTTAGTTGAAATTTGCCCATTGGTTACTGAGAAGAAGATGTGTAGGATTTCAAAGCCAAAAACTGCCCCACCCTGCCACGCCCATATTTGGGCATAAATTAAAATTCCTGGAACAACATCTAAAAAGGGTCACCCAAGGAACATTCATGCCAAGTTGAGTTGAAATTGACCCAATGGTTACTGAGAAGAAGATGTTTACATATTTCAAAGTCAAAAACTGCCCCACCCTGCCACGCCCATATTCGGGCATAAATTGGAATACCTGGAACAACATTTAAAAAGGGTCATCCAAGGAACATTCATGCCAAGTTTGGTTGAAATCCGCACAATGGTTACTGAGGAGAAGATGTTTAAAAATTTCTAAAGCAAAAACTGCCCCACCCAGCTACGCCCATATTTGGCCATAAATCTAAATTCCGCGAACTACTTTTAAAAAGGGTCACCCAAGGAACATTCATGCCAAGTTTGGTTGAAATCCGCCCATTGGTTACTGAGAAGAAGCTGTTTAAAGATTTCAAAGTCAAAAACTGCCCCACCCTGCCACGTCCATAGTACGGCGTGAATCAAAATTCCGCGAACAACTTTTGAGAAGGGTCACCCAAGGAACATTCCTACCAAGTTTGGTTGAAATCCGCCCAGTGGTTACTGAGGAGAAGATGTTTAAAGAATTGTTGACGCACAACGCACGACGCATGACGGACAAAAGGTGATACCAAAAGCTCATCTTGAGCACGTTTTGCTCAGGTGAGCTAAAAACGACTTTTTCGTGAATAATCAGAGGCTTGTTAAGAATTGTTGCATATAAGAAAAATTGATTAAATAAATTAACATTTATTCGTTGTGAATTAGCACATCAAATTTGAACTTGCTCATTTTTTCTCTGAATAGCACTTAAAAATGATTTTAAGATTTGTTTGTATGCAAGTCTATTTAATTGTTTAGTAAATTGTGAGAGAAGTCTTTGTGCAAACTCATTCAATGAGTTTGTTTTTTAACCTTTTCACAATGACGGGTACTTCCGAGATATCCGTTGTTGACCCCATTAGGTAACATACCGAAAACATCTGTATGAATGGTTGAAATAGTAGGCTTGGTTTTATCGTTTGGTATACTTGTTGTAAACATCGGAAGAGTTAACGTCCGCGGCGTTGTCTGTTTTGTGTGGTTATTTGTTATTACTGGCAGAGAAGCAGATGTTGTTTTCGGTGTAACTTTTGTCGTTTGTAGACTTTTTGTCGAGCTAACGTTGTCTATGTGGACAAGAGGGTTTCTCGTTGTTGCATCTGTTGTCACTTCAGTGAAAAGAAAAAATATAGATTATTGTCCTACACTTTCGTCGTATTTGTTGTGGAGAAAGTTATACGGTATGTTATAATTGTAAGCCGAAACCTTTATTTAGTCAACAAACTTTTCTTTCGGAATTTCCCTGTGTGTCTCCAGAATAAAACTTAATGAAAGGTGATTTCTATCTTTATTATTGGTACAAACACAATTGCAAGATTCGAAAGCGCGTTTCTTGATATGTTCGCTTGGTATAAAATTGAAACGTACACCTGTCCTTTTCTGGTGGATCACCAGGACATGTTTGTTGCATAACCATTCCACCAGTGGACTCGACATAACCGATCTGAAGATGAAATTGAATCCATAATTTATTGAATGCATTTAAAATATTTAATGACTTATTAATGTAATTAGTATTTACCCTTATTTATCATTGAAAGATTTATGTATCAACTTAATACGTTTGAAAGATCTAAAACGCGACAGTAAAGTAAAATGCAGCAACTACCTATTTCTGAGTAAGTTTGGCTTTCGAAAACAAAGTTAAGGACAAAAAGGTCTCTCGGGTGCGGCTTTATGGATGTTTACATATCCCGACTGACTAAATAATTAACTTTCTCAATGTATTTAATCTAAATTTGAGCCTGTAGAGCATACACAATATCACATATTGTTTTGCCCTTTGACCACGTATTTATTCACAAGTTATCCGATATCGAACTTGTCAATGGAATCAGAGATTCTAATATTGTGTTTAAATTTCAAGAAATTTTCAATAAAAAAAAGATCCCTCTAGAAAACTTACACCTTTTACAAGATGTGCCACAGTGACAAAGCTTTCAATCGCTCTAAGTCGGATATCGAGCTTGTCCAGATGTGACAGGTACTAACATATACGTTTATTCTTTCATAGTATTATGACAAAGTACAAAATGTTGCCTCTAGAGTAAACACAAGATCGGACTGCTCTGTAAGTAAAAGTGAGCTAAATGATGCCAAACTTAATTCGATCTAATTGGTTGACATTCGCTCTTATTGGGAGCTATTTATTTATATTTTTACTTGTCTCAGATTCCAACGGTGAGCTGTTATAAAGATGAACTTTTTGAAAAGAGACGATCAATTCAAAATCACAGGGAAAGTGCCCTAATGTCAATATTACTGTGCATAGTCTGGAGACAAGAATTTGGTCAGAACCTTTCTCAAACTTGTCAGGATATTTATAGGACGATATAGATGATATGTCTGGAAAATGCAACATTTCCATTTAAAAGCACAGAGAAGCGATCATTTTCACGGGTAAATTTACACTCTATGGCCTAAATCTTGATATGACATACGAAAACTAAATTTTGTTGTTGTTGTTTTTTTCGTAGCAGAATACTAATCTTTACTTCCATAATTGAAAAAGTGATTATGATCAGGAAAATTATGACCTGTCTAGATCTTACTTTATTCCACCCGCCTTGACATCTCCGCATATTTTTTTTTTCTTTCTTGCTTATAATCTGTGAGGCTTGTTTGAGTTTTTTTTTTGTTGTTGTTTTGTTTGTTTTTGGTCTTTTTTAGATTTGCTCTATACAAGACCTTAATAAAATCTTACCTATCAGGCGGATCATACATGTTTTACTTTTGATCTTGACAATGCTTTCCAAATGTAGTAATTTTGCATACTGTTTTACACAATTTAGACTTAGTAAACACTTTCATTCATAATAGATCTACATTCTTAGTATATGAGAAAAAGAACATGTTGTCTGATGAAATACATTTTCTTATCTCGACCAGCTGCGCTTCAGAAGCCAGCTGATTAAGTCTATTAAAACCGACGTGAAACGTCGTAATGGGTCGAAACATCCTTATCATCGAGTACGATAAAAATTAGAACCTAATGAAATAAGCAAGAATCGGCATCTTCATGAAAACAAAAGAAAATAACAATGAGACAATAATATGCAATATCACTGAAACAAGGTGTCACAAGCTACGACTTACACTCTATAGGTGTAGGTACCTGGTTATTGTACTGAACTGCAAACCAAGACTGAAGATCCGCTTTAACCTTTGCCTTGCACATGAATTCGTCTAGAGTTCCTATTGTTTGTGCTTGCTTGCTGGACTTAAATGAGATTTATAACTTTACACTGAAACAACAACAGCATTTACAGTTCCATTTCAATCAATACCATGTTACATCAAGGCAAGCCAGGGTAACATAAATTACAACATCTCGATTCCTTTTTGATTCGGTAGGTCGCATAGGTATGCCCGTACATTCACGCACATAAATAGAGAAAAGTGTTAGTTCTTCTAAGCTTATTGGAAATGAATTACATTCAATGTTCAACATGTTTTTGGTCGGACTGACAATCTAGAGGTCCCGGGTTCGATTCCCGACGGCGGCACTCATCCTTTCCGACTATTTGTCTCTCACCAATGGGTCGATAATCGTAGACCTATGTGGGATAGCAGCTGGAGGCTAGGAAAGGACGTAATGGTAGTACTGGTGTGAGAAATACCAGGAATCCATTGTTAGGTGCTCCAGCCGCCGCGATATGACTGAAAGATTGTTAAAAGCGGCGTTAAACCCCATTCAAACAAACAAACAAACAAATCAACATGTTTTTGGCATTAGAACGGAGTACTCTTTGCATGGTAAAATTGAAAACTTTTTGCCACAAATAAATAAAGAGTTATTGAGATTATTTCAAAGTGGTATTTGACCTAGAGACTAATCACACGTTTTGCACACATAATGTAAAATAAATCAAAGTATTTTTTACACTTAGTCTTGTTTCAGTTTCACGGTGATGGTGTAGAAAATGTTTGAAAAAACTTTTGTGTCCTTAGAAGTTTTGTTTCCTTATCCTTGAGAAAATAACATACAAACAAGAATGAACCAAATGTAATTCTTATGTCTCTTACATCTGCGTATACTGGAAGTGATGATTGGTAATTACAAATACAGCTAAAATCACAGACAACCATGGCAAACAATGAGATCATTCCGAGAAGAAGGATACAGTTTCCCATATTTCTGAAAGAATGCAAAAGAGATATACAAGTATATATTTTACTTAAATAAACTGAGTACTGTTTTTTTAGTAATTTAATTAATTTCACTGTGTGATAAAGATCCTTCTTTTCTGCGTTGAACAAGACGATATTATTTGATCAGACTGCACAACGAAAAATCAGACTCCTGTTAGTACTCAAACGTGAATTGCCTTTTCTTTAACCAGTTCTGCTTTACTTGAAAAGGTACCTAAATCTAACCTTGTTTTGTCGTGTTATCAGCTAGAAAGGTATTGAATCTACTTTATAATCACCATCTCTGTCTTAAGAGAGAGAGTACGAGAAGTGTAAACACATATATCTATTACGTAGTAAAGGGAAAGATTAAGATAAAAGCGGCAATTGTCAATTGAAATCCTATACACGAACTATCATTTTTCTTGTCGCAATCATTGATATTGATTTTAAAGGAAACACATTACGAGAACATAAGCAAATCAGAACAAGAACTGATAAAAATAACCTTTACAATTCTCGAAGGTGATTACCTTATTAGGAAACGGTCGCTCTAGAGTGATTTCAATAAAGATGATCATTTAGCCTTCTATTCACTAAATGTACGACCTAGATTTTGATATCTGTATTACTTGAAATCATTTATGACTTTATTCTAGTTCCATTTTGAAAACCGCTGATTAAAGGTCAAATAACTTGTCTCTGTAAAAGGCAAACAATTAAGGTAATTCGAGTCGCCTTTTAAAAGAGACATGGTGTGTATGTGTGTAAACGTAGTAAGGGTGCTAAATCGTGTGTTTGTTTTTGATTTGTTTTGTTTGTGTTGAGTGGAGAGATGTGTGTGAGTGTGTGTGTGTGTGTAAAGAAAGCACCCCTGTGGCTTTTTTTTATGACATCACATCTTAATTTTAGTTTAATGACATTGTTCTAGGATTTATTAGAATGGTGTCATGTCGGAACTTCTTTCGACCTATAAATCTGACCTTACCGCGATTGCACAAAATGTATATGTATGGCAATACACGAAACAGGGGTAATTTTCAACAAAGAAGAATGGGATTCATCTTTCAAACTTTAACGGGATGCCTTTTTTATGTAATATTTGGAAAACTGAGCAGATCATCTGTAAAAGCTGTCAGATCATATCTAGACAGTGCACATTTCAGGTTATACTTTGAAAACATATGTAATCGTTTTGAATGCCCCCATATGTCTTTCAGTAGTTTTCAGGAATAGCATATAGCTTCAAGTTCATATTTCATGATTATCAAGTGTCCGAGTAAAACTATTGTTCGTGAGTGCAGATTACAGGCACTCTCACAATCGTTATGTATAATTAAACAAGTGGTCATACTTTTAACTAGTCTGTGCAAAACAAAAATGGCTTGTCCAAAATTCGTTATAATTTTCACTGAAAAGGCAAACACTTAAACCTTATCATGCTAGGTACATTACCTCTCTGAATTTCTGTACAATCAAAGGCTGAAAGCACTGATAGAACTTTTTGTTCAAAAATCAATATTCCTTTTAGAAATCAACTTCATAAACAACTCTGGCAGGGAAAATACAAGTAGGAGGTGTAGATTATGATCAGACTGCACTTATGTGAAGACTGATCTTGTTCTATAGCTCATGCCCAAACCGGAAAAGCCGGATTAAGCATGACAAGTGTTAAGAAATGAAGAGAATACACTTTTGTATGAATCCGCGTTTTTGTTTTCATGGAGATATGAACCGCAAAAGCTTTGTCCGGAGCATAACTCTGTAACCTGTATCTCATTGAAAGGGGTTTTAGGAACATACTGCATCATTCTTAAAGAATATTACAATAAGATTGTCGTCTGTCTTTATGAAGCACTTCATTCATGTAGGGGCGTCTGGGATATGTCCGTTTGAAACATGAAAGAAACAATCAATTTCCTTTTCCAAATGGAAATCCACATAAAACTTTTATACAGATTTGAGGTTCACTGTTTTTAAAAAAAAGATGTACTCTGCAGACAGAATAGAGCGCCGGTTTCAGTTGCAACGTTAAGGACGCGCAAATCTATTTAACGTTAGTTGACGTATGATAAGCGCGGGAGCGTCAACATCGCGCAAACGTCACCAAACAATGTTTACGTGATATCCTCTATAATAAAATTCTTTCTTTCGATGAAGGCGATTTTTTCCGAATATATTTAAAATAGGGAAATTATGTATAGTGTAAAAACAGTTCCCCGAGGAACATTTCTGTGACATTGCGTTGATAAAACGCGCGAAAGGCGCGGTCTGGAGACCGCCTTTAGGCTACACGTATGACAGATTCAGACTACCATAAGTCTCAAAGGTTTGATTTGCGTATCAACAATATATTTATAGATGAAATGTTGCTTTTATCAGTACAATTTCTCTTAAAGGTAGGTATCAATGTTTATTTCATTAAAAGATTTTAATTATTTTTATTCCTTTTCATACACTATTTAGTTAAACATTCTGAAAAGTAGTTTCACGAAAATCAGAGGTCGGTCATCAGAATAAACCGGGATATTTACCTAATAACCTATATAGGCTGTTAATCTATTTTTAGATTAATCCGAGACATTTGCAATGAATATTAGGTCATTCGCGTGTTACTTATTACCGTTTGAATCCCGTTATCAGTTCTAATATGCTCAAACCAACGTCATCGTTACGTCATTAGGAGTTATGTTCGCTAGCCGGTCTTCAATTTTGGAAAGATCTGTCCGAAACTACTGTAAGCGTAAATATGAATATAGACTCTTAACCTAGTATTGGCTAACCATTGGATGTGACATAATATAAGAGGTTGGTTGTTTCCCCTTGTCATTTCGTTACCTTTCGTTGACTTTGGGTCATATGCGAATGAGGTTAAGCGGTGTCGACAAGCTAATTCCATATCAAAAGATAACCTTGGATTCCACTGAATCTTTACTTTACAACCACAAAAAGCAACTTTAAGCCTATCAGATTAAAGCGAAGATAACCTCTGACTCAAATTTCAGTATTAAATGTTCGTTTGAGCGTATTTTTCGGTAAATGGCTTTTTTTTTTCTTATCTTTGTTTCAGAAACATCGATACCTTCCGTTAGGTATGCACTATAGTTATGAAAAAAGTAACATCCTTACGAAAAATATGTCAAAAAAGCATTGTGTTAATAGGAGAAATTACTTTTTAGAATTTATTTCAACTTTTGCCTCAAAGTGTATTTACCCTACATTATACTTATTTCATTTCATTTAAAAAGCAATTATACATGACAACTGTTTATTTCATTTTATCTAGCTGGCTTTAACCGAGTAAAGCTATTTGAAAGTCACTGAACTAAGATATCCACCTCTAGTCCTCATATCATATCAATAATGACCATGGGTTCAAGTTAACGCCATACTGTTGGTCTCGTTGGTTATCCATTGGAGACGACATTCCATTTCCTTACCAGAATACTAGTTTAAAGTCAAGAAACATATGCCAAAAGTGAACTTTGAAGTGATATACTAGTAGCTGGCTGGTTGTTCAAAGCGGAAGTAATCATTATTTTAAAACTACTGTGTATCTCCTTTCTAAAAATAAGAGTTCAATCGGATTTTTTCTCTGCTGTTTCTTATGAAGATGTGTCTCTGAATATCGAATCATATTTTAAAAGAAAACAAGAACACAATATCACAATAATGTTTCTCAGGGAACTGTTTAAACAGTATACATAATCACTCTAACTTTGAATATTTCGGCAAAATTGCCTTTATCAAGAAAAAGAAAATAAATCTTATGTCTAGAGTATAACTTAACGATCACTCATTTTGTTTTATATAATCGATGATATGACGTCAACGTCGTTTGGTAACGTTTGTGCGGCGTTGACGTCCTCGCGCTTAATCAGGCGTCGAGTAATGTTAAATGGAATTGCGCGTCCTTTACGTTATAACCAAGTGGCTTTTTTATCCATGCTGATTCATGAGCCTGGCGCTCTATTTTGTCTGCAGAGTACATCTATTTTAAAACAGGATACTAAATGTAATCAAAGTAGTTGTCAATAAAGTCTGTGTATTGATATCATTTTGAGACAGAGAGAATGCTAATCTTTTTTAAGTACGCCAGTTTATACAAACCCGTCTGTCACAAAACTTTCTACTTTAAACAGAGGAAGGTCTTCTTTGGTCGGTGTTTTACCCTGTCACGTGAACCATTTTTGCAATATTTGTATATCAAGTACTTCAAGGTGCTTAATACGGTGATTTAGTGATAATTAGATACCTACCACGAACGGTATCTCCCCGGAAATCGGTATTCTGATACTGTGATATTTACATCAAATATAGGTCTACATCTAGGTGATTAAAACAGTGATTTAGTGATAATTAGATACGTACCACGCACGGTTTCTCCCCGATAATCGGTATTCTGATACTGTGATATTTACATCAAAAATAGGTCAACGTGTAGTGGCACGATAATTGACCGATCGCATCTGTCAATCAAATAACGAGTCGATCAATTAAATATTTCAGTTCGACCGGAAATGAGTTTTGGACTCAAAAGTTGGCCGCCGATTTAGTTGGTTTAAACTTAAACGTCTTAGCTACAACTTCTGCAAGCTGTAGTTACGCTATCTAGTTTGCAAACCAACTATTCTACCGTTATTTGTTAGATGCTTCTTGCTATAAATTTTGCAAAATAACGCCGTTTAAAATCGAGGTTAGACTCCCTGTCGAAGTTGACGGGCGTTGCAAATGGAGCAAGTGGGCGGGGCCAGCGATTGGTCATAGCATGACTTTTAATTCTTTGTGATGAAAAATATTTAGTTTCGATAAATATTCTGGCGTACTTTCTAGGTATTTGTTTTTAAATAGAACGCAAAAAATGCATTTCTAAGATATATGCTCGTATTCACCAACGCATTCTAAATTGATTTAGCCGACTAAATCCAAAGTAGTGACTAATTTGAATTTAGTACGTATTCAAGAACACAATCTAAATTTTAAAATAAACCGAATTCTTCAATTTTTCCGGACTAATACCTACCGTTTCAAAAGTAAAAAAAATTGCCGCTGTTTGTTTTGTTGTAGTCGAAAAACATAATCTGCGGACAGGATACTGACAAATAGTATTATAAGAGGGGAACTAATTTCCCGTTAGGTAATTACTTTTCCTTTAGGTAAAACAATGACATGGTATGACGTCATAATCTGATCTAATGTAAAGATAGTGCGTACACAAGGTCCAGATTCAGCGTGACACTCTTTTTAGAGTGGTATTTACCAATGATTTCAAAATGGATTTAAATTTCAAGTGTTATGGGTCCTAAAGGAAGAAACTTTTCACTGTGTATTTTATTTGCAGTTGATCTAAAGAAAGACAGCGAGAAGGAAGGAAGTATCTGACTTTGATTTCATGTTACTTTTAACAGCATTAACTGTAAAACCTCGGTCGTTGTTGTCTGTTTGACTAAATTTCGCCGCCACATCGATCCATATTGGATTGAGGAAATAGTATCAAGAACTGTCCAAAGCAATTATGATTTATTTTAGCTGAAAACATGGTCAAGTCTAAAAATTGCGCTTAATTTCGATATTAAGCCATAAGGTTGATTTGAAGGGCTAAAAAGCTAGCTACTAACCTGATATGCGCTTTTCAAAAGGCGGGAAACCATCGCTTTTATCATACGCAAACCGTTCTTAGTTAAGACTATTCTAAATTGTGCTGGTGAATACGAACTTAAGTCTATCCCCAGGAAATTAATAACCTGTCCTTTCAGCCTATACACCGAATTCTAAAATTTAGAAAAGGTTGGTGATTGTGGGCCCTGATCTTGTCATACTGTTTTGGTCCAAGATTGATATTTGATTTAAAGATTTAATTTCAAGATTGTACAAAATGTGTCGCTATGCTTTGACCTAGAAATAGCTTTTCAACCAAACCACTTGAGTCATTTTGCTTGTCTAAAAAATCGCATAGAAAAACAAATTAGCAAAGTTTAATGAATGTAATATAAAGACAGGTTCATCAAAAATGTTGACCTCATGACTGTATTTGTATCCTCAAATGACCTAGATGAAAATCTCAGATATATTTAGATGACAAATATCCAGGCAGGGGTCATTTGATTTTACATGGAGTTTATTTAGGACAACTGCAAACAATCTTCACCCAAGGAACCACAAAACCTAGTGCTTAATAGATATATTGCATATAGCTGTGCCAATTAGACATCTAAAAAGTTTTCTTACATCATGTTCCCTGGAGACATACTGCCCCCAGCCTAGGGAATACTAGCACCGTACTTGGGGTCACTTCCTTTTACTTAAAAAAAAGAGTTATAACGAAAGCCATCATTTTATTGGCCACCATGTTGCTAGTTAATCCTGCATTCTGGATTGTAGCAAAAGTCAAATGAACTATAAAGGGCAAGCATAGCCCTCAAGTATTTATAGTTACGGGTTTTTTTTGTTGTTTTTTTTTTAAATATATTTTAAGATTGCATAACAAAAAATCGACGCTCCATGAAAAAAAAAAAATACTTTATATTCATCCTGTAAATCCGAATCACTAAAGCAATTTATTTTCATTTTTCTTAACGAAAGAAATTTTCGCGTATTGGATTTCTGAAAGTAAACCTGAATATATCGTATGTTATTGAACGTAGTTTTGCACATGATCTAGACGATAGCAATGAAAACCTTATTTTTTACCCAACCAGGCCATTTCGGTCCACTAGTTTTAAGGTCGTATGCATTCAAATTCGATAATGCATTTCAAGATGATAATTCTTGTTTTAATGAAACAATTTTTGGATAAAGAATGTGAAAAAATTACCAAAAATAAAATAAAGTGCGAGTTATTTTGTCTGATACCTTCTCCAAGAACGTTCTAAGAGATTTTACCAAAAGAGGTAATAGAAATCTTACCACAGGATATTAAAACTGAATAACAAAATGATTATATGCTTGGTGCTGAAGGAAATTTAAGGAATTCTATAATTTATCGTATAAAACATCGAAATAAACCCTGTCCGTGAGAACCTTTTTCTATCGAATCAAGTTTTTCTCAGAATTTGGTAGATCTTCACGAAAGGAACGTTTCTGCACCAGACGAATCTATTATATAGCCCGATTTTATAGATGAAGTTGTTGTTTTTTCTTCTTTTCACTATATACAATAAACGGAAAAAGCCGCGCCCATAAAATAATATATTTGGTAGACTATTACTCGGGGAAATTCTTGCAAACATTTTGACATGTTAGAGGAGGAGTTTTCACGGCATACCATTATGTAAAAGAACCCTACCATGAAAGCCCTATCGGAAGATACTCGGCAAATCCCGGAAACTTAAGAACAGATCTAGGACGTAAAAAGACGGACCATTTTGTAACAAAGCGGTGTATTTTGTTAGCCGGTGACATTGTAAGAAAAACGTTGTTCAAAATTGAATATAGCCGGATTGTTTCGGAAGACTCAAAATGGCTAGAATGCTTAAATTTCCTTACGTTGTTAAATGTTTTTTTTCCCATTTAACTCTAATATCAAGTTTCCTTTGAAGAGAAAACAGAGTTCGGATAGAACCTTTGTGAGATTCAATTTACCACAATTGCATTCCATAACGTATAATGCCATTTGATGAAGTAAATATTGCATGCAAAAATACTTAAGCTAGTTTTTTTCTCTCTCGTTGCGATGAAAACTATTAATCCACTCACCGCTGCATCGTTCATTGTTTGTTTGTTTTCCCGGACTATTCTACGGATCCCAATCTAACAGAAAATCAAATAGCTTCACAAAATTTGCTGCCAAAAAAGCCAAAAAGTCTGGTCCAAGGACAAGGTCCGATATGTGTTTCAGTATGTTAGGAGGGAAATCTGTGGTCTAAGAAGTAGAGCATAAAAAATTGTTTTTTGTGGGAAACTGTGTAATCTACCACACAAATTACTAGTTAACAAATATCTAATATTATATTATCTAGCTAAGTTTGCTCCTTAAATGATAACAAAGCAGATTTATTCCAGATATTGTCAAGCTAGCGTCAATGTACGTACTATTTAGACGGATTCCTTGTTGAATATATCAATAGCTCTGTTTTCCCTAGAAAAATAACTGAAAAAGACTATTGAAAAACTCATTTACCTCCCTTGAAGAAACGGAATGCTAACGATGACTGCAATCTAATACCTCTTTCTACCGGTTCCGTCTTTTACACACGAACATTGAAAAGGTCGGCAACGATACCATTTTTTTGTCACACGCACATCAATTTAGTAAATACTGGATAGAAGAAAACCCGTTCAAAAACCCACAATTCAAAATTGCGGTAATTGTAATATTTATACTTATGATTTAGCAATCCACAGAGCTTTAGTATGTCCAAATATTAACAACATATGAAATCAATTTTACATCACAGTTCTCACCTATTTTGGACAAACCGTTTCAAGGGAAATAAAAAACGGGTCATTAGAGACCAATTTTTTCAATATTAATTGGAAAACAGCTTCACACCCTAACAAATAGAAGATCACATATAGATTTTCTTTGCATAGCCATTACTTTTGTATCAAAGTGCCTTCCTTACTAATAATATGTGATCCTTAACCGAACAAAATCATATTGACAAGTCTAATTACTTAAGCATTTTTACAACTAATTTGTTAATATACGATCAATCTAAAGTCCATCCTCATCACTAGTAATATATGTAGAAAGCTTGATAATATATGAATAAAGCTTGAAAGTGAAAACTTGGTTGAATAAGTTACATCTAAATTTATAAAATGAAATTCGCCCAACTCCATTGTGCCAATTAAGCTACCACCATGTATTGGCGATCCGTAGTAAGTTTAAATCTAGATCCGTTTCGTTTCTCTCAAAATCTTGTTTTGATCCAATCCCATTCTCACGGCATTTCGTTTCGGTCAGAATGAACCATATTGTCGTAATACCGTGCGTGTATTTGAGTGAATGACTGTTCACATTGATGAGCGCCTGGATGTGTGTACGCATGTATGTTTGTGTGTGTCTGTTTGTACGTTTGTCTGTATCTAGTTGTCTATGAGTATCTGTCTGTGTGAATGCCAGAGTAATAATCGTAATTTACATGTTTTTGTTACGTTATTATTATCTATATCATGTAATCTCTTATACAGAGGAAATAAAGAGCATATAAAATAAATAAGATCAGTGTAGGCTAAAAAAACAATTTTTTAAGATATTCTAACGATATACATCCGGGATTCGATTCGTAGAATTGAAGAAGTAGTTCCAATTGATAAAAAATCCTACTTTTGATCAACCAAATCTATTCAAAGGATCAAAATATTCATCCACAAAAGAATGTTTATATTTGATAGGGTGTTTATGCGAAGATCCATGGTTTGTTGGTGTTGTTTTTTGTTGTCGTTGTTTTTAAATATAGACCGATCGACATTGAAAGAGGTTGCAAACGACCATGAAAATCGGATGTAATTTGAAATGACACCGTCCAATGTGGTAAAAAATGACTTGAAAAAAAAAGCAAAGAAAAAAAGGGTAAAAAAAAAAGAAGAAGAAGTAAAAGAAACTGCTTGTCACAAGCAAAGTCTTTTCTCCGCAATATTTTCTCAAGTATAAAACCACAGTGACGTAAAGACTCCGGTTTGTACAGGATAGCGTTAAAGGTTTCTCTTTTGATTTCCATGGCGACTAGAATTCTCCATCGAACAACTCTGTTTGACGGAATCAGAAACAGGATCATCTTTTGAAACATAATAGTGATATTTGGTATGACATGACTAGTACCGTATAGCACTGCATTTCTGCTGGGTTCAAAGTCTACCGCAGGTTGAGTAAATATCTGCATAACATTTTTCTGCAGTCATTTATCCCGCAAGAAAAAGTATTAAATTTCTGCGCTATGAAATTAAAGATAAAGTACCGTGAATTTTGAAATTAAAGTTTAAAGTCATATCTTCCCTCCGAGGAAAGAAAAGTAGTTTAATCAATCTACCTTTATTTGGTCACTAAAGTAAACAAGGGCCGTCTTTATACCAATATGCAAAAGCAGAATATGAGATAATTTCTCTGGAAAGAGTATTTTATGTGTTTTTTTTACGATTTCAGCTAGTGTTTGTTTTCATTTTTAAATCGAGTCCAATGCAATAGATTCATTATCTGAGATGTTCGATTATCTTCAGCATCGGTTGTTCTATGCCAACTTGCTGATGACTTAACTTTACGGAAATTTTCGTTAATCCCAGTAGCTAGCTAATAGCGTGAATTACTAGCGAGAATTAAAACGACATCATTGACGTCATAGTTCAATGTAAACAAATCTTTAATTGTGGTTGGTCACAATTAAAAATTTCAAAACTTCCGTCATGAAGTGTATGCTTACCGCGTAGAATTATTTTGATCCTGTTGTTTTAATCATCTTATTTGTTTATATTTTTAAGGTTCGAGTCTAGTTTATTTTTTATTAATTTCGTCATGTGTTTTTTGGTTAGATATGGTTTTAATGAAGGTAAATATCGTCTGCTTAATCTGACATTATATCGATAGTACAGAACAGAACATATCTTTACAATAAGGTACAATAAGGACATATACACAATAACAGTAAATTTTAAGAAAATTGTATAATTACTTCCGGTAAAACAAATGGATGAAAATAGTTGAGATGACATATCTGACGATACTATCCATCGAGCACACCAAAGAACCAGGCGGAGCTCTCAGCAGAACGTCCTACATCACTGCACTTACCCCCGTAACAACTAATCGGCTTCTGGGAAGTCGATCATATGGGCATGTGCTACGGTAGCGACGATAAATAAACGGAAACACACACAAGGTTACTGCCAGTACATCCTGTTACTGAACATGAGACACGTTTAACATATAAATTATAATTTGCGATTTTTAACTCTGCGGTTCCGTCCATGACCGCAGATAGAGCAGAAATGAAGCCCCCAAAGAAAAAATGTGCTATACGATATTTTATGAACTTAAGGTGTTTACGTACTAACTAAAAGATGGACAAACGCTCGGCGGAAAATAGCCCCGAAAGCCTTTAGCCGGAGGAGATAAACCCTTTCTGTACCCCGTCGTGTTGGCGAAAAGTATTCTTGTCATTCAGAAATCAGGTTATAGCAAAACAAAACTTTCCAATTTTTACGACTTTTTTTTTATCATTTTTCGTTACGTTTAAAATGTTGTTTTATTTCTACAACTCTTTAAACAAAATGTCTAGAACACGAGTTTTAGAACTAACACGCGTTCTGGAACTAATTCTATAATTCTGTTTTTCTCAAAAACAGTTAGAGTAATTAATGTTTCAGTCGTCAGAATTTACCAAGTCCGATAAACACAACTTAAGTTATGTGTTTCAGTGAAACATATAAAGCAATGTAAATTAAGAGCAATGGTCACGAAAAGCTTTATTCTAAGAACACAGAAGTCATTGGGTCTTCAAATTTAACCAACTGATATTGCATCTGGCAGAATGTCGAAAAACGTCCCTATCTTAGCCGATATATCTGAAATAGATACAAAGTAAAATATTTGTTAAAGTAGATATTGCTTTGTATCAGTAAAATCCTTTAAAAATAAGCTAATAAGATGATTAAGAAAAGGTTGGTGACTTTAAAGGATTTTTTTACATCGATCTCAGCTTTACATACAAGTCCAGCCAGATCGAACTTAAATAGAAGAATATGATAGTCAAAGTTTTTCAACAAAAATGAAATTTGTATTTATAATAAGATCAAAATAACTTCATTCAATCTGTGAAAACGAAACCTTCAAATAACAATACATTTAATTAGAAGTTTAAAGCCATACCCCCCTCAAGCCACAATGGATGGATAATCGTAAACCTAAGTTGGATAGCAGCTGGAGGCTAGAAAAGTGTGTAGTGGTAGTACTGGCGTGAGAAATACCAGGAATCCATTCTTAGGTGCTCCAGCCGCCGCGATATGACTGAAATACTGTTAAAAGCGGCGTTAAACCCATATCAATCAAGCACCCCCCCACACACAGCCACACAAAAATTTAAATGTGAAAAACCATACACGAAGCCTTAAAGCGTAAATAAATGTGATGATCGCACTTATAAGATCAAAATAATTTTTCGCGGTAAGCCTACAATTCATGAATTTCTAAGAAGTTTGATATTTTAAATTGTGATCCACCACAATTTAAGGTTTCTTTTTATGAAATTATGACGTCATTCGCTAGTCAGTCAAACAGGTAGCTCGGTCCCGGAGATTCACGAAATGGTCCGTAAAATTTAGTCTCCAGCACTTGTACATGTACTTTAACCCATTCCAACACAGCAAAATTTAAGACTGGTCCAAATTGAAAGAAGCTGCAGACGACAATTTCAAGTTGATGGAATTTTGATTTTTTCGTATTTTTGGATAGAAAACATTGTGGATAATGAAGAAATCGCTTGATACAAGCAATTTCTTCATTTTCCACAATGTTTTCCAAAGCTTTTTTCTCGAGGGGCGTAAAAAGGAGGGATTAAGTTGGAATGGGCTAAACAGTCATTGCCGAAAATAAACGATTATTTCTGGTGAAGAATCGAATGCTTTTTACTCGGCTCAAACGTCATCAAACTCGGGTTGAAATCGATAAAAAAAACACCTCAAAATAACTTCAATCATTCCCTCCTATTACAAATTGGTATTAAGAAGGTTGTTTGCCTTAGTGACCAAATATGTGATACATAGTTTAAACTTCCTCGAGGTGAGAATATGGTTTTACAATGTTTGCATTTGCAGAGAACTTATTGCTAGGTACAAGTATATGCGATGAATGATTAGAACTGAACGGTTACTTGCTATACACAAATCTGTAATATGTTTACAAGTTACTTACTGTATTGACAAATAAATGGATGACTCTCCCCAAGATTTATTATAGTAATGGCCACGCCACATGGTTGATCAACCCATTCGCCGCCATTTTGTATAACAAAACAGTCGTTGTTTTTGTGCGTTTGAGTTGAATGCTGATTATAGCCAGTTTGGAAGTTCGTGTAAGTAACAGGAATTCCTAAATAGGATTAAATCGGTTGAACTATTCAACCCATTCCCACACAATGACGCTTTTGTACGCCCCTCACGAAAACAGTTTGGAAAACTGTGTAAACTGAAGAAGTTGCTTGTAGCAAGCAATTTCTTCATTTTGCAAATTGTTTTCACGGATAAAGTTGTATAACAATATCTCAAATTTCATAAACTTTGAATTGTCGTCTGAAACTCCTTTCAATTTGGACCAGTGAAAAATTTTGTTGTATGGTAATGGGTTAAATTTTAATTTTCCGAGCCGTTCGGAAATAGATTGATATCATAACAATCATTCTACACATTTTAAGTCGATCTTTCCCTGGGTAAGGCCGTAGACCAAATGACTGGGAATCTGACATTTCAAACTTGTAAAAAATGTTTTACGGGAAAATGCTGCTTTCTGCTCATAATAAAGTAGGTGTTCCACATAGTGAATTAATTATTTGAATACCTCCGTGTGGTTTAAGAGCCACACGAATTGCTCAAGAATTTAGACAAACAATTAGATATAAGTGCTTGACCTATTTGTTTAATGTTTTAATCATCGCAATGATTTACCTGATGTCCACGTGAGCACACCCTCCGAATACTTGTCGCTTAGACCTATCCATGCCTTATCAACAACATTGTGACTTGCAAGAAAGTGTTTTATAAAGTCCTGTTCTTCTCGATTCGAAATGGAAACAAGGGTCCCGGATTCCACCTTACAGTGGGATTCAGCGCCGTCGAATGCTCTTTTCCAATTCACAAACTCGTAACAGAATTGACCACGTTGCCCTATGAATCCACCTTTATGATGAGCATCGGCTTTCACGTGAGCAGGACAGAGCTCGGTGTGACCTGAAACAGCATGAATCTTCACTTATCATTACGTCATCTTAAAAGCAAAAAGGTATGTACGTGGAAAGAGGAGAGCAGCGCAAAGGCATCGATAAAGGAAACTCCTTTTTTGCAGTCTTTTTTAGAAGACATAACACAGAAACGCATTTACAGAAACTATAACGTAATAGTTTGTGTTTTTCTTAACAATCTTACAAATACTCTAATAAATGTACTTCATCTACTTTGAATTGCGTTTATATCAAAGAAACTCGAAATGCTAATTCTTAAATACTTTTGACCTGTTAGTAATTTTAGAAAAAAAGACACTTCGTAGCGGTCTGTGAGAATAATTCATCTACATAAAAAGTGTTCTATATCATCAAAGATGATTTTTTTACTATACTACTACAATGTAACATACATTTCGATGGTTAAGCGTGAAACAGTTATATGTGTATATGTTTATAGGCAGTTACAACTGTTTCGCGCCTAACCATCAATGTGTCTTCAGTTTTACTTTTTAAAACTGCACCTTGTGGATTTGAAGAAGAAGTTGATTTCGTAAAACTTGTCACTGTATGTGCTACACTGGAAGTAGTAGAGGTTGCAATGGGCCTTGTCGTAGTGATCGTTGTACTTGCGGATGTTACAGTCGAATAAATTGTTGATGTAAATGTTTTGGTCTGCGTTGTTGATGGTAAAATAGTTGTAGCTATGGTTGTAACTTAAAAGGAAGTACGAGAGTGTTTTAGACATCACTGATATTTTCAATGAATGTGGATATTTATATTCTTTACAAATATTAATTGTCGCGTTTTTTCTGATTAATTGTCATGACAGCGTTATTTACTGAGGCAATAAGGATCTTAATGTATTCAGCGTATTCAGCGTATTCCATCATTTCCTTGAGCAAATTATTCTTTACTCAAAAGAAATATATATACAAATATATCTCAATGGGCTGACTATTCCATCTACTAACGATTTGCCATAACTTGTGACGCGCATGGAATTAATGTATATATAAAGGCAAGACATTTGGTTGTTATAAGTATTTCCGGTGAGTACGGCTTTTTGTCTTAAATAGAATTATCAAAGCTTATACATCAATAAATGTTCTGATTTTTTTTTATCTATTTCAGTGCATGCTTAGAGCTTTGGATATTCTTTTTGTGAGACGAGGTACATGCGTACATGTTTTTGGTTCCTCTTATACAATTGAAGAAACAGCCTTCTTAAATATGTCTGAGCAAGAACAGAAATGACCTATCATATAGTGCTATCTTTCATAATAAAATGGCGGAAAGTCGGGGAATCATTTTTGAGTCTGTGTGTCTTCTATTATCTCTCGAGTGTAGACTAGTGTATCGGTTTCAAATAGCTCTATACCCTTTTTTCGACGAGCTGAAAAATTCATTATACAAAGCTTACCCTACTTTTACTGATTTTGTATATAAATACTCATTTTGAAATACCTAAACCTAAATCTAAACGAGCACGTTGAAATTGTTAGTTCAAATACTAACCAATATCAAATGGCGATGGATCCCCGGCACATATTTGTATCTGAATGTTTTCATTCAGATGTACATATCCTACCTGTAACAAAGAATCAAAACTAAGCTTTTTCAACCCATATATGTATATTTTTTAAAAAGCCTTTCCATAAGAAATACAGTTTTAAACCAGTACACATAGATAATGGAAAAAAACAGACTTCCGTTTCATGAAACAAGAGAGAACGTAAAAATGTTATAATATTATTTATTCAAGTTTTACTTAAACTTTTTTTTAGTTATATTTCCTGTACATAAATATGGGATGTATATCTGAAGGAATGGGTTTGTTAATGAGGATATCTTGCTTAAAATGATACAAAATAGTTTGCTTGTCGAATTTAGAACAATAATTTGTCTTTTTCTTAATGAATATATACTTGAACATAATTTGTAATTTAGTTTAGATTACATCACGTAACAGGCCAATCATTTATGCTCTGTCTGGATAGGTAAGGGTTCTAAATACCTTGCCAAATGAATAATCGCTCGACCTCGAGTCGAACCTGCAACCCTCGACTTTTCACGGATTATTAGTTCGCTGCCTAAAACGTACTTCACTTGCTTTGTATCTTCATGTGCATTGGAACATTTAGCGGATTCAACAAAGGTATCACAATTTTTAGATTGATTTCCATTTCAACGTGGAAGATAGATGTTTGAAACGCCATCTCAGTCAATGAGATGAAAAGGGGAATTAGGAAGTTTCATTCAGGGCTATCCCAAAGGCATGTTTGTAATGTCTTTGGTGTGTACCAGAGTGTTGTTTCCAGAATGCGAAATCGGCTTATTTCGACCGGAGTTGTTAGACATTTGCATGCTTGTGGGTGAGAACATTAACCAATGGGGTATAGACATTTGCATGCTTGCGGGTGAGAACGCTAACCAATGGGGTACAAGACCGATTTCTAATAGTTCAGACACGGGGTCACCGATTTAACAACGTTACGTATGGACTCCCAGAACGCTACCGATGTGAACTTAGGTACAAAAACCATTATGATGATCTATAATTCGTGTTCCGTTGACCCGATATCACGTGCAAATGCGTTTAGCATGGCCACGGGATAATGTCACTTGTACCCGAAATAAGTGGGCTCGAGTCCTGTTTACGGACGAGTCCAGGTTTTGTGAGGTCTTTACCGATGGACGTGCTAGGGTATGAAGAATGCCGAATTAGAGTTTCGCCCCAGTTTGTTTGTCAGAAGATGATCAGTTTGGCGGGGGCTCAGTCATGATTTTGGTGAGAATAAGTGCAGTGGAAAACGGACCACGTTATTAACAAAAATCACGTTGACGGATCTCAGGTACGTAAACGACATCTTGGAAGTTCAAGTTCGCCCATATTAAGGTGCTGTTTGTGAAAATTTCATTCCGATGAATGACAATGGGCGTGAACATAGAACCCGCATCACCAATCAATATCTCGAACGAGTCACAATGGACTGTATGGAATGGTCAGGTAAATTCCTGGATCAAAATCCGATAGGTTATGCCTATGATATGTGACAGACAACTGTTTCATTATGCCCGGTGCAACAAGCATCTGTACATAAGGTCAGACAATCTCTTCTCGAAGGATTGGGATCACATTCCACAATATTAGATCAGGAGATAGCAGTTTGTTGAGACGTTTTCAGGCAGGAATTGATGCTTGGGGACATCACACACGCTTTTTAAGACTAATGTTTTGGAAATACTCGATTTCTTTATTTTCCCCAAAATGTTATTTTTTTCCACTACGTTCTTCGTGTAAGCCAATATTCTCAAAATAACACCGAAACATTCGATCTTCAACATCATCTCAATACCTAAAACACCAAAATTCTAGCGAATACAAAAATACTTGTGTAATTTCCTCAAGATACAAGAATATGTCTTTAGAAAAAGGTGATCCTTAGCAAGTTTGGAGTAGAATTATGAATGCTACCAATTTCCATCGTCCCGAAACAGTTCCTCGTGTAAATTTGACGGCTATTTGTTTTAAAACAGTTGGTACTTTTTCTCGTTTCTTAAACTTCATAGAAAACCGATCAATCTTGATTATGCGGTAACGCTTTTGAGACGACCACATACAGTTAGTGAAAGGGTCTAAGGTAGAAAGCTCTAAATATCATGCGCTTTCTATCCATATATATTTTTCAACTTACCCCTATCTTGATTGTGCTTATTAGAATAATCTCAGAGAGACGACTTGATGAATTCCAAAGTTTAGATTTAATTAAAAACTTGAAAATTTTATAAATGAAAGTTGGTCTTTTTTCTCTAAACACAATTTCCCCAATGAACCTCATTTTGTCGTCCCTAGGCTTTATGCTAAAATGTAAGTTTTATACATCTTTATATAAGGTAAAGTCCGGGACGGGATAAACTCAATGAATTTTTTATACAACATGGTGATGCTACAATAACAGTTACGAAAAAATAAATTTAAATAACTCGCCATCAAAAAAAAAAAGATACAAATTATCACGTTGTTATCAGCTAACCTGAGCACATATTGAACTATTATGATCTCCCAAAGGCCGGCGTCGTGCGTAATCGTGGTTGTAAATTTCTCACCCTGTATCTTCATGAAATTTGGTAACGGTCAATTTCGTCAAAATTTTCAAAAAAGATGAAATCTTCTCTTATCTAGTTGCAATGGGTATAAAACGGAATCTCTAGACTTTTCTTCTATGAAACCAGATGGCTGAGAGTTTCTATATTTTGTATCAAACATCACAACATCTTCTAGAGGGCATCAATCAAGTGATGGCCCTTTCGTCACGTTCGAGCGCCCATTATTTTACCTTTAACAAAAGAAGGTAAATCCTCTTAGCATAAACCAGAATGCCTATACTTTGTATGTAAAATCCTAGTGAACTGTACAAACAATTTCCATGTTACATGTATTCCTTTTGGGCTCCACCAGGGAACACTCTATTCCAACAAAGAAGTGTAATCTTTAAAAAAAAATCTTCTAATAGTGATTGTCTACATATATTATCCCTTGTTCAACTTTTCTTAGCTTTTACTCAAGTGAAAGCTATAGGGCCCATGGGCTTACCGTCTTTTTATAGATGATCCATTCATGAGTTAGGTATTTGGTGAATCTAATTCAATATTTTATAATTACCATATAACTATATATTGACCTGTTGTTCAAACTGTATCGCTTTATATGTAGCCTCCCCTGTTACTTCAGATGACGTTGGTTTACAGTCAAACTCATAGAGAGTTCCGATTTCACTTGAGTTTGGAGCATGGTGAGTGAAGACCGGTAATTCTATATTGTAGTTACATAGACACTCAAAATCAGACCATACTGGCTTGAGAAGGCAGAATGAAAGAATCAGGAAGCGCATTCTGAAATAGAAAATTAGGAGCTTTATTTCACTAGATCTTAACACTAGTCTAGTATTTTTTAATGCAAGACATTCGCGTAACAATTTGGTCTCAGAAAGAGAAACTTTCTTTGCGGGATGGCCAAAAATATGTGAAACTAAAACACTGGGCAATGTCTTGCATGTCCTTACTTGATAATTAGATAATTGTGAATTATATAATTTTCATAACAATGTGTATGTCTAGATACTAACTCATTTTGGTTAGTTTGCCTTTTGGTTTTTGTCTCGTAGACCATTGACTTTGGTTTCAGTCCTGTTCTTACAGCTTCGTGAGATCCTTTAAAAATCTCAATTTATACATATTTAAGTACAATTAATAGAATCATAAAAGCTTTGACTTGGTTTATTTTGATATAACTTATTAAAATTAAGATAAATCTTCACCGAGTGACTATGTGGCTATTTTATCTGCATGGTCAAGTTCTTTCAAAACATATGGCCGCCGTCATAGCGCAGTCGGTAGCGCATAATACTCCCAATCTTCAATCATGGAATGTCATGGGTTCGATCCTCGGCTGCGGCTCCTTTCCGATATTTTTCTCTTACCAACGGTTGGATAATCATAAACCTAAGCAGCTGGGGCCTAGAAAATGATTTATTGGTAGTACGGGTGAGATAATTACCAGGATTTCATTGTTAGGTGCCCCAGTCGCGCGATATGACCGAAATACTATTAAAAGTGGCGTTAAACCCCATTCAATCATCCATCTAAACATATTTCGGAAAATATATCCCTTACCTGTTTGAGAAGGTAACTTTCCGTGCAGACATACCAATTCTTCACTCTGTCACACCGTTATCTAGATAACGTGTTGAACTTTTGTTTTTGCTTTATTTTATTCTAGGTCGAAAACAATTAACATGAATCATGCAGTTGTTTTCCGAAAACAGAAAAAAAAAAACATAAATTTTGGTAGATCATATAAGAGATTATCGTCTGCATGGACTCCAATGGAAATATATTGTTATATCTCTTCAATTGACCAATCGCTGGCCCCGCCCAATTACTCCGTTTTCCCCACCCATTGACTCCAACAGGAAGTTCCTTTTCGAATTTTAATGGTGTTATTTTACCAAATTTATGGCCTGCAACGTCTAACAAAAATAAAATGTTCGTTTTGCAACCTAAACGTCATAACTACAGATTGAATGAGCTGTAGTCATGACGCTTATGCCGCCAAACAACAAAATGCCTCACATAAATGGCAGCCAGTTCAAACTTCATTCAAAGTCTAAGTGAATGATTTGATTGGTAGATTTTTTCTTTGACTGACAGCCGCAATTGTTGGTCAATTATAATGTGTAACATTAGTTGATTAGATCCTTCACTTTTCTGCTTCTTTTTGTACGAAGTGGATAGCAGCATGACACATAGTATACTGAGGGAAAAAAGTGTATACTTTTTTCGACCTACATTATTTTTCAACGATAATGTATAAACCTTATAAAATCAGTCTCATTTGCAATTTTTAAAAGCTAACTAATTATGCATTAAGAGCACATTTTTATCGCTTCTAAAGGCTGTCTGACGCAATTTTGCTGAAACACGTTGTGCACGTGCTTCCACATGTACGTGAAGTCTATATCCACAATATCTATCCCGGTTTATTGGTTAGCATCAATAACAAGATAACTCATTAAAACATTTTAAAAAATTCAAATGGGACGTCGCCCAGGCCTTAACTTAGACCAACGGAACGTAGCCATCGGTACGCTGGCTGGTGGTATGATGGTAAAAGAGGTGGCTCAACATTTTGGCGTGAGCCAAAGTTCCATTTCAAGACTTAGAACAAAGTATCGTCAATAAGGCATCGTCAAAGATAGGCCACGATCAGGCAGGCCACGTAAGACTACCAAACGTGAGGACAATTACATCGTGACGTGTTCACAGCGTAATCGCTTCCTCAATAGCTCTCGTATAGCCGGTTTGGTCCGAAATGCAACGGGAACACGGGTTTGTGCTCGTACTGTAAGAAACAGTCTTCGTTCGGCACGTTTACGCGCACGTCGATCTTACGTTGGCATTCCTTTGACACGTGCACACAGACATGCAAGATTGAATTGGACAAGGGTACACCGTCGATGGCCAAGACGAATGTGGAACCAGGTCCTATTCCCGTTTTAATTTGATGTTTGCGGATGGCAGGGTACGTGTTTGGAGGCGTGATGGCGAAAGGATGGATCCCGCCAACGTCATTCAACATGACCATTTTTAAAAGCGGCAGCGTCATGGTCTAGTCTAGGGTGGTATATCATACCGTGGCAAGACTGACTTGGTAGCTATTCAGGGAAACTTAAATGCCGTTCGATACTGCACCGAAATTGTCCAGCCAGTGGTATTGTCGTTCTTGCGTTAAGGGCTTGCTACCATTTTTCAGCAAGATAATTCCCGCCCACATGTCGCTCGGAACACGTTGGACCCTTTACAGACTAATAATGTTGATGTGTTGAATTGGCCAGCCAAATCACCGGATCTGTCTCCGATCGAACACCTTTGTGACCATCTGGGTAGGAGAGTAAGAGACAGGAATGAAGTTAATAACGTTAGAGACCTGGAACGTGTTCTGCGTCAGGAATGGGGTCGTATCCCTATGGCCATTAATCGTAGGCTCATTTCCAGCATGAGAAGACGTCGTGATGCCGTTATTGGCGCAAACGGTGGACACACAAGATATTAAATCATTGTGTTATTTTTACTTCCCTACCCCTACCATGTTTGACGCTGTACAACAAACACGCATGACCTTGAAATCATCTGATTTTTAAATACTGTGGATACCACATAAAAGATCGATGTGTGAAAATATGGTTTGAATCAAAAGCTAGACACCGGAGAAATTGGCTGTAACGTACGAAATTGCTAAACTTTCTTCCCACAGTATACTTTTTTCGCTATTGCTATGACACCATGGGTTTGCATTTTATATAAAGCGTACATGGCGTCGAATTATCGGCATCTTTCATTAATGACGGAATGTTACTTGTATACCACTCCAATTAAATGGCTAAATAGGATATAGCGTTGCCATTTCCAGTTTTTAGATGCTGTGGGGATTGCGTATGTGCGTGAGTTTATTGGTGTGCGCCCCAGACGTGTCCGTAGCATATATTCTCAATCAATGAGACACAAAATACAAACGTTATCCTTCACACGAGCTAGTGTCAAGCCAATTTAGCCCACTGACTCTGTTGGCTATGTGCGCAGATTCCGATAGGAACTTCAGTTTCTATATTAAAGGCATTATTTTTCAAAATTATGGCCCTTAACATGTAACAAAAAAGAAAAACTGTTTGGCGACCTAAGTGTCGTATGTACAGCTTGTATAGGCTGTAGTTACGAAGTTTAAATCGCCAAACCAATGGAATACTTTACATGAATGTCGGCTTTTTTTTCGGCGTTGAAATTTCAGGTCTAAATGAATGATTTGATTGTTCAATTGGTTCTTTGATTGACAAGCGATTCGTCAGTTGCACGGATATGCCTTATACAGGTCACAGCATGAGGATATATGACAAAATTGATCCCTCTTGGAGCAAATATTACACATTTTGGGAAAAAAAACACACACACACACACGCACACAAAAAACAGTCATTCCCCTCGAAGAACCGCAGAATCATGTGAAAAGTTGCTTGGAAACTCCAAAGGTCAAAGTCACTTTTGGAGGCAAATTAATTAAATTGAACTTGCCCGTAGCAAAACTTCTAAACTTAAGCATTTTCTTCCCATACCACTTATTTGCCACGCGGTTGTCAACATGACGCAAAGCACATTGGCTTACACATTTCATAGCTACCTATTCATACGCTGGGATAAATAAGAGCAAGTTGGAGTTCATTTTTCGTCAGAAAAATTTGACCATCCATGTAGGGATTCGAACCCTGGATCCTCCGATCCCAAGGCCCGTATCCTACCACCAGATCACAAAACCCTTCCTTTATATCGTTTTACTTCACAGAACAAACACAATGCTTGCAGAGAGGTCCGTGTCTGTTACACATTTATTTAGTTATTGGATAAGAATACATATACATCGAATTCTTGTTTAGAATTGTTTTTTATTTCTCGTTCAAAAAGAATGAAATGAACTCACTTTCTGGTAGAATTTATATATGTGAAAGAAATGTATACCAAGACAAAAGTTTCTGGACTAAAAGAATCTACATGTGTATCACGAATACAACAACGACGTGTCTGTCACACGATAAAAACTTCTATTAAAAGATTTATAATATCAAACGGTATTTAGGGATCCACAGAGTAGTATCTCATCCAATTACTTGAGGGATGATTTCAAACAAACTTTGAACTTTGGCACTGACATCTGCAAAGAGAGGAAATTAAACATTAGTTCACTTCATCGGATACCTGTTACTCTTATTATTAAAATTAACTAAATGCAAACCATGAAAAAGAGAAAAAAATCGCCTTGTACAATATATAAATTAACATAAATATTATCAGGTGATAGGATTGCATCCAATTTACTTGATCTAGATTTTGTAAATCTTATAAAAATGTGATTTTAATAATACATTGTAGATCCAATTGTACTTACTGTACTGACATATGAAAGGGTGTTGTTCTCCTAGACCAAGGAACGTCAAGGATACTCCACAGGGAAGATCTGTCCACTCTCCACCTTGCTTGATCACGAAACAGTCATTTAATTTGTGGTCGCTCAGAGTATGCTGATTAAAGTCGCTTTTCATATTATTAAATGAAAATGGGGTACCTATAATGGAATCAAAGTACTGAAAATACTGTAAGCTAGCAAAGTATGGTTTTGTCAAATAATCTTCTTTCAAAAAATTGTCAAAGGTTATTATGATAGATAAACGAGGTTAAAGTAATCCAGGGGTTAACCTATTACAACATGACAAAATCTTAGACAGGTTCAAGTTGACAAAAAGTTGCAGACGACAATTATTTCAAGTTGGTGAAATTTAGACAATCTTAGAAAGAGTAGAAAACATTGTGGACACTGAAGAATTTGCTTGTTACAAGCAATTTCGTCACTGTCCACAATATTTTCAAAAGCTGGTTAAAAAGCTGGGTAAGTTAAAAAAAACTGTCTTCACTGTGGAATGAAGGAAGGTTTAGGTAATTGTTCTAGAAAAATTAGGATTTCGCATATTAAGATAAATAAAATCTGTGCAAATCTGGTGGAGATATCTGTGTTCAACATATAACACAAAGTAAAGAAACGAAAGGGAAAGCAGGGTAGGAAATGTGTATATATAAAGTACAGTAAGACTATGTAAAACAATCTGCAAAAGTTAGGACAAATACAATCTGTTTATAAAATAAATGGCAAACATGCATGTTGGATATGGAATCTGTCAACCAAAAATATGGTTTTAAGGTCATCGAAGTAACTTAATTTACCTGATGTCCATCGATAAGTTCCCTCCCCTGATTTGTCATTTAGACCAATCCAAGAGCTGTTTATATAATTGTGCTTAGCTAGTAGACCTGTAACGTAGTCTTGCTCATCTTGATTTGTTATTGCAATGAGATGTCCGGATGTTATTCGACAATGTGATTCGGCTGAGTCAAAGGGTCTCCGCCAATCAACGACTTCGAGACAAAAGTCACCATATTGACCTAGAAATCCTCCCTTTTGGGCTACATCTGTCTTAACGTGATCTGGACACACCTCGATGCGATCTGGGAAAAAAGGGGGTTGTATTACATAAAAAAACGTTCGACTTTCTTTCAATTTGATAATGCTATTATGCAAAAAAGTGTCATATTATTTCGAAAGTATATGCATGTATATCACTTATTCTTCATTATCATGACTTTAAATTCTAAAATGCTTATCTACTTTTGTATGAATTTGGGTTTGACAGACAAAATAAGTTGAACGTTATAATTGAAAAATCCTGTGAATACAATTAAATTTATTCCGATGTCTAATCATAATTACATGACTTATAGAAGGTATAGAAGAGTCTAAGTCTTATTTTCAGTCTTGTTCGATTCGCACGAAACTTTCATTGCATATTCTAGTGAGTATTTACACACAATGGACTCACTTGTTAACAATTCGTATTTGTTAGAAAATCTTTAAGCCATATCTTCCCTCCGAGTAAGAAGAAAATAATTGAAAAAATCTATCGCTGATTTGGCTACTAAAGCAAACAAGGGCCTTCTAAAAATCGATATGCAAAAGCAGGTTACGATTGATGTTCTCTGAAAAAAAGTATTTTGTGTTTTTTCTTGTCGATTTCAATTTGCGGTTGTTAACATTTTGAAATCGAGACGAAAGCACCCGATTCTTCAACGGAAATCATCGCTAATCTTCGGGATTGACTGTTATATGCACACGTGCTGTTGACTAAACTTTACAGACGGTTTCCTTATTCTTCGTGACCTACCCATCTATTTGAATGACTAGCAAAAGTTAAACCGTCATCACTGACGTCATAATTTGATGTAAACAAACCTTTAATTGTGGTGGGTCACATTTTAGAATAAGGTAATTTCTTTTATGATTTGTAAGCTTACTGCGTAGAATTATGTTGATCTTATAATTTCAATCATCATATTATTTTATGCTTTTGAGTCTGAAGTATGGTTTTATTTTTAATTCTATAGTGTTTAAGAGGGGTTTTCGGCTTTATTACTCTTTCAAGAAGTTTGCCTTAATTTTGAGACACTGTCTGCATTGTTAACCTCAAATACACGCCCGGTAATCTCGGGTTCCATCTCTTTTTGGAGAACAGTGCAAAATGGAGACAATGATACTTCCGATATGGAGCAAAGGACCGGAACTGAACAGAAAGGGTAAATAAAACAGTGCACCTCGCGTACAATTTGATTACCCATTAACCTATTATACATTTTCCCAAAACGTCCAGAGTTTCATACCTCATAGAAATGATTATATTATCCTTTGGCGGTCATAGCTTTCAAAAATAATTCCGTTTGTGAATAGAAACTTGAATCAAAGTTTGGACATCGGACCCGATCAAACACGAAAATGCGTGTTGAAATCGCAATCAACAGTTCTGAAAGATTTAAGCAGCAATGACTGTGAAATGAGTGATAACGCACCGCATCCTGGTCTGCTTCTCATCTGAGAAAAATCCGCAAAAGGGGTAGGAAAACGCAGTTCTTTGTGGTAACATTATTTTATATCAACACGTTATCATTCATTTCACAGTCATTGCCACTTAAATCTTTCAGAACTGTTGATTACATGGATTTGAACGATTTGAACGAAATAATGCGTATCAAGTGAATGACCGAATTTTGTTATTAAAATCAGGTATAGAACAAAAAACATTACCACATTGTACTATCGACGGGGACAGGAATTGAAGCGAGGAAGTCATGTTTAATATTTGAATATGACGTAATATATGGGTAATTTAGATTGCAGCAATTTAGATGGAGATACGCAAACCTGTTCAGTTCACTAAATTCGCTTGCTCTATTTTAGCCACAGAACCGTATTACAAAAATAACTCACACATAGAAAGATATATCGATCCTGCACTTAAACAATTATGACAAACCTAGCGAATTACCTTTAACGATTCCCGAATTTGGACCATCGGTATTTGTTGTCGTGGTTTTCATAGCTGATGACGTCACTGGTACTATCGAAGAAGTTGATGTGGTAGTTGTTTTGAAAAGCCGCGTTGTTTTCATTGTAGTTTTAATTGGAGTTGTCTTGACCATCGTTGTTGTTTTTATTGGAGCGCTTGTCGTTGTTTGTATCGGTGTTTCAATTGTCGACATTCTTTTAGTTGTTTTTATTGGTATCCTGGTTGTAGTGCGTAATACAGTTGTCTGACGCGTTGATGATTTGTATGTTTTAACTGTCAGGGAACTTTTTTGGAAACCCGTCGATGCGAATGAGGTGACAGTTGGCGCACCAGTTGTAGAAACTGAAGCAAAAACAGTGATTTTGTTAATAAAAGACGCTGCAATGAGGATTTACGTATCACCTTCAAATAAGAAAGAAAAATTGTACGCGGTTATATTAATCGTTTGCCCTTAGGTACAGTCGTCTGTCTATACGTCCGTTAATTTTTTCATTTAAACACCTCTTCCTCTCAATTCTGGAATGGTTTTCAACATTTTTTTCACTTTAATACTGGAGAAGCATTATTTCTTTGGGGACAATGCAATGCAAAAATGTCCCCTGTAGCAAATATAAAAGAAATTAATTCTTTGGAAATTCTTGTCGGAGAAGAATTGGTTTTGTCGTGAATGTTTCGAAGGCATTTTTTATGATCCATTCAATAAATGCTGACCGACTTGTTTTAAGAGCCTTAACTCATGTATTGGTTCTTCTCTTTGAAAGGACACCTCTGATATACTTTCAAGTGGTTACAAGGAACAAGGGTTTTAAAAGCTTGGGTCATCAGCGCTATATTGAACATGAACTTAAATGATAAATAAAACTTGTCCCCTTGGATATAAGTGATATTTGACAGGACTAGTTCACTGGTCGACTTCTTGTTTATTTAAGAAATTTAGAACAGAAAAGACAAGGATATTTGGCATGGGCTTATCAGGATCATGTCAAGCCATCTTAGAGATGTGTTATATCATTTGACGAGTTGACGAAATGACGAGGTTTTAGCTTTGACCCACTTTCCGATTTTTAGATATAATTTTCATCATTTAAATACCCCTGCCTATTTCCTACCTACCTAGATCATTCGGAGAAGGCTGTCCGCTACAAATTTGTTTCTGTACTTGGTCGTTTGGTTGTAAATAACCAATCTGAAAGTTTAAACAGCTAGATCCGTTAGATTGGCTGAATCAATATTTAGGTTATATCGTAGAGAATTATCACTTAACCCATTCCTACAAAATTCCGACTTTCTACGCCCCTCAATAAAAAGTTTGGGAAAATATCGTGGAAAATGAAGAAATTGCTTGAATAAAGCATTTCCTCATTTTCCGCAATATTTTTTAATAGAAAGTTGCAAAAATCATTAACTGTAAATTGTCGTCAGCAACTCCTTTCAATTTTGACCAGCCTATAAATGTTGTTCTATGGTAATGGGTTAATCATGGGTATGATGATAAGTCTTAACACTGGCTTATGAAATGTCTGGCATTAACACAACCAAAGTTATCTGCGGCATGGCTATAATTATCTACGATTTCACAAAACCACTGCGCCACATAGACCCTCTTACTCAAATTGTTCAAATTGGAAGAAGTTGTAGACGTCATCGTGCAAGTAAAAAGGTAAAATAAGTAACATAAAGGGTAGAAATGATTGCGAGGAAAGAAGAAATCGCTTGAAACAATCAATTTCTACATTTCTCGCATTGTTTGACAAATATAATTCAGTGAAAGTTTGAGAATGTGGATTGTGTGGTAAGGGGTTATATTTAGGAAGGGAGAAACAAGACTCCGCCGTTACATGTAAATTCGATAAGAACGCGTACTTTAAACACAGCCGCCGTCATAGCGCAGTTGGTAGCGCGTCGGACTTTCAATCTAGAGGTCCCGGGTTCGATTCCCGACGGCGGCACTCATCCTTTCCGACTATTTGTCTCTCACCAATGGGTCGATAATCGTAGATCTATGTGGGATAGCAGCTGGAGGCTAGGAAAGGATGTAATGGTAGTACTGGTGTGAGAAATACCAGGATTCCATTGTTAGGTGCTCCAGCCGCCGCGATATAACTGAAAGATTGTTGAAAGCGGCGTAAAACCCCATTCAAACAAACAAACAAACTTTAAACACAGTTGACTCGCTTGAATGGACAAAATCATTCAACATGTGTGTTCTATATTACTCGGCCATTAACATTTTAATTATTCTCGTTTATCTATGACCATTTTCTTAAAAGTTATTTGAATATTTTCTACAGGCGGCACAAACCTGCTAGGCACATCCTGATCCTGAATATACGAAGCTTATGTCGCCCATAGTCGCTTTGAAATTGAATTGTTGTGTTAATTGATTTATCGACCTCCTTCAATCAGAATACATTGTAATTAATCACCTTATTTAAATAACATCAATTATTAGGCTTAATAACTCAGATTTATTATTTACTTTTGTCATCTTGTTGATTAAGAAACATTCCAACCTTTTTCTCGAACTGAATGGCCATAAACCCTGATGAGTTCTTGACTGACGATAGACTTGGTTTACAGTCAAACTCGTACATACGACCGATGATTGTAGACTGAACATCGGGCGCAGCATGTATTTTCAGGTCGATGTTGTAATTGCATAGGCAGTCATAGTCAGCCTTGGATATGCCAACAGCGATGACCAGCAGTGTGATTAAAACTTGTGTAAGCATGGTCTATAAAATAGAAAAAAAACGAGCTTATTTTCTTCTGACATATTTCTTTAAATACGTATCCAGTGAACATTTTGGTGTTTAAAGTTTGGTACAGTGAATACAGGCAGATTAACCCTTTCCTTTTAAATCCCTGATTTTTATGTCCATGGGATTTTAGAATTGAGAAAACATTGTAGAAAAACAAGAAATTATTTTTCTACAATATTCTCTACCGTACCGAATGGTTATTTTCCAAATTCCCCCTTTATTCTTTTATTTGCAAAACCTTTGAATTTGGACATGTCTAAAATGTGCAAAACAGGAAATGTTTGAATAGGTTTCCTAATAATGTGCATATAAAAAGTAATCACACATATATACAGTATGATTTTAAGTGCACAGAAACTTATATGTAGTCTAAAGTATTTGTAGTCTTTTCTAGCTAAAAAAGACAGTTTCACGGAATCGCAATTACTTGAGACATATATATGGACCTCAACCAGGGCTACAAGATATTCTAAGCACTGTTTCAATTCCAAAGAAGTTGCAGAGGATAACTATAGTCAAATTAGATGGAGAATATACAAGAAATTGTTTTTAAAAAAGTTAGAGCTATAAGGAAAAGTTAAATGTAATATTTTTTTTTCAGTTGCACACAGTATTTGCTTTAGTTTTTTATCTCGTGGGTACTCGTCAAAAAGAGTTTTATGGATGAAAATTGAACATTCAAATCTTGAAAATTTCCTTTTCTCTTGATCTGAGAGAACAGCTATTAACAATTTAAATTACAATAACAAATTCTTTATCTGCTTTAAAAAACGCCCAACAAGAGCAGAATTTTTTATAATTTAACAATTAACTCAAAACACATGCAATTCCAGACACTCATTACTTTTGGCTCATATGGTTTACACGCACACAATGGGATGAGTTTAGAGTCGGGGTTAATTACAGTAGATTTCCTCTTGTCAAAAAGTCATCAAGTAAATTGCTCATATTTCTTGAGACAAATATGTTCGAAGCTAATCAAGCGGATAAAAAGTTCATTTGTTGGCTATAGTCTTATGTCTCGAGGAAATGTTTAAAAATGTACTAGTTCTTTCTTCTCTGAAATTGGGGCGCTTAAGAAGGAAATTAATTTCATCCTTGTTTCCAGAGTTACATAATACGCGTTTTCTGTTGCATACCTCAATTTTGTAATGTCGTCCTTTCTCAAATTCTGAATTATGAGCAGAAATTTTAACTTACAAAATATTCGTCTTTTCTTTCAGTCTAAATACCACGGTATTTCTCTTGCTTTATGCTATATGTTAAAGGTTCTATACATTACAGACATTTTGTTACTTTCAAACATGCGCTTATGTTCTTTTGTTCAAATTACAGATGGGCATAATTACCTGAGTGTGTTAAACACATAATGAAATTCGAAGTTAATTTCCTTTTTCTAAACGATGACTTTTTGCTAAAACAGTTCAAATAAAAATAAACAATATTTATAGAATTCGAGTATCGATTGGTTCAGTTTTTGAAAGTACACGTTTTTAGCGGGAGGGGGACAACATTATATAATTTCAACCTTTAGTATTTAACCTGTGTCATACACGATTTTGATTTCTTCATCCCTCACAAATACTGTACTAGAGAGAAATGTTCAAATTTTCAATTTCTTTATTATCGATATTGTCTTCTATTGAGAAAGCCAGAAAAAATGATTTCGTTTAAAATGAGTAAAACTAAAATATATCGTTTTAAACATTTTGTGCATAGTTATGTCATGACTCGTCTGTGTAATTGATAATGACATGCCAAGAATACATGTCATCTAATTCATTCTATATTAAGAAACCCATGTACATACCATTTAGACGAGAGCATAAAATGTCACTAATCTCGGCCAAATGTCTCACGATCAATGTAGAAAGTCTTTGATAAGAAATTTGGCATAGTTTTAGTTCCATGATTACACACCACCTTTACCTTCTCATATCGATGGTTCAGTGTGAAACAGTTGTAACTGCCTTTACACATATAGGCAGTTACAACTGTTTCGCGCTGACCCATAGATATATATTTTGAAGAAAAAAAAAGGTAAGACTCAAATACTGAAATATATATACAAAAAAACCGTGTCACTGGCATTTACCCCTTAACCCATTGCCAGATGACAAAAGTTAAACAGGTCCAAATTAAAGAAAATGCAGACGATAATTTGGAGTTGGTGAAATTTATATCCTTATGGTGAGAGAAAAGTAACTGTTGGAATGAAAGAATTGCTTTTAACAAGCAAGTTTTTATTTACAACAGCGTTTTATTACATGTACTCTTATTTTTTATTTCTTTTATATCTGTTCATCTTTTCATTTGTTATTTATCTATTTATTAATTTCATTTTTTTTTTTCTTCTTGTTCAGGGTGGAGGGCGTTGAATACAATACTGTGTGGGAATGAGTTGAATACAGATCGGTAGAGACTTAAAGTCCTGCAAGGATTCGAATCGTAGACATACGGACTGACAGTCTATGTTAACCTGTAGGTACTCGCATCGTCGTACACTGGTTAAAGCTAGGCCATTACGAATGGTGGGATCGGTTAGGAACCATCATTATCAAGTTGGATCAGGTACATAGATAGCTTAGCTTAATGATGCGAAGTAGTGCGTAGTAAATACCAGGTTCACATTATCTTCATAGCTACAACTTATATATATACATTTTATAAAAAAATATTTCAAAAACTGGTGAGGTGTGCTTCTCCCTTTCATGCCCTTTCCTTCACTTTTGGGGGGGCTCGTGTGCTTCTTAACATACATATAATTAAAAAAAGAGCTAGATGCAGTGCAATCTGCTCATTACAATCTATTGCTCTTCGAGGGAGCGTTTTTAACTTTATTATCTCAAGGGAGAAAACCGGCATTGTAAGGGATTTGTACCGGTTATTCTTTATGTCCCTTTTCCAATTACGTGGTTATCGCTAGTTCAACGTTGTCTAATTAAAAGTTTCCTATAAATGAATGCTTATTTTGACGCAATAGTTCTATCGATACCTCATCATATACTATTACTTTTACTTAATTGATGGATCGAGTTTCACATAAATATCAATAGATACATCATATCATACATATAGACCGGGATTGGACTTTGAGCTCCGGCATTGCTCGAAAGTCATTTGAATTTTTTTATTTGTTCCACCACTTAAACGTTTATTACTACAGCATATTCAAGCTGTAATATCGACGTTTTTGTCGTAAACCGACCATTTTATAGTTTACCGTTTAATATCTAAATCGAACTTTCTGTTTGAGTTCAGCGACTAGCGATCAACGAATGCAAGAACGAAGGACATAAAGATTTCGTAGATTCAAACACTATTATATACACTAAAATTGAAGCAAATACAGGATGTTGGATCGTAATCGTACCTTAATGAGGAATGTATCTATTTTAACTAGAAATGTTTATGGTATATACGATGAAGTTGGATAACGCACAGATTTTAGGCGTAGGAAAGAATCTTTTTTATTATATACCTATAAAAGATATAGAGTAAAACCTGGCTGTCAAATACAACTCGACAGAAAAAAAATTAATATTCGGCGTGTAGCAAAAAACCGTATTCGTCGAGTACCGTTATACACTGACTTCTTTTTTGTGTATTGATGTTCCGGGTGGTTATTTCTTAGCCATTTAAGAGAATTCTCTTCATGTCATTTCCTAAAAGGTATATAATAAAAGGAATTTATAAATTTATAATTTATAGAATTTATAAATTTATAATTTATAGAATTTATAAATTCCGATCTCGAATCGTGTGTAGATATTTTTATTGGATTCGACCTTCGGTCTCATCCAATAAAAATACCTACACACGATTCTCGAACACGATAACAACGCATAGAAAAAGACACTGTGGTAATATTCCCTATTTACTATACACCTATAAATATTTATACGGTTCCATATAAAGTGGTCTAAGAAAACGTCATTTTCATTCTATAAATGATGTCATAATACGAAAAAAAAACTATTCAGAATTGTAAATGAGAAGGGAAATGCTTGTGAAAATACAGATTACTATTATTATTTCAGCGTATTTGATTAGAAAAAAAAAACAACATAATAAATGGAATATTACGTCAAGCGATTGAACTTTTCTTCCGAAGGGAGAAGCAAATATATGATGTTGTATCGCAATCGTATGATATTCCATGTATTATATTCCTATTGTTATTGAATAAATTTGATGAAAAATGAAGAAAAAAAAAGTCTGCGTTTCTACAAGTATATTTATTCTCCATTCCGACTCTGATAACGTTTATTTACCTTATGACGTTATATACAAAATGGAAATTATGTCATCTTAGACTACCTTATATGAAACCGTATTTGACACTGTCAGATACGGAATTGTGTCCTACATGTCCGAATTTGTCGATGTGTAATAGATATACTTTACTAGAAATATTGATATGTATATGATAAAGTTAAATAACGCACAGTCTGTAAAGGATTTTAGGCGTAGGAAAGAACGTTTTATATTTATTGGCTATTTAGGATTTACTTCCAAGATTCTTAATACTCCCGCCGAAAAAATCTACCAAATCAAAACGAGACGCTCCGTTTATTCGGCGGAAATGTTCCTTAAAAGCACACCATTATACCATGTAGAAATTAATTAATCTCAGCGGTAACATTTGTCATTTCTAACCAACTAGTAAATTCTTCCGGAAGCGCGGTGGTTGGCCTTGTAATTTAGGTCGCATTCAGTTAATAAGATGAAGCCAGTTTTCTTTTTCGTTATGTTTTCTTTTTATCGTCTTTGTGTAAGAACTGTTGGGGGGATGTGGTTGTTGTTGTGTGCGCGCGCGTGTTGGGTGCATTTATTATGTATCTTGTTGACAGAATAAAAAAAACGAGGTAGAAAATAATAGTAATGAAATCCATTTCTGTTGCAGTTTGTCCAACTCAAACCGCTACATACATTTATTAGCTAGCAAAGCGTCACCTTTGGTAGATTAAGTAAACAAACATAATTTTGCGGTCTTCTCAGAGTTCAATGAGTGTTAACTGCCCCTGGCCACTGGAGGCTTAACCGCTAAATCCATTAATGCCTACACTTTCTTATGTATTTCAGGTAACTTCAAATTTTGCCTACATGTTCATCTCCTAGGTATTTTTAGCTTATGTTCAAAATGACTTTGACAAGAGTCTTTGTGTGGCCTTACGAATTTTAATTATTGAAATAATAGAGAATTCTTCAAATGCATGATACATTGTATTTGGATTTCAGGACAAATTTTGACTCGTGCAAATTGAAAGAGGTTGCCAGCAACAATTTGCAGTTGGTGAAATTCAGAACCTCGTTGCCTTCTAGGTTAGAAAACATTGTGGATATTAAGGAAATTGCTAAGTGCAAGCAATTTCTTCAATGTCGACAATGTTTTCAAAAATTGTTTTCTTGAGATGCGTTATTGATCGGGAATGGGTTAATTAAGAAAAACACTCTTTGCTAGCTTAGAGTAATTTCAGTACTTTGATTTTTCATTGTCAACAGGGAATTGCTAAACCATATAAGGCACTTTTTGAAATTACATCAGTCCAATATTCACAGCTACTGTACCGTAAATATAATTGATAAGGAGACGATCTACAAATTTACCGATAGGCGCTGTCAATCAAAGAATCAATCGGCCAATCAAATTATTTGATTGGACCGGAAGTGAAGTTTCAATTCCGACTTTTGCCGACATTCATGTAAAACCTTTTTGCGGGTTTGACGGCTTAACGTTCGTAGCCAAAGGTTATTAAAGCTATAAGTACGACCTTTAGGTCGCAAACATCCACTTTACTCTTTTGGTACATGTGACTGGCAATGAATTTCGCAAAATACCTTGAATATAGAACTGGAACTTCCTGTCATAAATAGTGGGGATGGTAAGCGGAGTCATTGGGCGGGGCAAGCGATCCGTCAAGTATGCAAAAAATCCGATAATCATAGATAATAAAAAATAGGAATGGGAATCTAGCATAAGGCCAACAATCAAATTACGTGAATAGTATACATATTTTACATAAGTGCGAAAACTATCATATTTTGCTGAACGAGTTGACAGAAGATTTCTGTTTTTTCATTCGTCGTGCAAACAAAAAGAAATATGAACTCTGAAAGATTTCCTGTTACATATTTACACGGCGTTGTCAACAGATTATTTTGTTGGTCAAATAACATCTGAATTATTCATTTTCCCGAGGTGTCGAACTTTTTCTTGAATTTTGTAGGAGGATGCTAAGCTGTATTGGCGACATTACGATCCCCGTAGTGATAATCGTTATGCCATATCAGCTGCAAAATGTCTGCATAAAACTACCCAATAATACATTATTATTTGATTTTAGTTTCGATTTAAGATTCAATCGTTTTGTTTGACTGATTGTTTCACTTCCACGAACGAATATTTGAGTATTTTGCATGCTTGCCCACAAAGTAGATCCATACAGTTTTGGTCAAAACTAGTAAAAGTATTTGCGTTCTTTTGCTCGATGGCATCAACTTAAATCAATATAAGAAGTGAAGAGTATAATTGTTTTTTTTTTTTTTGTTTTTTTTTTTTCTTAGCAATGAACCTAAAAACTTAATCTCACTAATGTTCATACCCCATAAAAAATGATTTCTTACATAGAAAGTGGAATACCAAGAAAACCTGTTTACAATGCTATTTATAACGCCTTCTGCATCAGAAATGGAGAAAAGGGTAATTATCGATAATTCATAAAAACATAAAAGTTTAGATTTCTGTGCGCAGATAACAAATGACTCGTTTTCCGGGGACGATATTTAGCGGCCTTGTTTTTTTTTACCCAAATGACAAACTCTCTATGCAGTGTAAAATATCACAGAAACATTTCAATGTTTTCGTGCAAAATGTAGCCCCCAGAGAGCAGATATGATGCTGATTTACCATCCACGCTGCAAGATATCCACTCACAAAATATTGAGATTGAGCGCTTGTCAGGTCAGCGTAAAATGACCATGACACAAGATACCTGCCACTTAAGTATAAAAACACTTATTGCCTATTATGGCTAAAAACGTACATTTTTTGGTTGGTTTAAACCTATTTACCTTACATCGATTGGGAAACAAGTTTTTCCAACTTAGATTAATCCCTCTCGATTCTGCTTCCTGGAAATTGCACCAGTACTTGCGCCGAGAGTGTGGGCCAATGACAGAACCAAGATCGATAGCCGCTCCCGGGAATCGAACTCAGGACCTTTTGATCGGGAAGCCGACGCTGTACCTCTCGACCACGGACACCACATTTTTTGAAAACGGTCCAGAAAACTTCAATCATGTGACTCAAAATGTTCAGGCCAATCAGTTTAATTATTTCGCATAGATGTAGAATTAAAGCTTTAGCTACGACTTATTTGTCGCACAAATAACGAAACACTCTCTTTTTTACTTACTTGGTCGGAACTCTTCTAGCCCAATAAATCTCTATTCAGTATGGTAATCGAAAAATAGTGTAGGTCTAGACGCTTAGCATTTCTAAATTACAATTTATGGCTATTTTATATTTTCCATTAAAATGTTCTCCATAGGGTTTTATGAGCAGCTTTCCAGACAAATAATGATTGAAGAACAGCCGTCACGAGCTTGAAGCTTTTGTCAACTGACGGATCATCGGCCTCGCCAATCGGGCTCAAACAATAAGTTCAATTGACCAATCGCTTGCCCCGCCCACTGACTCCTTTGGCCCCGCCCACTGACTCCTTTGGCCCCGCCAACTGACTTCTTTGGCCCCGCCCTTTGACTCTGACAGGAACTTCCGCTTCGTTTTTTAACAAAGTTATTTTTCAAAGTTAAGGCCAGTAACATGTTACAAATAAGTAGAATGGTTGGTTGGCGACCTATACGTCGTACTACAGCTTTAATAAGCTGTATTTACGAAGTTTAAGTCACCAAAGCAACAAAAGGGATTCACCAACATGGCGGCTCATGTAATAGTTCAAACTGAACTTACAGTCTAAAGGAATGATTTCATTGGTCAACTGATTATTTGATTGACAATCGCGATCAATCAACAGAGATTGGAAACGGCGTTATTTTGCAAAACATGTAACAGAAACGTGAAATGGTTTGTCGGCGACCTAAACGTCGTAACTACAGCTTGAATAAACTATAGTTACCGCGTTGGAGTTAAATGTTTACTTCCGATCTAAACGGATAATTGATTGGTCGATATTCGTTATGATTGACTTCGGATCCGCCATTTAGCTTATAATAAGAACCGATCGTAATTCTTATGTATCTTTTTTGTAAGCCCGATTAGCTCATTTGGTAGAGCACTTGACTTCAAACCTGAAGATCGAGGGTTCGAGCCCTAGGCTGACAATATCAACTAACTAATTTGTCTTACGGGTGAGACCTTAAACCGAGGCCTGGTGTGACTGTGCTATCCATCAAGCACGTTACAGAACCAGGCGGAACTCTCAGCAGTTTCGCCCTCTATCCCTGCACTATCCCTAGCAACAACTAACCGTCTTCTGTAGGCGTCGCTCATATGGACATGTGCGACGGTAGCGACGATAAATGAACGGAAATACACACACGTGTAATGCATTTACAATAATTGGTTGTAAGGGAGATTAAACCAGTTTCATCAGGGCCAAAGATGATAAAACTTTTTTCGTACTCAACTGAGAATTTACTTAAACTTCAAATTTGAATAAATATCTTGTTTTTATTCCGAGTGTTTATTAAGAGTAAAAAGTAACAACCTACAAATAAATAGGGAATATTACAACAGTGTCTTTTTCTATGCGTTGTTATCGTGTTCGAGAATCGTGTGGAGGTATTTTTTTATTGGATGAGACCGAAGGTCGAATCCAATAAAAATACCTACACACGATTCGAGAACACGATAACAACAAATAGAAAAAGACACTGTGGTAATATTCCTTTTATTATATACCTTTTAGGAAATGACATTAAGAAAATTCTCTTAAATTGCTAAGAAATAACCAACTTTCCGAAAAAACCGGAACGTCAATACACATGTTTAACGGTACTGGACGAATACGGTTTTTTTTACCGAATATTGATTTTTTTTCTGTCGAGTTGTATTTTACAGCCAGGTTTTACTCATTATCTCTTATAGGTATATAATAAATATATATCTATTTTTTTTTCAGGCAATTACCATAGAATAGAACAAGAAACGCACCTTTAACCCATTCCCACACGACACAATTATAGACTGGTCCAAATTCAAAGGAGTTGCAGACGACAACTTAAAATTAATGAAATTGTAGATTTTTTCAAATTTCTGCGCAGAAAACATTGTGTATAATGAAGAACTTGCTTGTAACAAGCAATTTCTTCAATTTACACAATGTTTTTCCAATTGTTTTTCCTGGGGGAGTTCAAAGCGTCTCCGCATTTGGAATAGGTTAACTAGAACTCGAAGTTTGAGTAAATTCTCAATTAAATACGAAAAGGGTTTTATAATATCGGGCCCAGTAGTTCAGTGATTACGCTGAGGTTGCTACTTCTTACGATGGTTTTCTGTTATTTCTAAAACGTGTATTATGCTAATAACCGCCCTCGTAAAAATACAGAGTTTGTCAATCTCCTCAAACATCGATTAATCAGATAAAAATCGACAAAGCATTTTTTCATCTCTTTATTTCATTATACCTCTTTCAATAAACATTTATTCATTTCAATTATTACTCGTTCCTTTATTACTTTTGAACCGAATGTTAGCAATTTATTCTATCATTCATTTCTTCTTAGCTAGCAAAGCGTCAGCTTTGATAGCATAATTTAACAGACGAAATTCCAAGGTCTTCTCAAAGTTCAGCGAGTTCAAATTGCCGCTGGAGGCTTAACCACTAAATCCATTGAATGCCTATGCCATAGAAATTAGTTCTGGTGCATTTAAGAATTTTACCCATTCCTAATCAATTCCGCTTTTTAAGCATCGCTAGAAAAAAGCTTTTGAAAACATTGTGGACAATGAAGAAAATAGTTGTAACAAGCAATTACCTCAATGTCCGCAATGTTTTCTACCGAATTCCACCAACTGGAATTTTTGTCGTCTGCAGCTTATTTAAATTTGACCAGTCTAAGTTTTTGTCATGTTGTAATGGGTTAATTCCTGGGTTACTTTAATTCCGATAATCTTTCATGATAACTCTTGACAAAAAGGTTTACTGATCAAAACCATGCTTTGCTAGCTTATAGTCCTTTCAGTACTTTGATTTCTTTATCGTGTTATATTTCTTTCATCTTTATTTCTTTTTTTTTTTTTTTCAAGAACATATAAATGTAGATCTTGGGTTGAGTTTATTTTTTGTGTTTTTATTATTATTTATCTATATTATAATTTTTCCAAGTTTGATAAGCGCTCCTTTTTACACAGTAACAGACCTAAAAAATACAGCAAAAGGGTGTTTGAATAACAAATAAAAAGCTGAGTTATAGAACCGCAACACTTACTCGTTTTAAAGACGTTTTCTAAATAGTAGGAAAGAATGTATATTGGTTGGTTATAGAGGATAAAGTCCATAAATCCCTGTAGCTAATGACGACCATGAATTTAAGTTATTTCTGGAATGTAATTAATCTTACCGAATTACGAGTTGTCACTCGAAAGCCTAGCCCATATTTGTGAGACGATAAAAATGTACTTTCTATTTAACCCATTCGCACACAAACACAATTCCCCCTTTTACGCCCTTCGAGAAAAAAAGCTATAGTAAAATTGTGAAAAATGAAGAAATTGCTTGCATAAAGCTTTTTTTTTCATTATCCACATTTTTTGTTTTATCATTAACTTGATATTGTCGTCTACGTATTCTTTCAATTTTGCCGGTCTAAAATTTTTGTCGTTTGTAAATGGGTTAAAATATACTTTTCCAGACTAGGCAAATGACAAAGCACATGGAAAAGCCGTAATCCATTTGTATATAAAAGACACAGTGCATGTATATAGAAAGGAATAAATAAAAGCAGAATATTAGTGTGTATAGGAGAGCTAATTTCAAAATATGATTTACTAGCTTACAGTCCTTTAGTACTTTGATTTCTTTATCATGTTATATTTCTTTCATTTTTATTCCTTTTCTTTCAAGAACATATAAATGCAGATCTTGGGTAGAGTGTATTTTTTGTGTTATCATTATCACTTTTTTATATTATAATTTTTTTTCAAGTTTGATAAGCGTTCCTTCTTACACAGTAAGAGACCTAGAAAATACAAGGGTGATTGAGTGACAAATAAAAAGCTGAGTGATAGAACCGCTACACTTCCTCGTTTTAAAGACGTTTTCTAAATAGTAGGAAAGAATGTATATTGGTTGGTTATAGAGGATAAAGTCCATAAATCCCTGTAGCTAATGACGACCATGAATTTAAGTTAATTCTGGAATGTAATTAATCTTATCGAATTACGAGTTGTCATTCGAAAGCCTAGCCCATATTTGTGAGACGATAAAAAGTACTTTCTATTTAACCCATTCCAACACAAACTCAATCCCTCCCTTAACACCCCTCGAGAAAAAAAAAGCTTTAGAAAAATTGTGAAAAATGAAGAAATTGCTTGCATCAAGCTACTTTTTCATTATCCACATTTTTTTTCAAAAGAAAAAAATATCATTAACTTGATATTGTCGTCTGCATCTTTCAAATTTGCCGGTCTAAAATGTTGTCTTTTGTAAATGGGTTGAAATATATTTTTCCAGACTAGGCGAATGTGAAAGTACATGGAAAAGCCGTAATTTAATTTGTATAAAAAGACACAATGCATGTATATAGAAAAGAATAAAATGAAAGCAGAATATAAGTTCGTATAGTTGAGCAAATTTCAAAATAAGATGAATTTACAGCCATATAACTTGAGAGACTACCTTTTGAGACGAATCTCCGTGGAGTCGTAGTCGAGAGGTAGAGGCTCAGAGATCGTTTCCCGGGAGCGGCCATTGGACTATATAATCGGCGCTAGTACTGGTGCATTCTCCAAGAACTCGTCTCCCAACCGATGTAACATTTGTCCACCGACCTCCAACATAGCAGATGAGACAAGACTAAAACATATTCAGAGACAAATAACAAATGGTAACTCGTTGTTTAACGACCCAAACTTCGAAACTACAGTCAAACCAATTAAAATATTTCGAGTTCACTACTCGCTTGGATGATTTGATTTTTACCCCTTTCCTGTTTAATCCCTGGTCTTTCCGTCCCTGTGATTTTTTATGATTGAGAAAACAGTGTAGAAAAAGAAGAATTTGCTCGTAACAAGCAACTTATTCTTTTTCCACAATATTTTCTAACCTACTGCATGGTTATTTTAAAAATTAAATCCACTTTAAATTTTCATCTACAAATCCACTTTAAATTTTCGTCATAAAACAAGAAGAGTTAATTGAAACAGAGAACCGTCTTTTAAAGGGAGGTATCGATGTTTCTGAAACATAGATAAGAAAAATTACCAAGTGCCGAAAAATAGACTCAAACGAACATTTATTACTTTAAGTTAGGTCAGGTATTGTCTTGGTGGTTATCTAATAGACCTAAAGTAGCTTTTTCTGGTTATATCGTAAAGGTTCAGCGGATTTCCAGGTTATTTTTAGATATCACGGAATTCGGCTGTCGACATCGGATGACCTCATTTGCATATGACCCAGTCAAATGAAGGTAACAAATTTACTAGCGAAACAGCCAACGTCCTAAATAATGTCACATGAAAGGACTGATCTTTACAGACCGGCTAGCGAACATTATTCCTGATGACGTAACGATGACGTTGGTTTGATGTAATTTGAACTACATGCAAGGTTCTAACGGTTATTCGCGCCACGTGAATGCCCTATAATCTTCGTAACTGTCTCGGATTAATCTATAAATAGATTAATAGCCTACGTAGGCTATTAGGGAAATACCCTGCTTTTTTCTGATAAGCGACTTCATATTTTTGCAAAACTACTTTTCGGCATATTGTTTTCAAATAGTTAATGAGAGGAAATGAAAATTATTAAAATCTGTGAAATGAAAAAAACATCGATACCTACCTTTAAGCGACAATTTTCATCTAGAATTCAAAATAAGAAGAAGAAGAAAAAAACAAATTAAAGACACCAAACACGTGACGAGAAAATTTCACTATTCTGGTTTATAATGGACAAACAGGTGGTGTACACTAAGATCTGACTGCAAAATTGTGCAGGCTGATCTTTGTGTATGCTTCCTACCAAAGAATATTCTGAGATCAGCATGACAACGGTTAAGATACATGTAACGCGTTTACTTGTCAATTTAATCCTTTTTTTTCAATCTTTATCACTCCTAGAAAATTTACGGATCACTGATCGTGCATGCTGAACTCCTACAATACAGTTCATGAGAGTTCAGACAGCAATGCAGTTTATGGGAGTTCAGACAGCAATGCAGTTTATGAGAGTTCAGACAGCAATGCAGTTTATGAGAGTTCAGACAGCAATACAGTTTATGAGATTTTCAGACAACAAAAGTTTGCAAATGATATGGTTGGAGCGCAAGACTGACAAGAAATCTTCGGAGGGCGACATAGAACTCGTAGTTTAAAGTTTGAAATAGTTATCATTTTAATATTCAAGAAATATGCAAATAATTCAATGTTTAGTTTCGTTTATCAAAATAGAGCGTTGTGATTGGCCGAGAAAAAATCCATACCTTCATGAACAAAATTTTGAGCACGCAGCTATTTTGTATGCTTACGCACAAAATAGTTCCATGAAAAATGTATCAAAATTTGTTAAATTTTTGCCTTTTTTTCCCTCGATGCCATCAATCATAAGAAACGAAGAGAATTTTTTTTCATGCTTCGCGTTTTCATACAATGTGATTAGTATTTTTGTTTCAGACACCCATGAAAACAAAAATATTCTACTTGCCTCTTAAAGGGAGGTATCGATGTTTCTGAAACCTAGATAAAAAAAATTACCAAGTGCCGAAAAATAGACTCAAACGAACATTTAATACTTTCAGTTAGGTCAGGTATTGTCTTGGTGGTTATCTAATAGACCTAAAGTGGCTTTTTGTGGTTATATCGGAAAGGTTCAGCGGAATTCCAGGTTATTTTTAGATATCACGGAATTCGGCTGTCGACATCGAATGACCTCATTTGCATATGACCTATTCAAATTAAGGTAACAAATTTACTAGCGAAACAGCCAACGTCCTAAATCATGTCACATGAAAGGACTGATCTTTACAGACCGGCTAGCGAACATTACTCCTGATGACGTAATGATGACGTTGGTTTGATTAAATTTGAACTAGATGCAAGGTTCTAACGGTTATTCGCGCCACGTGAATGTTCTTTAATCTTCGTAACTGTCTCGGATTAATCTAAAAATAGATTAATAGCCTACGTAGGCTATTAGGGAAATACCCTGCTTTTTTCTGATAAGCGACCTCATATTTTTGCAAAACTACTTTTCGGCATATTGTATTCAAATAGTTTATGAGTAGAAATAAAAATAATTAAAATCTGTGACACTAAAAAAACATCGATACCTACCTTTAATGAAGATTACCATGGATGATATTATAGGTAAAGTTATTTTGGATTTTTTTTCTGATTGTATTTGTTTTATTTAGTCACTCCACTTCAAGACCTGGTTTTTACGTTCCTGTGTATTTGTAATTTAGAAAAAAATGTAGAAAAGATAAACGCAATTTCTTCTTTTTTCTAAATTATTTTAGCCCTACTGAATGTTTACATTTCAAATTAGATTAACTTTAAATTTTCGTCAGTAAAACCCTTGAAATTGGACATGACTAAAGAAAGAAAAAAAAAGGAAAGAGTTAAGAGATAATCCATAAATTTTAATGAGTAACATTGATAAACGATTTTGTAAGAATTGTTTAAAATTTTAAACTTGATACTAATTCTTTCGTGAAGGATCCTCAAGAAGTTGTTTAAAGCGATAACAATCGGATCGCGTTTGTCAATAAAATTAAAAAAAAAAAGATCTACCAATCAAAACTGGAAGAGAATATTTAGTATCTCTTCTGATTTGGCGACTAAGATTTCATAGCAACATCTTTTCTAAGCCGTAGTTTCGACGATTTGGTCGCCAATCAGTTATGATTTTGTGTTTCTTTAGATATCTGCTAATAGATGACTTGTTTAAAAGATTCGGTTTTCTATGATCACTCATTCAAGATCTTCTCTACCATTGGGGTAGAAGGAATTGGTGGATCGTCGCTGTCAATTTACCACTCGCAGCTGTCAATCAAAGAATCAACCAACCAATCATATCATTCGTTCAGCCTGTAATGAGCTTTGAACTTCAACATTGGCCGCCATTTATGTTATACGTTTTTGTTGGTTTGGCGACTTAAACGTCGTAACTACAGCTTATTCAAACTGTAGTTACGACGTTTAGGTCGCCTACCAACCATTTTACTTTTTTGTTACATGATGATGGCTATAAAATTTAAAAAACGCCGTGAACTATTGAAGCTGGACGTCCTGTTGGAGTCAATGCGCGGGGCAGACGGAATAAGTCGGCGGGGCCAGCGATTGGTCAATTTAAATCGATTGATTATATAAAACATTTATTCATAGCGAAAGTGAGTATCAATCTCCAACATTTACGTCAAGCATGTTTGATCGTTTGGTGACCTAGACGTTGTAATCACAGCTATTTCAAGCCGCAGTGACGATTTTAGGTCGCCAACCAACGTTTTAAGTTCATGTCAGTTAACTATACAAATTAACGTTGCTTGAAAATGAAGTCGAATTGACGTTGTCGGAATTAACATGACGTGACCGGGACTCCTATGTCAACTCAGCCGGCTCGATTCTCAAACGATACACGGCACCTTTTGCCACAAGAATCATGATCAATTTATAAACGTTAGATTCATTTAACCCTTTCCTATTTCAAAATTTTAGCCTTGTCCAATTTGAAAGAATTTCTAAGACGAAAACTCAAGAGTGAGTACGATTTGAAAAGTAACTAACCCACAATTGAGATTGATTGGGGTTTAACGCCACTTTTGAAAGTATTTTCAGTCATATCGCGGCGGCTAGTGCACCTAACAATGGATTCCTAGTATTTCTCACACCAGTACTACCACTACATTCTTTCCTAGTCTCCAGCTGCTATCACACAGAATTGTAGGAAGAGAGAAATAGCTTGTTACGCTTTCTATCTGTGTTTTATTAAGTCGAACAATTCGATGAAAACGAAACTATCTTCCATCTTATTCCTGGGTAAAAGGTGAACTTGAAATTGTTAAATTGCATTATCCTATTACAAATCCCAAATGGTTACTTTACATCTTTCGTTTTACATTTTCCTGGTTATTATGTTGTCATTTTGATACGAAACTCATTTGAAGATGAAATTCAATTACGTTTACACGGAATGTGATTCAAGAATTAAACAGGACTTTTTTAACCGTGTTTTGGAGCCGTATGCAATTAACCCTTTCTAACACAATTCTTCCTTTCTACGCACCTCAAGAAAAGGCTTTGGAAAACATTGTGGGTATTGATTGAAGGGAAAAAAATCATAACCCAATGAGCAAAGTTTCGAGCACGAAGCTATTTTGTATGCTTCCGCAAAAAATAATTCCATCGAAAAAGTATCAAAACTTGTAGAATTTTTGCTTTTTCACCCGAAGCTATTAAATTATGAGAAATGAAGAGAATATTTATTTGTTTTCATGGAGGTATAAACCGAAAAACTAATCACACTGTACAAAATCAAACAAAATCTGAAGTAGCACGTATGCAAATATCCTTAAGTTACATACACATGGATACATGGAAGAATTCTATAGGAACTATTTCTAATTAATCATTATCTGAAGCAACGAATCAATGATCAAACTGTAAGAAAGCCATTGACCGTTTAAAACACTTTCCATTATTTATAGGATAACATTAAAAAGTTGTCTGGACAGAATCGCTATCAATAATGTGTCTATGTTTATATAAGGAAATCGTATGACATTTGCACATTGATAAACAAGAGGGTCAGTTGCCCTGGCGCTAACCTGAAATAGGGCTCTTTTTTTCTTCAAGGGTTAATACACACTGGGTCGGGAGAAAACCTCCTTTGACATTTAACTAAAATCACCAAGCCCAATTTGGTTAAAATTGGCCGAATAGTTTTGAAAGGGTTGCCTTCTTTATTTCTATTTAAGCCTAGTTACCCTGGGGCTCTAAAATTTATCAATTTTGAAAGAGGTCATTATACTGATGCTTAATGCAAAATTAAAGATTCTTCAACTTCTGGGTCAGGAGGAGATGTTTTGTTTTTTGTTGTTGTTGTTGTTGTTTTTACATTTTTTTCTCGATTTTACTCTTGTTGTCATAGACACCAGAGTTTTCAACTGATTAAATTCTTTGGTTTAAATCAGCCTAGTGGTTTGGGAGGAGATGTCGTTTTAAAAATCCTTCTTAATTTCTATATAAGCCCCACCCCCCCCTTGGGGCTCCGCCCCTGGGTACCCGAGGGTGATGGTTTTAGCAATTCTGAAAAAAGCCATTGCACTGATGCTTCATGCCAAATATCAAGGCTCTACGTTTTCTAGGTCAGTAGAAGATTTTTTTTAAGTTTTCATTTAAATTTGAGTTTTGTTGTCATGGCAACCTAAGTTTTAAACGGATTTTAATTCTTTTAGCAAATTTTAAAGGGCACCACCCAAGGAACATTCCTGCCAAATTTGGTTGAAATCATCCAAACTGTTTGGTAGGAGATGTCGTTTTAAAAAGCCTTCTTTTTTTCTATATTAGCCCCGCCCCCATGGGGCTCCGCCCCTTGGTACCCGAGGGTGATGGTTTTAGCAATTCTGAAAGTGATCATTACACTGATGCTTCATGCCAAATATCAAGGCTCTACGCTTTCTGGGTCAGGAGGAGATAGTTTTTATTAAAATTTCAGTTCTTTTTCCATGGCAACCAGAGTTTTTAACGGATTTCAATTCTTTAAGCAATTTTTAAGGGGCGCCACCAAAGGAACATTCTTGCCAAAATTTTGTTGAAATCTGCACAGCGGTTTTGGAGGAGATGTCATTTTAAGATTGTTGACACACGACGGACGACGGACGATGCACGATCGAAATACCTCACCATGAGCACTTCGTGCTCAGGTGAGCTAAAAAGCAAAACAAAACAAAACAGAGTTCGGTGTGCGAAATCATATTTTCATGAATCTATTATTAATTGACTTACTGTATGGAACGTATTTAGAATGAGCTTGAAGCCTCAAATGCTTTCGTAGGGACACACTTGCTCACTAAAAGATCAATTTAGTGCGGACCTCTATTTCAACGATTTAAGAATAGGTAATAAGTCAAGTTTGAAAAGCTTTGTTGAACAGAATTACAATATTGGTTACCTTATAATATTGAGACAATCACGTGATATTACGAGTTAGGTTTTTGAAAGCAATCTAAATAGACGAGAGTGGGCCTCCAAGACAACGATAATGCGAACGTCCCTACCAGAGGAATCAGTGAGGAAACCATATAGTAAATATCGATTACATTTAGTATTCAAATTAAATGCTTTTAACAACTTTGTAGGCGTTCAGTTGTTAATCCCCGTAGACATTTTTCATCGTTTGTGTATGATATAATGAAGAACAAATGTCATTGACGTTTTACTAACTATACGTTAACAAACATCATATAACTCCATGTCATTTGTCACCGACAATGAAGTGGCAAACAGCGAGTTGGACCGAGCTAGATTCAAAAACTTATCTATCCTGAAGAAGCCCTAGCTTTCAGTTCTTGTGTTTGCATTATAGATTGGCCCACACAGATGAATGATGCATTTTCATAACAAAGTGGTCACCAACAAACAATTTATTGTGTGAAATATGAACAATTAAGGACATAAGAAGAAATAATGCAGTTGACGAAATTTGGCAATAGAACCGAATTTGTAGCGTACAAAAGAAAGGATTTTTTCCCTAAAATCTTATGTTTCTTTCAAGTGTCATTTAGTATATATGATGTCAACTCAAATTTCAAAGTGTCTGTTTTGGATAGCCATGGTATATATATGAAAGGAATATAAATGTTGTACTGATAGTATTATACTGATAGTCAGCACTTTATTTGGTAACATAATCTAGTGCGGAACCGGGATCGACACATTAAGTTGTAATAGAAGAATAAAACCATCAAAATAATGTACCTCTAATGGGTTTTTGGCCCAAATGATCAGGCAATGAAAAGAATCATGAATATATTTGAATAGTAACTGGAATGATTTGGTTAGACAACTTTATACAAAAGGAATTTATTTTTTCTGTAAGTACGATGTAGCCAGTATGGAGATAAAAGTCCCCAAGTCCTGGTTTCATTTGCAGTTAATCAGCAAATTAAAAATTACTAGCGTTTAATAGATGTTGAGATTTTTTACGCACACATTTAATTTCTTTTCAGTAAATCAAGCTTTTTCATCTCTGGAAGTTTCGTTGAAAATCAGAGACTGCTGTTATTTATACGGCTTAGGTTGTAGATTTGTTTATTTGAATAATAAATAGAATTATTTGTTAGGAAATCTATATGCAAAGAAAATTATTTTTTTTTTATTAGTAGCCAGCATGAAGATGAAAAATCCTAGGCCTAATTTCTTTATTTCTTTTGCAGTTGTTCATCCAATTAGGAATCTTAAGCGTTTTATAGATATTGAGATTTTTTTTATTACACGAGTTTAATTTCTTTTCAGTAAATTATGGAAACTTCGTAGAAAATTTGAAACCGTAAGGCTTATGTTGTAAAGTTGTTTAAAGTCTGAAACTAGCTTAATTCTTTTTAATACTATTTCTCAGAACTAAAGAGAAATTAAGGGAATGTGATATTACGGGAAGAAGTAATATTGGGATCTACCTAGACTATTTAAATGATCAAATGAGATTAGCTTGATTTTTAAAAGAACCATGAAGGTTATGAATCGATAACCTGAATAACTATTACAAATAGTGAAATAGTGAACAAATCGAAACTAATGTAAACAGGTGTTCGTCTACAATGGTACAACATCCAATCTACTCAGTCATCTGAATTGTCAACATCCTTCAACTGAAACCAGCGCACCAGTGAAGCAGTCGACATTATCGCTCTTAGTCAACAGTCCAGAGAGAGGACAACGAACAGATCACCCAAGCCATCACCGACATGATTTTCTCCGGCTTCCTACAGGTACCATTGAAGGAGCCGGATTAAGATGCCTTATAACTCTCGTGGCCCCCCATTACAATGTTCCTTGTCGCAAAACCATCAGATCCCACATAAAGGAAATACAACACAGAGAAAGACAGAGTCGTCGACACATTAAAGACCATAGACATAGCCTCCATTACAACCGACACCTAGACCTCCAGCTCGACCGAAAGCTATCTGACAGTGACGTAACATCATATCGACGCCTCGTGCGAAATGAAATCAAACTAACTCCTGACAAGATCGATACACGGGGGAAAACATTGCCGAAAGACTAAATACAACCGCAAAAAAATTTAACCTAGATAACAAAGTAAACACGTGTGCATGAGAACGTCCGCAACATGGATTGTGTCGGAAACCTATGCGACCAGTGGGAGGACCTTGGCTGCTTCGGACGCACACTTCAGCTCTGTTTGAAACCAGTCCTAGAGCAACCAACAGTCGCCAGACTGACGAACAGATGCAGAAAGCTCGTTGGTCATTTAAACACTCGACCACTCTTACCGCAGCCTTAGAACAGGGCCAAAAAGCAATGGAAATTCACAGCACACCCTAATTCAAGACGTCGCAATCGGGTAAAATTCCATTTTCGACATGCTGTCCCGCCTACTAGAACAACGACGAGTACCAACAGATACCCTTCTAGACCACCACCTATCAAAGACAATCGACAGCTCGCTCCACCTGAAAGAGAACAAATGGGAAACCATGACAGAAATCTGCGTTGTACTGAAACTATTCATTGACACCGCATCATACATGTTCTCAGAGAGTACCGTGTCGTCGTCGCAGATCTATCCCATCGTCTGCGTGATAATCAACAGTCGTCTCGAACCCTCTACACTCGACAGCTCCATAACATTGAAGATGAAAGAAAGTATCAAGGACCAACTTACACAGAGGAACCAACCGCAAAGTCTACAACAACCGTCGCCTCTCTCCTTCACATTCGATACAAGAAGCTACCTTTCTTTGATACTCAACAGAGAAAGCTAACGACCCCGAACTAGAATCAAAATGTAGAAGAACTACCACAGGTCAACAGAAGAGGAACTTTTGAGCTACCTTAATGAAAAGTCTTAGTGAATACTGACCCGCAGATCTGCCAATTTGTGCGCTTTGGGACACAACCTGCCCGCAATAACTTTCATTCCGCTTTTGAGGTATTGTAACGATATATGTACATGTATATATCGTAACATATATTTCACCCGATCAAAATGCTTTGAAGGGATCTTATAAAGGCCACCCAAGGATCTTTCCTGTGAATGTTGGTTGAATTATGTTCAGTACTTTCTGAGAAGAAGATTTTTAAAGTAAAAGTTGACGGACGGACGGACGATGGACACCACATCATGACAAAGAGAGAGAGAGAGAGAGAGAGAGAGAGAGAGAGAGAGAGAGAGAGAGAGATGGGGGGATGGAGCGTGTAGCCATGTTTGAACTAGGAGGCTTTCGCGTGTGATGCGAGTATTCTATAAGAAATACCAATTTCGTAATGTAAATATGCGCTTTATAATCTCAGGATAAAGAGAGCGAGAGAGGGTGGGCTGTCGTTTAACACGCTAACATAATTATGTACACCTCTCAAAAGCGACATGCAGACGTTGCATCCTTTGGGTAGAATTCGGAGGTAAAAATATATAGACATAAAGTCTGAGCACGACCAAACTGTTTTCAGACAGTATGAATATGATCCTATGAATGACAAACAAAACATTCCTATCGTGCGTAAAACCGACAGCTTCGCTTATCAGCTTTATACAGCAACTTCGTCTAACCGAACCGCTTTAACATTGTTACTCTAGAATAAGTAATATTAATTTGGTATGAAACAGACACCTTTTTTTTCTTAACAATATGATATGATTATATATGTTAAATAATTTCCAATATATTATATATCTCCTTTCTTTCTTTCCATTCACTCATCAAGTTTTGATAATTTTGCCAACTTCAGACCAATCACGCGAATGTTCTGTACATCAAGGCGACAGTTTTTAGTGAGTCATATCTTGCCTTCGTCCTTCTCGCCTCAATCGGGCGTATTAATTTATACTCGCGGTTATGTAATTCGCCCGGATCCGCAATACTTTCCATATAGCAGAATATTATATATATTGCGTTAGATGTTTTTACATTAAACTCTGCATGGGTTGAAATTTTACCGCGGTAACTTTAGCCTCAGATTGCTACACAATCTCTGGCTAAAAGCGATTCCCTAAAATCTCTGTGATCGCTAAGCAAGTGCTGTCAGTAACCGCTTCATCCGTTCCGTTAGAGCGTTTATCTAGTGGACAGTATTATTTTCCTAAATAAGAGACATTAAGCAAACCATTTGTATATGTTAACTGCAAGACTACGCGTTTAGATTTTTGACTTGTTCAAATTGAAAAGAAAAAATATACATTCCTAAATTCGACCAATTTAACAATAGACGTTTCATGTAGCTAATTAGAATTTCTCCTTTTCATTCTACGTTATCATGCTACAAGTGTTTTTGTTTGTTTTAATGTTTATATATTGAATGTGCTGAATAAGACAAAAAAGAAGACAAAAAGAAATTGTTATTTTCCAGTATGGTTTTTTTTTTTTTGCGTTTTTCGTCCACTTTCATTTCGATTGGCAAACGTGATTGAGTAACAATTTCAGGCTTGTAAAAGTCGATAATAAGATAGGATCCAAATATGCTGTAAAGTTGGTGGAAATTGAATTTTAACAGTTAGAAACAATAATTTGATTCATTCTCACACAATCACACTTTTGTACGACCCAAGAAAAAGAATTTCGAATAGCACTGAATAAAACATTGTGCAAAATGTAGAAATTGCTAGCAACATGCAATTCCTTCACTTTTCACAATGTTTTCTAACCACTTTGTAATTGTATGTGGCTACGTATCCCATTGTACATTAAATGCGGCTAGGATTCGATCTTTAAAGAAATTTCATTTTCGAATTCTTCAAGTACTTGTTTATTATTCATACAAGTAAAACAAATCAATATTACTTAAAGGGTAGATGTTATATTCGAATCGCGTAGAGGCAAATATATCATCAACAATTAAATAGAAGAGTGGTCGGATTTAACCTATATTCGGACATTTGATTTTGGTCTGTCCAATAACGAGTTTTCGAATACATTCGTAAGATCAAAACGATTATACGAATTTGATTTTTCTTATTCGTTCCCATCCCTAGAAAATACGGTGAACATTGGCAGTACCATAATTTAAACAGGATGAATATTACTCAAACATCTTTTAACCCATTCCCCCCGACAAAAAAAAAAAACAGACCGATCCAAATTAAAAGAAGACAAAAATTTAGGTTTGCAAAATTTAAAGAAAAATATTTCTTTTGGAGTAGAAACATTATGAAAAATGACGAAATTGCTTATGACAAGCATTTTCTTCATTTTCCACTATATGTTCTACAGCTTTTTCTCTTTTGGGCGTGAAAAAGAGGGGAATGAGTGAGAATGGGTTAAGGGAGGTGATGCCATATCGTCATTATCGTTCTACAACCTCGTAAGTACTGCTTGATTTAAGCTGTTGTTACGAGGTTTTGGAATGACAACAACGATATGTACAGCAAGAAACCTTTCAACTGTATTGTTTGTGGAAGGAATTTGACTATTTTCCTTCTTGGTTCGAAGCTCCAGTGACGCCAAAATAATTCCGTTGGGGCATTATTTTTAGCTAGCAAAGCGTCAGCTTTGATTGACAACATTTTGAGGTCGTCTCAAAGTTCAACGAGTGCAAGCTGCCACTGGAGGCTTAACCACTAAATCAGTTAGATGCCAACGCCATAAACTAGTTTGTATGTACTTCAGAAATATTGCTAACTCTATTCAAACTGTAGAGAGTCAAAAACATGCTATTTAACCCATTCCCACTCAATCCCGCTTTGGAAGCTTTGGAAAACATTATGGACAAGCAATTTCTTCAATGTCGTCAATGTTTTTTACCCAATAAGGGTATTTTTTCTAAATTCAAACATGCTTTGCAAGCTTACAATACTTTCAGTACTTTGATAACAACTTTAGTGGAGAGCAACATGGCGTTTTAAGAAACATTTTATATAAATGTCTAGGCCTCGTGACTTGTCAGAAGATTATTTTTCTTTCTCACGTTTTTAAGTAGGTTGCAAATGACAACCCAGGGGCACCATTTTAACAACATCAGAAACATACTTCTAGATAATGCCACATAAAATATAATATAGAGGTCCGTAGTTACGGGCCGGGGGGGGCTTAGTCTCACCCCATTAATTTTTCCAAGAAGGTAAATAACACATAATTTCGTTCCTATTTGATCATACCCACTAGGAAAATTCTCAAAAAATTCCTAAGTTAGCCCCACCCCACCTCCACCCTAATTTTGAAATGCTTTCCAGTTAGCCACCCCAATCTTGAAACGCTCACTATGGGCCTGATATAAAACCTCTATGTCTCATTGTTTGTTAAATTGATAAAAGAGTTCAATCTTTGCTTAGATGTCAAACAGGGTAAGCCGAGGCTGAGCTTAGATAACAACCAAAAGGATCGAAAGCTCTTTGAAAGAGTATAAAATAAGATTAAAGCTTTTCATTTTTCTCTCTTTTCCTAAGTGATTTGTTTAATCTTTTTATGCCCCCGCATCGATAGATCGGGGGCATATTGTTTTACCGGTGTCCGTCTGTCTGTCCGTCTGTCTGTCTGTCTGTCTGCAAAACTTAACCTGCCAACTAAACATTTTCCTATAACTTCAACCCTGATTAAGTTACAATGCTAATATTTGGTATGTAGATAGGTCTCAACAAGGCGCAACTGGGGAAGGTCATTTCATCAAGGTCAAGGTCAAAATTTTAACCCTTTTCCCTAAACCGATTATATAATTGTTTCAACCCTTTTCCCTAAAACAAAGAAAAAAAAACAATATAAAAATCATCCGTTTCTAAAGAATTCCTGTTTTGGGGGCATAGTGTTTCACAAGCGCGTCTGTATTTTCATTTTTCTTTTTTTTTTTTTGTTTTTTTGTTTTGTTGTTTCTTTCTGTATAAAGAACTTTTTTGTTTTTTATATCAAATTATAAAATGTCTTCTACGAATTCTTCATATTTGAAAGGACTGAAAATGTTCAAACTACTTGCTTTACATAATGTTTAATGAAGCAAAAAAGCACTGTTTTAACTTTTAAGCAATTTCTTCTTTTTCCACAATATTTTTTACCCTACTGAATTGGTTATTTTTCAAATCAAAGCAGCTTTCGATTTTCGTCTGCAAAATTATTGAATTTAGACATGTCTAAAACTTTTCAAAACAGGAATGGGTTTATAAAATTCATCGATATTTACCCTAGACGAGTTTTATCACGTCAATAATCTACTCGACAAAAAACAACAACAAAAACAAATTAATATAGAAGTGGTACTTCTTGTTGGAGGTATTTGGTCGTGGCCTTCTTCTTTTTTTCTTTTTTTTGTAACAAAATACCCACTTAATATAAAAAATGTGGTTGTACAGAAACGGCATCGTTCAATTCTGTTGGTTGCTATCTAACAATGTTAAGGAATTTCATCTCTTGCATTACTACAACTATTTACTAATGATTTATTTGATGGTTCATTTTTGGGTAAAAGCATAAAAAATCGCTAAATAAATCTGCAGGGTTGGAGAAATAAATGTTTAACGCATTCCCACACGCCCACAAGAAAAATGCATTGGAAAACATTGGGGAAAATAAAGAAACCACTTGTTGCCAACGCTTTTTGTCTACCCAAGAAGTATAAGATTTTCGTCAGCAAAAAATTGCCGTCTGCAACATCTTTGAATTTTGATCAATCTCAAGTTTTATCGTTTGTTAATCGAATAGGGAATAAGCTGTGAATTGTGGTTTATCGACGGTTCATGCTCAAATTTGGAAAGGTCAAACGACTATCGGAATCTAATATTGTCATCTTGGCCTTGTTAAATGAATAGTACATTATAACCGTACTTTTTAAGTTTTGTTTTTTTGTTGTTGTTTTTCTTCTTCTCTTTTGTCTAGAGGCAAGATGAACATAAAACTTCCTTAATTGCTCTTTGTTTCAAAGAAAGGGGGATATAAAACTTGAACCTGAAGAATTCTGCGATGATTTTTTCATTAGGAAAAAACCCCCACCTTTTTTGACAAACGTTCAGAACAATGGAAAATAAGAAATATTCGGAGCGAAATGATTGCAATTTTCGTTCAATTTCACACCTTGTTGAACCCACAACGGGTAATGGTGACTTTAATTACACTCGTTTGTGTTTTTTACGCAGCAATTACGATTTTAATTTCACCAATATGCAACTGCTAATTCAAAAAGACGAAGACAGGGAAATTAGAAATTGAATTTAGTGGTTACATTCCACTCTTTTTTTTTTTCAATCTAAATGCACATCGATGACTTGCGTTAGATTTTATCATTCATGTCATATCGTGTTATGTAGTAAAAAATTCTACCATTTCTATATTATTGTTTTATTTTCCTATCTCATGTCGTGCTCTCGTTATCGAACTCTCGTATTCTCTTTGTCGTACTTTCGCATTCTTGTTATTGTGCTCTTGTATGTTTTAATCGTGCTCTTGTATTCTTTCTGTCCTACTCTCGTGTTCCAATTAACGCTATTTACGCTATGGTTTTCGTCGTGTGCGTATTCAGGAGTTGTCGTTGTCGAACTCTTGTATTCTTGACCTCTTATTGACGTGTTCTCGTCAGCGTATTCTAGCCTTCTGTGACAAATGTGCACACAAGTCTTTTAGCTTCTCTCTACAAAATCTTTTGGAAAGTATATAAACATAATCTAATAATCAACCCAAATATGTTTTGATATATTTGATAGATTGGGTAGAGTAATCTACTTCTCGAAATCTAAATATTATTAACATATAGAGGGAGGGAGAAAGCCAGAGATAGTCATGCCGACAGGTAGACGGATGAAATGTAGAAGAGATATTAAAGACAAAAAATATTGGAATAGAGCTGTAGAGAGGGAGAAAAGCGATTTAAGAGAGAGGCAGCGAGAGAAAGAGGGTAAGGGAGGTAGGGAGCGTGAAAGTTGGGAGGGATAAGTTAGATAGAGAAAGGATGTGGATGGGAAGATGAACGGAGGGATGAGGAGAGGGAGGAGGGAAAAAGATATAAAATAAGAGAGTGAGAAAGTCCGAGACAAGTAGAAGGAGAGAAGGAGAGAGAGAGAGATTGGGGAAGATGTGATGGGTAGATAAAGTCCGCTAAAAGTGTAATTTCTTACACGGGCTTACTGAGCCTCTCATTTTGACGTTTTCAATAGTTCTAAATAATCAGTTAGCAAGTCAAAAACTCTTATGTTTAGAAGTATTCCTGGTGCGTGCAGACCAGAAGACGACAGAACGACTACGATGAAGATAATAACGATAACGAGAACACCATAACATGAGGGCACGAAACATATCGACCATTTAGTTACAAGGTGCGTACATAAACGTAAAAGCGATCGTCGGCTGGACAGACAGGGCTGCAAAAAATGATCTCATTATGGGTGTGGAGACACAGACTATCTTTTCCAAATTTATTGCTCTAATTCGATATCTTTCGTTTGAATGATCTATTGCCTTCATTTTTAGGCCAGGAAATCCCTCTAAGGGATTTTGTTGCACGCCTCTAGTGGCCTTAAACGCTTCACGGATCTACTTTCAGGCAAAAAAAGTTTGCCAAGGAGGTCACATATTAGATCGCAAATCCGCTGAAAAGGTGGATCTATTTACCAAATATTGAATGAACAAAATCGGCGAAAGAAATACTACCTTCAAACATTTCAAGACCATAGCCTATCTATTCTATCAAACAACTTTAACTGTAAAATGTAGTGACGGGGGACATTGGTGTTAAGCACCTAGCCTACATCTTGTTCTTACTGAATTGAGAATTTACTTAAACTTCAAATTTGAATAAATATTATTTCGAATCGTTAACTTATATGGGATAGTAGCTGGGGGCTCGGAAAGGATGAAGTGGTAGTACTGGTGTGAGAAATACCAGGAATCCATTGTTAGGTGCTTGAGCCGCGAAATGACTGAAATATTGTTAAAGGTGGCGTTAAGCCCGATTCAATCAAACCATTTCTAATTTACCTTGAACGTTGCAAGCAACAATTAACCACATTTTTTCACGCATTTATAATATCATTTCTCCAGGAATGCATTTTGATCTGAAGTCAAAGTTTGAATCCATTGTCGTTTGAGTACGAAGAAGTTTTATAATCTTGGGCCAAGATGGAACACACAAAATTTAGAATATTGCAAAAACCATTTATTGAACTGTAAACGATGAAGGTATATATTGCAATTCTTAGTATTTGTATCTTACAAGTCCATAATCTCCTGGCCTTCAGTACTATCAGTACTTTATCTAATTTTTATTATTTTTCTAATTCTACTGAATCCCAAAACCAAGGAGACACTTTGCAAATTTTTGGGAGCTTTAGGTTTAATTGTCATGACGAAAACTAATGATTAGTTCTCTTTAAAATGAGGAAATTTACGATTCGTTTAGCAACTGCAGAATTCAATTAGTAAAAGAAAGAAACCTTAATTAGACGAGTTGATATTTCCGTATAAGGCCGATGTTTTTGAAGGCGTGTTTGAATTACATGTGTCAGTGCAGTGACAATGGATTACATGTGTAACCCTTGAAAAAAGCGAACCTCCAAATAACTTCCAAATAATCGCTGTCTTAGGAAAATTTAGACATGGTTCAACCTTAGAACTATCAAACATCATCAACCAACTTTTAGAAAGGAAAGATCTAACTTGTCACGATAAGCAAAGGTAATTAAAGCCTTTTTGTTAAACGATTCTCCTGCACGTCCAATCCATGACTCTCTCTTTCTCTCTTCCCTCCCCCTCCTTATCTCTCTTTTCTTCTCTTTCTATCAATCTCTTTTTCTCTGTCTATCTCCCTATCTCTTTCCCCTATCTCCCTTTCTATCTCTGTCTATCTGTCTCTTTATCACTCACTATCTACCCACTAGTAGGTAGTATCTTAAACCTAGTTTATTTTCCAATATAAAAAAGGTTTGAGCCACAGTTTCTACCAACTTAGATTCAGCCCTGCCCAACCCCTTTCTCAAAATTACCACAACATATTATTCTATCGGTTAAATGATGGACTTTCCTTGTCTATATCTATCAAATGGGAGAGGACCTATAGACGCATTGCTTTCGTAAAACTATGTAAAATGAATACAAGTTATCAAATAAAATGCAAATATGTCAATCCTGGTCATCAAAATAAAAAGCCCTACCTAGATTGATATTTTATGTTCTTATCCTTTAAAAAAAAACTTCGTTTCACCAACCCAGAGTTTTAATTGAATTCTTTTAGCTAAGGACGACATATACTATATAAACCTATTTACCTATTTCGTTTTTAGAAAATCCTTCTTTATTTCTATTTAGGCTCCCGAACCCCCTAGAAATGCTATCATAAACGATGAAAAAGGCCAACGTTCCAATGCTCATCCAAAATATCAAGACCCTAGCCTTGAGGAGAAGATTTTCTATATTCTCAATACATTTCGCTGACGATGAAATGACAGCCGGATATTTAACGAATTTCGGGGGAGGGGAGGGGGGGTGTAGATTTTCTGAAAAAAAATCTGCCTAAGTTGGTTCCAATTAGCGCAGTGATTTAGGAATTTCTGGTAAAAGTAATATTTGATGGACGACGATTGGACGCCGGATATAAGGATATCATTATGGCTTATATTAGCTCATTTAAGCATGTTTTGCTCAGCCGAGCTAAAACGCATTAGCTAGTGAATTCCCGTGCGATTTATTCTTCTTTATTTATACTCAGTAGTGAGCCTTTGGTCTCTACTATTAATCTATTCGAAAACATTTGATTACTTTTTTGTTGAATCTGTCTCGTCATTTGTATGTGCCAACAGTGAAAAGCATATATTTAAAGAGAAAAGAATCGATGGAATAAGTCAATATTGTCTCCTTTTGAAAATGCAAATAACATGTCAAACTATGTCATAAAAATGTGAAATATCTAACTTAATAATTACAAATCCCCCCTCTTCATTTAATTAAAGTAAATTGTTATTAGGCTGTTTGATATGACTTATGTAAGTTTATGAGGCAAATTAGGTTTTATGTTAAAATTGGTACATAACGCAATTTCCTACAAGTATTGGAATCATATCCCTTGTAAATAAGATACCAGGCTCCCACACTGATGAATAAAACTATTGTTGTTATTCGGACAGGTGATTTTGATTAACTTAACACCAATGTGTGTACATTGTAGAAATACATTAAATGATTAAATGAAAAAAAATGGCCGCAGAAAAGGAAGAATGCTGAAATTAAAGAACTAGTTTCTTTTTGTCCATAATTTCTTCTAGTTAAGACTTCTCCAATGCAATAAGTATCAACTTAAGTTCACTACGTTAAGACTTTCCAATGCAATAAGTATCAACTTAAGTTCACTACGTTAAGACTTTCCAATGCAATTAGCATCAACTTAAGTTCACTACGTTAAGACGTTCCAATGCAATAAGCATCAATTAAGTTCACTACGTTAAGACGTTCCAATGCAATTAGCATCGACTTAAGTTCACTACGTTAAGACTTTCCAATTCAATTAGCATCAACTTAAGTTCACTACGTACGAATGGGCTGATGCATTCTAACACGAAAGATGTGCGGGGCGGGGTGTATGCGTGTGTGCGTGAGAGTGCATGTGTTCTTTTTCTTTAACTTTAACATGTATCTACTTTTCATTTAGAGCAATTTTAATCCTTTTAAGGCTTTAGTTAGCAGCTCCTTTGTATAATATGTAAAAACATATCGTACCTTTCCTCATTTTTTAGAATCTTTTTAGTGGAATTGACCGAACGTTGATTGTGTTTGGTTCTTGATTGAAATCCGATTTCAATAAAGTTTTAATCAAATGTCCAGAAGGAATTACCTGCTATACTTAGAGTTAATATCTTATTACCAGTACCAATCATTAATTACATTTAATGTAAAATGTTATCAGTCTTTCCCACCTTGGTGGGTAGAATTGAAATATCGATGACCCCACCGGGAAACTCCATTGCGATAATAGACATTGGTATTTTACAAAATGTATAAGCAGAACCATGTAATGTATAATAAAATGCTCTTGGTTGGCGATCTAAACGTCGTAACTACAGTTATATATTGAAGGATCTATGCTATGAAAATGCTAAATTTTCATGCTCGAACTTGAGCTATGACCTTGACCCTGGAGTTATCTGAAGACTTGTTTCAAATTACACATAGCGTGATGATAAAGAACAATTGTGTAAAGTTATTTTGTATTCGATCAATAATCTTAGAAGCTTTTCTCCAGAAGGGCCATTTTCAACATTTGACCTTGACCAGTGATCTTGTCCTCGGAGCTATCCGATTTTTTTCCAAAATTGCACATCTTCTCTTGACTGAGAACAGCTGTGCCAAGTTATATTGAAATCTTTTTATAATTGAAGGAGTAATACTCTGGACTCTAGTTCTAATGTTCCACATTGGGATGTTACTTTGACCATCTAATCATGCTAGAGAATGATTGTGTAAAGTATTTTCGGAATCCATCCTTAATTGAAGGAGCTATACTTCGAAAAGGCTTAATTTCAACGTTTGATCTTCAGCTGTGACCTTGACCTTGGAGCTATCTGATTTTTTTTCAAATGGTACATCTATTTATGATAAAGAACAATAATGCCAAGTTATTTTTAAATCCATATATAATTGTAACGCTTTGTTGTGGACAAGGTCAATTTTAACAATTGACCTTGAACTGTGACCTTGACCATGGACCTATCCGAAAACCGAGAAAGATATCTCGGCGCAATATCATAAGGAAATCACATGCAGTTTCATCCAATTTGGCCAAAGGATTTTGGAGAAATCAGAGCGGACGAACGGAAGGTCGGACGGACAGACGAAGCGGCGGCTGTATGCTCTCCCTTCTTGGAGCAAAATATCTTGTATTTGCTTCTCGCTGCGGAGGGAGCTTTCATATTCAACTCGGTTTTACGTTTAGCGAAGTACCAGAATATTCCTCAGCATCTCAAAGCAAGAATACAAGATAATGTACCGATATCATTACATGATATTACCTATATATCTTTATGTTGGATACATCAAGGAAATATACGTTTGCAAATATTCTCTTTTCTTATATATATATTTCTGTAGGGTGAAGAAAATAATGAACTGCGAAGAATCGCAATAAAATAGATTACGTGCTAGACTAAATCCGATTTTCTGATCGATGGTTTTACAGTTTACCAGGAAAAGGCCCAGATACGTGTATTTCCTTTTTTCAAATAAGCTGATTAAGATGAACAAGACATTGTACGGTCTCTCTTTCCGATAAAACATAATTGACGAATCGCCGTTAACAATCAAAAACTCGATTGACCAATCCAATCATTTATTTAGATCGGAATTGAATGTTGACATCGAAATTTGCCCGAAAAACAGTTTAATGTATATGTGGAATCAACGTTATGCTGGCTAGCCAACGATTTTCTTTTTGTTTTATGTTCCTGGCCATAATTAGGGTAAACTGGCGTCTTTGGTATCTCATTTGAAAAGCATTGTGGGATATCTCATGTGAAAAGTCTAGACGGAGGTCAGAGGGCGTGACCAGCGGTCAGTCGATTATATTTTGTTACCAGCTGTTGAAAATGACCGTTAGTAACAAGTTTCTCACCGTACAACACATTTATAGATTTAGAATGCTTGAATGAAAATAAAAAAAAAATATTTATTTTGAATTAAGTTAATGTATCAGTTAACGATGAATAGTGATATTAAATTAGTATAAAAGTGAATGTTTATTTGTTATATCTATGCCATGATAGAATAAATGTGGTGTTGTAAACAACTAGGCATTGGGACAAATCTTGTTAGCGCTATACACTTTTTTTTTTTTTTTTTGTCTGTAACATAAGAAATTTGGTTAGTTGAGTATTTTTGTACTTATCATCTAAATTCTATTATCCTTATTAGAAAATGCATATATGTTAGGTTGTTTAAGACGGACGTGACGCGTGCTAATAAAATGTAACTGAATGTGTTTTAATGTGCGAAATCCAATAAAATCGTAAGTAAATAAATAAAGTGAAGGTACTTACTTTTAAGCATTGTAGCTCATATATTTAGCGCGCACGCGAAATTTAACAAGTGCACATTGACTTTGTGTTAAAATAATTGTTATTTTCGTCAATTTTCGTCGTTCTTATTGGCCAAAATATTTATTCAAAGATCCATGAACAAAGTTTTCAGGACGCAGCTATTTTGTATGCTTCCGCAAAAAATAGATACTTACAAAAGTATCAAAATATGTAAAATACTTGATTTTGGGGGGCGTGTTTTTTTATTGTTTGGTGTCGTTAAATTATAAGAGATGAAGAGAATATTTTTTTTTGTTTTCATTGATGTTTGAAACGAAAAAAACTAATCACACTTCGCGTATTCATACAGTGTGACTAGTTTTTCGTGTCATACATCCTTGAAAACAAAAACTATTCTCTGCATCTCTTAAGGCATGTACTCTTAACTTGTCAGAAATCAGGGATAATTATAGTCCAAACTAGATCAACTCAAGCATTGGCTGACATTTGCGTTAAACACTGTTGTTGGTTTGAATAAAGGCAAAGGAGACGGTTGTCATCGTAACCGACTTCTTTTTTTCACAATGTTTCTATCCTATTTTGTGCTTGCTTTTGATCTTACATTGGAATGTCGTCCTCATTTTCAATGAATTCATATCAGTCTTAAATATTTTCATCTCAAAATGTTCATTTGGTCATTATGAATTCATTAAATCGTGAAATTAAAGACCGTTGTAATAGAAATAGATTTTATCGAATAATGAAAGGTTGCGTGAAGTACGTAACAGACGCCACCTAAAAGACACAAAAAGATGGCTTGATCGATACAATCTCTGCTGTCTGTTACTTTATGTTATCGCGTCGTTCTGTGGGCATTAAATTTGGGATAACTAGCTCAGGTTGACGATGGTTTACTGATACCATCATTGACGTAAGTTTGAGTATAAATTTTTCTTAAACTTTTGATATTTTAACAATTTTCCTGGATAAATAACGATTCATGTAGGATTTTGAAACTAATACAAGAAATAGATATGTTTACATGAGGTACTTTTAGTCTATTTATACACGTAAACCTAACGTTCTTTTACCCACACATCTTATTTCGTTGGCAACGCCCACCGACTCCAACAGGAAGTCAGTCTTCGAATTATAACGGCGTTACATTGAAAAATTTAACAAAAACAGTTAACAAAATGGCGGCCAATGTCGGAGTTGTAAGTTAAGGCCCGGGCTGATTAATGATTTGATTGGTCGTTTTTTTCCTTGATTGACAAACGCGAATGGTCAATTGAAAGATAGAGTTTATCTGAATTAACATGATTTTTTTCTGGCGGATTTTTCGTGATTTGTTGGCGGATTATCTACATTCTATTTTTACAATTTCACTGATCAAACTTTGAAATATTCAAAAACAACTACAACAACAACAACAACAAAATACTATTTTGGTAGATTTTTCTTCTTTTTTTTCTTCTTTTTTCGTTTATCACTTCTTGATCTCATCTCATTGGGACCCAATATGTTAAGACGCTATCACGTTCCCTTGGTTTTTTTTGGTTTTTGTTGTTGTTGTTGTTTTGTTTTTTTCTTTAGCGTTTGGCGCGCATTTAGAAACGTTAGATTCTTTTCTTTTTTTCTCCCATTAAGAAACAAAATAAGTGTTGCTGTGCTGTCTGTTTGCGTAAGAGCCACCATTCGTAGAAAAAATGTAGAGTTTTGTCCAAACAAATGAATAAAAATCTATCTTACACTGAAACAAACAGCTTTCCTCCAGTATCACATATATCAAATAACTACGACATTTCTCATAGTAATGATTAACCTCTTATAAGATTAAGCTACGGTCATAGCGCAGTTGCTAGCGCGTCTGAATCTCAATCAAGAGGTCCCGGGTTCTATCCCCGGTCGCGGAAAATTTCCTTTCCGACAATTGTCTCCCGACAATGGGTAGATAATCCTAAACCTAAATGGGACGAGAAGCTAGTGGCTCGGAAAGGATGTAGTATTGGTGTGAGAAATACGAGGAATACATTGTTAGGTGCCGTGATATGACTGAAATACTGTTGAAAGTGGCGTTGAACCCAACCCAGCCAATCAATCTAGGGATTTACATTTGGCCGATCGCCACTGTCAGTCAAGTAATAAATTGACCGAGTTAGACCATTAGTTAATTTGAGGCATTTTTGTTAGTTTGGCGTATTCAAAGTTCAACATGTAACTAAAGCTTATTACGAAGACTAATCTGCCTCTTATCCGATGTCCATGAGCAAATATTTCACCAAAAAATGTCCTTTGATACTTGAGTCTTATTAAAGTAGAAGGTCAGTGGGCGTGAACAGCGATCTGTATTTAAAAGATACCTTCAACAAACGCGGCCCTGTTACACGCAAGTCTACTGTTATACATTGTTCAAACCGCGTAATTCAAAAGGCAGTATCAAATTCATAAACATCAAAGTAATTTCTTGCATTGCCTATGAGATCAAAATCTTAGGTTAATGTCCATTTTTTTGTGAGTGGTTTTTCTTTTTGTATGTGTGGGGGGCTTTTTGTGTGTGTGTTTGTGTGTGTTTATATTGTTGTTGTTGTTGTTGTTGTTAAGACATGCGCTTTCTCGAAGCATTTTCGATTGAGTCGAATAGAAAGAAATTCATGCTCTCTCGAGAAACATTTCTACCGAATCGAAAAGAAAGAAAAGGGTCTTAGATTACTGTGCTTTCGAGGAAAGTGTTAATGGTGGCTCCGATTGAATATCTTTGTTGTGTGGAAAATGACAGAAAGCCACGTTGAGTCCCCAAAGGCACTTCGATGCGAACTTTTACAGCTTTTCATTTAAATACAGTTGTTTTCGTCCCTTGAACCGCTTTATGTTGTTATTTGCTATAGTATACTAATCTAAAAGTTAAAAACGGCTCTCTTAATATTATTTTTGTATGCATCCCGCCTATATCTTCAGTGCCAATATTCTGACTGACCAAGATCCAATAATGTAATTGTCTAGTACGGTCCACATCAGACAAATTTATTGTCACCTTATGACGGAACGAAATGTCACAAGGAATTATGTCACTCAAAACCAACAGAGGAAAATAACGAAAATTTCGGAAAAATTATAAAAATATTTTTTCCCATCGTTCGTTTGTCAAATGAAATAACAATAATATTATTGCTTTCTTTACTATTTAATCCAAGAAACTACGATGTTCAGATAGGTGTTTCTTAATGACAACCGTTTACTTTTCCTGTAGAGTTGACAAGCTGATTACCAACTGGCACATATATTATTAGGCTTTGAATGTATCAAACAGACATACTACCTCTTCTTATATACCAAATGTTGAACAGCATCTAATTGGCAAGCGCGGCTGTCAATCAAGAAATCGATCGACCAATCAAATCATTCATTCAGCCCGGAATGCAGATTTGAATTCCAAATTTGACCTCCATTTTTGTAAAACGTTTTTGTTGGTTTAGCGACTTAAATGTCGTTGCTACAGCTTATTCAAGCTGTAGTTATGGCGTTTAGGTCGCCAATCAACCATTCCTTAAAACATGCTACTGGAAATAAATTTCGCTAAATAACGCCGTAAAAAGTCGAAGCGTTACTTCCTGTTCGAGTCAGCTGGAGGGACCAAAGTAGTAAGTGGGCGGGGCGGGGCAAGCGATTTGTCAATTACCGAATCAGAAATCGCGAGCTCGACCAAAAGAAATAAGTAAATTTGGGTATTCGTTAAAATTGAATTACATAGACGAATGAGAGGGCGAAGATAATGTCGTTTTTAAATCATCTCACTATGACATGCTTTATTGTACTGCTTGGTGAAACAAACAATCAACAGAATGTCGAATTAAATAAGCTTATGAAAACCATCAGTGTAGTATTTGGTTACTTTTACGAAATGTGGTCAAAAATCTTTAAAAGATATATTTTTTATACAATTTCAATTTAAAAATCCGAAGCGGCAAAATGGCTTAAGTCGTTTGTTTCACAATTTATGATAATATACGATGTTAAAATGACAAAATAACTACCTTATCACATTTCACTTGCAATAAGACATTTTAGATAGCCCATTCGTGATTGATTTTAAACGATTACTTAACGAATAATTTGTTTCCAGCACATGCAGTACTACATTAACCGAAAGATAATCCAATTCAGCCTTGGTACATGCAGTCGTTATATACGGGCCGGCTTATCGATATTTACAGTAGAAACGTCATGGCTTTTTCAAATATGATGGTTTAAATTATGCGTATTGTAAATTCGCATGCGCTCACCTCCCATCTAATTTGGATAAGTAAAAATAACTTGAAGGGGCATCCAGTAATTAACTGAAATTACCGTCTATAGAGAATATATAGGTCTGATTAATTAATCTTTGGTTCTTATCCACCCTTTTATGGTCAATTCTGTTTTAAGGCCGAGTTAAATCGACCAAAAGAAATAAATTCAGAATGCCGTCGCTATGAACCGGTGGATCAGCTCTATCCTTGATATGCCAGAATCCTTTCACGTGAAAAGAATGTCTCGATCTATTTAGCCCTTAACAGAAACCAATTGCTCTGACTATTTGACATATTCCAATACAGAATTCGAAAACAATTTACTACACTCTAGAAAATAATCTTTTTCGATTGTATATAAACCCTAAAATGTCGAAACAATGTTAGCGATCTATTACAAACCCGACTTGTCCGATAAGATGTAATTAATCTTAGTTAATTAGGTTAAAATTAATACAAAAAGATATGCGAATCGTATGCAGTTCAGATTAAAGTGACGAAAGAAATGTATCTCTATATATGAGAGTGCTGATAGGATTATTTTACAGGAATTTGTGTTAAATTCGGCATGTAATTTTTCAATAGGCCAGTAAAAGTGAGATGACCTTATTTCAAACAAGGGCAGTTGAAGGAAATATTGAATGACCTATTGTTACTGCAAGAAAAGAAGATTGTACATTGTAGAAAGCTAGAAGACAATCTACATTGTTTAGGTTTAACATGCAATCCTACAAGGGAACACATTTTCGGAGATCTGTAGCATAGTGCACTCGCTACTCATAAATCATAACAGAAATGAGAATAGCTTGCTTAAGATCCATTTATATTTCATTGAGTGAACAAAGCAATTTATATATTAAAAGTGGCGGAGCTACCAGTGAAGATATACCTCGTATTGTTTTCTTTGTAAAGAAAATGTTATGCTAAAAAGATTATTCGACTTCTTTCAACGCCAAAACAACAACAACAAAACAAAAGAATAACAAAGATATCTAGGGAGCAAAGTCTCTGAAAGCGCACTATGGCTACTGCTATCGCTATATTACGTGAATTACATGGCATAATGATTACATCAAAAGTATCTTTGGTCCGACTGAAATTGATTTCAGTAACTTGAACAAAACCAGCAATACTGGTTTGTTTTTTAAATTATAAACTGGATGTCTGAGGGACAATCGTCATAATATAATTTAAAGCTTTATTTTAAAGGGAGGTATCGATGTTTCTGAAACCTAGATAAAAAAAAATACCAAGTGCCGAAAAATAGACTCAAACGAACATTTAATACTTTCAGTTAGGTCAGGTATTGTCTTGGTGGTTATCTAATAGACCTAAAGTGGCTTTTTGTGGTTATATCGGAAAGGTTCAGCGGAATTCCAGGTTATTTTTAGATATCACGGAATTCGGCTGTCGACATCGAATGACCTCATTTGCATATGACCTATTCAAATTAAGGTAACAAATTTACTAGCGAAACAGCCAACGTCCTAAATCATGTCACATGAAAGGACTGATCTTTACAGACCGGCTAGCGAACATTACTCCTGATGACGTAATGATGACGTTGGTTTGATTAAATTTGAACTAGATGCAAGGTTCTAACGGTTATTCGCGCCACGTGAATGTTCTTTAATCTTCGTAACTGTCTCGGATTAATCTAAAAATAGATTAATAGCCTACGTAGGCTATTAGGGAAATACCCTGCTTTTTTCTGATAAGCGACCTCATATTTTTGCAAAACTACTTTTCGGCATATTGTATTCAAATAGTTTATGAGTAGAAATAAAAATAATTAAAATCTGTGACACTAAAAAAACATCGATACCTACCTTTAAGCTGCTATGTTAAAAAAAGAACCTAAATTAGAACAATACAATCAGTCCAAATGAATTAGCTATACGCTTTCTTAGATGTTTCGGTTACCTCCTTTCCAAAATTACCTTAAATGGCCCGAATCATTGAAATATACAGTAGAGAAAAGCAAATAGGTGTTATTCTATGAACACTGCCTTTTAATGTTATCTCATAAATAATGCAAGACGTTTTACACGGCCATTGGCTTTCTAACAGCAATTTCATTGTTCCAATAAAATGTGTCTATCAAAAATAGAAAGAATGGCAGGGAAATTAAACAAATAGCTTTTTGTCGCTTTTTTCCGTATATGTGGATTTAATTTTAGTTTCGGCTATCACAATTCGTTCTTCTCTGAACAAAATTTTGATCACGTACCGATATTGTATGCTTGCGCACAGGTTCGACCCATAAAATATTACGTAAAACTCGACTGAAAATATTCAGTGGATTTTTTGGTGGCATTATGAAATAAGAATTGAACAGAATATTTAACCACACTGATGTATGAATCCGCTTCGCGCATTCATACAGTTGAATTTGTTTTAGGTTCATATCACAATGAAAACAATAATATCCAATTTATACTCAATCATGGAGCGTCATGGGTTCGATCCCCCGCGGAGGCACATATCCTATACTACATTGGTCTCTCACTAATGGATGGATAATCGTAAAAGTGGGATAGTAGCTGGAGGCTATAGGAAAGGATGTAATGGTGGTACTGGTGCGAGATATACCAAGAGGCCTTAGTTACGTGCTCCAGGCGACGTGATATGAATTTAAAAAATGTTAAAAGCGGCGTTAAAACCCATTCAAACAATCAAATCATTTCTTAATAAATAGAAATTTAGGCCATTTGTATGCCTTTTCTTGTTGTTTAACAATATACATCTGATCGAAAACGTTTGGTGGTGGTCCAATTGACATAAACTATCATTTATTTTTCCTTTCTAATTTCAGAGTCTAAAGACTTGCCTAAGGATGTGCATTCACAGAGATGACAATGATTTACTTGAAACAACCGAATCTAAAATATTCATGTGTGGTGTGGCTCTTTTAGCAGTATTGTTAATGATTGCATTACATTTCGGTACCCTCAATGAATCTATCTGAATTACACGTGAGCAATTCTTCGTTATTTTACAATGAATAGTAGTTGTAATATTCGGAACGTTAGAAGCGATTTCAAGTGAGACAAATTGGAATGTTTATGTGCGATTTAGAACAACTAGTGGGTGATAACAATGGAATGTACCATGTAAAGTGTATGGAAAATAAGATCATTTACATCAAGTCGTCTTTTGTATGTTCTAATACATCTACAATAATTCGTCGTCTAGACTAAATGACGACATCTATATTGACACTTGGAGTCTTATTAATTCTATTGGATGATTATGACTGTGATTTGGTGGAGTTAACCGTGAAGAATATTTGAAAACATCTATTGATTGGTTTCAGTAACAGGATATACGATCTAACTTTAATATTTTCAAGTGAATGTATTGTACATCTCACTAATTTATAGAATGAGATTAAAAAGTTTTTGTTTTTTTTCAAGAGAAAGCATCTGTTCATTTATATATGTTTTGATAAAAAGACGCTGGTCTTAAATTAGCGCCTGCACTTCAGAAAACAATACCACACAAACAAAAATCAGGATTTTTATGTTCCCATCCGATAAATGATAAAAAGTCGAAAGGCTTATTCAACTTCATCTTTCGTCGAATGGCACACAATCGGAAATTCTTAAACACAATGTGTATATCAGTATTATCTATTTTAAATGGAACACTGACTACGGGTCAACAGGGCTTGAGCTCTGAAGATCATCCCGTTGTTGTTATATTGTATAAGATAATATCTCCTATTATATTTATCTTTGTGATATTTATACTTTTAATGTATATTGTAATTTTAATATTTAGATAACACAATCACGTTATGTTTAGTTTTGAGTACTGTTTGCATGTACAGTACGCATGTTTGTATGTTACCAGAGGTCAGATTGGGTTTAAGTAAATGATAATGGTCTCCTTGCGTTTGTTCTTCCTTATTACGATTGCGCTTAAAAGATGAAAGAATTATTTTACAGATTTAGTTTTAATTCTCTCAAACGAACGTCATCGTGACGTCATTATGAGTTTTGTTCGCTAGTCGGTTTTCAGTTCTGTAAAGATTAGTCCAAAACTGTCGATAGAATTAATTTTCAACCCTATCGTAGTTTTTTGTTAACCATCTGATTTAGAAACATCGATACCTCCTTTTAAAAGTTAGATCAATCACTTTCGATTCTTCATTTAGCAGAATAAACGAAGAAATGTGTTCCTGGGAATTGTTCTAAGGATTTCTTGTTTACGAAGCCGGCGCTTTACCTCACGACTAAGGACACGACAAAAACTCTTCTCAGTAAATGATCACGAAACCAAATCTATAATTAGTTTATCAGTTTAATATTGTTTTAAAAAATTCTAAAGAATAAAAGATTATGCTGACAAAGCATGGGTTGGCTTTTTCAGGTATGGCCTCTTTCAGATTAGCCATGTGGTTCTCTGAGAAAGTATATGCTTTAATTTTCGGTTCAATTTCCCACAATATGTAGTAAGATACAAGTAAACCTTAATTTATTTTTTAAACGTTTATTCTTCCAATGAACACCGTTCGACAGTATTAATATAGCAAATAACTACGATCAGCCCAATCAGCTAAGGTGGTAGAGTACTCGACTTCAAACTTAGGGGCGCGGTTTCGATTTCCAGGGTTACTCAAGCTAACAAACCAATTGTCTTTCGAATGAGACGTTAAACCGAGGCCCCGCATAAAAGTACTATCCATCGAGCACGTTAAAGAACCAGGCGGGGTCCTCAGCAGTTTCGTCCTTCATCCTCATGTGCTATGGCAGAGACGATATATAAACCGGAATACAAACGCACACGTTTTCATTCAGTATAAATTGTTATTTATGTGATATGAAAATACAAGCGTTGGGTCTTCAGGATGAATCATGACTTAATCAGTTTGATTGTTGTTTTAACCCATTACCACGGGTCAAAATTTTAGACTGGTCAAAAATCAAAGTAGTTGCAGACAACATTTTGTCCTTGTCTTTTGAGGTAGAAAACATTGTGGAAAATGAATAAATTACTTGTTACGAGAAAAGTTTCAAAAACCTTTTTCTTGGGGGTATCTAAAAGCGGAATAGTGTTGATATGGGTTAAGCAATTCGTTTAGCATTGTTTGAATTGAATCGTTTATAAAGAAAATAATTTTAAGATTTTTGTGATGTTAAAGGTAGGAATCAATGTTTTTTCATGTCACAGATTTTGATTATTCTCATTCCCACTCGTAAACTATTTTCATGCAATGTTGTGAAAAGTAGTTTTGCTCAAATCAGAGGTTATTTATCTGAATAAACAAGGGTTTTTCCCTAATAGCCTACGTAGGCTGTAAATCTATCTTTAGATTTAGTCGATACAGTTGCGAAGAATTTTGGATCATTCACGTGGTGCGTATAACGGTTGGAATCCCGTATTCAGTTTGAATTTACTCAAAAACGTCATCCAAACGTCATAAATACGTCATCAGGAGTTATGTTCGCTAGCCGGTCTTCAATTCTGTAGACATCAGTCCAAAACTGTCATAAGCGTTAATGCGAATATATACACTTACCATAGTTTTGCGCTAACAATTTGATGTGACATAGTTTAGGACATGATTGTTTCGCTTGTCAATTTGTTACATTTCGTTGACCCGCTGGGTCATATGCAAATGAAGTCATGCGGTGTCGACAACCAAATTCCGTGATATCTTAAAATAACCTTTCCTATTTAACCCAACAAAGGCCTCTTTAAGCCTATCAGATTACCGCAAAGACAATATCTAACTCAAATTTAAGTATCAAGCTTCCGTTTAAGCGTATTTTTTGTCGATTGACATATTTTTCTTATCTAGGTATCAGAAATATCGATACCTCTCTCTAACACGAAATTTCGATGAATAGTCTATGAATTCTGGTGGTCTGCATACCCTTCCTGTATCTCTAGATGCGTAGACTTTTTGCAAGTTACGCCTTCGTAATATTGAGGCATTTCAGATATTCGGTGTAAAAGTGATTGTGTAATTGAACTGAAACATATAAGGAACTTAATTATATTCACAATAGTATCAGTCAGATAATGTGAAAGACATACTGAAATGCATCCATCGGTTAATTTCGAATGATTAATTGACGGATCACAGCTGTCAATCAAATTTGTTTGAAATTGGTTTTCTTTAATTACTCCTCTATCATCGAATATCAGACGTTTTTGCTGATGTATTTCCTCAAAACGGATATCTTAATAAAAGATTATTCAAGACAACGTAAAGGTTTTTTTTTAAATAGCCAATCACTTTATACGATTGAAACAGTTGGTTTCTTTTGCATATATAAAGACATTAATCAAAGGCTAATTGAAAGTTTTACCTTAAGAAGAAAGATATGTCGTCTATAATAATTTCTGTCCAAACTCTTTAAAATGGCGACATACAACTACCGAAACGAAAACTTTTAAACATCATGATAACAGTACACGTAATACAAATAGATCTGGAAGAGCGAAAAATGTTGCCACAATAATGAATTGAATCGAATGGGTCGATTGATAAACAAATTGATTCGGTGGTTTGGAGCACGAATCACATACAAATAACAATGACAAAAGGGCGACATTTTTATCAAAGGTTTTCGAAAGAGGATGTAGACAGATTAAAGTGGTAAGAAATGACTGAGTAAAGTTCGAAAGCAGATTGCAGCCCCAAACATTTTCAGATTAATACAACGCTGTCATATTTGTTTGGGACACTCAACAGACACAAAAAAGACATAAATAAAAGATCGATTGTATAACACATTTGTCATTTCTGAAACGTCATTTATTTATAGACCGAATCCGTCCCTGGTTTCTATATTAGACCTCAATAGTAATATATTTAGGCTCAAATATTTGCATTCTCTGCAGTTTAGAGCAATAAATCAAACTAATTTGTTCAGCTGTTTTGCAAATGTAAACATCTGGGTCAGAATCGAGACAGCATTTAACCCATTCCCACATTGTGACATTTTACACTGGTCCAAATTTAAAGAAGATGCGGACGACAATTTACAATTGTTAAGATTCTTAAAATTTTTGTCTACTGCTTGTAACAAGCAATTTCTTCATTTTCCTCATCTAAAAGTGTTTCTTGGGAGAAGTAAAAAGGAGGGATTAGTTGGAAATTGGTTAACATGTGATTCGGTTTTAATATAAAAGTAAAAAAAATGTCGTTGTATCAAAAGAAAGAAAAGGAATTGCTTCAACCCACCAGGAACTTGTTTTATATGAGAGAATGTAATACACAATCCAGAGAGGAGGAATTGTGCAAAATGTAAATCTGTTATGTTTCATAAATGTTGTTGGCAATCATTGGAATCACGTGACAAAATGCTTACCTCCGCTATCAAGCAATTTGTTTTACATGACAAAATGTAATGCACCAACCAGAGAGGACGTGTAATTGACAATCTAGATCTGTTATGTCTCATTCCAAACCCATTGTTGTGATTACTCATATTACCCATCTTGAAGATTCCGGTGAGTACCAACAATAGTGGTTGAACCTCGAAATTTGAATTGTTACCACAACGCCTGCTATTTGAAAGCGCACATATGGCCTGCCATGTAGGCTGTTAAATTTGTATGGGGTCTAGTTTAATCTAATAATTCAAAAAGAACATCGATTAGAAAATTACATCTTGTCTGGCAAGAGATTTGTCTTATTGCGGTAGACTTAAATCAATGTTCACAGAAACGCTAAAAAAGAGAGAATGCGATAGAGGAGAGAGAAAGAAGATAGGTTTTAATGTCTTATTTTACCCTATTATACATTCAAACATACATGTAGTATGTTCATGGTCCTCTAGGACGACCAAATAGCCGTCGCTTAGTCTGTCCATCCGTCCTTAAGCCATGTAATCTCGATAACCCTTTAGCAAAATTTGATGAAAAAAAAAAAACACAATGTGAATTCCTCATGATATTGCGCCGACGCTTTTCCCCCGTGCTTAGTTAGCACCACGGTCAAGGTCTAGATTTAAATTGATCTTCTCTGTAGCATAATTCCTTCAATTATAGATTAATTTCAGAATAACTTCGCACAATTGTTCTCTATCATAAGTTGATGTATGATATACCCTTTGGAAAAAACGTCAGAATGCTTCAAGGTAAAGGTCACGACTTACAATGAAATTCAGCATGTCTGGCGCATAGTTCCTGTAATGAATTTCAAAATAACTTTGCACAAATGTTCTCTGTCGTAAGTAGATCTGCAAATTGAACAATCCTATAGATAACTCCAAGATCAAGGCACAAGTCAATGTCGAACTTGAATATTAAGAATTTCGAGAGCATAGCTCCTTCAATTATGGATAGATTTTGAAATAACTTGGCACAATTGTGTTCTATTGTGAGAAGATGTGCCTTTTGAACATTTGTTCAGATAGCTCCAAAGTCAAGGTCACATCCCTAGGTCTAAAGTCAAAATTAAGCATGTCCAGAGCATAGCTCCTTTTAATTATAGAAGGATTTCAATATGTCTTGGCACGATTGTCCTCAGTCATGAGAACATTACCTTTTTGAAAAAGTGGATAGCTCCAAGGTTAACGTCACAGCTAGTGGTCAACTATTGAAAATAACCATGTCCGGAGCATAGTTTCTTTAGTTATACATGGATCACTTTACATGAGTAAATGTGCACTTAGATACAAATCTTCAGATAGCTCCAAGGTAAGGTCACAGTTCAAGGTCGCACACCAAAATTGAGCATTTCCTGAGCATGAATCCACCAATTATATGTTGATTTCGAAATAGCCTCATACAATTATTCTCTATCATAAGTAAATGTGCCATTGATAAAAAAAATCATATAGTGTCAAGGTCACAGCCCAAGGTTGAACATTAAATTTACCACGACCAGAGCATAGCTGTTTCAAGTATTGATGGATTTTGATATAATTTGGCACAATTTTTCTCAGTCTAGAGTAGATGTGCTATTTGAATAAAATTTTCACATGGATCCAAGGTCAAGGTCACAGCTCAAGGACGTACGTTAAAAATTTAGCGAATCTGCGTCTGCCGGTCCGTCCGAACCCATCTGCCTGTTCGTTTTATACTTTTTGTGACATGGCTATATTCGGGGGGGGGGGGCATAATCCGTCTCTCGCAGCTCATTTTAACATCAATAGATATAGATACGCGTATGCTCGATGTATTTTAATTACATTTAGCCAAACATGTTAACCAAGGTGATAGAAAAAGGAAAATTGTAGGAAATTCGCTTTGTCTTCTCTATTACATTGAGACAAATAACAAATTTCATCTTACCATCAGCTATAAATCATAGATTATTAGGTTTCGGTTGCCAAAATGAGATAGTTTTCTCTGCTGGTTTGTGTGAAATGATTGCTTGTGACATTTGTTTTGTCATAAGGTGACAATAAATTTATCTAATTCAGACCGTCCAGAAAGGTCATCTAGAATATTATCAAATATTTGACAGAGCTTATACCTTGAGAGTCAGAAGATATTTGCCTTAGACAGGTTAGTTTAAACGTCAAATACAGTAAAACTTGTAGTAAACGACGACTCGGGAGACAGTCCAATAGTGGTCGATAAAAAGAACGGTCGCGGAGAGCAGTATACTTTTCATGACATATATGGAAAATGTAAATGACCCATCAATTGTAATTCATATATTATTGCAGAATTCTCCATTAATCCAACGTTGTTAGAGTTTTTATGATATTTCTTAGGCAAGTTTGTCAATATATCTCTCGGAAAGGAACGTTTGATAGTGGTCTTTGGTACAAGGCTTACACTGTAACCTGGTGTTTTATTTCGCACCTTAATGAAAGCAATGCATTTTACCATTATTTATCAAATAAAGGTATAAGTGAAGGAAAAAACTGTAGTCTAAAGGAGGGTTAAAGTGCACTTTATCTGAAAACAATTTATTTGTATTTGGAAGTCTTCAAAAGGACGGTTGTGTCATGAACTTTTTTGAGCATGGTCTTGACTCGGTAAATTTCGTATCGTAATGCAAAAAAAAAAAAAAAGAAAAGAAAGAAAAATGTTTGGGGAGCTGGTCTTTTAAGAAAAAAGGAACATTGTCTCACTAATGAAACCCTACAAACTGTACTGAAACGAAATGTTCTTGTTACCAGAGCAAGTGACAAAAGATTCAAATTATCTTTTCTAAACAAAGAAGATTAGAACAAGATAATATCCAGTTAACAGATGACAAAACTTTATACCGGTCGAAATTGGAAAAGAAGCTGCAGACGATTATATCAAGTTGGTAAAGCCTAAAAATATTTGTGTTTCTGGCATAGAATATTAAGGAAGATTAAGAATTTGCTTGTTATAAGCAATTTCTTCATTTTTCATATTTCGAAAAGTTTTTTTACTTGAGACGTAAAAAAGATGAATGTTTTAGGAATGGGTTTGGAGTATGGTGGTGCACAACAATCGGTCCAGACAACACATAATTACATGCGCAAGTTGTTGCAGCCGTTTAGTTGCTTTGTTCACAATTGTCACGAAATCTTTCTGTAGAATACGACGTAAACCAGCGTTTGTGTAACGCCTCTTTAGTAGTAGGCATTTGGAAATAATAAACACATAATTTCGCCCATAAAAGTTTGTCAAAACAAATAGAGTCTTAATACGCACAAATGACTGAGACGCTTAATGATTATAGTTCTATAAATTTCAAAAGAAAATATTTCAAAACTACTGAATGTAGTTAATGAATTAACCAATAAATTCGTTAAAAGATTCATGAGAATCCAAGGAAAACTGTTCTCTTAATTTCCAAATGCCCATGACCCTACAAACCACATCAGATAGTTTCAAAGGAATTTATCAAAATTAGCCGAATTTGTAAAGCAAACACTAGAATATGTCAGGTAAAAATCATTATGTCCTTTTCCCATAATTTCAAATATACCGTCCTACATTTCAAAAGGAACTAACTTTATGACACACTATATCTTGTGAAAGTTTAAACTGAATACAACTATATATGGTCAACGCCCCCTTGATATTAAACGGATTCCCAATAATTGCGAAAGAAAATATTCGTTGAAATTCTACAAACAATGTCAAATGTTCAAGAGAATCCAATGATATATGTGGACAATAATCTTTTGATGTTAGTATTTTTGCATCTGCATCTAATGCAACATTGAATTACATTACGTTAGAATTAGACACAACTGTAAAAAATAACAAAAAATAAATACTTGAAAATGTTTTACTTTTGTACTACAGATAAAAAGAAAAATATGATTCTAGAAAAAAAATCCCTTTTTAAGATATTTTGTGTGCGTGAAAGTAGTTACATCAAAAGAAATTATTTGGAAAAAAAATGATTAAAACCATTAGTCAGAAATGAAGCTTTTAGAGTGTATACAACAAGTGGCATAGTTTTTTTCGACATTGTATTTATTCATAACATTAGCACAGAGACCAATGTTCTGATAATTTGAACCTAAAACGAAGGCTCTGGAGATTTTTCCTAGGAATTAACAAAGTGGAATTATTTCGGCCCACATGACTTCATATTGAAAGACGGGGTCGTCAATGGGAGACAACAGCAGTCTAACTGTTGCTTATAAAAGTTGTAGAAATGATGTTTTGTTGCCCACAGACTAAGCTAGCTCAGAAACGCCCCCCCCCGAAAAACAACAACAACAATCAAACAAACAAAAACTTGAGATAAAATGTATCAGTATAACGTTTTGTCATTAATATTTCGTGATACTCAGATTTTACAAAGTCAATACTCTACTTACCAAGGTAGATTAGCAAACAAAGAACTATGATTCAGCCGAATGCAGTTTTGCCGAATGATACCCTGGAATCATAGATTATTCAATACTGAATTTCTTCCTCGTGGAGCATATAAAATGTCACGTTACCTATTGTGATCGATATATTTGTCGTTCGTTCGTCCGTCCATCTGTTCGTTCGTCATGTCACCTTTGAAAAAAGAAATCTTATCCATCTTAACTAAATGTAGGACTACAACCAAACTTTAGAGAAGCAATCCTAAGGCTATGCTCTTTCGAAATACTTCAAAGACGTAACATTCTTGAACTCTGGTTGTCATTCGACTCAGTAAAATAAAAATTTAAAAGTTTTTTTCTCCTAAACCATAAGGCCTTGTGCTTTGATATTCCTTAAGAAGCACCAATTTTTGATCTACTACAGCAATGGAAACGCTCTTTTAGCACAAATCTTTTCCAAAACCTAAACCAAAATCTGTGCAATTTTGTATGACTTACTGGCGTATGATTCTCTACCAGAATAATCCAATTTCTCTCGGATGAAAAAAAGGCTACTTTATTCTTGTACCTAGGATTTTCATAAAGAGATAGGTAACCCTTTAATATGAAACATATCCAAGACCAATATGTCTAGAGCTTTGATATTTTGCATGTAGCATTGACCATTATCTGTCAAAATACGTAAATTGTGTCCCTTAGTTCAAAAGTACACTTTGATTGGGATTCCGAAATTTGCATCGAAATAAATAGGAACATATTTAGAGATCGTCTTCAAAACTTGAAGGTCTGCGATTTTAAAATTGACGTGTATTGGTGCTTCTTGGACCTCTAACCAACATTCTTCATGTTTGCGCTTAGATCCATAAAACACTATATTATCGAATCCTGTCCTTTGATAAGAGATATTTCAGGAACTCTTCAAGATTAATCTGATTCAAGACCATTATACCTAGAATGTTCATATTTTGAAAATAAATCAGGTTTATCATGTTAAAGGCAATGAGGTCCTAATTTTCACTCTAAGATAAATAGTAAACCTATGGTATCGCAAATTTGACAAAGGAATATAAGGAGAAAGACATATTAAGATTTGTTCTTGTTCCTCCCAAACCATTAAGACTAGTACTTAAACTTTGATTTGCAGGATTGTCTTATAGTGAATTATCTACATAAAGCAAGGTTTCATTCTTAAATCAGAATATGAATTATTGTAAATTCCAGTATTATACAGAGATGAACGATGAAAATCTATAATTATAGTATTCTCCAATTTAAAAAAATCCTACAGAACTAGCTTCCAATAACTTGCCCTTTGTTGCTAAATCTAAATGAATTTAAAATATGCTAGTAGCTAATGATGCCAACAACAGTTTCAAATGTGTGTCAATCAAAGAGTCAAATCAGTTCGCGCATTTGTGTGGTCTGTCCAAAGGCTACACTGTATATTATGTGCGTAGCTCATTCATAGGTGTCGTGATACATGCTGTTTCTAAGGACGACATTTTGTTTCCCACACATTTAATAGGAAACATTTCTCCCGTGGTTCGATTCCATGAAAGCATTGATATGAGTCTCAAGGGCATGTTTGAGACGTGTGAAGAAAACAGTATATTATGATGATATACAGTGGATGTCTTTGAAGTAATAGATCTTATTTAGATTTAATGTGACAGTTAAAATATTATTTATTAAAACTTTTTTATATCCATTACCCTCTCTCCATCGAACCTTGCAGCTTAACGTTTCGTAAAGTAAGAAGTATTGTATGTATATACATTTTATTTCACACTTTTTTATTTATTTATTTATTAATTTTCAACGAATGGTTTCCGATCCGTTATCGAGATTATTCAATGGAAAGGAGCAGTCAAATTATCCAGATTATGAACGCTGAGCAAATGTTTTATGCCCTACTTTGAGACACCGGAATTTTTCGGGTAAAATCGTTAGTCTTCGGTCGATTTCGATGATAATTGATTTGCTAGCGAACGCAAATGACGTAACTGATACTTCATTGAAACTACAATTTCTTTGTTGAAAGCGAGATATGCCGTATAAATTCACCCGGTGAATTCCGGTTCCATGTGTTGCCCATCGTTGACTCATTTGGCGACTGGTATCGCGAACTGTTTTTGCTGCTTCTCTTTCTTTTTTTTAGTTTATGAAAAGTCACTTTCATTACTAAGCCAGCTTATTCTTTCGAAAATCTGAATGCATAAAAGTTAGATTTTTTCTTATATTTAGAGCTAAACCTTTTCAATCACACTCCGTTCATTGACTGTTTTAAAGTTTATCCATGGAATGCTTGCTTATAGATTAACGAGATTTCTCGGTGCAAAATGCAGTGAAATTATCAAAATTATGAAACCTGTGCAAAATAATTTAAAAATCTAAAATTTTTACGAAGTATTGTTGTTCTTTAAAAGTCATAAAAATATAAAACATTTGTAAATAAGAAAAAAATAAAAAAGGTAATAGAAAAGCAATACGATAGCAAGGCTCAGCTACTGTATGTCCGATGAAACGTTATAATCCGACAAGAATAATTGATTGTTTGAGGTTAAATATCCCTCTCAACAACTGAGGTCATGTGGAGACAGGACCCCTGTTTTATGTCTCATCTGAATGGCAGGAGAAATAATCATGCCTTTAACTTTCAGTCAAAATGAATACTTTAATTAGTCAATTTGTTTGACAGCGGCGATCCGTTATTGATCGTTATCATTTCCCAACCAATTTCATCTTCTACGTATTCGACGTGAAATAACCGTGGACAAGTTTTAGCAATAGCTGTAGCTGTATGACAATACCCCATTTAACTCTTCTTCCTCAGATGTTTTTTATTTCCCCGGTATTTATAATTCAAACTGCCTATTTATTTCTTTGAAAAGCAGGTTCTAAAAATACAATTAAGAAAGGGTCCTTTTAATGTGAATCTTACTGCTGATAAAAACACATTCCTCGATTTAATGGTAACTCGGAAATTTAAATGAAATTTCAAATCCGTTTCCTGCCTTTAGGAAACAGACATTGATGTTTCTGAAATCGTTTACTTAAATATAGACAGGAAGTGATTTCAAATAATGTCATTTAAGAAGATCTCGAGACTCAATCGTGACCTGCCATATTACTACCATAGGTTTGTGTCACTGGATGAATTAAAGTACTTTCAGGCTCCGAGAATTAAAAAAAATGTTGCTCATATGAGAATTTATTCAAATTTTACACTTAGAATAGAGATTTATTTCAGCATTAACATCTCATGTTTTCAGCCTTAGTTTGCGTAGCAATCTGAAGCTAAAGTTACCCCGGTAAAATTGCAATCCACGTAGCGTTTAATGTGAAAACATCTAAGCGAAATGATACAATCTTCTAGAGAGTAGATCGGACCGGATTACACGAATTCGACTATTAATTGATACGGCAGATTGAACTCGGTTCAGAGGCAAGAAAGACAAATGCGAGATTTGACGCATTTCACTAATAATGTGTATTCATCTCAGTGTTCTGCATTGGGTAAAATTATCAAAAAATAACGAGTAAATGGATAGAAAGGAAGACGATACATGATGAATCCCGCAATTATTTATCATGTATATTCATATCATACTGTTAAGAAATCAAAGGACTGAAAGTACTGAGAAGTTGGAATGAGCTGAAAGGGTCATAATTGTGGAATTCGGTTCAAACTCATTTATTACTTTCCGAGTAAGCATCTCTCCTGTAAACTTAAACCAGCATTCCCATTCGTGTACATATGTGCGTGAATAACGCGCAAAAACATAAATGCACAAACAGAAATCAGAAACTAGCATTGTCTTAACCCATTACTAGACAGTGACGCTTTTAAATGACCCTCATTATGAAAGCTTTGAAAAACATTGTGGAAAATGTAGACATTCATTATCCACAATGTTTTCTGTCCCAAATGTCCGGGATTTTAAAGATTTCATCAACTTACAATTGTCGTCTGCTACTTCTTTGAATTTGGACTGGTCTAAAATTTTATCGTGTTGGAATGGATTATAAGCTCGTGTTACGCACAACAAAATTAGAATTTTCAAGCATCACAATATCTCTTTGGTCAACTGTAATACGTGAACCCATTTTAGAATCTTGAAAACAGAGAATAACAGCTTCTTCAGTGAGAAATCAATGAACTCGATGATTATTAGACCCTCAACTCGGCCAATTCTGTAACGATCATACTAAACTCACGTAGATTTTCTCTTCAAGTATATAAGTATACGTGGAAATTTGCGGAAATGCGCGGAAACTTGTTTCGGGGTAATCGATTTGAAAAACCGGTTTAGACTTAGTAAAAAAGAATATTTAAAGCGTTGTGAGTAAAGTTCAAAAGAAAAAAAAGATGTTAACGTTATTGTAACGTTATTGTTTGCACATGGTAGTTTTGCCTTTTTCCTAAAAATTCCTATTATATGATGAAGATAGTATCAAATTATCTTCGGCGCCCTGTAGTCGCGCGATTTCCTTATTCGTTATTCTGCTTTAGAACCGTAAAAACCTTAAGTAAAAAGGAACAAGCTGAAAGCTAGGTGACACTTGTTAAAGGTTTGGTGTGTTAATAATTAAAACTTGTAAATAACGACTTAATAAAGCGTACTTATTTGTAAATAAGTAGAAACCGGAAGTTGATATGTTTAAATTCTTATTTTCAAAATATTCTACTTTCGTTTTGCATTTTTTTTGATTTTTATTGGGTGTAAGCTGTAAATCCCAATATAATCGCGTTTGCCTACGATCCCACTTAATCGCTCTAGAATCGCTCTTTTAAAGCACTGGGCGGCGTGATTATTGTAAAAATGCATTTGCGACCTGAGCCATATTTGTAAACATTGCCTATCTATGGTCACATGACTACCACATGTCACTTGAGATCACGTGATTACCAAACACGGGACGGCGAATCACGAAAAACAAATTACTGCGCTGATTATTACCTTATTTTTCAATACTTTAAAGCAAACTGATCGAAAGAAGTTTTGCAAAAATCTGAGGTCGCTTATTAGAAAAAAGCAGGGTATTTCCCTAATAGCCTACGTAGGCTATTAATCTATTTTTAGATTAATCCGAGACAAGTTCGAAGATTGTAGGGCATTCACGTAACCATTGGAACCTTGCATTTAGTTTAAATTACATCAAACTAACGTCACCGTTTCGTCATCAGGAGTTATGTTCGCTAGCCGGTCTGTCAAGATCAGTCCAAAACTGTCGTAAGCGTTATTACGAATATAAACACTTACCGCAGTTTTGCGCTTAGCCTTTCATGTGACATGATATAGGACGTTTGCTGTTTCGCTAGTAAATTTGTTACCTTCATTTTACTTCGGGTCATATGCAATGAGGTCATTCGATGTCGACAGCCGAATTCCGTGATATCTTAAAATAACATTGAATGAGGGACATTCCTGTATTATCTTCGCTGTGTCCTGTTAACATTAAATTAGAGGTGTGCCAAAATGTAGATTGGTCCTTTCACTTCATTACCTTTGTTTTTTCCTTGTTCAGTATGAGGAAGCTGCGATTTTCTATTTACCTTTTCTTGTTTTTTTATAAATAAAAATCTCTCGATGGTGTTAGTTTATGGTTCAGAAATAACATAGAAACTTTTTTTCAACATTAAACGAATTTTCCAGCTCTAATTATTGCATTATACAGCTGATCTTAAAACCAGGCAGTGCAAAGCAACCTAGGATAAAGTCCAAGTAAAACTCTGATATGGACCAATGTAATCCTGGACATTATTCAAGGGAGGTTACCAAAATAATGTCCCTCATTGTGCTGAAACTTTCCAATATAACCACAAACAACACTTTATGTCTTGTAGATTACCTCCAAGACAATACCTGACCTAACTTAAAGTATTAAATGTTCGTTTGAGTCTATTTTCGGCACTTGGTATTTTTTTCTTATCTAGGTTTCAGAAACATCGATACCTCCCTTTAAGGGAGTATTGCGCTAACTATTTAGTGTGACATGGTAAAGGACGCTAGTTGTTTCGCTTGTCAATTTGTTATCTTCCGTTGACTTTAAGTCATATGCAAATGAGGTCATGCAGTTTCGACAACCGAATGCCGTGATATCTTTAATAAACTAGAGTTCTGCTGAACCTCTCCTACATAACACAATAAAAGCCACTTTAAGCCTATCAGATTACAGCGAAAACAATATCTGAATCATATTTCAGTATTAGGCGTTCATTTGAGCTTATTTTCAGGCAATTGGCATTTTTTTCTTATTAAGGTTTCAAAAACATCGATACCTACCTTTATCATAACGAAATTGGTCTGTGTAGTTGAATAATCGCATCGCACGCGAGAGCCTCCTAGTTCGAACCTGGCTACACACTACATTTCTCTCGATTTCTCATTGGCTCCACTGACTGAAAGCCGGCTGGCTCTTGTCATGATGTGTAGTTTTCTCAGAAAGTACATAACAGAGTTCAACCAGCGTTTTGATTTGAGACATAATCTTGGCCTCAGTGTCTAAGGCAAATAAAGGTGAATGCAAAACAAAGCTGAATTCTAACTTGAATTTTAATTGATTCTATATTGTGTGGGTTTATAATTCGCAGCCGAGTCAAGCATCTTGGTTCTTGTACTCATTCTACCACTACAGTCCAAAGCGCTTTTTTATGAAACAATATTAATATCATATAAATATTCAAATATTTTTCGTTCATGTGGTGTTTGGTGTGTACTAAAATCATTTTCACATAAGAAACAGCATTTTATAAGCGCAATTTCAACCTTTCTTTGTAAGTGCAAGATCAAATAGATAATCCATGCAAGCTTTCAAAGCCGCGTGGGGCTTACGGTCACTATCTTTTATTCATTGTAAACAAGTGGACCAAGACAATCCTATATTACCCACCTTAGGAAACCGTTTGCACCTCTGTGATATCTCAACTAAGGTACATCGGGGGCGTTCTTTAATCTTTTTTTTCATCAGGGTCACAACGTGATATTCAACGGAAATATGAAACCTCTAAGCCTAAATAAATAAAATGTTTTTGACTCTATGGGAAATAGGATAAACAAACCATAAGATGTTACATACTTTTAAGGAAATATTTTCAGGACTATCCTTTTTGTGCATGTGTAAAACTGGGTACGCACGGGCGGGAATTAAATATTCGCAAGCACATTAGATTGCCTAGTAAACCTGGTAGACATCCACTAGGACATGCAATGTACTAAATATATAAGCAATTCTTCGAAATTTCAGGTTTCAGAGATAATACATTAAAAGGTTCATGAACTTCAATATTTAAGTTACTATGGCAAAATGAGTAAGAGAAGGATCTGTATAATTTGAACAAACATGGTAGAGCTTTACCCAAGCAACACCCATACCAAGTCATACAAATTGGCAAATCGCTGGCCCACCCTCTTACCGCGTTCGCCACGTCCATCGACTCCAACATGAAGTCCCGTTTCAATTTTAAACAGCGTATTTTGCAAACTTTATGGCAGGTATCATGTAACAAAAAGATTGAATAATTGGCGACCAAAACGCCGTAGCTAGAGCTTGAAAACTGTAGTTACGACGTTTGCGCCGCCAACAAAAAAAAATGGTTAACAAAATTGACTTCTAATGTCGGAGTTCAAAACTCATTTCTGGTCTAACTGAGTTATTTCATTTGTCGATTGTTTTTTTTTTTTTTTTTTTTTTTAATTTACAGCCGCGATCGATCAGTTTGCCCTCTGGTTAAGTCGTGACTTTTTTAAAGAACTAGTGGAAGACAACGTTCGTCATTTTACGATAGAAGTTACTTCGTACTTGGCAAAGCTAAATCTGATGTACTGTTTGTACTATGAAACTCCCTCAAAGATTATGTTCGTTTAGAAAAAAGATCGTGAATTATTCCTTCGTATAGCAATTCCTTCGTAATAGCAATTTAGATTTATGAGGATATTGTTAGAGTGTCACAAGTTACGGATGCGAAAGATGCTTACCAGACGACAAAGCTATAGACTGGTCCAAATTTGAAATGCAGACAATTGATTCAAATTGATAAAAATGTATATTCTGTTCCTTTTTGGTAGAAAAAATGTGGAAAATGAAGGAATTACTCCCCCCCCCCCCGAGTTCTTTTCTTGAGGGTCGTCAAAAAGTGTCATTATATAGGAATGGGTTAAGAGTTACTATTTTAGCAGTTTATGTTTAGCCGTATCATCAAAACACCAACAGTAGTATAGTTATATCCGTGGCTTTGTTGTTGTTTTTTTTCTACACGAAATAATTCTGTCCTCGGAGAAATAAATCCGTCAGACAAGGCAATGAATGCAGAATGCATTTACAGTTTTAATGCAATACACTCACGAAATGTTAGGGAAAATAATTTCAAGCTGATAGGGACCAGTGTAGAATGAATTCCCTTGTCAGTCTGTATGGATTGTGTAAAATTGATCATACCGAACATTTCCACTTTTGATTAAATTCTAACGCAACTCTGCATTATTTAAGAAGTCTGGTTTTGAGGCTGAGAAATACAAAGGTAATACTACGTTAGGATAGCGATACAGCATCTTGTATTTGCTTTGAGCTGTGGAGGAAAATTTTGATATTGCACGAGATCGAAGGCGCGGGGAATATCATTTTTAGGTCAGGAAATCCCTCTGAGGGATTTCCTTGCCTCTAGCGACCAAAAGCGCTTCACGGATCTGCTTTCAGGCAAAAAATGTCGGCCTAGGAGTCGCTGAATCCGCTGATAAAGCAGATCTATTTACTAAGCTCAGAATAAAAAAATCGACGAAAGAAATACTACCATAAACCATTTCAAGACCATATTCCACCTATTCTAGCAAAGAAATTCACGTTTAATGTGGATATTGATCAGTACTTTCATTTCCCTCCGCATCGAGAAGTAGAAAAAGAAGATGTATCGTTATCGCATCATAGAATTCCATTTATAATTTAAGAGACGAAGAGAATATTTTTTGTTTTCATGGAGGTATGAACCGAAAAACCTAATCACACTGTATGAATACGCGAAGCGGGTTCATACATTGTGTGATTAGGTTTTTCGGTTCATACCTCCATGAAAACAAAAATTTTTCTCTTCATTTCTTATAATTTAATAGCATCGAGCGAAAAATGCAACAACTTTACAAATGTTGATACCTTTTTGTATGGAACTATTTTGTGCGGAAGCATATAAAATGGCTGCGTGCTCAAAATTTTGTTCATGGAGGTATGAATTGAATTTTTCGACCAATCAGATTGCTCGGTTTTGATAGACGAAACTAACAATCAAATTATATACACATGTACCTACATTTTGCATTAAAAAGATTCGATAAAATGATAAAGAAAGTATATCCTTTAAAATAAGATTCTATTTCCTTTCTTCTTTACCATTCTAATTACGTTGAATCGCATTATGACGTAATCTACAGAATGAAAATCATTTTAGACTACCTTAAATGGAAGCGTATTTGACACTGCCAGATATATGTTATTTTTTTGTTTTGATTTTTAGCTAGCAAGCGTCAGATTTGCTATCTTAAGTTAAAAGACAAAATTTGAGGTCGTCCCGAAGTTCAACGAGTGCAAACTACCACTGGAGGCTTAACAACCGATTCCAACAAATGCCTACGCTATAAAAAGTAGTTCTTATGTAATTCAGGAATATTGCAAACTCTGCATTCAAGTTCATCTACTAGTAGGGTTGTTTAGCCTACTTGAGCACATCGTGTTCAAAATGACTCTGACGTGAGTCTTCAAAGAGCTTGGAGACGACAAATTCGAATTGTTGAAAATTCTATAATATATTTCTCTCTCTAGGTAGAAAACAATGCGGAAAATGAAGAAATTGCCTGTAGCAAGTAATTTCTTCATTTTTCACAATGTTTTCCACAACTATTTATAAGGAGGCGTGAAAAGGAGGAATTATGTCGGCATGTGTTAACTCCTTCTTTACTTTAACCTCGTTTCTATATCATGATAACATTTGACAAAGAAGATTACTGAATGAAACAATGCTTTGCTATCTAACAGTACTTTTAGGTACTTTGATTTGAAAAGTTTTATATGGTAAAAGATGTTCCCTAATAATTAATTTGTTACATTTTCTTACTTATGTTACTGTTGTAACTTATTCAAATATGCTCCATATATTGCATCAAAAGTAGTCGCTATCTGGACGCAATTAGATTGAGTTTATATAGTGATCAATAATCTATATAACCCACATACTGTCAAAAAAGTATTAAATAGGTTTAGTAAAATCTATTTACTATATAGTTTACACTATGCTTAAGAAGATTGATCAATGGTTTATCGATATATTATTGACAGTGTGTTGGTGATATCAAAGATTGATAGATATATTGAATTAATTCTTTAAAGGTAGGTATCGATGTTTTTTTCATGTCACAGATTTTAATTATTTTTATTTCCTCTGATAAACTATTTGAATACAATATGCCGCAAAGTTGTTTTGCAAAAATATGAGGTCGCTAATCAGGATAAAGCTTGGTATTTCCCTAATAGCCTACGTAGGCTATTAATATATTTTTAGATTAATCCGAGACAGTAGGGCATTCACGCGGTGCGAATAACCATTGGAACCTTGCATTTAGTTCAAATTACATCACATCAACGTCATCGTTACGTCATCAGGAGTTATGTACGCTAGCCGGTCTGTAAAGATCAGTCCTTTCATAGGACATAATATAGGACGTTGGCTGTTTCGCTAGTAAATTTGTTACCTTCATTTGACTTTGAGTCATGTGCAAATGAGGTCGACAGCCGAATTCCGTGATATCTAAAAATAGCCTGGAATTCCGCTGAACCTTTCCGATATAACCACAAAAAGCCTCTTTAGGTCTATTAGATTACCACCAAGACAATACCTGACCTAACTTAAAGTATTAAATGTTAGTTTGGGTCTATTTTTCGGCATTTGGTATTTTTTTTCTTATCTAGGTTCCAGAAACATCGACACCTCCCTTTAAGTAATAATAACTTTTATAGGCTCAGAAAATCTGTTGAAGGAGAAGGGATTCGACGCATTCAAAATACCCCCTTAACTTATATAATATACATATCTTAATTTAGGCGACAGAACCAATCATCTATTACAGAATGAAAAATGTTGTTGAAAAGGAGAAAACATCGTCCAGTAATCAGCATTCATTTTTCTTCATTCTTCAACATTTTCCAAAATTTAGATAACAATAACACGATCCATTTTATATTGCCAATACAATATATTTTCGAAACATCGTAAATACAAACATTTACATCAAGGTTTACCATTTCCAAAACGACAATTTTTGGAATTGTCCAATTTCAAATGGTATGATTACGACAGAATAAGTCCGACTATGAGAAAGTAAATTATCTTTGTTAGAGTGAAATTGTTGTTGAAAAAGGAGCAAGTGCCGGTAATCAACATTTTCCTCATATATTATCAATACAATTTCATTTTAGAAACATTTTAGGAAAAACAATTTTATCAAGGTTAACCCTTTCAAAACGACAATTTTTAGGTATCTGATGTAATATGTTAAGCAGGCGACATAATCAATCCGACTCTATAAATTTCAATTACCTATGATAGAAAGAATATTTATTTAGTTGTTGGAAAGGGAGAATACCCAAGTAATCAGCGTTTTTTTTTGTTTTTTTTTTTTTCCTTTTTCCTCAACCTTTCCAAATTTAAACAACAATTATATACATTCCATTCTATATTGTCAACACGACATCATTTTTGGAACAGCATAAGAAAAAGCAATTACATCAAAATTATAATACATTTTAAATCTGTTTCTTTCCCGAAACGACAATTGTTAGGATTGTAGTTTACGGTTTCAAATGCTCTGCATATGACAGAAATAATCCAACTTAGAGTAGATTTATGTACATAACCATTAATGGAGTGGAACATGTTGTGGAAAAATGAGAAAGCGCCCGCAATCAGCGTTTTTCTTCATTTTCCTCAACCTCTTCCAAAAAATTTAAGCAAAGTTATTCAATTTATGTAAAACATGTACTATGTCCTATACTCTTCTATAAACAACTTCGTTTCTTAAGGCCAAAGCTTTGTTTGCGTACTTTCCAAGATTTTTCAATAAATTGTCATTTTCTGTAGTCATTAGTGTTATGAATTTCTGCATTTTTTGGTGATTTCCAGTAATATTTAGGGATAAATTGCTTATTTATATCGCAGTAGAGTTGACACTGAAATACAAAATGATATTCATCTTCAAGAATATTACAAACAGAGCATTTGCGTTCATCAAAAGGTGTGCTAACAGGTCTATTCCATCTCCCAGTCTCAAAAGATAATCTATGTGACGAGACCCGGAGCTGAGACAAGCATGTTCTTACTTAAACATTGTTTATTACATCAAGATAAGGCTGAAACTTAAAACTAGCAATGATTTTTATAGAAAATAGCTCTAGGGAAATCATTTAAGCGACTCGTCCAATTCTGATAAAACTGATCATGAATTCTCTGTTTTGCCACATATAGGAATGCTTTAGCATCGCCAATGTTTGGAAATACCAAACATCCGAAAATCCCAAAGAATTAAACAAATCCCTACACAATGAGCACCTGTCCAGTTCTTGCTATTTGGTTTTTCCGTGATGCCTTGTAATAATGTGTTATATGTTACTTTTATTAATTTATTGTCTTCCGATAAAATGGGCCGCCGTCATAGCGCAGTCGGTAGCGCGTCAGACTCCTAATCTTCAATCATGAGAGTCATGGGTTCGATCCCCGGCGGCGGCACATATCCTTTCCGAGGTTTGTCTCCCACCAATGGGTGGATAATCGTAAACCTAAGTGGGATAGCAGCTGGAGGCTAGGAGAAGATGTAGTGGTAGTACAGGAAGCCATTGTTAGATGCTCAAGCCGCCGCGATATGACTGAAATACTGTTGAAAGTGGCGTTAAACCCCGTTCAGTCAATAAAATCCGATAAAATGAGTTTAGTCCACAGTTTTATAATATTATGACGCCTATAATTTTGGAGTGGTGTTCGACCTAACTCCCCACTCGACCTAATCGCTTTGAAAACTCCTCTTTACCCCTAAAATTCGTTTGCAAAATTGTAAATGTACTTTTCCACTGCTGGTCCACTATGAAAACCCCATACTTCACTTCCATAGTTAAGAATTGGTAAAACTAGCTAATCAAAAAGTGATAATTTGTTTTTTATTGTTACATTGGTTAATTTGTTTTTGATAAATACCTCTTCAATATCATTGATAAACATGGAGAATAAAAATGGAGCATTCCCCTTGTCTGACACCCAGAGTGCTTTAAAAGCTATCACTTAATTGGTTTAAAAATGTAACAGGTGACTTAACATTGCTGTATATAGATTTGATAATATTGGAAATGTTTCACCTTTAACTTAGTTTAATTAGTTTCATCCATATGTTTGCTCTAGAGATATAATCGGAAGCTTCGCTAAAATCTATGAAAGCACAAAACAACTGTTTTCCATGATTTATCATATGATCAATTATACCATGCAATACAAAAAAGTTATCTGCTGTACCCATGTTTTTCCTAAACCCACCTGGCGCTTCTATATAAACGCTGTATAACTCAGCCCAATTACAAAGCCTGTTCTTCAAAATACGAGTGAACAATTTGCCTAATGTGCTTAGCAGGGTTATTCCGCGATAACCATTTACATCATATAGGCTTCCCTTTTTGTGGAGCGGAATAACAAAACCTTCTGACCAAGTTTTGGGAAAATATCCTAATTCAAAAATTTATTAAAAAGAGCTAAAAGGGCGAGACTATCTTTACGATGAATAAAATCAAAGTACTGAAAGTATTGTAAGCTAGCAAAGCATGGTTGAATTTAGAAAATATTTCCCTTGTTGGATAGAAAACATTGTGGACATTGAAGAAATTGCTTGTTACAAGCAATTTCTTCATTGTTCAAAATGGTTTCAAAAGCTTTTTTTCTTGAGGTGCTTAAAAAGTGGAATTAATAGGGAATGGGTTAATTTAACATGCTTTGACAGGGTTCTCTACAATTTGATAAGAGTTTAAAATTTTCCTGAAATACATAAGAACTATTTTTCATGGCGTAGGCATTTAACGGATTTAGTGGTTAAGCCTCCAGTGGCAGTTTGCACTCGTTGAACTTTGGAACGACCTCAGAAGTTTGTCTGTTAACTTAAGCTATCAAAGCTGACGCTTTGCTAGCTAAAAATCCATTGATCAACAAATCCGGACCAGCCGATTTATCATTATTCAATTGTGTTATTGCTGTAAACAGTTCATTTTGTGTGAAAGGTAACGTTTAATTCATTAAACATTGTTAAATTCATTGTCTTCGTATCGTTCGATAAAATCTAATATATCATCATCCGGTGTGAAAAACTAGCTATTTGGGTTGTTGACAGTCACAGTCAAAATTATTGATAAGCTACTGGCCACTTGGGATTATTTGCCCTTGGTCTTGGAAAATAAGCCTGAATGCATGTTCAAAGTTTCAAATGAAATGATAGTGTGGGTAGAAAATGCAGAGATATAAATCTTTAGCAAGAATTATTACATAAGTCTAGAAAATTCAAATCTTAAATTGTCAGAGTAGCGTATGAGAAAAAAGTTTCAAAGCACTACCATATAACAACACCAATTATAATAAAAAGGAATGAGGATAATAAAATCGTTATGATATTAAAGTGATTATAATAACGATAAAACATGATAATGATTACAATACATGATAAGAAGTAATTTATTTATTCTCTTTATATCCGCCTTGGAAACTAATTTAGCAAATTATAATTCAAACTGCATCACTTAAACGAAACCGAAGCAATGATGCATATTTAGATTTACATTCATGTATACACAGATATCTGACTCTTCACAGCAATATGTAATTCTATGACAGCATTTATAAACAAAGCCGATTTCACTTCATTCCTCAGGCGGACATGCTTGAGCTTGGGCTTGAGTACCAATGTCTTGAAATTGTCACTCACAGCCAGCATAAACTCTACAAATGTTTATCCGCTAAGCGCGTGGGTAAATGGAGTTGAAAAGGCCTAGTTTTACACAGATGACATTCAACAATCTTGTGTTTGATTTCATCTCTTTACTTTACCACGAGATCAATTTTATTGCCTCGAAGGCTAAAATCATAACCACACATCCTTATCAAAAACCGCTAGTTTTCTTAATTTGTATGGGTTGAAGTATAAGCGAAATGCTCACACATCATGAATGTACATGTCCAACAAGAATAATGAATTGTATCTTACTGGTAGGCTACCTATATCTTGAACAAATCCTAGAGTACGTCGACAGTACAACAATGTGAAAGAAATTCTCATTGCGTTAGAAATCAAAAATAAGTATTAGTTAGGGTAGGAACCTTTTAGGAGAAAAGGAGAAATTGTTAGAAGCAATTTTTCTATTATCGCGATGATTTCTTCAATATTTATTTTCATGGGCGCCAAAAGATAGATTTGTTTGTTAATGGGTCGAAGAGTTGAGCATGCACCGCGATTGTGTTGTTAATTTTTTTTTTTTTTTTTTGCATACAGCAGTATTATTTGGGCTTTGGATCCTATGTAGAAAATAAGTCTTTTTTTTCTCTATAGCAGATATAATGCGAGGACGACCAAGCATTAACTTGCAGATGGCACATATCACTCTAACCTTAAATCACACAAATAAGATTACAAATGTCATGATTACTCACATTGTTTCACAACCCATAACCATATGATAATATTAGAATTGAGATTGATATATATATAACTTTACGCTTTGTAATAGGTATATTACATCTAATCGCGGTCTTAGAAATTCCCTAAAAAGGCATTCTTTACTTTCTGGCAATAATCAGAATTCCACTGGTTAATTTAAGAAAAGAATCTTGGTGCATGACTAAAAAATGAATTAAAAATGTGTATAAAGTCTCAAATCACAAAAACAACAATGATAATAATGATGATAATTATAAAGTTGGAGCCATAGTTATAATTATAGTAATTAAGTGATGATAATAACAATAATCACAATAATAACACTGACAGGGTAGTGATTACGGAACCTCTATGTCCGGAAAAGCTTTTCATTCATCGTATACTGTAGCTAACTATAAAGGGAGGTGCAATGTAGGGCCGGGTTATTCGAGTTCACAGACTGCATAGTTAATATTTCTACAAGGTGCATCTGACCATCTAAAATCCATTGCCTCCATAAGCAATACGCAGTTATAGTTGTTCCCACCATTAGGTTCATCTGAAGTTCCCCAGGCGGTATAGCTGGTCTCCTTACCATTACTGTTCCATATAAACCGATTTTCTTCATCTTCATCAGTGAGTCCAAACCAATAGTAGGACAAGTCTGTGTCAAACAGAAACAATTTATAGATATAGCTGAGGAGCTTTTAAACAATAAAACAATCGTGTAATCAAATCACTCTTTCAGTTCAATAGTTGTTTCCGAACCATATATTTCGTTTATTGAAGCTGTGGAAAGCTTTAGTAAAGATCTTTTAATAAAAGCCACATCTTCCCCAAAACACTCTATAAAAATGAGAAGAAAACCTTACCCCAGGCTCAAAAAGAATAAATAAATATGACTATTGAGATAATAAGATCAACATAATTCTAAGCCAACAATGCCAGAAAGAAGTTTCTGTATTTAAATTGTAACCTTGATCAGAGATGACGTTGTAACTTTCGCTAGTCATTCAAACAAATAGCTAGGTCACGAAGATTAACGAAATCGTCCGTGAAGTTTAGTCATCAGCATCTGTGCATGTAACAATAAATGCCAAAGATTAGCTAAGATTTCCGGTGAAGAATCGGCCGCAATAGCAAGGTATCCATGACCGTCGAAGGAATATCGAATGGTTACAAACTTTACCCGCTTAAACTTTTTTTAACAATATTTTCTTGTGTAAATATTGCCTTGACACACAAATATATTAGGAAATATATTCATTAACCCTTCGATTTGATAAAAATCAATTCCGATCTTTTTTAATACAATAACTCCGTTAATGTCTATCCGAATGTTTAAACGGAATATTTCGTCGATTTTCTTCGGATTTTCTTCTTATTGATATCATATCTAATAATATCGAGGTATATTTCGACAATGCAAACAGTTGCAACTTCGGTACCAACTATAAAGAAATTCGAAAGACCGATGGTGAATTTATTTGTTCACAGTTCGCACTTCACAGTTCATATATAATAAAGCAGCTCTTGCACAGATTTTGATAGAAAAAAAATGACCTTCAGTTTCCAAATTTCTAACTTTTGTGCTTTTAGACATTTGATGGAAGGCGATTTTGTTATGAAAATGACTGTTCTTTTTTTGAAAAAAGAGGGAAAAGAAGATATTTTTTGCAGTTACGAGACGCCTTAAAAGTCAGCGAAGCACAACCCAAATGGAGACGGATATCAGGTAAATACATTATCAGTCGATTGCACCGAAAATTGCTTTATTTTGAGTTCCATGACGTGTCAAAGACGTCACTGGCTTCCGCTAGCAATTCAGTCGTGATCTACATCAACCGAAGTCTTGCGAACTGACGCAATAAATTCCTACGTTTCAAAGTAGGGCATAGGGAATATATCACAATATGTTAAATTTCTAGTGATTTTTTAAGATTTACACAAAGAAATGAAATTTGCTGTGAAAATTATATTAATAACAATTGGAAAAGTAAATAAATTCCCTATATCAAATTTTAATGAAAATCTGTTAAAGAGCACTTCACACTTCCAACTTGATACTTCACACTTCCGACTTCATACTTTAAACTGTACACTTCCGACTTTCGGGTTCACACTTTAAACATTCGAAACACACTACACACTTCAACTTTTCGACTTCAAACTTTACACTTCCGACTTCTATTTTTTTACTTCAGACTTCAGAGTTCACACTCCAAGCTTCCGACTTCACGATTAACACTTCATGAATCATACTTTCGACTTTTCGAACTGTGAATACATGATGTCGCCACCGGTCTTTCGTAAGAAGTCATGGCCTGTTACAAGCATTCAAGGTAATAATGGCGTAGATATAACCGCACTCGGATTGTATTATGTTTATAAGGCCATATTCACGTATCATGATAAAACAGTTCTTTTATACTATTTTCACAGTTTTACATCATTATTCAATGTAACAAAGTTCATGTAGCATAGAAGACACAATATAAATACCCGAGTTCTGAAGATTCTCCATCATGTAGGTCCTCAGTGCTTCATAGGTGTCATTCGCCAGTGGTTCTGCTAACTTCCCGCATTCTCTTTCACAATAGGCCTGACGAAATTTACTTATTAAACTCAAGAGGGTCTTACAAAAATCGACTCAAAAACACAAACTCAAAGAAAGTGGAAGTATATATTAAACCAATGGAAGCAATACATCTGAAATTCTTCAGTTTATTGAGAGCTTGTTTGTTTTACCTTGTATATAACCAGACATAAAGAATGAATAAAACTGGTTCAAAGTAGTAAATAGCCGAATGTTATAATAAGGAATCTTTACTCTCAGTCTTATAAATGAGTTTTTATACATATTTTTCTTATTTATTCCGCACCCCAAAAGTAGAAAATATACTTAATTTTTATGTCACTTTGAGAAATTTAGTACAATTGGTTTCAGCAGGAAAAACAATTCAAGTATAAGAAACTATCAGTTTTAGCAATAGCGTATCTTTTTATTGTTAAATCAAAAGGTCATTCATCTCTGAATAATATTTAAACCATCTACCCATTTCACTTCAATGTGCGTTCATCTGCGAAATGAGATTGCTTTAACATTGACTTCGCGTTCAAACAAGAAGATATTCAAGTATTGGGAATACGCATACTCCGTGACTACAATTAAATAGATCAAAAATATAATTATAACCGCCCTCGGAAAATAATATATACTTGTATTTTTGTTGTTTACACAAATTAATGCAAGTGTTAATTCATTTGTCATCGATTGGATATTCCTTTGTAAAATACATCCAATGTTAGCAGTATTATAAGCTATGTTGTGGTGTCTCAACGATTAACACTGTCGTAATGAGCGAATAAATGTACGAGGGAGAGAGGAGAGAGAGATAGAGAGTGAGTGAGATAGATAGAAAGATAGAGAGAGAGAGAGGGGGGGGGGGCGAGTTGGCATGACTATACATGAATATAACAATCGGATTGATGTCTGTTCTGTAATGTTGTGTATATTTACATGAATATAATAATCTGATTGATGTCTGTTCTGTAATGTTCTGTATATTTACATGAATATAACAATCAGATTGATGTCTGTTCTGTGAACTTTTGTATATTTACATGAATATAACAATCTGATTGAAGTCTGTTCTGTAATGTTCTGTATATTTACATGAATATAACAATCTGATTAATGTCTGTTCTGTAATGTTCTGTATATTTGAATGTAACAATCTGATTGATGTCTGTTCTGTAATGTTTTGTATGTTTACATGAATATATATCCGATTGATGTCTTTTCTGTCATGTATTGTATTTTTACATGAAAATAACAACCTAATCGCGATGTCTGTTCTGTGATGTATTGTATATTTACATAAATATAACAATTGTATATTTACATGAATATAACAATCTAATTTCACAAGTATATCTTACCTTAACATCAGAGTAGTTTTTCAGTTCCTGCAGGAAAAAGTAGCATGTTTGTTGAATCCTTATCCATCCACCTGGACAAACTGTAACATACATGTACGTGAAGTTCTGATTATGGTTGGATAGTTACCGATAAACTAGCACTATACTAAGGTCAATGGTCTAAAGGGCAGGGAGGATTGAAAAAATTTAGTAAATGTATTTTTTATTTGTATATAAACTCATGGAAGAAAGATTTTGAAAAAATAATAAAAAAAAATAGATATCAATTAAAAAACATAACAATAAAAAATGAAATTAATGAATGAATACTAAATTTAATAATGTTATCATATGTGCTTAAATGAGAAAAATAACTCAAGTTTGACAATAAAAACAAAATCATCCATACCCCGACGGCTAAAACACCCCCTCACCCCCGAGGAAAAGGAATGCATTTAAAGGACTTTAAGCGGCATGGGCGTTCTTTTTTTTGTAAAATTTATGGCCAGTAACATGTAACAAATGAGTACAAAAGTTGATTGGTTACTTCAACGTCGTAACTACACCTTTAATAAACTGTTGTTACGACGTTAACGTCACAAACCCAGTGACAATTCTTCACACAATTGTCAGCAATTTTTTTAATTGAATGATATAATTAGTCGACCTTTGTTTATTTGATTGACAATCGTGATCCGTCAGGTGACGAGTATGTTGTTATGTAGTAAATACACATATATAATACGCACATGCTCCTTTGGAAAGCGCGATCCAGGTAGGTTCTGTATTAAGTTTATTCTGGTTTTCAGTTCCGTTGATCTCGTTCTCCGACATCCTACACGAACCATCATTATTATTGTATGAGGCCGAAACACAGCCAGGACTCCATACACACAGAGCAGCACATCGTATTATGCTCAATGATGATACTTCCAAAAAAACGAACTCTTCTTTTATCTGAGCTTCAAGCTGGGTTTCGAACTTGATCAACGCTGGACACGCAATAGTATAGAGGCTGCTCATTACTATTGCCGAGACTACAAGTCGACATGCAGACCAATTAAGCATCATTAAAAGGTTCATCCTAGTACTAAATAAATGGAAGAAATGAGTATTAATTTGTAACGCGGGGAAATAATTGTAACTAAATCAAAATTGTTAATTCATTAAAGCCATATCTTCCCCCAAAACACACTAGCGAATTAATGAGAAAACCATAACCCAGGCTCAAAAGCATGAATAAATATGACGATTGAAATTATAAGATCAACATAATTCTACACAATAAGCCTTTAATGCACGAAAGAAACAAACACAAATTGAAATCGTGAAGAAAAAACAAAAAACTCTTTCTAGAGAACATCACTCGGACCCTGCTTATTCATATCGAAATTATGAAGGCACTTGTTCACTTTAGTGACCAAATAAGTGATAGATTATTTCAACTTTTTTCCTTCTTCGGACGGCAGATATGGCTTTAAGTAAAAAATTGCGATGTTGTCACAACAGAATTGAGTCAAACTTGAAAATTCATTTTTTAAAAAAAAGTATATATATTAATGTACATATGATGCTGTTAAGAAGATAAAAAAATTCAACAACAACTGTATTGAAACAGCTTTTGAGCAGATTATGGATAAATAAGTTTGGCCTTCAATTTCCTAAATTCTAACTTTGGTGCGTTTAGATATTTGAACGTAGGGGGTTAACCTTATTTTCTAATGAAAATGAATAACTGTTCATATTTTTTAAAAAAAAAAAAGAAGAAAAGAAGCAAAAATATTTCGCGTTGTGTTACACCCAAAACGTCAACGAAACACAACCCGGACGGAACCGGAATTCATCAGGTAAATATAGTATCTTTCGATTTCACTGAACATTGCCTTATTTGCAGTTTCCAGGACGTATCAATTAAGTTATCGGTTTTCGACAGCAATAAGGTCATTATCGACATCAGCCGAGGGCTAACGGCCTCACCCGAAAAATCCGATGTTTTAAAGTAGAGCATAAGGAATATACTACATTAACCTAGATATATAGGGACATCAGTAGTTTTTACACGAAGAAACTTTCATTGTATATTTGACATAATAACTATTAAAAAAGCATTTACTTTTCCTGTATCAATTTTTGGCGAATATCTGTTCAAGGGTCGCTTTAATGAGGATGACAATAGAGCTGAATCTATTTCCGGTAACATTGAATTTAATAGTCCGATTGCTGGCAACACCCTCTGACTCTGAACGGAAGTTAAACTTCGTTTTTTTATATATGTTGTTTGTGACTTTTTTAACCGGCAACATGTAACAAATAAGTAAAATAACAAATAAGTAAGTAAATTAGTTGGCGATTAAACGTTGTAACTACAGCTTCAATACGCTGTTGTACCGGCGATTCAGTCGCCAGACCAACAAAAGCGCTTTACTTTAATGGTGGTTAATACTCGAGTTCAATGTTTATTTCCGGTCTAAATGACTGGTTTGATTGAACGATTGATTCTATGATTGACCACCACAATCGATCAACTGACACAACTACCTTTATTACTAAAAAGTTCAAATCTCTAAGAATGCGATATTTTCTATATTGTTCCTTTCTCACAAATTGTATAAATAGTGTTTTTTCTTCCTTTCAAATATTTGCCGACACTTAAAAGATATTGTATAACTTTAATAACATTTAAATAACATTTCAATAATATTCAATTTATACCTTACAAGGGGACACGCTGTAAAACTACTTTGAAAGAGCTTTGAAAACACTTTTTAAAACAATATGCTATTTTAATGAGAGAACGAATGAGGGAAAGTAATAAAGATTTTGACATGCTTTGAATAGTTATTGAAAACATTATATTTAATTAAATGGAACCCTCAGTCTTCATTACAAATCGAAGACCTCTAAAACGGTTACGGTACGGTATGGTATGATTTTTTTACGAATTGATTTAAAAATGATATCCAACAAAAGATTCGAACAAATTACTCGATGAACCAGGGATTTCAAAACTGTACATATAACAACAAAGTAATTCATTGATCAATCGCAGCTAAATGAAATATTTCATTTACACCAGAAATGGGTTTTGAACTCCGATATTGGTCGCCATTTTTGTCAAGTTTTTTAATTAGTTTTGGCGACTCAAACGTCGTAACCACAGCTTATTCAAACTGTAGTTACCATGTTTATGTCACGAACCACCAATTCTACTTATATATTACTCGCTACTGGCCATAAACTTTACAAAATAACGCATTTAAATATCGAAGGCGATGGGCTGGGCCAACTTTCTTAGTGGAGCCAGTTATCATCCGTAGTCAATTACATTTTCATATAGAAATACATAAGAATATAAATTATTTATTATTATATTCATCGTATTTTCAGTCTTTGATAAAAGCGTTATAGATCATAAAGGTGTATATTATATCATTTTCAACATTTGCAGAAATATCAGACATCATATCATTATTTATTTATAAGGGATGAGAGTACTAAGAGAAAATTCATCGTGGCACCTTACCAAGATATTATATATTCTTCAAAAAGGAAGTATGGTAAAGATCTCATTTGATAAATTAATACACTTTATCGCAACGAAAATTAATTTTAGGGAAAATGTTAGGTCTAAAGGAGAAAGGCCACATATTTGCTTTTATCAATTCATCTTGAACAATTCTGTTGCAGCAAAAGTTGAATTGTCAAACTCTTTCAGAATTAACTGATGCAATTAATCGCTTTAAAATTTCTTTATAGCTAGAGATGTTCAAATTTGATATTGTCCAAGGTTTCTATAGTATTATTATAACTATAAATTACGTATTTAATTTTCCTTTTATTTTTCTACCTGGTTACTTTTATCCTATTTTAAATCTCCCAGTCTAACAGAAAAGTAGATAATTCTACAGATTTATCAAAGTTATATTGCAGCACATTATTATACTTTCTTGCCAAATCTCTCACTAAATAACCACTTTACCAGTGAGAATTTGTGACTACTATTTCCCCCCAGTTTTTCGGTAACAGACAAAGCATTCCAGAAAAATTAAGTCCAAATTTACTAGGATTTTTTCCCGTTACATTAAGTACCGTTTCGCTCTGTTTCTTTTCCTGAAGGGTCGCGTAGATTTGTCCACCTGGATGTTTTTACATTGTATTTTCGTGTATGTTTGTAGGTTCGCGTTAATTAGATATTCAACCATCAAATAGTGAGCGATAGATACTGTTTTTGAAAGTAGAAATTTGAAAGCGATCGGACGTCGGATACAAAAGTTATAAATAATTACTCGAACTTTTTGGTCAGCCCTTGATGCCATTGAGGATTCTTCCTATGGCTACGTTTCAATAGCTAACCTTTTTATTATGTATGAAAGCTAATGGTGCTAATTATGTGATTGAGAATTATGTGCACAATAACTCATAATTCAAGCAACGTTCATTGACGTTATGTCAAATTATGAATTCAAATTGATTGTCTTTATGTAACAATAACTCTCATGTCTGTACCAATTTAACTATGTTGAAAGGCAAGCACACGCAAGTTATAAATAAAATAATAAACTGGCCATTGTTCTTGTTCATAATTAGGCGACGTTTGGTAAACTGTAAGAGTGGCGCGGTTTTATAGCCCTTTAGCATCGAAAAGAACAATCACTGTCTGAAAATATGTAATATGACATCATCACTTGTAATGATATCAACATGTTTTAAAAATCTCAAGAAATATTTATTTTTTCAAACCGAGGTGGCCGATTTTGTTAATTCTAACTCGATAAAGACTACAAACGAACTATAAACGGCGTATTAAAACGATGCATCATTATATGAAGAAGCAAATATTTCGTTACTATATGGATTCAGGCAGAAATGTATAATAATATGTAATGCATTCTTTTTCGTAATTCGCGTAATCCGATGATATTGCAGCAGTAAAAATACTTGCTCGATCGTACTTGGGTGAGCTGATATTCACCTAGTGGAAATGGGGCGATCACATACTACCCATATAATTGGAAACTGTCTGTTATGACCTCTTTAATGTTAATTGATGTTCGGATGATCCCTAAGTATGTTAAGATCGACCAGAAGGCAAGCGGAGTCGGTGGGCTGTGGAATTAGGTTATTTATTACCTTCTGAGTAAGCCCACCTCCTTTAAACTTAAACCAGCATTCCCATTCGTGTACATATGTGCGTGAATAACGCACAAAAACATAAATCCACATACAGAAATAAAAAACTAGCATTGTCTTAACCCATTCCCAGACAGTGACGCTCTTAAATGACCCTCATTTTGAAAGCTTTGGAAACATTGTGGAAAATGAAGAAATTGCTTGTTACAAGCAATTTCTTCTTTATCCACAATGTTTCTGTCTAAAAAGACCAGGATTTTAAAGATCATTTGTCTTCTGCTACTTCTTTAAATTTGGACTGGTCTAAAATTGTATCGTGTTGGAATTGGTTTTAAGCTCGTGTCCCGCACAGCAAAATTAGAAATTTCAAGCATAACATTCTCCTTTTGGTCAACTGTAATACATGAACTCTTTTTAGAATGTTGAAAAAATAGAATAACAGCTTCTACATTAAGAATTCAATGACCTCGATGATAATTTGACTCTCAACTCGGCAAATTCCGTAACGATCATACTAAACTCACGTAGAATTTGACTTCAAGTTTATGAGTATACTTGGAAATTTGCGGAAATGCGCCGAAACATGTTTCAGGGTGATCGATTTGAAATACCGGTTTAGATTTAGGAAAAAAGAATATTTAAAGCATTGTGAGCAAAATTCAAAAGAAAAAAAGACGTTAACGTTATTGTATAACGATATCGTTTGCATATGGTAGTTTTGCCCTTATCCTAAAAAATCCTATAATATGATGATTATAGCATCAAATTATCTTCGGCGCCCTGTAGTCGCGCGATTTTCTTATTCGTTATTCGGCTCTAGAACCGTAAAAAAACTTAAGTAAAATGGACTAAGCTGAAAGTTAGATGACACTTGTTAAGAGTTTGATGTGTTATTATTGATTTAAACTTTTAAATGACTACAAGAAAGCAATTATTTAGTAAATAAGTAGCAACCGGAAGTTAATATGTTTACATTCTAATGTTCAAAATCTTCTACTTTCGTTTTGCATCTATTTGACTTTTATTGAGTAAAAGCTGTAAATCCCTCAATAATCGCGTTTGCTTGATGCCTACGGCCTACGGTGATTATTGTAAACATGTATCTGCGACCTGAGCCATATTTGTAAACATTGCCTATATATGGTCACATGACTACCAAATGTCACTTGAGATCACGTGATTTCTAAACACGGGACGGCGAATCACAAAAAACAAATTACTGCTCTGATAATTACCTTATTTTTCAATAATTTAAAGCAAACTAAAGCATGTTTAGAAGTCTCTAAACGAATTTTTATATCATCCTTTACATGTGCCATATTATTGTCTTCGGCTACAACTAACTGATTGTCCGTGGCAAATTGAGATGAGAAGTAACCCGAGGTGTATTTATATCTAAGAGGTCACGTGATATGTTATCAAAAAACCCGAAATAAAATTGTCTTGTGTTCATTTTTAGGTGTGTTAAAATCAAACCATGCAATTGGATATCTTTTGTTATACCAAACATCATCTACCTGTCTTTGATTGATTTTGTCTGTTTTTCGAATGTCAGATCGTTATTATTCTTATCGTCATATTATTGCTCCATTCCTCACTGCATCATCTTTAAAACATGACTGCCTCGATGGCGAGTAGTGTACGTCCTTGAATCTTGATCTGAAGGTCACGGGTTCGAGCTCCACTGCCACCGGGGTGTGTTCATGGACAAGATAATAGATATCCAGCCCAAGTGTGCCCAGCTGTAACAATGGGTAGCAATATGCCTCTCTTTCAAGGACGGGAAAACATCTGGATTGTAAGTGTTCGAGAGCGATTCTATAAGGTTTAAGCTTTCGTCGCAATCGAACTAATAAAACGGTATAAACTAAAACATGAAACAAGTTACGGTTACATGTAAATTGTATTTGCCCTCCCAAAAGATCCTCATCTAATAACTAATGTTACCACTGTCTGTTCGCTCTTTGGCGATACATATTAGAATATCTTTGTGCTTCAAAATGAACGGTTCACTTATCCGTCTATCAAATTTGTACACTGCTTCACGATCTATACATTTTAAAACTTTTCCGCTCTTGGCTGATGTTTTTATGTTGGATGTATTTTTTCCACAATAATCATTAAAACGATCACGCGCCCGTTTTGAAAGTAACAGAATCACTGTCTCTGTACCAGATCCGATCCTCTTGTCTTTTGTCTATTTTACAGAGTTTCTTAGTTGTTTCTTGTATGTGAAAGGCCACATACAAAAATTTTGATCACGCAAACAATACTACAAATATATATCATATTTGTTCAAAAAGAGTCGTTGGCTTACACGTTAAAATGACCCTATCTTGAGACAATCATCAGATATGACGTCACTAACAAGCCTTCGCAGTCTCCGCCAATTTCCCCAAATAACAGTGACTTATTCTGTACGTTTGTCACAAACCTGAGTAAATTGTCAAGTTACTCGGTGTATTCTTTTGAATTTCAAACCAATTGGTGTTGTTTTTGTGGCTGACAAATAAAGACGATGGTTAAGTTCATATGAATTACTTCAGGAATCATGTCGTTTTATCAGCATTCCCCTCTTTTCACTTACCTTTTTGTGCCTTGTTCTCCTTCAATTAAAATGTGTTTTCACGAGTATTTGAAATTAAAGGATTCCTTTAAACCTAACTACTTAATATATTTTCATTTCGCCCTCAAAAAGTGTCATGTTTCAAAAACACCCACAAAAAATCGGTCATTTGCACCTCGTATAAAGATCAATTCTATTCCTCTATATTAATATTTACAATATTGAACTACTTAGTCATATTATGGTCTTGTTGTAGGGATTGATGCGGTGTTCGAATAACGCGCGCAGTCTGATAATGCGAACCTCGTGTAAATTTGATAACAACAAAATACACACATGCATATAGTACTATAATTGTCATTGAATGTTTGATCGATGTTATTGGTGTCATCGTTGATGCAAACTTCGCGGGGAAAAATTATGCAAACATTATACGCTTCGAGTACCCGTTTTATATGAGACCGTCTATAATTCGTTCAAAATCCTGTGTCTGTCTTTTTACAATAGAAGTTCAAAATCATTGATCTCACGCTTTTCAGCCTTGCTTTTCAACAGTTTTTGTTTGTTTTTAATTGGTTTAAAAGCCGCTTCTTACAATACTTCAGTAATATCGGGGCGGCTGGAGCATCTAACAATGGATTCCTATAATATCTCTCACCTGTACTACTATTACATCCTTTCCTAGCCTCCAGCTGCTATCCCACTTAGGTTAAGGATTACATGTATCCACCCATTGGTGAGAGACAAATGTCAACAGGGAACGATTCCTTTAAATGATTTGCCTTTGTTAGAAAAGTGGTTGTATCAGAAGTTTCCTCATTATTCTTTAACTGGTACAAATTCTATTCGATTTTTTCAGGTCCTAAAGTAACATTGTTGAAGAAATGCTATAGAAATGATACACCCGACTCAAAATTCAACGAATCGAAAATGCTCCTTTTTCGAACTACTTGAATAAAGTCAGTATTTAATCGGTCCATATGCATGAAAGGCAGAATTGGAAAATAGGGTCATCAGCGATGGTATTTAAAGATCTTATCGTGGAAAATGATTGGTTTTAGTTTTAACTCAACTGGCAGAACTACAGACAACTACTCCATGGTTTTCAGTCCGTCAACATCTACTTGAAAAATCTTCTCCTCAAAAAGTACAAAACAGAATTCAACTGAATTTTAAAGGAATGATTCTTGGGTGGTCACTAATCGGATTCCTTCAAAGAAATTTGTTTGGATAAAAACATGGCTTTACTGGGCGGTGATAATTTCAGTATATGGTGAAAACTTCGAAAACCTTTTCCTTTTTAAACCAATTGATTGATTTAGAAAAAAAAAATCACAGAAATGACCTTTAAATGACTCTTTATAACATTCTTTAAAAAGAATTTGATTTGATGGAAATGTTTTTTTATAAACGGGCTAATTTCCATATACGGTATATAGTGATTTTGTCTCAGAAATAAGTCGATAGATTTAAAACCAATTTCAATGGAATGATACTTTTGTGTCCATTTATCAGATTTTTACAAAAATTTTGATTGGATGAAAAACATGGCCGTAATGGAGGATCTACTCTCTATATTTTGTATATGCTGAAAACTTCTTCCCCGGAACAAATTGGTAGATTTAAAACAAATTTTACAGAAATTTTCCTTCGGTGGCTCTTTGTCAAATTTCTTGATAGAATATGGTTAAACAATATAGCTTTCATGGTACAAAGATTATTTAAATATATGCTATATGGTGAAAATGTTAAATATCTTCTTTTTTTTTCGGGAATTATCTTTTGGTGATCCTTCTGATTAAAAAAAATAATAATAGGTTTGATAAGCTTAGAGGGATTGGTCAAATTTCAGATCGAGATCAGGCAGTGATTCAAGGAAAATAATTGATACTGCTTGACTGAGAATAATTATTCCACAGATGAAAATTTCCTTCCCTAAAGTAATTTCAAAAAGGGTATTCATTTTATTTTATGTTTAAATAGATTTAAATAAGCGATACGATAAGTAAACTCAAGCCGGCGGAGCTAATCAGGCGCTCAAGCGCCTCCAGTTTAAATGTTGATGTTCAATTACATATCTATAATGTTTCTATGTTATGTTATTTGTTTTGTGGCTATTATAACACTAAAAAGTCATAAACCGTACATATCGATTTGTCTGTGCGAAACAGTTGTAACTGCCTATATGTCTATAGGCAGTTACAACTGTTTCGCGCTGACCCATTGATATGTCACCATTCGACCTTGATGAGTGTTGGTAGACCAGGAAAGAAGTTAAAATCTAATTCTACTCATGAAAGTTGATATAGTCGACACTGCCAGTCAAAAGTGACTTGTCAACAGGTCCGTGAAACAAATATTTGAAAAACAAAAATGATATCTGTTCTAGTAAAGAATATTGTAGATAGGTACAGTATTTAAATCTAGAAATTTAAACAGATTTGAACATTTTCGACCTGGGTCGGACTGCAAAATCAGCACAGTCTTACCTTTTCGGAATTTTTCACATTTAACTTCAGTTTCCTTCAACGGAACAGGTATTTTTAACAGTATGAGAAGCTCAACCATTAAAGAGATATTGTTTTGCATCAGTTACTTTACATGGTTTCATTTTTCAAAAGATCGGTTCAGTTATATCGTACTGTCCACGGTAAGATCGTTTATATTGAAAGGAAATATTAAGTATTTTTATTATTACTTGACTAGTCTCTCTAGAATCGTAATCTTGTAAAATGCACAACTTATAGACCCTGGCCAGACTGTGGGAACTCTATAGACTGGACAGGATCGAATATTCGTTTTTCTTAAATCTCAAATGTAAATCTACTTTTTTGTTAGCTAGTAAAGCATCAGATTTGATAGTTTAAGTAAACCGACAAAATTTTAGGTCGTCTAAAAGTTCAACGAGTGTGAACTGCCACTAGAGACTTAACGAATAAATCCGTTAAATGCCTGCGCCATAAAAAGTAGTCCTCATGTATTTCAGAAATAATGCAAACTCTATTCAAATTCTATAGAAATCTTTCAAACCCTTCCTGATCAATTCCGCTTTTTAAGTATCTCACGAATAAAGCTTTGGATAACATTGTGGACAATGAAGAAATTGATTGTGACAAGCAATTTCTTCATTATCCACAATGGTTTCGACCCAACAAGGGAACAATTTCTTAATTCAACCAACTTAAAATCGTCGTCTGCAACTTCTATTAATTTGAACCAGTCTAAGACTTTGGCGTGTTGTAATGGGTGATGTCCTGGGTTACTTTAACCTCGTTTATGTATCGTGTTAACCTTTAGCCGAAGAAGAATACTCAACAAATGCTCTGCTAGCTTACCGTTCTTTCAGTACTTTGATTTTTTCTGATGTGTCCGATTTTGTCTGTGTTGAATGTATATATATCTTAGAAAAAAATAGGTTATATGATGAAATATACAGCTTGACTTTCTTTCAGACATCCTTATCATTTTATCAGTTTCTACTTCTAACTACACTAGACTCGGTCAGGACGACCATGAATATTTTTCTCGCTTAATTCAAACTGAAAGATCGCGGTCCCCACTCCCTGGCCTCCGCCCTGAAAATCGACTTAGATACATTTCGCGTCCGTGGCTTTGTGTACTTGAGCAGCTCACTTCGAAGGCAGTTAGTGGTAGGGAAACGGTGCGGATCAACCTGTATAGAAATTTTTTCTCATTTGATCTATCACGATACATGTAACTTGTACGTCTATAGTTAGTTTCTCAATGTGGCGTCTTTCATTGAACTGTTTGGTTAAACAAACGATTTATAAACCCGCACATCATACTCGTAGAGGAAATCCCACAATTTCAGTAATGTGCAGATCTATTTGATACTGGTTTTCTATAAAGGTGTACGTTTTGATCAAAATTTTAGTGAGTTGTCCTCAAGGTGCAAGAAAGGTGCTTTAGTCATATGTTTTTCCATACAGAGCGGTATAAGCCGCCAAAGTAACTCAATAAGTAGCATCCAAAATTTCAAGACAGTTGTCCATTAATTAAGTCACTCAAACAACATTTAACTGAGTCTATACACAGTATATAGGTCTGAGTTGCTAGGTTTATCTTCTACTCTAGCCATTTTATAGAAAAAGAATAGGTCGAATTAAGCTCAGCTCTTGCATTTGATATGTAAGAATGTCAAACGATCGACTGTCTTGATTGAATTAATCCTGAAAGAAAACCTATTGCACAGACCATAAACATATTCAAATAAATACATAAATACACCAAAAATGATTTACAATTCCATAGAAAATAAATCTTTTCGGTTTTGAAAATACCCTTGCGACGTGATAAAAAGAAATTATGAAAACAGTCAGAGCTCTATATACGTGTACAAGAGAGTGATGAAGTTCATCTTTCATAGTCTATTTGAATTTGCTCACTGAGAAAATTCTACCGAATTCAAACGAATGAATTTGATAGACAAAGTTAATGACAGCATTTCAAATAGAGAAATAGAGGCCTAGATCTCTGGCACTGTCATTTTACCATCAGCATATATTTTGTTAAAACTAATTGAAATCCATCTTTTTAGTCCATTAACGTCAACGAAGAAATATTAATACAGAAACATATTAACGAAATCAATCTAATTGCATCTCGATCGAACCCATGATTTCTATACTCAGAGCTGTCGACCTTTCAGCAGAATCTGCCTAACTTTCGCCATTGAGTACAAATAGTATTTACTTGATGTTCCCGATTAGTATATCGTATGTCTTTTACCTAAAGCTCGTAACTACAGCTTATTCCGAGTTGAAGCTACTACTAGTAGTTTTTTGTAGATTACCAACGATATCTTGATTAGGAGTTTTTTCCCGAATACTACCGAAAGTAAAAAAAAAAAAAAAAAAAAAAAGATATGGATGCAAGGGCAATTTTGTTCACTGCTAATAGCTGTTCTTTATTTTCCTTGTACATTGAAAAAAACAATTGATAATCTATAAAGTCTAACCCATATACAACTATCAATCATTAAATAAATGTAAAATAAATAATTAAACAAACAAATAATAAGAGGTCGAAGGTTTTTATAAACTCCTTTCATCTATTTCTTCTCCTATCTAAACCGAGAATAATTTAATACAAGTGTTAGGCCTTTGACCCTTTCCAACATAAACCTGCTTTTTAGCGCCCCTCAGGCAATCAGGTAATGAGTTTTGGAAAACATTGTGGAAATAAAGAATGTACTTGCTACAATCAATTGATTCATTTCCCACAGTGTTTTCTACCCAAAAGAACAACGATATTTAACCCCGCGTTCTTAAAAGGTCGTCTGCAACTTCTTTCAATTTGGACCTGTCTACACTGATGTGTTTATGAAGTACATTTATTAACAATGGCTCAATACCTGTTTTAAAAAGACACTTTTTCTTCTTTATTTTTTTTTTTCTTCTTTTGTATTTGATATCGAACAGCGTGTGAATTTGTATCCGATATCAAACATCATGCAAACTTTGTATTCGAAATCAAACATGCGAATTGAATTTTGTTTTCGAAAATAAACAAGCGAATTGAATTTTCTATTCGAAATCAAACATGCGAATTGAATTTTCTATTCGAAATCAAACATGCGAATTGAATTTTCTATTCGAAATCAAACATGCGAATTGAATTTTGTATTCGATATCAGACACATTGTAGCTGATTCGCGGTGCCCACCGAATACATCCGGTGATCTTGGAATAACGAAATAGTGTTGATAAAAAAGAGTTTTTTGTATTAAATCGTCTTTCGTGTGTCCAAATACATCTACGATAAGTCCTCGTCTAGCCTGAACGATGTTATCCATACTGATAATAGGATTTTTACTATAGACACGAACTCACAATTGCATATCTAGCAAAAAGCTATGATTTTGTTCTACCAACGAACATACAATCTTAACCTTCGTTACGACTTAAAATTGATACTTTTCCACCACACTATTACTCCAATATTAAGATATGCCTGTGAGGCTTGGGGATATGAAAATCTGGACATAATAGGACAATTCCACAATTCTTTTTAAGAAAAAAATGGCAGATTATGACAAAGCACACCTCAATTCATGCTTCATGCTGAAATAAGTGGCTACTGGAAAAGACTAATATTGGTAAAACAATCAAGTTAACATATAAAATACATAAATTTATTATGAATCTCTCAAATTTTGAATCAAAATGAATTTAATTTCAGAAAAACATATCAAAATAATATAGAAATTAAAAATTAAAAATCTTATGTTAAACAATCTCTTGCATATCAACACTATCAAAAATGGCACTCTAATCTTCGACGAACAGAGGTGGAAACTATGGCAAGTACATAGAACAAAATGAACTATAAGATTACCTCCTTAAGTAATATAAAAGAAAAAAAACTCAACCCTTCTGAAATATAGAACGAGAAATCACCTTCTACCCATTGAAAAGGGACAAAAGGAGAATGCTAACCAATTGGACCTAAACTGCATCTCATGTACATCAAGTGATCTACCTGATGAATATCAATATCTATTAAAGTGGCTCTTGACCAGATTTTCACGAAAATCTGGTAAATTATCTGTTTTTAAATACTTTTCAATATCATTTTCATGACAAATATTCTTTCTTCGTGTAAAATCTAAATGATTCACTTGGAATTTAATTTACTGTGATATATTCACTATGCTCTATTTTGAAACGATTGAATATATCGGGTGAGGTCGTTAGTCTTCGGATGATGTCGATCACGACTGTATTGCTAGCGGAAGCCAGTGACGTAATTGATATGTCAGGGAAACAACAAATAAAATGCAAGAATATGTTGATTTGTTGTCACTAACAAGCAGACAGACAGACTCATCCAATGTGGAAACAGGAAGAATTGCTTTTAGCAAGTGATTTCTCCTCTTCCCAACATATCGTCTACTATCAAGGGTGGTTTAAGTTCAATTTGCAATTACCTTTCATTGTCGCCATTTTCAATTTGGACCTGTCAAAGATCTCGAGAAATGGGGAAAGGCTAATCTACAATATCATCTTCTTATTTTTATTTACTTCTTCTTTCCTTCTTCTTCTTCTTTATTCTCTAAATCTGTTGCAGGATCAAATTCCAATCCCAGTCTTGTATTTCGATCAAGGATTGGAAAAACGGAAAACACCAAGTAAATCCGAAAACCTAATACAGGCTCGAAGACGTTTCCCAGTTACATGCATTTTTCGTTTTCCTTTTATTAGCTCACCTGAGCACAAAGTGCGAGGTGAGCTATTGTGATCGGTCGTTGTCCGTCGTCCGTCCGTCCGTCTGTCCGTCTGTCCGTCCGTCCGTCTGTCCGTCTGTCCGTCCGTCCACAATTTCTTAAAAATCTTCTCCTCCTAAACCAGTAGGCCAATCAAGCTGAAACGTTGCAGGGATGTTCCTTGGGTGAAGTTCTACAAAAGTTGTTAAAAGAATTTAATTCCGTCAAAAACTCTGGTTGCCGCGGCGTGTGAAAAAGGGAATCTTTAGTAAATCGGTAAAAAATCTTTAAAAATCTTCTCCTCCTAAACCAGTAGGCCAATCAAGCTGAAACTTTGCAGAGATGTTCGTTGGGTGAAGTTCTACAAAAGTTGTTAAAAGAATTTAATTCTGTCAAAAACTCTGGTTGCCGCGGCATGTGAAAATGGGAATCTTTAGTAAATCTGTAAAAAATCTTTAAAAATCTTCTCCTCCTGAACCAGTAGGCCAATCAAGCTGAAACTTTGCTGAGATGTTCCTTGGGTGAAGTTCTACAAAAGTTGTTAAAAGAATTTAATTCCGTCAAAAACTTTGGTTGCCGCGGCATGTGAAAATGGGAATCTTAAGTAAATCGGTAAAAAATCTTTAAAAATCTTCTCCTCCTTAACCAGGAGGCCAATCAAGCTGAAACTTAGCAGGGATGTTCCTTGGGTGAAGTTTTTCAAAAGTTGTTAAAAGAATTTAATTCCGTCAAAAACTTTGGTTGCCGCGGCATGTGAAAATGGGAATCTTTGTAAATCTGTAAAAATCTTTAAAAATCTTCTCCTCCTAAACCAGTAGACCAATCAAGCTGAAACTTTGCAGAGATGTTCCTTGGGTTAAGTTCTACAAAAGTTGTTAAAAGAATTTAATTCCGTCAAAAACTTTGGTTGCCGCGGCATGTGAAAATGGGAATTTTAAGTAGATCGGTAAAAAATCTTTAAAAATTTTCTCCTCCTCAACCAGTAGGCCAATCAAGCTGAAACTTAGCAAGGATGTTCCTTTGGTGAAGTTTTACAAAAGTTGTTAAAAGAATTTATTTCCGTCAAAAACTTTGGTTGCCGCGGCATGTGAAAATGGGAATCTTTAGTAAATCTGTAAAAATCTTTAAAAATCTTCTCCTCCTAAACCAGTAGGCCAATCAAGCTGAAACTCTGCAGAGATGTTCCTTAGGTGAAGTTCTACAAAAGTTGTTAAAAGAATTTAATTCCGTCAAAAACTTTGGTTGCCGCGGCATGTGAAAATGGGAATCTTAAGTAAATCTGTAAAAATCTTTAAAAATTTTCTCCTCCTTAACCAGTAGACCAATCAAGCTGAAACTTAGCAGGGATGTTCCTTGGGTGAAGTTCTACAAAAGTTGTTAAAAGAATTTAATTCCCTCAAAAACTTTGGTTGCCGCGGCATGTGAAAATGGGAATCTTAAGTAAATCGGTAAAAAATCTTTAAAAATCTTTTCCTCCTTAACCAGTAGGCCAATCAAGCTGAAACTTAGCAAGGATGTTCCTTGGCTGAAGTTTTACAAAAGTTGTTAAAAGAATTTAATTCCGTCAAAAACTTTGGTTGCCGCGGCATGTGAAAATGGGAATCTTAAGTAAATCTGTAAAAAATCTTTAAAAAATTTCTCCTCCTTAACCATTAGGCCAATCAAGCTGAAACTTAGCAGGGATGTTCCTTGGGTGAAGTTCTACAAAAGTTGTTGAAAGAATTTAATTCTGTCAAAAACTCTGGTTGTCGCGGCATGTGAAAATGGGAATCTTTGTAAATCTGTAAAAATCTTTAAAAAATTTCTCCTCCTTAACCAGTAGGCCAATCAATCTAAAACTTTGCAGGGATGTTTTTTAGGTGAAGCTCTTCAAAAGTTGTTAAAAGAATTCCATAAACTCTTGTAACTGTGGCATACGAAAAAGGGAAATTTTAGAAAATCTTTGTTGTCTTTTTTTTAACAGACTACATGGCCAAAGGCATTTATATTTTATATAGAGCTTAATCATATTGTTCTCAACCAAGTTTTTTTAAATATTTAATCTCTGGGGTCAAAAATTGCCCTTCCCCTGAGGTCCGAAGTTTGGAAAAATGCTTAATTAGAGCAATTTCAAAAGACTTCTCTTAAACTATAAGGTCTGGGCTATTCATATTTGGTATTGGGCATAACTAGATGGTTTTGTACCATATCACTAAAAGTTGTCTTCTTCAGGTCAAAAAAAGCTCTGCACTAGGGGTCCAAAATTTGGAAAAACGCAAAATTTTAATATGTTAAAAAAAAATTCTTCATTTTAACCCTTTCCTGTTTTGCAAAATTTTAGACCCATCCAAATTCAAAGGTTTTGCAGACGAAAATTTGAAGTTGATTTTATTTGAAAATTAACCATTCAGTAGGGTAGAGAATTTTGCGGAAAAAGAAGAAATTGCTTGTTACAAGCAATTTCTTCTTTTCCCACAATGTTTTCTTAATTATGAAATGACAGGGACGTAAAAACCAGGGATTAACCAGGAAAGGGTTAAGGAGGAGGGCACTTATATTTTGAGTGTAGCATAGCCTGGCTGTTATCTATCTGTTTTGATCAAATTATGCTTGTAGGTTAATAAACACCCCTTCCCTGGGTGTCCAAAGTTAGTAAAAATGCTCAATTAGACCATGTTCAATAGTCTTTTCCTCCCAATCTAAAAAGTCTAAGGCATTATTTTGTATATAGCATATCCAGATGGTTCCCTACCATGTTAGCTAAAATCTTAGCCCTGGGATAAAACTTGGCACTGCCCCAGAGGTCAAAAATTTTTGAAAACGCCCAATTAGAGCAACATCAAAAGTCTTCTCCTTCTAAAAAATAAGGTGGCGGGCATACATATTTGGTATGTAGCATGACTAAATAATTTTGTACTACATAACAGGAAAACATGCTCTTAGGATAAAAAATGTCTCTGTTCCTGGGGTTTAAAATTGCGTAAATTGCATTGAAAGAATTCTTCTTAAATATAGGTTCCAGAGCATTTACATTAAAAACAAAGGATAACATTATTGTTATCTACCATGTTTATATCCTTTTGACAAACATGGCCCTTCCCAAGGCATCCAAGGATATGAAAAATGCTCAATAAGAGCATGTTCAAATATTTTCCACTCCTCATGTATAAGTTGTAATGCATTCATATTTTGATTTATAGTACATCCAGATTGTTCTCTACCAAGGTTGCTATTAAAAATTACACCCATTGAAGTTGCAGACTGTAATTAGAGTTTGATTGAAATCTAAATACAAAGAATTTCAGGTAGAAAACACTGTGAGAAATGGAATAATTGCTTGTCACTCCCTTTCTCACTATGTATTTTTCAAACCTGTTTTCCCTGAGGGTGACAAATTCTGGGATAGTTTGGTAATGGATTAAACTATAAAACCAAAGGCATTCATTATTATTGTAAAGCATTACTGGATTGTTTTGTACAAAGCCCAAAATCTTATATATCTTTTATTTATTTTGCTCAAGTTGTGTCTTTTTTATACTAAAAAGTACTGTAATTTGGAGATACCTCAGGTGAGCGATTTAGGACCATCATGGTCCTCTTGTCATTATCCTCAATTTATAGCTAGCAAAGCGTAAGCTTTGATAGCTTAAGTTAACAGACAAAATTTTGAGGTCGTCTCAAAGTTCAACGAGTGCAAACTGCCATTGGAGGCTTAACCGCTATATCGTTTAAATGCCTACGCCATAAAAAGTAGTTCTTATATATTTCAGGAATATTGCCAACTCTGCATGCAAGTTCATCGCCTAGGTATTTTCAGCTCACTTGAGCACATCGTCTTCAAATGACTCTGATCAGAGTCTTCAAAGAAGTTGCAGACCACAATTTCAAATTGTAGAAAGTTCTAAGATATTTATCTCGTTAGGTAGAAAAAAATGCGGGAATGAAGAAATTGCTTTCAACAAGCAATTTCTTCATTTTCCACACTGTTTTCCCCAAAATGGTTTAAGGGGCGTAAAAGGAGGGAAAGTGTGGGAATGGGTTAACTCCTTCGTTACTTTATACTCGTTTATTCATCATGATAACATTTGACAAAGAAGATTATTTTAAAAACAACAGCAACAACAACAACCCCAAGAAAACAAACAATGCTTTGCTAGCTTACAGTACTTTTCAGTACTTTGATTTAATGTGTCGAAGACGTTTCCTAGTTACATGCATTTTTCGTTTTCCTCCGATCATTATCCTCCATTTTTTATTGTGTCCCATTGTAGTAATTTATTACATCCAATTTTTTTTTTACTCTTATGCTGAGCTCAAAATATACCTGTGTAGGCAGAAGGCGTAGGCGAAGACCAACCTACACCTATGTGCAGACTGATCTTAGCCTGTTCCTCCCGTCTGATCTTTCTAACCCAGACTTATTAATGTATAAATTCTGACAACTAGTGCCTCAAATCCTTATTCAGTATAACATGGTTTAACATCGCAACTAGTGGTATTTAATATTTTCCTATTTAAACCGCATATTGCACATGAAAATCAACAAGGAAATAGTGGGGATTGTGAACCAAACCATCTGGCAATACCAGTGCAGGACGGGTTGGGTCAAAAGCCCCGCTATCTATAACAATAAGCGTTAGTCAAAGCATGACTATTATTTATATACGGAACTCTATACTAATGCAAAATGTCTCTCGTTATCTCACTTTGTGACCATTTCTTCTATCACCCCTCCCACCAAACAGATGAAATGAATAGGGCGAACAATTACAAAGGTACATTACCTCAAATAAGATACAATTATGAGAAATAAATTTGCTCTCCCCTCCCATCTCGCCATTTATCTTTCTCCCTCTCCCCATTCCTCTACCCACTAATCTTTCTACAATCACTTTCTTTACATGTTCTACCATGTAGCTTTATCTTTTATTGAAATTGTGTAAATGCATATTTAACATCCCAGGTCTATCAAGACAAATAAATATTTCGTGCAAGTTAAAGTTGTTATTTTATTATTATCATTATTTAACCCATTCCAACACAACAGCATTTTAGACCTGTCTAAATTGAAAGAAGTTGCAGACAACAATTCAAAATTGTTGAATTTTTAAAGATCTTTTTCTTTTTGGGAAGAAAACAATGTGGTAAATGAAGAAATTGCTTGTTACAAGCAATTTCTTCATTCTCCAAAATGTTTTCTAAAGGGGCGTAAAAAGGAGGGATTGAGTTGGAACGGGTTACGAGGGAGGGGTCGTGTTTTCTTGTGTTTTTAGTGTGTTGTTGTTGTGCTTTTCTTAATCATCTCCTGACTCGTCCACGGCTGGCAAGAAAAGTCTTCATAATGTTTAGACACTTAAAATATTCTGTTTAAATGTACTTTAATCGAAACTTATGAATTACCAACCCACTATGTGATTAATCTGATATTGTACGCATATGCTATAAGATATCCACCGGGGAATTGTGAATTGTTAACTGAATATGATTCTTTCCAAATATAACTTTTTACCGCTTGGGAGTTATGTTTCGTGTAGATAAGTCGCATTAGCTAAGTGCATATAGTTGACTTTAATTTTCGAACAATGTTGACTGTTTTACCGTCTGTAGAAAAGAGTTACATCAGATTCGAAAATGATGTCAAATGTTACCAAATTATGAGCTTGTGGTGGTGGTTTGAGTAGGTTTTTTTTTTTTTTTTTTTTTTTTTTCTACATAGTTGCAATGATTCAAGTCAAGTTATCTAATTACCTTAACTTCTCTAGCCAAGTTTCATGCAGTCATTACATGAAAGATGTTGCCTTTTTGTTTCAGGAAGGGCGATCTATAGGTTAACAATAAAAAAAAACGATTCTATCACCATTACTCATAGATTTGTACGTCCCTCAAAGCGGAAGTTCATAGTCACATAATGTCTTTTTTTGTGACGCACCAAGGAATGGTAGATGGAACATTAAATCAGAGCGCTGAGAACCTGAGATATACACGAGATATATAACCTGGGCAGGAAAAGTTTGATGGTCAGATTATCGGAGATGTCACTTTCTACCAATATCTACTGTCGATTATGCGCAGATCTGCCAATTTGTGAGCTAGTGGACACAACCTGCCAACAATAATTTTTCGTCCTGTGTTTAAAGTATTGTAACGATATATATATTTACATGTATATATCGTTACACATTTTTCACCCGAATAAAATGTTTTTAAGGAAACAGATAAAGGCCACCCAGAGGATCCTTCCTGTGAATTTTTGTTTAATTATGTTTAGTACTTTCTGAGAAGAAGATTTTTAAAGTAAAAGTTGACGGACTGACGGATGCGTGACGGTCACCACATCATGACAAAAGCCCGCTGGCTTTCAGCCAGTGGAGCTAGAGAGAGATAGAGAAAGAGAGAGGGGAGAGAAATTGAGAGTGTAGCTAGGTTCGAACTAGGAGGCTCTCGCGTGCGATGCAAGTATTCCACCACACAGAACAATTTCGTTATGAAATATGAGTTTCATAGTCTCCAGGGAAGGAGAGCGAGAAAGGGCGCGCGGTCGTTTACCAGGTTTACATTATTATGTTTACTTCTCAAAGGCGATATGCAGACGTTGCTGTTACATGTATATCCTACGAGTAGAATTCGGAGGTAAATATATATAGACTTCGTAGGTAAATATATAGAGACACAAAATCCGAGCAGGACCAAATTGTCTGCAGACAGTTCGAATATGATCCTATGAATGACCAATTAATTTGTTAAATAAAACATTCCAATCGTGCGTAAAACCGACAGCTTCGCCTATCAGCTTTAAACAGCAATTTCCTCTAACCGGACCGTTTTAATACTGTAACTCTAGAATGAGTAATACTATTTCGGAATAAAACAAACGCCTTAACTGTTTACAACTTGTTTGATTAAGACCGGTCTAAAAATTTATCGTCTTGTAATTAGTACCAATCCCACATTCTAAAAGTCAAGCGATTCAGATGTAACACATTTCAATTTATTTATTTGTTTATCTAGTTATTCATTTTCAACATTTTGTCAAAGGTTGCCCGATACGATTGACTTAACACCTCTATGTATAGGCTTAGGCCTTTGTCGACTGCGACCAACGTTCCTACCATAAATGTTCCAGTCTAAAAAGTATAGAAGCTACCAAAATGGCGTCATGTAACCTTCAACCCCTTGTAAACTCTAAATTGAGAAGTGAAATTGTTTGAAGAGATCCTGTTGCATGTAGGGAAGTTAGTGCCAGCCGAAAAAAAGCTTTTAACTTTGTACTGAAGATATTTGTGTGTGTCAGGATTACAGAACTAAACATGGCGCTGCAATCTTCCCATTACAAATAAACTATGAAATATCTGTAGTATTGTTCTTACTTTAAACATACCGCATTTAATGATAAACTGTAATAATAAAATAATAATAGAAAAGCAAAAGACATATCAAATGTGAACATTGCAAAAAAATAAAAATAAATAAAAAAATAAGAATAAGAAAAATATTTATTTTTCTTAGATATAAAAAGATTCCTTAATGATCGAAAAGTATATTTTAGCCTTTCCCGTACAATCTCTGAATTTTACGTCTTTGTGGTATTATACTTAAGAAAACAGTGTGTATAAATTGCACACAACAAGCAATTTCTTCCTTTCACAAAATATTTTCTATCATATAGGATAGTGACTTTTTATTTGCTCGTACTCTTTATGTCGTCTGCTACAAAGTACCCTTTAAAATTTAGATAAGTCCAAAATTTGAATAAAAGGTAATGGTTAATTGCGTCTGCAAAACTACGTGTATATCATGTGTAGCTCCTATTCCACATATTTCTTTTTATGCTTGGCTGCTTTCGGGAAAAAAAACTTACAGTATACTACAGCCCAAGGCTCGTCGTTGTTGTCCGTCTTCTACGGGTGAACACTTTCAAGTGTTGTAAAACATTTTGTAAAACACTACAAAGTATTGATCTGTAACGTGGAATATATGTTCATCACTATAGGTACATTCTTTAAAATCAAGGGGGATAACTCCGTATTTACAATCGTACAAATCATGCCTTTCTTTAATTGGATAGGTTTCAGCATCCAGCACTCTATATATGTCAACATGACACTTACCGTAGTTTTGCGTTTAAACCTCAAGTGACATATACAGGACTTTGGTAGTTTCCCTTGTCGATGTGTTATCTTCCGTTGATTTTTTGTCACATGCAAATTATGTCATGCGGTATCGACAGCAGTATGCCGTGGATTTCCGCCGAAGCTTTCCTAGATAACAACGAAAGCCACTTAAGCCTATCAAAATACCAACATGGCAATATCTGACTCATATTTGTGGGTATTTTTAGCACTTGAAATTTTTTCCAATCTATGTTTCAGAAACATCGATACCTCCTATTAACATAAATTATTCTCTAAATAAAAATGGTATTATTTTTATTACTATCATATCCAAATCATTTTGTTCGCGGTATCCTGCACGGATCAGTGGCTAGGCCGGCGTATTCGTTATCACAGGGATGGCTAGGTTCGCGTGTTTGAGTCCCGATCGCGTCACTGGTATCGCGGACATGTCATTTGCATGGCAAACAGAGCACCTACCTAATACCGGCGATACCGATTGTACATGAAAATTTGAAATTCGCCGTAACAAACATGAACTGAAAGATTGTTTGAAATGGCATTAAATCTGTTTTGAAACAATAACTTTATAAGTAAATAGAGTTGTTTCGATTGAATAAATAACGATTTCAGTTGCAGGCGTAACGATATTCATCTCTAAAAGTAGTGTTTAGGCTTCTTTCTAAATGTATTATTAAAAAGACGTCTCCAGTGCTCAAAGTTACACGATCGGGTGGTTGCGGCTGTCAATCAAAGAATTAATCGACCAATCAAATCACTCATTTTGACCAGAAGTTAACTTTGAACTCCAACATTAACCGACATTATTTTTGTGAAGCTAATTGTTGGTTTTGCACCTTAAACGTTGTAACTACAGCTTATTCAAGATCAATAATGTTACTTTTTGATGCATGCTCTGGTCATAAATTTAGCAATTTAAAGTCGTTAAATATCGAAGTATAATTTCATGTCAGATTTAGTGGGCGGATCCAAAGATCAGCGGGGTTAATTGAGCGAGAAAAGATAGAAACTGTGCAACATGAATAACACACATTGAAATAGACAATGATTACGAATTCGGAAAATTTTGGAAAGAAGAAGAATGTAAGTTGAATAAACTTATTTCAGCCATGAACAACTCCAAATGCACTCACATTTGTTAGGGAAATTCAACTGCAATTGAAAAGTTAGAGGACACATATAAAAAGAAAGATTCGTGTTACCGATTGCCATTTGTCATTTTTGATGCGTCATTTATTCCAGACTGAATCTGTCTCTGGTTTCTATATAAGAGAGTATCATATTTAGGTCCAAATATTTGCATTTGATGCAGCTAAGTGCAATAAATCAAAATATTTTGTACAGCTGTCTTGCGAACATAAAATCAAAGACCCGAATTTATAAGCGAATAAGCAACATGCGTTATATCGCAGTATGACAGTAATTTTATTCCATGTACGAGGCAGTAGTGACAATCTCATTTTGTAATTTCTAAAAATAAAAAATACTACTGTTATGTGTACTGTTTCGTTCTAATGAGTACAAAAATATATATGATTTGATGCAAAATAATGAAATTCAACAATTCGAAATTAGAATCACGTCCGATATCTGAAGAATTTATGCTCTTAAACACATTACCAGAACTCAAAATTTTAGGCTAAAAGTAAGAGAAGTTGCAGACGACAAAAGTTTATGTTTTTTTTTTTTTTTTTTTTTTTCAAATTTCTGGGTAGCAAACATTATGGAACAAGCAAATTCTTTATTTTCCTCAATGTTTTCCAAAGCTTTCTTTTTTCTTGTGGTCGCCAATAAGCGTCACTGAGTGGGAATTGTGCTAAGCATTATGTAATAGCGTACCCATCGATTAGAAAATTAGATTCTGACTGGCAAGAGATTTATCTCATTTCGGTGATATAAGATCAATGGTCGAAGAAACATTAGGAAACGAAAAAGAATATAGTCTAAAGAGTGTTTTTGGCTTATATTCCTTCGGACACTCGATATGTATTCATTTAAACATTTTATTTCACCTCGATGAATATAGTAGATTGTAATGTTTGTTGTATCTTACTTGTATTGTTAAACTTGTTAATTCTAGGCGATAGCAAAAGACATAATATGTTAGAAATTGCGCTTTTTCATCTTCATAATATTGAGTAAACGCAACACATTACCACCAACTTTAATCGTAGATTATTAAGCTTCAATTGCAAAAATGAGATTATTTTCTCGGTTGGCTTGTGAGAAGTGATTGCTTGTGACTTTTTTTTTTTTGTCATACGATGACAATAAATTTGTCTGCTTCAGGCGAATCAGAAAATCAATAGCATTGGTCAACAAGAATGCTGTAGCAGTGCGGTTTAGGTCCATCCCTAATATACATCAGTCAGAGCTTCTTGGAACTTGACAATGTGAATAGAATAAGATGATTTCAAATTTATATTTAAGCATGACTAGTTTCCAGTTGGATGTAATGAATAGAAAAAAACACTTCAGATGTAATAATCATAGTAAAATTAAAAAGTATAGACCGAAGATGTAAATTGATGTAAGTGTTAAAATCATGTTTGAAAAGGGATAACTGGACAAGAAGATGTTTAACAAGAGACCCTGTATGGTCAAGTGACACTTACAAGCTATACTAATAATTTCCTAAATATTCAAAGGACCCTGTATGTGTATTTGTTGAGGTAATTAAGTTAACTTGACAGACAGTACCCAATGGCTTCACGACAGCCAAACGAAAATAGTTTTAGCCAATAGAAAGAAAATATTTTGAAAAATATCAAATGTTTGAAAAATCCTCTCTCCATCATCCCTTTCTTTTCTAAGACTAACTTTTTTTTTCAATCCTTTGTTTAAATGGTGTTTAACGACACTTTTAACAGTACATCGGCTAGAGCACATAAACCGTTTATTCCTGGCATTTCTCTTACCAGTACCACCACTTCGTTTCCGAGAGCGCGTCGGACTGTGAATCTAGAGCTCCCGGGTTGGATCCCCGACGGCGGCACTCATCCTTTCCGACTATTTGTCTCTCACCAATTAGTCGATAATCGTAGATTTATGTGGGATAGCAGCTGGAGGCTAGGAAAGGATGTAATGGTAGTACTGGTGTGAGAAATACCAGGATTCCATTGTTAGTTGCTCCAGCCGCCGCGATATAACTGAGAGATTGTTGAAAGCGGCGTAAAACCCCGTTCAATCAATCGTTTCCGAGCATCCAGCTGCTCATCCCACTTAAGTTAACGATTATCTACCATATGGTAGGAGACAAATATCGGAATTGATACCTGCCGCCACCGGAGATCGTACACCAGACCTCCAACTTGAGAGTCAAACGGGCTACAAACTGCGCTATGGCCTCGGCCATCCCTAACTTTTTTTGAAAAAAGAGTGGCAAAAATTCAAGAGTATACAATTGGTAAAATTAAGTGATTTTTCCTTACACAAATATGAAGCTAGCCAGATCCAATAGACTTATTTTGATCTGTTTCTGAGAGAAACTATTCTAAGGCCTTACAATACACATTTTCGTCGCTGTTGCTTTGAGAAAAAATTAATTTTGGACTTGTTCACAAAGTCCTTTTTTTACCCTCTACTGTTTTGTAATTCGAAACTGTACGCTGCCTCCAGATATAATGCAAAAGTCATAACTTTTTTTTCACAACCAGATAGCTTTACTTTGTTTTGCTTTGCAAGAAGAGCATAAAAATATTGTGGCTGTCATTTAGGCACAGTCGCCTTTTACTTCATGTACATGCGTACCTACTACAAATAAATGTTTGTGCCCATGACTTTAGAATGGTTAAACTTGGTGTGTTGGTCGTCTGCAATGGAGTCTAACCCATTACATGCCAGTATTTGCAAAGGGGGCATCCTAAATGTTCAATGGAACGATCTAAATGACTCTACAAAACCCTTTTAAAAGTTTAAAGAGAACTTTAGTAGTTTGGTCTTTGCCAGGTAAATAACGATATAACTTTAAAAGTCATTGATCAAGTCCCATTTTCCGTGTTTCGGACGGATCCTCTCTAAATTCAAAAGTAAAGAAAATAAATATGTGAGTCAAAAATCAATGACTATAACCCCGCATACTATAGTAAAATATGAAATTCTCCCTCAACGGAAGATATTCAGTTAGCACTATGCGGGACACCTACCTTCCACTATAACACTATACCATAATACTATACCAGGCAACGTCCAAGAATAAACTAGTTGCAGAAAATAAATTAAATCAGAAGACAGGAAGTGGATAACATGAGGCATAATGGAGGGTCCAAAAATGATCCCCAACATCAAGTTTCAGGTCGATGCTATTAATGAATGCTTGGGGAAAAGTGACGAAAATAGATTAATTTACCAGGCAATGTCCGAGAATCAACTAAATCGTAAAATAGGAAGTAGTTAACTTTCGAACCTTATTTCGGTAAGCGGCATGAAGGACCCCTTGATGAACCCCAAAACCTATTATCAATTCAATGCTATGAATAGTTGCGGAGAAAAGTGTGAAGAGAATGTACCAGTATATAATCAATGTCCGAATATAAACGTATTCGTAAAACAGGAAGTAGTTTACTTGCGGACCTTAACTCAGTAAGCACAATGTAGTACTCCTACATGAACATCCAAACCAAGTTCCATGTTAGTGCTATGAATAGTTGATGAGAAAAGAGCGATGAAATTATACAACTTTATCATCAATGTCGTAAGACAAGAGGTAGTTAACCTGCGGAGATAAATTCGGTGAGCGACATGTAGGACCCCTACATAAACCTCCACACCAAGGCTCTTGTAAATGCTATGAAGAGTTACCGAAAAGTGTGCGACGAAGATAATATATCACTATACCATCAATGATCGAATATATACAAAGTCGTTAAACAGGAAGTAGTAAACTTGCGAACTCAAATTCGACAGACGCCATGAAGGACCCGTAGATGAACCTCAACACCAAGTTTCAATTCGATTCTATGAACAGTTGCTGAGAAAAGTTTGACGAATATATACCACTTTACCAGTCAATGTCCGAACATAAACGAAGTCTTCAAACAGGAAATAGATAGGTCACGTACCTAAATTCGGTAAGCGCCATGTAGGACCCCTTGATGAGCTTTCACACCAAATTTCAAATCGATGCTGTAAATAGTTGTTAAGAAAAGTACGACGGACGGACGGACGGTCAAGGGTAAACCATTATTCCCCCGCTTCTTCGAAACGGGAGTATAATAACATGATCTATGTGGAGCTTATGATTTTGAGTGAAATTACAAAATGCATCCTTTTCCTCTATTCACAAATGATCTTCCCAATTATACAAGAAAGGATCCGTATGAACCACAACTATCAATAGTGTTTTGACTGAAATTCCATAAGCCCTTTCTCCCGTTTACTATCGGATCCGTGTGATCTTTCAAATACCATATGAAAGTTCTAAGAGAATACACAATTTGTTGACTTAATAACAATCATTAGTAACGGAAGACCAGACAGACAAAAAAAAAGAACCATGCAATCACTTTAGTTCTTGCTTTTCGATTCAATGCATAGCAAGCTTTATTATGCTATGTTAGTTGGAGCTTTACAGGCTCTGTGATGCAACAGGCTCCTAGGAACACTAGTGCCAAATAGGCTAAGTTCAACCAATAATTTTGAAAAGAAATTAAGGATAAAGTAGTTCTGAATCGCAAAGATTCCAAAGTTTTCCCTAGGACTTAAAAGTTCAACTCTCCCGTAATCTTGAAGTCCTTCCTTTGAACCAATGTAATGCAACCAGATGGAAAGATATCTTAAAAACCAATCGAGGCCATGAAAATGTGTGTACGCTTCGAACATTATTTAGCACGTGTGTGTATGTGGGGGTTGATACATTAAGGTCTCTGAAAACCATTTCAAGTTTTGACATCAAGTTCATGACAAGATCTTATGAAGAGAACCTATACCTAAAACAATTTCATATATTCCGTTATAATTTTTTAAAAGAAAAAGGGCAGATTTTCAATCGCTTAGTAAGACCCCTAAAGCACCAAAACAAACGGTTACAGTCGCTTAAAAGGTTAAATAAAATGTAAGAACTGTAGTGATGTTATATTACCATGCTATGGCTTAAAGATCAAGGTCTTAAGCCAGTAAGTAGACAGTGTAGACCCTAATTAGTTAGCAGCATGTAGGACTCCCTTTTGATAGATACTCACATTAAGCTCAACTGTTTGGATTTTTTCAAGGCATTTCGGAAATTCTTCTACGAAAGGTTTTAGAAATACCTAATACCCCTCTTTGAATAAATAGGAAGATATGCCGCACCATACCAAGTTCAAAGTGTCAGTTTGGCTCTATTGTAAAGACCGGTGCGACAATAATTTGGCCTCTACCCTTTCATGTACAAATTAAATCGTAAAACAGGGGGATACGTACTGGCGATCTGAATTCGGAAAGCGACGTTTTGTTATCCTAGCATATAGACCAATGCAAAGTTCCATACGCATGTAATTCAGAGTTGCTTAGAGAAACGCGATATTAAACGTTTGTAATTCAACTCTTTTTGTACAAAAACAAAACAAAACAAAAAAGTGAACATCTTCATAATTCGGCTACGTGTAGGACCCCTAAGTGATGTCCACTTGCTGAGAATAATGAAACGAAAAGCATTGACAAAAAACAGGAAAGCAGTATGTCCTAGCAGACAACTACCTTATTGTAGAAAACATGTCTGCACCTGCTTTTTGATCTAATAGAAACAATGAGTTTCATAAGTAAAATGTGCCCTGTAATATTTAGAAGGTCTTTGGTGATGAAAAGCGTAATACGAGATGCTTGACAAGAATGCTTACCATTAGCGAAAGATATCAAATAAAATTTCCAAGATACAGGCATGATTTAGATGACAGAAGCTAGAAAAAAGAGAAATATATATGGATTTCAGACAGATTTATTCAACTTCATTTTCTTGACAGACTAGAGAATTACGGAGTCACGTTCGATACAAATGCAAATAAACATCGATTAGACAACAGACTGATTGTTGTAGCGGTGCATCACCGAAGAAGAAAAAACAGTTTGAATTGTAAAGATTAGATAGAAACGCTAACAAACGGTCGGGTTTTTTTTTCTAAAAAAACCCAAAAAACAAAAAAAAAACATCATTTAATGTCATTACTCTTTATTTAGTAATTGCTGGGTTTTTTTTGTTTTTTTTGTGTGTGTGTGTGTGGTTTTTTTTTTTTTTTTGTTTTTTTTTTTTAATTTCTTTTCAACGATTACCTCTTTTGGACGTCCTTGACAAATGTATTTCTGGAACTCTTTGCAATGTTTTCTACCTGATACGGACATTTTGTTCAAGTTAAGCTGACTGCGACTAATCCATCTATAACTTTTTAATTTGGTCCAGGGTTTTTTTTAGCTAGCAAAGCGTCAGTTTTGATAGCTTATTTAACAGACAAATTATGAGGCCATCTCAGAGTTCAACGAGTGCAAACTGCCACTAGAGGCTGAACCACCAAAAATCTAAATGCCTACGCCATAAAAAATAGTTCTTATATATCACAGGAATATTGCAAACTCTATTCAAATTCTAGAGAACTCTGTCAAAAGCATCCTATTTAACCCAACCCCATTCAATTCCGCTTTTTAGGCATCTCAAGAAAAAAGCTTTTGAAACATAGTGTACAATGAAGAAATTGCTAGTAACAAGCAATTTCTTCATTGTCCACAATGTTTTTTATCCAACAAGGGATTCAACTAACTTGAAATTGGCGTCTGCAACTTCTTTCATTTTGAACCAGTCTAAGATTTTGTCAAGTTGTAATGGGTTAACTCATGGGTCACTTTAAACTCGTTTATTTATCATGATAGCATTTGACAAAGAACAATACTTAACAAAAGCATGTTTTGCTAGCTAACAGTACTTTCAGTACTTTGATTTGTTTTGTCTTCTGGAATGCTGATATTTTAACATTTACGAAAAAAAATCGCAGGTAAAAACTTGATTTACGAATTTTCAGACCATATATGTACTCATTATAATGTGAGTTCATGCTTCATATTTCTTATCACTCTCTAGCTCACATGAGTGCGAAGTGCTCGATAAGAGGTATTGATCAATATCCTTCGTCAGTCAATATATCTGTCCGTCCGTTAAAATCTAAGGACTGATAGTCTTGATAGCCGCCTGATCTTTCCAAAAGCAATAATAATTTTGAACGTAGGCGACCCAATATTTATATTGTCAAAGAAAATTGAAAAACAAATTCAGTAAATAATGTAGTCTGTAGAGTGAACACACAGTTTTAACTAATACTTGATCTAGTTACTTTGATTTTACCCGAAGTTATCTAGTGGTTTGACAATTTTAGCAAAAAAAAAATGATTTCTATACGATAGATTTTTCCTACGATTTGACAAGTTGTATAGTTTTTCATCCGATATGACTTACATTCAACTTATCCGGGATATTACTGAAAAATAATCTAACCTTGTGTAAAAACATAGAACCGAAATATAGCCTCTATAGAGCACAAACGATAACATTACTTAATGTTCCTTTGACCAAACACACCTTAAATAATGTCACGTAAAAGAAATGCTACATGTAGAAATTTTTCAGAATAACTTTTAAAAAAAGTATTTTGCCAAATTATAAGGCCTACAGCTTTCAACGTTTGCATGTAGTATTGCCTTATGGCTCTCTAACAAAATCCTTTCAATTTTCCTTAGGTTTAAATAAAGCAATAAATTATTATCAAAGGTCTTTGTTTCTCCTGTGAGACATTTATAAACAGGACTTTATATTCTCTTTGAACAGATATGGAGGATAACGTAACTATAAATTTCGATTGAATTGATGATTGGTTTGTGTTTTTGGCGCATCGATAGCTGTCGTCATTCAGCGCACAAGAAGTTTAAGGGTAGTTAAGTATAGTACATACAAAACAATACAAAGACAACCACAAGATATAAAATAATAGATCAAGAATGTCACAAAAATGATAAATGAAGACCCTTTAGTCTCCTCTTATGACATGCCAGTTGTTTTAAATTTGAAAAATCACCACAAGAATTCGACGTTCCATATGTTGTGGGGTACCATAATTTTCAAAGAGATAATTAATCCATCTTATTCTCCTCAACAAACATATGGCCTAGTGCTTTCGAAATTTAGAACGTAGTGGTATCTCAGAATAGTCGAATGATGACACGCTATTCCGACAGGGCAGACAAAATCCTCTTCCTAATATTAGATGGGCGGACAAATTCTCCTTTCTAAAGTATATCACAGACATTATCTAAATTTATTTCACAGTCTCTGGGTCGGTTAAAACTTTGGAATTTCCCCTGAAAATCAGAGTTTTCTTTCATTTATCTATAATGTCAATCCCAACAATCCTTGTAAAAAATGTGTTAAACGTACAAGGCAGGCCACTCCAATTGCTTGCAATTATTGCAGAATATTGAAATTGGCACAAGTATCCTATTATTATTTTTATCAAGGCCAGTAAAGAAACACTTCAATGATTAGGGCTGATGTCTAAGAACTTTGACACTATATAATCATGAATGAGATCACAACACATTTGATTTGACGGTTTATGCAATCGGCTTTTATTGCCTCAAAACAGTCCAACAGATCATGGCGACCACCATGACGACCTTAGGATGCGGTGTTATGTCTGCGAAGACAATAAATAAAAGACGGTTATAAAAGCAATGACTGGTTTTGACATACCTAGTGAACAATGCTTTAGAACTCGCAAGAAAATGCCATTAACCAGATATTCCTTCCTTTTCTCTATCAGTATGTACACACATTTCTTCCGAAAAAAAATTGTAAAGGTAGAAATATCAAAGGGCAAGTCTCAAAAAGTGGGCGTGGCAGAATAACGGTTCTTGTGCATAACACCATCTCCCCACTGTGATCTATAAGTGTATAAATTTTGAAGTTGCTAGCACTTATGGTTTACGTGATATGTTCCGGACAAAAATGTAAAGGCAAAAACAACAAAGGGCAATAACTCATACATTTGGCGTGATATATTAACGGTTTTGTACAATGATACTTCTCCACATTGTGATGTATAAGTGTATAAAGTTTGAAGTCGCTAGCACTTATGATTTAGGAGATATTTCCCGGCAAAAATGTAAAGGTTTAAAAAACTAAGGGCAATAACTAAAAATAAGGAATGGTAGAGTAATGGTTCTTGTAAATAAGATATCTCCACATTGAGATATTTAAGTGTACAAAGTTTGAAGTAACTTTAAAATGAGAAGATTTTCATGATTTCTATAAGTTTGTCAAAGGGATGTATCGATGTTTCTGAAACTTAGATAAGAAAAAAATACGCAGTGCCGAAAATTACACTCAAACGAATATTTAATACTTTAAGTTGAGTCAGGTATTCTAATAGACCTAAAGTAGCTTTTTGTGGTTATATCGGAAAGATTCAGCGGAATTCAAGGTTATTTTTAGATATCAAGGAATTCGGCTGTCGACATTGAATAAACTAATTTGCATATGACCAAAAATCAACTTACTAGCGAAACAGAATTAAAGACCGGCTAGCGAACATTACTCCTGACGACGTAACCATGACGTTGGTGTGATGTAATTTAACTAAATTCAAGGTTACAAAGGTTATTCGCACCACGTGAATGATCATATGTTCTTCCCAAGGGTCACGGATTAATCTAAAAACATATTAATAGCCTTCGTAGGCTATTAATGGAAATACCCTACTTTTTTCTGATAAGCGACCTCAGACTTTTGAATATCTACTTTTCGACATATTGTATTCAAATAGTAAACGAGAGGAAATAGACATAATTAAAATCTGTGACATGAAAAAAACCATCGATACCTACCTTTAAGCCCATCCCTGCAACGCCCCAATTTCTGGCGAATCAAAAATGCACGAGCAAGTATTGAAAAGGGTCACCAAAGGAACATAACTGCAAGGTTTGGTTGAAATTGGCCCGATAGTTACAAAGAAAATGTGAAGAGAATTGTGGACCACTTCCGACTGACACAGGGTGATCACAAAAGCTCAGGAAACAGAAAATATTTCGCGTTTAGAGACGCTGAATTAATCGACGAAGCACATTCCGTATGTTACCGGAATTAATCGGCTATAAACGTTATCTGTCGATTGCACCGAAAATTGCCTTATTTGTGGTTTCCTTAACGTATCAATTACGTCATTGGCTTACGCTGGCAATTCAGTCGTTTGAGCATCATCCGATGACAAACGAAATCATCCGATAAACTTCGATGTTTCAAAGTAAGGCATTTGGATTATATCCCATTGAATTAAATCTTTAGTAAATCTACTAGATTTAGCGCGAGGGAAGAAAGAATATTTTATCCTAAAAATGATATAAACAACTTTTTGAAAAGCTAATAATTTTCCTATTACAGATTTTTATGAAAAGCAATTCAAACGCCGATGCTATTTTGACAAAAAACAATCAACTTTGAAATTTTTACTTCATCTTGCGATGGTAATTATATTTGCTTTACTGTTCTCAACAGTATTGCAGCCCTAAACACTTTGACACGTTATTTTAACTGTCACTATTCTTGGATGTCGGTTGTGTCAACCACTTCGATAATTGTGTGGTGGTAATTACAAAGTCAATGGATCTATTAAACTAAATTTAATCTTCAGTAACGAATAAAGGTTTGACTTATTTGTGTGTTTGTGTGTTTCCGGAAGGTCTTCAACAGATTCAGCTTAAAGGGAGCTATCTATTTTTTATGTTGTTGTTGTTTTGTCACAGATCTTAAATAAATCATTCCCTCTCATATATCATTTGAATGCAATATTCTGAATAGTGGTTTGAAGAAAATAAGAGGACGTTTACCGAAAAAGCCGGGTATTTCCGTAATAGCCCAAGTAGGGTTTAAATCAATTCTATGTTACGCCGAGACAGATGCCGTTGATATTTGGACATTCACGCGGTGCTTATAACAACTGGAATCATGCATTCAGTTTCAATTCACTGTAACCGGGTATGTTCTCTAGTTGGTTCTCAATTCTGTAAAAATCAGACCAAAGCTGTCTTAAAAGCTGATATGAATATAGACACTTACCGTAGTTTTGCGTGTACCTATTGACGCGATATTATTCAAGACCTTGGTTGTTTTTCTTGTCACATTGTCATCCTCTTTTGAATTCGGGTCATATGCAAATGGGGTCATGTGGTGTCGACAACCGAACGCTGTGATTTCTACAAATAATGTTGATTTCCATTGTACATTTCCTAGATAACCAAAACAAACCACCTTAAACCCATCAGATGAGCATGAGGAAAATATCTAACTCACAGTTAATTATCGAATGTTCGTATGGGCAAAGTGAAAAAGAAATGCCTTATCTTGGTTTCATTAGCATCGATACCTTCCTTAAACAACTTGACTTTCAAAATGAAAATAGACTAGCGAAAATATGTTGCTGAATACGTATGCCATGTCGAAGGTTGTCACCCTTGCAATTACAGTAAATTGGCGTCTGTTTTGCTTTTGTTAAAAGCTTTGATTAATATTCATGACAAAGAGGACCATAAGGCCCTATATCGCCGCCCCCCCCCCCCTGAGTATGATGGCTCAAGATTTTATGATATTAACAAAATATCAAAGCCATAAAATGGTCACCTGAATCGTAGGTCTTTCAGTTGTTTTATTGATTGACTCGTTTGTTTATTTAAATTCTGCACTATTATCACCCCTTAACACCTACGAGTAGGCTAATATATTTTTATTGCAACTTTTGATGGCTATGGCTTCAACGGACTATATTCTTATCGCAAACATTTCGCCAAATTGAATTTTTATAGCCAGTTGAATTTAATTTTCGTATTTGGCGACAATGGCGATCGCCAGCGAAGGCTCTTTCTTTATATATTTAGTTCTATTACGAAATGGAATAATTAAAAATGATCCCATTATTTAGTTTGTATCCCATTGAAAAAAAAAATCCTACATCTACCCTGATAAGATTTCTCAAAAGGCTCTCCAAGAATACGTCATATCACATAGCTTTGTGACTTTATTTTATGGCTACTACATGTAATTCCATTATTCTAAAATCGGAAATCTGAAGATTTCTTTTTCAAAATGGATCAAACGTAAATTTATACAGTGGCATAAAACATGTGACCTGTTATGCCAGAAAGCACCTTATGGAATTTTTATCAAATATCTAAAACTGCGATTGGAGTCGGTAATGGTTTAATGAGATTCGTGTATCTTTATTGGTTAAAAAACCCTTGTCATGCGGACTTTAATGCTTCTCTTAATGCAGATGAAAATCAAAGGCCTGAAAGCATTAGAAGTACTGGTTAAAGTTAGAATAATGTGCTATAAAATTAATCTATAAACATCTCTGTGTTGAAAGAGTCAATCAGGAAGAGTAGACTAAGATCCGACTGCACTTATTGAACAATAGTCTAATATTTCAGATTTCATAAAAGAAGATTTTAAAAGTATATTTCTGTGTTTCTATATTGAATTAGGATGCGCCCAGGCGAATCCCCATATGAACACATTTTATAGAGCTCTCCTCTGAGATTATGAAAACAAAATATCAATGTCCTAGGCTTTCTCATTTCAGAGAAATATACTCTCAACGTTTTCCTTCTCTGTTTCAATGTAAAATTGGGTGTGCCCGGGAGGTGCAAAAATATGTCGAAAGGGGGCATTATTTGAACAAACTTGATAGATGTTCCCCTGGAGGTTCTCCATACATATTATGGAAGCTCTCTTCTGGTTTCATAGGAGAATATTTTTTTAAAAAAATCATTATTTTCCGCATTTTTGTTGCGATAACAACCAGGGTACTTATTTATTACATTAACAGTTTTGGAAGAGCTTCTCTCAAGGAACATCCCTGCTAAATTAAATCAAGATTGGCCCTCTGTTTCAGGAGGAAAATGTTGTTTTAAGAAATTGTTGACACACGCAAGACGACGCATGGAGACACCGGGCATCACGCGATGACAATAGCTCACCTTCAGCATTTCGTGTTCAGGTAAGCCCTCCCAAAAACTAGTTTATTTGAAAGTTGAATGGAATTTAACGCCCCTTTTAACATTTTTTCGGTCATATCGCGGCGGCTGGAGCGCCCAACAATGGATCCCTTGTATATCTCACACCAGCACTACCATTAAACCCGTTCATATAGCATCCAGCTGCTATTCCACTTCGGTTTACGATTTCCCACCCATTGGTCAGAGACAAATGTCGGAAAAGATATGTGATGCTCTCGGTGATAGAACCAATGCCATCGCATAAATGAAGATTGAGAGTTTACTGCGCTACCAACAGTGCTATGACGGCGGCAAAAAAATAAACAATAACCCCCCCCCCCCCAAAAAAAAAAAAAAAAAAAAAAAAAATTAAGACTATGGTACATGTTCGTACGGAACGGAAACTGTGTCTTTAAAGTATATTAGATGATGTGCATAAAACCTCGAAATCGCACTTTTTTCTACCCAATTTAGTATTAATCAAAATTCAAGACGGATTTTTTTGTTCTGTTTAGACACCTTGCAAAGTATGTATATTGAAATTCGCGAGAGATGTTAAGCCTAAAAAAAAAAAAAAACCACCTAAATTTGAATTAAAGTAATTTCTCGTTGAAACCTTAAATGAACTATCTGCTGAATCAATAAATCTAGTGACACTTCCTTTACTTGTGGTATTATTAGTTTACCGTATAAACTGTATCTATAAACTGACATTATTTGGAACAAAACCCAGTCTCTGTCTCAATTAAAAGCCTCGATTCAAGAAACATCAATATATGTTTCCCAAAGGCAGGAAGCACATTTGAAATTACATGTAAATTGCTGAGTTAAACAACATTAAATCCAGGATAGTGTTTAAACGTTTTTCTTTTCTTTTTTTCATTTAGAATTAGAATTTACAAATGGGACTTTTCTTTTTTTAAGATGAGGTACGCATAGCCTGCTTTTCAAATCAATATAAAACGTGCTTAGAAGTCTGAATATCTTTTTTATTCAAAAGATTACGTCGCACTGGTTTTGAGGGTGATTTATTATTACGTGATTTGGTTGTAAACTTGACCACGATATTTTCACAGCTTAAGAAGAAAATAATACTTCTAGTTAAGAACTCGCTAAAAATCGAAACTACGGATAGCATTTCGAAGAGTTTTTCATGAGTGTAGAGCAAACAAAAATGGCCAATCGTTAGCAACTCCCACTGACCTCAGACTTAATTTCGTTAGTTTGCATCAATTATTGTCAGAAAAACGAAAAAAAATCGTTGGTGTTGCGAACTGAATAACTAGCTGCAATAAGTTGTAGGTACAACGTTTAAGTGGACGAAATGACAAAATGTTTGACATAAAAGCCATCACTGGCCTTAATAAATGATTTGTCACTTTTCGATTCGTTTTGAGTTGTCACATGAAATTCCCTCAAAATTATAAGAAATTATCTAGAAATCATCAAATGTTTAAAGCGGCTCTTGCACAGAACATGGAAGAAAAAATGTTTATCTCAAATTTCACTTATCTATCTGCTTTCAAAGAATTGAGAGAAGAAAAATAAGCTGATTTTGTACTGATATAACTGATCATAACTGTAAAATTCCAAAGTAAAAGAAGCAAAAATATTTCGAATTACGGAATTCATCGGGTATCTTTTTGCACCGAAAATTGCCTTATTTGCGGTTTTTATGACATATCAATTACGTCATTGCCTTCCGCAAGATAGTCAGTCGTTTACGGCAATACCCGAAGACTGACGACCTCATCTGACTATGAATTACGATGTTTGAAAATAAGGCATAGGGAAAATGCTACCTTAACTTAAATCTACAGTGAACTTAGAAGATCTAACACGAAGAAAAAACGTCTATTGTAAACATGACACAAACAAATATCTAAAAAGCAGATACTTTGCTATTTGGAATTTTTATTATATTCTGTATAAGAAAACTTGTTTAACTTGCTTGAAGGAAACTTGTTAATCAGATCTTGATTTTCGACCAAACATATGTCACTTTTTGAAGTAACATATTAAGCGGGAATATGGCACAAGCCACTTTATTTTCGGGACTACTAGATCATTTTTAAAGCTATATCTCCCCTCCAATAAAGGAAAAACAGTTTAAACAATACATCGTTTATTTTCTAAGTCTAGCAAACAAGAGCAATCTTAATATCAGTATGCAAAAGGAGAATAAGAGTGTAGTACTCTGGTGTAGTACGCAGATATAGCTTTAAAATAGAAACACAGACTATAAAATCTTCTTCTCGGGCGCACGCTATGTTTATACATAATATACTGATATTAAATCTTAAAATCTCAACCAACCCCACACCCTTACCTTTTTGTCATTTCTCTGTGCTTGGAAAATAAATCTATCAAACAAATCAATAAATTCATAATTCATTTTTTAGCCTGAGATTGCGAGAGCAATCTGAGGCTAAAGTTACAATGCTAAAAATTCAAACCCATGCAGAGTTTAATGTGAAAACATAATGTAAAAACATCTACCGCAATCAATGTGATCTTCTGTCGCATGAAAAGTAGATCGGATCTGACCATAAATTAATACGCCCGATTGAGGCGTGAAGGACGAAGGCGAGATATGACTCATTGAAAACGGAAGGCTTGATGTACAGTTCTTTCGTGTGAGTGTTCTGAATTTGGCAAAAATATCAAAACTTGACGAGTGAATGGAAAGAAAGAAAGGAGATATATAATATATTGGAAATTATTAAACATATATAATCATAACATATTGTTAAGAAAAAATAAGGTGTTTGTTTCATACCAAAATAATATTACTTATTCTAGAGTAACAATGTTAAAACGGTCCGGTAGGACGAAGTTGCTGTATAAAGCTGATAAGCGAAGCTGTCGGTTTTACGCACGATTGAAATGTTTTGTTTAACAAATAAATTGGTCATTCATAGGATCATATTCGCACTGTCTGAAAACAGTTTGGTCGTCCTCGGACTTTTTGTCTATATATTTTTACCTCCGAATTCTACCCAAAGGATGCAACGTCTACATACCGCTTTTGAGAGGTGTACATGCTCATTTTAATCTGGTAAACCACCGCCCGCCCTCTCTCACTTTCTTTATCTGGAGATTATAAAGCGCATATTTACATAGCGAAATTGGTCTGTGATGCATGAGCCTCCTAGTTCGAACCTGGCTACACGCTCCATTCCCCCATCTCTCTCACTCTCTAGTTCTCTCTCGCTAGCTCCACTGGCTGAAAGCCAACGAGCTTTTGTCATGATGCGGTGTCCGTCGTCCGTCCGTCCGTCCGTCAACTTTTACTTTAAAAATCTTCTCAGAAAGTACTGAACATAATTCAACCAAACTGAACCAAAATTCACAGGAAGGATCCTTGGGTGGCCTTTATCAGATCCCTTCAAAGCATTTTGATCGGGTGAAAAATATGTAACGATATATACATGTAAATATATCAACGGGATGAAAATTATTGCGGACAGATTGTGCAAAGATATATCTTGGATGTTTAACCCATTCCGGCACAACAAACTTTAGACTAGTCAGATTTCAAAGATGTTTTAGACGACAATTTTAAATTAGTGGAAATTTAAATATCTTGGGTAGAAAACAATTTGAAAAATGAAGAAAATTGCTTGTAACAGGCAATTTCTTCATTTTCTATATTATTTCTCAAACGTTTTTATTTAGACGCGTAAAAACGCGGTGGGTTAATATCATTTTGAAAAAAAAAGCCTTTTTTAAGCTATTTCCGCAGAAGGAAGACAGAAGTTCACATTTGTTTTCTTTATAAGTAATACTATTCAATGAATCGAAAAGCTAGTGATTTCCAAGTTTCATAACCGAAAACTTAATTATTTGTCGACTATCATGGGGAAGGGTTCATCTCGAAAAGGTTAGATATCACTTTCCGATGTATTTCAGTAATACAGCGGTTGGTATGTACACCAAGCCGTGGCTTCCTGTTATTTTTCACTCCAGGATATGTACACGTAGAACTGCAAGATTAGATAAGAACGATTAGTTGTTCATACAATTTAAAGCCATTTCTTCCCCCGAAGCACACTCTAAAATTAACAAGAAAATCATGCTTCAGGCTCAAAAGCGTAAATAAATATGACGTTTGAAATTATAAGCAATGAATTCATGAAAGAAGTTACGATATTTTAAAATGTGACCCACCACAATTTAAGGTTTGTTAAGTCAAAGTATGACGGCAGTGATGACGTTTTAACTTTCGCTAGTCATTCAAACAACAAGCTAGGTCACGAAGAATAACCAAATCTTCCGTATAAATAAGTCATCAGCATCTATGCATATACCAGTCCATGCCGAAGATTAGCGAAAATTTCTGATGAAGAATCGAGTGCACTCATCCCGATTTCAAAATGTATACAAAGACCAATTGAAATTGACAATAAAAACACTATATACTCTTTCTAGAAAACACCACTCATACCCTGCTTTTGCATACTGATATTTAAAAGGCCATTGCTTGCTTTAGTGACCAAATAAGCGATAAATTATTTCAATCAGTTTTATGCCCCCAAAAGGAGGCATATAATAATCGAACTGTCCACCCGTCCGTAAGTCCGTCCGATCGTCCCGTTTTCGTGTCCGCTCTGTAACTTCTACATGCAATAGTGGATTTCAATATAACTTTGCACAAATGTTCACCGCTATAACACGACGCGTCGCGAAAAAGACCCAGGTTCCTATCTCAAAGATCAAGGTCACAATCTAGGGTAAAAGGTCAAAAATGGGGACTTTTTGCCGTGTCCGCTCTGTAACTTCTATATTCATACAAATGTTCACCACCTTCAGACGACGTGTCGCGAAAAAAACAGGTTCCTATCTCAAAGGTCAAGGTCACAATCTGGGGTCAAAGGGGCGTCCAGAATGGTTTAATTGCGTCCGGAATGGTTAAATTGTATTTACTCTCATATTCTTCAATAGATTGCTTCCATATTTAGACAGATGCTTAACTGGGTGGACCACTTTACATGACCTTGAACTTGGCCTAGTGACCTTGACCATTGACCCACTCTTGACCTCAGAAAAATCCGTCCATAATGCATTTCAGCTCTAGTTTTCTTCAGATATGGGCAGATATGGCACCAAATTACTTATCATGTTTTCATCGATTAGAGACAAATAATGCCTGTAGCAATAACATTTTTGTAGAACTAGGGGTTTTGCTCAGTACACTAGATTTGGAAACGTGTTGTATTACATATCAAATCTTCCGGGCTAGGCGAGACGTTTTTCTTTAGCCCTTTCCCACACCGTGCCTCTTTTGGACCCTCCCCAAGAAAAACAACCAGGAAAACAATGAAGAAATTGCTTGCAACAGGTAATTTCGTCATTTTACACAATATTTTCTACCCAGGAAGTTGAAAAAAATCTATGATTTCCTAAACTGCAACTCCTTTGATTTTAAACCCGTCTTAAATTTCGTCATCTGCTAATGGATTAAGCAGATTACATGTATCGATGAAAAAGTGCCATTTTCAACACCGAAATGGTACTTACATTTCTTTGGTTATTCTAGGCCGAGCAAAATGTCATGGTTTACTGATTTGACACTAGACTAAGGAATAGCGAGGGATCTTCCTATTCGATTCGTCATAGCGCAGTCGGTAGCGCATAGACTCCTAATTTTCATTCATGAGATGTCATGGGTTTGATCACCGGCGGCGGCACATATCCTCTCCGTTATTTGTCTCGCACCAAGTGGTGGATAATCGTAAACTTAAGTGGGATAGCAGCTGGAAGATAGGAAAGGATGTAGTGGTAATACTGTTGTTAGAAATACCAGGAATCCATTGTTGGGTGCTCTAACCGCTGCGATATGACTGAAATACTGTTAAAAGTGGCGTTAAACCTCATTCAATCATTCAGTCCAATTCGATTTAACCGTGAATAAGACCTCAAACAACCAAAAGCAGGGATTTTAAACGGTTGGATACACGCCATTTCAAGCGGTATATTTAACAAAACACAGCTCTAAACCCTCCGATAACGAGCATTAAACAATCGTAGTTCTTAGATCCCTGTTGTGTCATCCTCTTTGAAAATTCTGGTGGAGGGATGCAATAGTAATTGAACTATTGGATTTAGGCATAATCTACACTTTTAGGTACCAATTTCGGGTAAGAGCTTCAAGGTGAACATAGGCTAGCGTAAATATGTAGCCGATGAGGAAGGCTATGACGTTGGTTGTCATCCTTGAACTAATCAATTCGCTGCAATAGCCCTTTCGATGACATAATTTTTTATTTAAATATTGTACTCGACCGTCATTCAGACTTGAGTTGGTACTTACCTTGTCTAGAATAAATTCTAGCCTCACACAGGCTATTTAACCCTTTCCCGTTTTTGAAATTATAGACTGGTCCAAATTGAAGGAAGTTGCATACGAAATCGAAAATTGGATGCAATTTTAAATGAAACCATCCTGTGTGGTGCATGGGAAATAATGTGGGAAAAAGAGAAAGTGCTTGCCACAAGCAATTTTTTCTTTTTCCACTTTTTTCCTCAAGTATAAAAGCATAGCAATGTCAAATTTCCGGGTTTGAATAAAAGGATTAAATTGTCTATATTTCAGCGAATATCAGTTTTTAACAGAATATATATCATAAAAAGCCCTTTATCAATGTTGTCGTTTTTTGAAGTATTAATATTATTCAATTTTAGAACAAACTCTATTCTGTTTTTTACTCTGTCGATGCCCAGAACACTGATTAATGAGACTATTATCTGCAGAGAAGACAAGATTGATTATTATGCTAGATTAGAATGATTTGCCTCCATCTAAATGACCAAAACTAGACATATCACAGAACATCACGATTCTGTACGATATTCTGTAAAACTCTTTTCTGTGTTTCATCTTAGAACTTTGTCGTGTAATTGCCAGGATTGTTTGTTGTTGTTATTTCGTCTTTATGTGTTTCTTTATTATAAATAAGTTTTAGTGGTATATGTTGCCTATTTTAGGGACTTGAGAACAAAGGTATCAAGATCCGCTAAAACTAAAACCAAAATCCATCGGGCACTACCTTTCATAACTCAACTGAGCCCGACGTGCTCAGGTAGAGTAATTGTGGATTTTCCGTCTGTCTGTCCAGTTTCTTTAAAATCCTCATCCTATACTAACTTTATTTATAAGGCTGAAACTTGGCAGGGTGAATCTTTTCCACAGTTTTTGAAAGAAATTCATTCCGAAATAATTTAATTTTTAGTTTCGTCATCAAAAACGAGCTTTCTGATTGGCCGAAAAAAATATTAATAACTCCATGAACAACTTTTGGAGCACACAGCTATTTTGTAAGCTTCCGTACAAAATAATTCCGTAAAAAAGGGTATCAAAATTTAAAGTTTTTGCGTTTTTCGCACTCATACAGAGTGATTAATTTTTTCAGTTTATACCTCCATGAAAGCAAAATATATTTAACTCTGACAACTGTCTAGAAACAGAAAGGTTGAAACTATTTCATAAGTAAGTAAAGATGAAAATCTTTAAATTCTTTTTCTGCCAACAATTAGACAAATGGTTTCTTTTTTGCATTCATCTGGTTGCTGTTCACAAAATCTGTTGGAAAATTAGTTAAAGATTAAATAAAAAAAGATAATACAAGCGATTTCTTCTTTCCTAAAAAATATTTTCAAATACTATTTTTCCATAGATATAAATTCTTTTTTTATCTGAGCGATATAGAACAATACAAATCCGACATGAATGGATTTTCATATTCTTCACGTAGACATCAAAAGAAACGTGGTTGGCAATTTTGACAGCGGATAAAATTCATTTATTTGAAAAAAAATACATGGTTACGATATGCCGTCAATAAGGGGTGACGGTTAGCCATGATAAACTTGACTGTCCTTAAGGTTTCGAAACTGCTTAAGATTTACTATGAAAATATTGGGAAAGGTACTGAACAAGCTATGTAACAGTAAATAAGACAACCTGTGCTTATCTCCCTTTACTTTGGTGAAGATTTTTTTCACAGCAGAGTTTTCTATTTATTTGTTCTTTTGTTATTATCATTTATTCATTTTTGAAGCTTTAAGACAGCTGAAATATTGGTTAACCCATTTCAAGTCCACATTTTTTTTGATTATCAAGAAAATTTGCTGGCGATAAATTTAGTTTAGGAATTTTTATAGATCCTTATTTGATGGCATAGATAATGTTGTCGGAAATTACGAAATTGGTTATTTTAAGCATTTCTATAATGTTCAACAATTATTTCAATAATTTTTGGGGGGGGGGTAAAAAGCAGGATTTTACAGTAGTTTTGAATCCTTTAAAGGTTTCAATCAATGAAGTTGATGGACAAACGGGTATATTTGATCAGAAACCTGTTTATGTTTATATTATTTACGTCCGGGCTAGATCAGCACTTTCGATTTAACACTACCTTCAGCAAAACTCGTAGTATTGCAAAACTCTCTCTCTCTCTCTCTCTCTCTCTCTCTCTCTTTCCCTCTCTCGCTCGCCCCCTTTCTCTCAATCTCTGTTCCCTCTCTCTCTCAGCCACACCTCTACAGCAGCTGATCTGTGTTCAAAAGCTAGTTCAATTTTCCACGTGAACATCTTTCTTTATTGTACTGTGAACAGCAGCCATCTGTGTTTGGTCACCTGACACCTTAACAGTTATAGCGTCTTTAATTGTTCCCATAATATAAGTCATTCTAGATAAATGGACATTGTTTGTGATCATGCGGTTATTCAATACCTTGGCCTTGCAATCTTTCCCCCCCAAAAATATTCGCGGGTACATGGTTGTAACATTAGGAGAGATTGCCCTATTTTATAGGAGGATAGAACAGAACAGAATTTTATCTTTTGGTGTGTACAAGGTACATCGTCATAATGCATTTAGTTGTATATAAATATGATCACGTGTATTTACAAACAAGAGCAAAAGAATAATTAATAAACAGGGAACTGCGAATTACATAACTTCATAGGGAGGTTTCTTACAGCAACAAGTCGATGCAATTGTCCCATAAGAATTGCAACTGACAATGGTTTCTGCCAAATGGGTACCGAATTTTCAGAGTATTGAGAAAAGTCGAGCTCGATGGGACTATTCAAGGAAAGCCTAAGCATGTTTCAGTAGAACCCGGATAATTTTTTGAATCAGTTTGCCACTGCTAATTAAACAAGGGCAGCCACTGTCCTAACTGAGAAAAATAGCAGTCAAAACAGTTTGAAATACCAAGGATCAGCGCTCCTAAAAAGGCCATGTCGACAACATGCACTAGGAAGACAATGACCACAGATAAATAGAATAATAATTATCAGCTTTTGTTTTAATATGTAAAAAGGTCACGCTATAACCAGGAGGTATTTGCTCATCTCACAGGGCAGTCTCGTGACACAAGAGCCGTCAGAGACGGATTATGCTCCCCAATTATAGCCATGTCACAAAAGGTATAAAATAAACGGGGGAAAGGGTTTGGACGGATAGACAGACGAAGCGGTGGCTATATTATTGGACATGCTTAACTCTAACGCTCGACCTTGAGCTGTTACATTGATCTTGGAACTTTTTTTTTCAAATGGCACATCTACTCATGCTAGAGCACAACTGTATAAAATTATTCCAAAATAATTTCATAATTCTATAAATTTAGAAGCTATGCTCTGGACATGCTTAGATTTTATGTTTGACCTTGGGTTCTGACCTTGACCTGCGAGCTACCTGAAAATATATTTTACATCGTACATTTACATTTGATAGAGAACAATTGTTCCAAGTTATATTGAAATCCACGAATTATTGAAGGGGATATACTCTGGACATGCTAAATTTTAATGTTTGACTGTTTGAATGTGACCTTGCCCTTGGAGCTATCCAAAACCGGGAAAAATGATTCGGCGCAAAATCATAGATGAATTCACATGTGAATTTCATCCAATTCGGCCCAAGGGTTGTTAAGAAATCGAGGCTTACGGAATGGCGGACAGGCGATGCGTAGGTCATATGCTCGCGCTTCGGAACACATGAATAGCAATGAGAAAGGGCTTTGATTTTGCATAGACAGTTTTTTCTATAACCGGAATTACTATTTTACATCTCAATTAAGTGAAAAAAGTTGTGTTCCGTTTGGCAAGAAATCAGTTTTGGTCCAATATCTTGTTTAATCCTTTGTCTTATTTCGATGGAATTTTGCAAAGCTACAGAGATAGGTAGTACAAACCAAATGTTAACATTCTGCATCTTTTTAATTAGAGAAATTTTCTAAAGAGTCTATGCAACTATTTAGAAAAGATGTTTTCAAGATAAGTTAGAGGGAACAACTGTAGTAATTTTGCTTGATTTATTAATTGATTGGGTTTAACGCCACTTTTAACAGTATTTCAGTTATATCGCGGCGGCTCGAGCACCTAACAATGGATGCCTGGTATATCTCACACCAGTACTACCAGTACATTCTTTCCTAGCCTCGAGCTGCTATCCCACTTAGGTTTACGAATTTCCACCCATTTGTGAGAGACAAATGTCGGAAAGAATATGTGCCGCCGCCGGGGATCGAACCCTTGACATCCCATTATTGAAGATTAGGAGTCTGGCACGCTACCGACTGAGCTAGTAATCTTGAACCAAATCCTTTCCGAGGTGTGTCCACAAATTGTAAATACTTATAGAAACTCCTTTTAAAGTCGTTTCCAAATCAACTGAATAGCTACATGTGCTGTGCTTGAGCCCATGAATCTCACCACATGCCTTAAAATACTTATTTAAAAAGCAATACTTTCAACAGTTCAATATTATATGAATATGGAAATGAGCCCCACCCATTACAGCGTTGATTTTCAATAGGTTAAAACTTCTTATATGGGTCAATAAAGGGTCGTCTCAAGATCCGTGATATTTGTTGAAATCGATCTAAAAGTTTATGATGAGAAGAATCTTTGGATATAAGCCCCGCAAAAATAATCTATAATTTCCCTCTAAAAGATATTTCTTTGAATTTTTTATCAAACAATTACGTAGTACTTTATGATGAGAAGATCAGAAAAGCATCAACGATTTCATCCTATATGTAAATCGGCGCCGCCATAGAAGCCGTTTGATTGATCTTATTAGAAAGGGAATCTGATAAAGGTTCACCAATTAGGACCATTCTTGTTAAACTAGTGTCGTCCGTTTACCGGTTCATTGAGCAGATAATTTGGCTGCTACCATCTTTCGTAAGACGATTTTTAAGATTTGAACTAGCTACTTACTTTTTGACTACAGATGTGTTGCCTCTACAGCCCCCTTTTCCAGCGTTTTTACCTAGAAACCTCTTTTTTTACTCCAGAATACCAGAAACTTGACAAAGAGTTCATCCAGAAATACAAACTAATCAGTATTCAGGTTAATTCAGCATAAAATGCGTTTTTAAGATTTCAAGCATTATACAATCAACCTATAGACATAGCGTTTGACTCCAAGTGACCTAACTTCAAATTGTAACCAGAAAAAAAGTTCCGACCAGCTTTCAGATTGATCGAGCACAAAATGCAGTCTATCTACTGTTTTCAATGATTTTCTTCAGAGACCCAAAATTAAGCAAAATCTGAGTCATCTAGAGTGTCTACAACAGCTTTATAAGAATTGAACTGGTTCTAATTCTGAATAAGAGTAGCCCTATTTCGGACTCGACCAAAATTTTATCAAGACAAATGTTCAGATTAATTCTATGGATGATCAAGCAGACTCGAGAGCCTCTACAAATATATATATATATATATATATATATATATTACGACGGACGAAGCACGACTGATTATAGTCGGACCAGGACAAGTGTGAACGCCGGAAAGGGTTGAATGATCAAAAGCGGCGATGCACTGAACTAAATCTAAAATATGGCCTACCATTTGGGCAAAAGTCCATTTTAGTCGTGCAAGCATAAAGAATACAATTATATTTTGAAAATGCACGTATTATTTAACGACTGCAATTTCAAAATATGAGCGTCCACACATATAAAGTAAACACCTTCATATTGTTGGTGCATTTGGGATTTAGGCGTACGCGCACATTTTATACTCTTGAAATCTCAGTAACTATGCGCGCAGGCCTGATTTTTTGTGAGTGCATCTGTATCATTTATTCATGCGCGCGTTTAATTTAGCGTGTACTACCTAAATTAGACTTTTAGACCACCCATTTTGTGCACCATACTAAAACACATAAGATAACAATACTAGTTTTGTAAAGGAAAGAATATGTATACTGAAAGAGTTAAGAAATCATAGATTTACGTGCCTCGTTATTCTGAACGCAATCCAGTACTTGCGTCGAATGTGTAGGTAAATTAAAAATGAAAGAACGATAACCGCTCATAGTCATCGACATGGATCTCTTGATCGGCGCGAGTAAGGCTTGAAATCAGGAGACAAGAGTGCCATCAGACCAAAAAATTAAGAGAAGTTATACGAATTTCTGCGCGTATTTTCTACTCATATCACTCAAAATGAAATATAAGAAACTTTAGCCAACATGGAAACATTAAGGTATACGTTTCTTTGTCATTCCAGTATAGATAAATAATGTGACAACCATAAAATCCATGGCCTAAAATAGCACAATTAAACAGCCACAAAAATTCACCTAGCTCTTGCTGCGTAACGGACGACACACAACTGCTGAGGGATATCACAACGCGACAGAATTTCACCTTGAGCATGGTGTGTAACGGGCGACGGACGACTGATGAGGGTTATGACACAGCGACAAAATATTACCTTTGGAACTCTGTGTCCATGTACGCTGACAAATTATATGTTACGGTATGTTCCAGTGATGGAGGCAACACTTTATCAGTCATGGTAGGCATTCCTATATACCCTGTAGTTGTTTTCAAATATATTTTAATTGGCTGGTCGCTGATCCCTACGATTTGCCGCTCCTACTGAGCTCCAACAGGAAGTTGTACTTCAATATTAAGCGGCACCATTTTGCTAAATTTTTGGCTGCTTACATGCTTACATGGCGACCTAAAATGTCGTAGCAACATCTTATTCAAGCTGTAGTGACAACATCAAAGTCGCCAAACCAGCTGAAATAATTTGCAAAAAAGGCCGCCGTTGTTGGAGTTCAAAGTTCTCTTCCGGTCTAAATGTTAAATTGACAGCCAAGATCGGACAATTAGTTCAAGGAAATTAATCAACTCGGATCAATTAGAAATATAGCAAAAATAAGGACTTAAAATAATAGATTTCGGTCGAACACGGCTTCTTATAGTCCCTGTAGAAATTAATAAGATAACTTGTACAGAAGTAGTCATCGTTTACAGTCCGTGCATGGGATACATTAACGCTTTTATAAAAAGAAACTTGGTAATTGAACCATGGTTAGGTTGATTGGCTAAAATAGGGAACACACTTCAAAATTACAAACCCGATTACTATAGTGCCACAAGTCGCTTATTTAGGTGAATATCTACTCACAATTTGTCTGTGAACATTCCCGTCTACGTTTACATAAATATCTAATACACCCCCAACTACGAAGTATCTGTCTAACTGTCCGTCCGTCTATACGTCGTCCGTCCGTTCGTAGACCTATTGTTTCCGTATTCGTACTCTAGAACCAATGCCCCTACAGTCTTTAAACTTCACACAAGTATTGCCGATGACCCACGGAAGTGCCATATCGTTTTTGGGTCAAGTAGGTAAAAGGTCAAGTGAACTTTGATTGAAATCCGTTTTCGTGCTCTAACTCATGAGCCATGTGACCTAGGACCTTGAAACTTTATACACATGTTATCAATGACCCAAGGTGGTGCCCTATTATTTTGGGGAAAATGTAGGTCAAATGTCAAGTACGCTGCTTGAGTGACAAAGCGGTGGCGGAGGTAAGAGTCCTCTTTGCGATAATTCTAGTTTCTCAAAATATTATTATAGTCCTAAACATCGAGAAAGAACAATCCAACTATTTCTTCTATTGGGTAATATCCGATCCGGTGTTTCGTACATTCTGGTGTTCGCGTACTCAGTTATTCCTGGTGATGTTGGGTATTATCCGCAGCTAGCGACATTGATAAGAAACCTGGTGATAGTCTGTAAGGTCTTTTTGTTGAGAAAATGTCTGAATACATAGGATCGATATGCTATGTAATAGTTTTTATATGTTTACCCCATTGCCATTAGACTGGTCCAAATTGAAAGGAGTTGCAGAAAACAATTCAAAAGATTTGAAATTTTAGATATTTTAACTTTCTCCTTAGAAAACATAGTGTAAAATGAACAATTTGCTTGTTGCAAGCATTTTTTTCATTCTGCACAACGCTTTCCTAATTGTTTACCTTGGAGGGCGTCCAAAAGCGTCATTGTTGAGATTGGTTAAGAACGTATGGAAGACGCAATCGTGATAAGGTTTTCATTTCCACACCTTCGCGTAACCAAATTTTTCCTGATTTGTTTCACAAATTTGACAACCGGAAAGTTTTACTATAATTTTGATACAATTTATGAACTATTTCATGTGCACGAAAACGAAAAGATAAAAATGAAAACCTTAAAACAAAAATCGATATCAGCTTATCTTTGTAAACATAGCTATAATCGATTCGTAAGGTTAAACTTTTGGCGTCGACTTTAGATTGAATTGTTTGCAGCGTGGTGCGGAATATGTTTTCTACAACGAATGATTCACGAGGTTCAAGTATCTGGAAATATGTCCAGATTTTGAAGTTTTCAAGATATTTCCTCGTTTGAATACACCCCGAGTGTAATTTCACACTGCTTGCAAAAACACTAGACACAGCAGGAAATTGAATTATTTATCTGCATATAAGGGACCATAATCTAGGACCGAGATTATAAAACTTTTTTCGTACTCAACTGAAAATTTACTCAAAATTCGATTCCAAATTACAGAATGATGTAAATTGTGTTAACTTCTACGGTAACTGCGTGAAAATAAAACATTATAAAGGTAAATTATAATTTATATCACAAAATCTATAGTTATCGTAGAAACACAATTATTCAAAATTAGAGTTTGTGTAAAGTCTCAATTTAGCACGTGAAAAGTTTTATAATCTTTGGCCTAAGTGGTGTTATAAAGGCCCAAAGATTTGAAGTGTAGAGTTTAAATCTTGCTCGAACCATTTGAATTTTTATGACTAAAAGAATTGCTCCAACATGCATAAATGGTGTCTGTTAAGGGTCTAAAGCTGATTACCCGAAGGATCGTGTTTGTCAATCAAAAAGTCGACTGACAAATCATATCATCAATTTAGACCGGAACTGAAATCCGAAATTTACGTTAAACATCGATTTTTGTTTGGCGACTTAAAAATTGCAATATCAACTAAGACTGTAAATACATTTTACTGCCTAGACGGTTAGCTTACTGGAACAGTGGCTGGTTTGAGCTTCTTTTTGTACACTAGAATAATGGTCCAAAGAATAATTTCGACTAAACATAAGCGTAGGGTTGCGCCAATATTGATTGAGTCGTGATCTTACAGAGTTTACATTTGTAGTCATAACGACATTATTGGTAATATCTGTGCTTAAACCAATTACCAGACGTAAAAAATAGAGTGTTCCAAATTCAAAGATTTTGCAAGCGACACTTTTCAGTTGATGACCTTTTTTGAATAATCAAGAAATTGCTTGTAATAAACGATTTCTTCGCTATCCAGAATGTATTCCAGCGCGTTTATTCTTGGGAAGGTCAAAAAGCGCCAACCCAAATCATGTTTTCCTGACCAATTAATCCCACCCTTCCCTTCAATGAAAGTATTATATGCTACTCTCACATGAATAGGCCTTCATAAAAGAGGGCACCTCCCAAATTCCCAATTTAGCCTTAATTCTATATCAAAAATGAATTTTAATATTAAAACAAAAGAGCAATTGTTTTTTATGAAGCAAAGTCTCACCCTCCTTGTTCCTTGGTTTAAGTGCAACCCGTCATCTCGTACAGCAGAAAGCTCTCTTTAGCGGCTTTCCAAATTCGGAAAATATTCGGTAAAAATGAATGAATTGTAAGTTAATAGAATTACTCATTTTTTCTTGTCCTGAATTAATTTTTTTAACCTTATCCAATGTGGTAATATAATCCAAAGGTCTAGGCAAAATTCTAGAGACTATTACTTTTGCATTTGATTTTTGCTTAATTAAAGCTAAAAAATATAAAAGAGCTAATGAGTTCGCTTACAGAAAAGGCATTCTTATAAATTGTACCTACATGTAGAAAGACAAACCCAGCTTTGATAAGATCTAGGAATTTCTCTATACGACTATAGAAAGGCGAGCGTCATTTATACCAGGAAAAGAAATTACCCTTGTCTTGTGGATGTTATCCACATACTTAGCACACACTCGAATCTGACAGAATGTGAACTCTTATATCTGCAATTACAAAAACAATTGTTTTATTTCAAATACTATTTAACATCCTTTGTAAAATAATAAATTTGTTTTCCAAGGAAGTTCGAAATAATTCTTATCAATCACCAAAAGTTCGAATCTAATCAGATGGAATATTTACTTTAAAAGCGTAAGTAGAAGAACCACACCTAAAAGAGTGAGTAGAGTTTTTTTTTCCATTTTAACCTATTAACTCAATACATTTTGTAACTTAGATTGAAATAGATAATAAGTTACGCATATGAATGCAACGAGAGAATGATGAAATTTCAAAGATTTTGATTTTCTGAATGCTGTGACTGGTCATAATCGTTTATCATTTAAATTAATCACAGGACGTAATATTATGATTGATTTCGTTCACCAAATTGAATTGTATTTGAACATCTGAATCCTTGATCCATTTCTATATCCTTTAAGAATCGCAAATATGTTTACTGAATCCCACCTTCCCTTTGATGACTATATAGTTGGATTCTTGTGATGAACATTCACTCCTTTGTAATTTAGCACTAAACTAGGTTTTGTCGTCCCAATTTTTTGGAGGAGAAAACGCATAGAAAAATAACTTTTGGATCTAAATCTATGTAACGCTAAGCTGAAATAATGTTTTCTATGTACCAGAAATCATCCTTTCATGATTGAAGCCCAGCCTAATATCTCTCAGAATATTTTCAATGTAGAAAATTCATAAGAGGTATTCAAATAAACTAATCTTTTCAATAGGTTCAATATCTGCCATTTTTCAATTTGTTGACAATCCTTTCTAATTCACAAATAAATAAAAAGATAACATTTCAAATTCAACTGAATTTTGAAATAATTCAAAACTTAAAAAAGCATGTGGATAACTCTGTGTTAGAACTACTTTATCTGAAGATTTACAATTTATCCCAAATTTGAAAGAAACATTTACTTTCCTATTTATCAACCGAACATTGTTTATTTGAATCCACAGGCATCACTCTCTCTAGATTCATCAAGTCTAAACTACTCAGAGCTATCTGCGACCAGCTGATCTCAAATCCTTATCTTCGCGGAGATTTGAATTGACAAACTTGCCACGTTACTTTTGTCCAACAGTTTCTCCTTGTCTTCCTTTCACTAAACTGTCTTTGCGTTGACTGTTTTTCTTCTCGCAAACGTCGCAACTCCTATTCAAGTGTTAGTTTTCTGAGAGTCAACGATAATCCAGCTTTTTCCGACCCAAAACTATCGAAGTCACAATCTTACTCATTCTTCTCCTATCTATCGGAAGTCAGATAAACAGGTACCCTGCTCGTAGCATAGTTATCGTTGCGGACACCGGAGCCGACGACTGATTTCTTGCTCCCGGCATGCCGCCGTCATAGCGCAGTCGGTAGCGTCAGACTCCTATTCTTCAATCATGGGTTCGATCCCCGGCGTCGGCACATGTCCTTTCCGACATTTGTCTCTCAGCAATAGGTGAATAATCTTAAACCTAAGTGGGATAGCAGCTGGAGGCTAGGAAAGGATGTGAGAAATACCAGGAATCCATTATCGGGTGCTCCAGCCGCCGCGATATGACTGAAATGGGGTAAGTGGGGTTAACCCCATTCAATCAACCAATCAAATTTGCTATTTCCATTTTCCGCCCCATTGGTCTCCCTTGGGCGAAAATACACCCTCTTCCAACCCATGTTCAATCATGCGTTTGTAGTCAATGATTTGTCCTTAAGATTGAAGAACCAATAAATTCGACGAATGAAGTGATATACCCAGATATAATAATGATGAAACGACAAAATGGACTGATCCAAATTCAAAGATGTTGAGATGACTTAATGACCTTTTTTGAATAATGAAGAAATTGTTTGTAACAAACAATCTTCTTTTTTCACAATATATTCCAGAACTATTCCTCAAGGCATTATACCCATCTGAAATTTTAAGAATTGTAATCGTATCTCAGATCTCAGTCGTCAGTATCTATAAAGACATCGTCTTTGTCTTTATCGTGTTGTCCTTGGTTTGAGGTCATGTAATAAGTAGTATGGCTCTTTAAAAAGTCTAAAGTTTTAATCGTTACGATATTTTTACTTTATTAATGTAACATAACATAGACATTTGAATTGAAATTGCACCGTATTTATCTCTGTAATGTAAAAACCTGTTAATTGTATGATTTGTTTCACCGAAATCTTCGAGGGACGGTCAAAAAATATCCGGCCTGTTGACTCTTTCTCGAAACCAGTCAACGTTAAGAAAAATCATTTTACTCCTTTTCATAAAATTCTCCACCTACATCTACGTAGTTATATCATCTTCGTGGAAGCTTTTGTTTTCCAGCTGTTAACCATGACGCCTATGTTTTAGTTAATGTGTTACAGCAGATATCAAAGCCGCCCTGGTATTATATTTCGTTCCAGCAAGCAATTGTTTCAGTTCTTGAAATAAATAAAAATTACCGGGGCGATTTGAACGCCTTAATGTTCTTTTGCATTCGTTACTCTGGTTGCCATTTGGTCTGCGGACAGATGTCTAGGCACCCACCTGGCACGTACCTTGCCTAGGTGTTCGTGTAAAATTTTGCGTGCCGATGCCTTGCCGATGCTTAAATTGTTGGCTACCTCCTCCAAAGTTACCTTAAAAAGGTTTATCATTTGCTACCATTGCTAGGGCTATCGCCTCAGCTGGTCGCCCAGTCTAAGACCTGTCACAAACGCCTTTTCTGCTTTAGAAAACTGAGAAACCCAGTAAAACGTGTAGAAGGTTCAACGTGATACACATTTATCAGATAATCTTTTCTAAGCCTCTGAAAGATGTGACTAGAAACCTAATTACAGAGCGTTGTTTCTCCAGCAAAGCGTCCATTATAGACGACACACCTATCATATATCAGAGTGCAAAATACTTTGTAAACACAGCTGTCATTGAAAACAAACTGACCACGTTCAGCTAGCGATTCAATTTGTCTATCTTTCAGCATGTTGGTACATATCTTGGAATATCCTTAGACACAAAATCGATTCGGGGATTTTAAAGTCTTTAACTTTGTTCATATTTACACTATTGTCGTGCCGTTATGTCTGTCATGCGCCCGTCTTTGCGTATGTAAGACCGACTGTACGTCTGTCCGTTAAACTTTTTTTATATTTTCTAATCATGTCTTAAGAAACTAGTGTATGAATTTATACCAGATTTCACACGAATGATCTTCAGTTGACCTTATCAGATTTCATTAGAAAATTTGATCTGGTGAAATAACGTGGTATTATAAACGTTTTTATGTCCGTATATAGTATATGAATATGGTTTAAGCATTGAAAACCTTATCCTCAGAAACTGCACCCCCGAATTTCAATCAAAGACACGTGGATTTTCTTAAATTAAAGGGTCGCTGACTCCGCCTATGGACTCCAACAGGAAGTTCCGCTTCGATATTTAACAGATTGTTGTTGTTTTGGGGGGGGGTGCGAGATGTATGGTCAGAAAAGTTGTCAATTGTCAAACCCCTTTACAGATTTGTACCCGATGAGAATTATTGATTTAACCCATTACCACACAAGAAAATTTTAGACTGGTCCAAATTGAAAGAAGTTGCAGACGATAATTCAAACTTTATGAAATTTTAGATTTTTCGTCGTTTTAGAAGGAAAACATTGTGTAAAATGAAGAAATTGCTTGTCACAAGCAATTTCTTCATTTACCACAATGTTTTCCAAAGCTTTTTTTTGGGGGGGGGGGGCGTCTAAAAGTGTCACTGAGTGGGATTGGGTAAGAGGCCTAGTTTAAGAGATGCTGTGTATGTTGGACCCTTACTTTTTCGCTCCTTTTTCAAAGAATACAGAACAGAGATTGAAAAGGAGGGGAAACCGATTGTTCTTCTCTTTTAAGAATAAATGACGAAAGCTTTTTGGAGGCTGGAAAACATTTTTTTCTAAATCTAGAGCTAAACATTTATATTGTTTCTATATCTCGAACGGTTTAATCTTGTAACACCTCTTACGATTTTTTTCTTTATTCAATAATTGATTTATATTTTCCTATTCTCGTGTATTCTCAAGCATTACCTACAATAGTAACTCAAAAGCTCCAAGAAGTTAATCGTCAGCTTCGTAGTTATAACTTTTAATGACGATTTTATAATAGTAAATATTACATGGTACAATATTGAAAATGTAAGTAATATAACTTTCATTATATTTTACAGACGATCACAGTATGAAATCAATCCTATACCATGGAATTTAGTTGAACAACCAACTGGTGTCTAGGAAGAGGATTTACGGAGTTTTCAGTATACGCCATACATGGAAATTAGCCAGTAATATACATGGACTTATCCAAGGTTAACTGCTTTAAAAAAATATTGAAATCAATCAATTTGTTTCTGAGAAGAAGATTAAAAGAAAATGAAAAGTGAAAAAAAATAAAATTAGAATAAAATTAACCACTTTATATCTTATATGGATTAGAAAATATTTTTATGATAAAAGTTTACGGACGCACCTACGGACGCATTCATGGATGGACGAACGGAGCTTTCAGTCAGAGGAGCTAAATCGGTGGTACATGTATTTATGCGAGATAACATGAAAAATCAGATAGGCAAGTTACAGTGTATAAAATATACAATTGTCCACCTTTTCTAAGTTGATATAGAGACAAATACCACATTCCAGACAATACGATTTGCCTCACCGAAAGATAGATTATCGTAGTAAGAACAGACTTCATGGAGAAATAATCTCTTCAATTTATCAAGACTCTCGCAATCTGGTGTCGATAGTCAATAGACGGAGACGAGAATAACGCACTCCCTCCTTCCTATGCATGAACCGTCAAGGAAAAAGATGTCTTCTCATTCAAAAGATCGAAATGTATTGAAACTGGTCAGGTTGCACGGATTGCTTTCGCTTCCCAGGGCTGACATGTTTTACTTTAATTTGGTGCAAATGTAGAACTTCTGAACGCTACTAGCTCTTTATTTCATAACGTATACTAATTTTCAACAGAATTACCCCTTTTTTTGTATCAAACCAAAAATACAGATAAATAAATAAAATAAAAAGAATAAGAAAAGAATTTGTAGGAAATGAAGAAATTGCTTGTCACAAGCAAATTCTTCCTTTTCCCAAAATGTTTTCTGTCAAGAAAATCAAGGCATTTTAGAATTGAGTCATCTTAAAATCGTTGTCTGCACCTTCTTTCAGTTTAGACTAGTTGAAAATGTTATCGCCTGGTAATGGGTTAAATACCAACACTGATTGACCGCCTATATATCCGCTCTCTGTTTTGTTTCATGAATTCCACATTCATCAGTAGGTTTAATAACGGGTGTTGATGGTTGAAAGACGGAGACGAGATACTCTCTTGTGTTTGTTTCGATTTCTTAGAACGTAGAAAACGGCAACCAGTAGAAGCAAGCAAGTGGTCATGGTAACCATTCTGAAATAAAAATGTAAAGAGGTTTAATGAAAGATAGTCACATAAGTGACTGCTCGCCGGCTCGCCTTGTCCTGACCGCCGACATAATAAATGCAATTTTACTGAGGTACCAGCCAAAATTATTTTATAAATTATACGTCAAGGGTGAAAAATAAATCTAAATCGTTGATTGGAGATCCAAACGACATAATTACAGCTTGAATAAGCTGTTGCTATGACAATAAGTTGCCAAACAAATAAAAACTGCTGAACCTGAACGTCGATCAATGTCTGAGAACCGCAAGTTACTTTGTATTTAATATCTCTTTTATTTTAACCTCTCTTTTTTTTTTTTGTTATTTCTAGACTTGTTAAAATTCAAAGGTTCTGTAGGATAGAAGAAGGATAGAAAAAATATGATAAGGAAGAAAGGGGGGGGGGGGGGCTAAAAGAATTATTTCATGACTTCTCGAAGTTCGATAAGCTACGCTTGCTACTCCTTGGTTAAGGAGAATTCTAAAAGAATTATGTTATGATACCTCTAAATCTGTGAAGCTACAGCCTGCCACGAATCTTTTTGCACGGCTCGAAAATTTATGAACCAGTGTTGTAAAGGGTCATTCAAGGAACGTTCTTTCCGATTTACGTCCAAATTGATCCAGTGGCTTAGAAGGGAATCTTTCTAAAGATTTATTTCATGCATTCACTGAGACTGATAAGCCCACCCTGCCACGCTCTCATTTTTTAACCATATCAAACTTTTGCGGACAAATTTAGAAAAGGGTCACCAAATTAACATTCTTGTCACGTTTGAGACAAATTGGCCAATTGGTTGAAAAGTGAAGACTTTTAAAGGATTTTTTCATGATTCCTCATAACAATTTTAAACGGGTCACTAAGGAACTTTCTTGCAAAGTTTGGTCCAAAATGGCCCGGCAGTTTAGAAGAAGGAAATGTTTTAAAAAAAAATGTTTACGACGGGCAACAGACGAAACACGACGGTCGACGGACACTGAGTGATCATATATAAAAGCTCCCCTTGAGCATGTTGTGCTCAGGTGAGCTAATTATCATACAAAATCTTGCGTTGTATCATGAAGAAGGAATATCCAACCAGTATACATAGTTAAGCCGTAGGTGCCTTTCTTTTAACCGTACACCAAGTCAAACTTATGGTCTGTTAAGGATGGACATTTTTTCTATTTATTAAAAAACTTGTCAATGCATAATTTATATGTTTGGTGTATCGATTTTGTTATTGACAGCCGCGTTCCGTCAAATTTTGTCTCAGAAACTAAATAAAAAAATGAGACAAAATTTGACGCGTTTAAACTTGTTTTGAGGAATCATGTGACGAAGTTGTGGTAGATGTAGTCCATTGATGAATATGTTTTACATTTTAAATGTAAAAATGTTCATCAACGGACTACATGTACCAATACTTCGTCACCTGATCCTTATTCAAATTTGATTTGTGTTTTGTCGGTTGCTCATCAAAGTGCTTCCATTCACACGGCAATGTCATGGGTTCGATCTCCAGCAGCTGCACATATCCTTTCCGACATTTGACTCTCTTCAATCGTTGGATAATCGTAAACATAAGTGGGATAGCAGCTGGAGGCTAGGAAAGGATGTAGTGGTAGCACTGGTGTGTGAAATACCAGGAATCCATTGTATGGTAATCCAGCCGCCGCTCTATGACTGAAATACTGTTAATAGTGGCGTTAAACCCCAATCAGTCATTCAATTAACCATTCACACGGCACCACGTATTTTTGTCCGTGATCTCAGACAGCAAACTAATGTCTCACGGTATCTTTGACAGCAAACTAATGTTGTCTGTAATCCCATCCATGTGACCCTCATTTGAATTATACCTATTTGTCAGTAAAGTGACTAATCGCTGTCCACGCACACTGATACAGCCACGACAATCGACTCTGACAGGAAGTCCCGCTTCGATTTTAAACGGCGTTATTTTGCAAAATTTATGGCTTGTAGCATGAAACAAAAAAATTAAATGGTTGGTTGGCGGCATAAACGTCGTAAACTACAGCTTGAATAAGCTGTAGTTACGACTTTTAGTCGCCAAACCAGCTAAAATGTTTCACAAAATGGCGCCCAGTGTAGGAGATCAAACCCAAATTACGGATTGAATGAATGATTTGATAGGTCGATCGATTTCTTGATTGAAAGCCACGATTAATAATTTTCTCTACAACAATAGTTCTGCTTAGATGGTTCTTTTAAATATCTTTCTTATGATTTCTAACAAGAATAAAAATTGCTCTTTCGTAAAGCATGAATATTGTTTTGGACGCTTACCTGTGCGAAACTTGGAACAAAAACCATGGCCATGGTTTAGGGTCCTTTTTAGTGCCAAAAACACCGTACACACCAAATATGGAGAACATCTGGAACACGAAATCTATGATAAAACAAAACGTAATGAAATAGCCAGTCGACACAACCTTTCGTAATGTATGAGATTGGCGAATTCGAATTAAACTAGGGGGGAGTATTGCCTCTTTGGGTTCTGTTTCTTTTGGATCATCGTTGGTTGGATTTGCCAATTTCCATACATCGGATATATCGTAGTCACTAGTACTTAAAGAAGACGCGAACGTATAGTTTGATATAGTGTCCATGTCAGCTAAATAGCCGTTTTCTACTGAAAATATGTCATCACTTAATATTTGTTGCCTATCGAATTCAATTCCTTGGCCACAGTGGATATTTGGTTGCCCTATTAAATCACTGCCATTACTGGTAGAGTTCATTTCAACTGAACCAGTTTTTACTCCATTTAGCCTTGGTGATTGTTCATTCAATTTGCCTAAAATTTTATTCTTTTTGTCAAGACTGTTGTTCTGTTCGTCGATATTTTCATAGGAACATCCTGACAACTTATCGGTTCTATTAGCTTTGATTGTTTTCTCGTCAGCTTTAACGTAATTGATACGTGTCTTGGTTTCTATGACTGTTTCATATTCACATGACTTCTTTTCCCCGTCTGAACTCCATCTATTCTCATTATATTTGTTTAAGGGCGATTCATTTTTGTAATCCAGAAAGCAAGTTGATTCCTCGATAACATTTTCCCTCTCTTCGTCTCGGTTTGTCGCAAGTCGTTTTTGTTTTCTTACATTGGTAGAAACTGCGCTGTCCGATTCATAATTCGTTGAATTTCGATTAGCATTGTTGTTTCTGAAAGATTTCATTTCATCAAAATATAAACATGCTTTGAATGCAGTACATAGAAAGCAACCAGCCGTGTATAGTAATAAAATAATTGTAAGTATTTTGTATATAAATCGAAGAACATTCTCGAAGTCAGTAAACTTACAAACAGATTCTATAATCAGCATACTCAACAAATAGAATGATTGCAGTATCATCACGTGTTTAGTGGATTTGAATTTGTTCCATTTGGCTGTCATCCTAGTTGAACAAATCAAGTAGTTCTGCAGAACAAGAAACCCAAGAATAACTGTCGGTTTGGAACATTGTTCTATCGAATTAACAAGAAAAATTGGCAGACATGCCCGCAGGCCATAAGGATCTAAAACCAGAGACAGTCCTTTAGCACAACTGGAAACACTCATAAAGGATAATATCATTCCTATATTTGTCCGTCTACGAACTTTTTTACGATAAACCACAGACATGAGTATTGAAAAACAGCAAAATACTATAAAGATAATTCCAGTAATTGTGAACACAACCATTCCGTGGCCTATTTGATCTGTGAGTAGCTCGTTGGTAGGCATTGGTTCAAAGTATCCATACTTTGTGTGCAGTCCACTTTTGTTTATAGTCATGAATACGAGTAGTCCGTCGTATTCTTTACATGTTTAGATTAATGTCCTGATTAGAATTGGACGAATATCAAAGGTCTGAAAACACTCGAAGCACTACTTTCAGGGCAAAATTTTATCTAAAAACTGATTTTATAAACAATTTTGGCTTGACAATTACAAGCAGGCGGTGTAGACTTAGATGAGACTGCGCACATGTGCAGGCTGATCTTTGTCTATACATCATACCAAAACAGCAATATTCCAGGTAAAGCATGACAAGGATTCAGCTAATTACTAAAGATTTTCATGCAGTTATTGCACAACCATTCATCGTCCTATTTGATATGTGAGGGTTTGGTTTGTTGGCATGGATTCCAAGTATCCTTAATTAATAGATTATCGACTTTGGTCAGACTGCACGACCTGACAACCCTCGCAATCTTCCGCTTTTAGGTACATCTTGTGAATTTGTCCTCTAACAGATGAACAGAATATTTCATTTATATCATTAAGGTATGAAACAAAGAAATCTGTTTTGAAACTACATATAGTAGGTTTGCGATAAAGTCTACTAAATTCACCGTAAATTTAATTCGATGTCATATACTTCAAATGCCCCACTTTGAAACATGGGAATTGATCGGATGAGGTCGTTAGTCTTCGAATGATGTCGATAACGACTGCATACCTAGCGGAGGCCTATGACGTAATTATTACGTCATCGAAACCACAAATAATGCGACTTTTGGCAACAGACGGATCACGCATTTACCCGATGAATTCCGGTTCCATTCGGGTAGCTGACCTATTTGCAGTCACGTAACGCCAAATATTTTGTCATCATTCCTTTCTTTCTTTTTTTTTTAGAATTATGAACAGTCATTTTAATCACATTCTCAACAAAGCATGTAAGCATTGCAGTTAGTAATAAAAAAATATTATTTTTTTTTATTAAAATTAACATAAGCAGCTTTAAAAAAGCACGCCAAAGTAACTGCAACAAATTCTTTTGAGTGAATGGAAAAGTTAATGTAGTTATATAATTCTGATTGAATTGCAAGTTATTCTAACCCATTCCCATTATTCGGATTTAAAAAAACCACTCACTGTTGAATATCAAGATATAGCTTAAATGCTCATAACATTCATTTTGTTCTTTTTTCATAATGCTTTCTACCTTGAAAGATAGTTTAACAGTTTCATTTAAATTTAAATTTCCGTCTGCCACTTCTTTCTATTTGGACGAATCTAATAAGTGTGGTAATTTTGTTAAGCGAATCCATAGCCTCTTATTGAGTCAATTACCACACGGAACAAATTTAGACTGGCCAAAATTAAAAGAAGTTGCAGACGCCAATTTTAGGTTCATAAACTTTGCAATTTCTTTGTCTATTTGATTTGAAATAATTATGAACAATGAAGAAATTGCTTGTAACAAGCAATTTCTTCATTTTTCACAATGATTTCCAAAGCTTTTTCTTGTGATGCGTAGAAGGGCGGGATTGTGAGGGAATAGGAAGAGAACCACCAAAAACACTGGTTGATGAATGTATAATCCATATCAAATTTCTAAACGTCTTGACGTGATAAAAAATACCAATGCTTTACAGACACACAATTCTGTCTACCGATTGTATTAGGAGGATATTTTCATTTTTTATCTGAGATTCCAATATTTCCTGAAACGGTTGCACTTGAAATTTACGAGTGCTGAAAATCGAAATATTCTAAGATTTCCGTTGTTTTCAAAAATATAAAGTGTCCTCCTGGTTCCATTAAACGTTTTTCTATCTATAAATGGACGTTGTGCAGATAATTAGTTGAATGTACTCTTAAGAATTTCGAGCCAAGTTTTACGATTTCGAAGTTTATTCGCTTCAGTTTTTAATCATTATGTCAGATTTGTTATCTGGTTTCAAATAAGCGACCCATTTCGGGCTAAATGGGTTCTGCAGTTAACTAGAGATGTTTGGGCTCGTTTTTTTTTTTTTTTTTTTTTTTTTTGTAAATGTTGTTGTTTTGTTGTGTTTAATTTTGTTTCCAATAGTTGCATAATTTGAATTATAAATAAATGACTAAAGTTAACTTTCTCACTTTACAGAATGTCGTCTTTCCATGGATGGGTGGTATATGTGTATAAGTAAACAAAATTAAGATTTTATTGTTTACAATTATTATTATCTTTATTATACCAGTAATTATTTTTTATTATACTTTTTATGCTCTACTTTATCAGTTTTTTTACTATCTCGATGGTCGGGTGGTAATGGTGCATTAATCGTGATGTGATGGTCACGAGTTAATGCCCTTCCACCAATGAGGTTTGTTTACGGGCAAGACACTTAATAGTTAGGCCAAGTCTATCTAACTGGAAAATCTGGTAGCAGTGGGTTAATAACATCTGGATTGTGCGTGCTCGAGAGCGACTTTGTACGTTTAATTCTCTCGTCGAAATCGAAGTATAAACTATTGCTTTCTGATGGAATATCCAGTTTCCTAAGAAGATTGACAAATCGCAAGCCACGCCCACTGGCCTCCAAATTAGCAGTTTGACTGATATAAAATGTATTATTTTGTGTAATTAAAAAATCGATTGACCAATTAAGTAACTTGATAGTCAGATCGGAAGTGATCTCTGAACTCTGACTTTTATGTTAAGCATTTTCGTTGGCTATTCGATTTGGCATCGTAACTATAGCTTATTGAAGTTGTAGTTACGATATACGGGAAGCCAACCAATGACTCACCTTTTATCGCATGTCTCTGACTACATCTTTTATACAATCAAAGGCCTGAAAAGTACTGTAAGCTAGCAAAGCTATGTTTTGTTCAGTAATCGTCTTTGTCAAACCTTAGCATGATAAGGAAACGAGATTAAAGTAACCGAGGAGTTAACCCATTCCAACACGATCCCTCCTTTTTACGCCCCACAAGAAAATAGCTGTGGAAAATGATGTGGAAAATGAAGAAATTGCTTGTTACAAGCAATCTCTTCATTTTCCACATTGTTTTCTACATAAAGAGATAAATATTTTGAATTTTCAAAAATTTGAAATTGTCGTCTGTTTCTTCATTGAAGACTCTGATCGGAGTCATTTTGAACACGATGTGAGCTAGGATACCTAGGAGATGTACTTTCATGCAGAGTTTGCAATATTCCTGAATAACATTAGAACTACTTTCAAAATTTCGTCTGTTAACTTAAGTTATCAAAGATGAAGCTTTGCTAGCTTATAATGGTTTTTAACCCCAGTTAACCGATTCCCACACATTCTTCCTGTTGTGCCCGTCAAGCAAAAAGATTTAGATAACATTGTGGAAGATGAAGAAATTGCTTGTATCAAGCAATTTCTTCATCTTCTATGATGTTTTTTTTTATCAACAATAAAGAATAAAAAATTAAAATTCCATCAACCTGAAATTGTCGTTTGCAGCTTCTTTCAATTAGGACCAGTCTAAAAAATCGTTTGGTAATAGGTTAAAACGCCTTATCAAAGGTAATTGAGTGTGTGACCGGTACTCCGTCACTTATTTCAGATGTTTGAGGAAGCTAGACTACAACGACTGCTATTGTGTATTGTAAAGGTTTGACGGTCGGGGCTCCTAAGGGAAATTACATGATGTCATATCGTAAGAGCCGCTAGCATGACTTTATTTCTTGTGAGAACATATATTAATGGATCTAATCGCGATAATCGCAAGTTAATAAGTATTTATCTTCAGCTGTCCTATCGGCGTTTGCGCTACGTACGCCGGCGTTAGGTCAGAAATTTCAAAGCATTTAGTAGCATGAGATAAAATACAATCAGAAATTGCCTAGAGGTGGCAATCATGAATATTAGATAATTCCCGCTCTAGAAACTTGTCAAAATTTTTAGAGCATGCAACACACAATATCAAAGGAGCGAGACACGTGCCGCTAATGAACCATGTCGCATGACTAGTCAGATGCAACGGAATCTGTTTTAGCCGAGTCAAATACATCTATTCACTACTTTTCTGATATCTTTTTCTTCCAAGTACACACATGCCGCCGTCATAGCGAAGTCGGTAGCGCACCAGACTCCTTATCTTCAAACATTGGATGTCATGGTTTCGATCCACGGTGGTGGTACATATCCTTTCCGACATTTGTCTCTCACCAATGGGTGGATAATCGTTAGCCTATGTAGGATAGAAGCTGGGGGCTAGGAAAGGATGTAGTGGTAGTACTGGTGTGAGCCATGAAAACATAGCTTAAATTTACATAACTCTGAACTGGACTATACATCAAACAAATACACGAAGATAATTCTTCTACGCAAAGATGGATGATAAAAAGACATGACAAGTTTACTTCTTTTTGTTGCTATGGACAGTTTTTGTAAGATGCACGATAACTGCAGTAGCAATCCAAATTTCTGAAGGGCCGACAAAGCAACTTTCAAGGTAAATTTCTTATAGAAGTTAAGAATAGAACTGGAAGAAAAAATAAGAATAAAGTAAAATGTCTGTAAGATACAATACCAATTCATCAGATAAAAAACTAATTCATCAGTAAAAAAGAACAGAAAAAAAACGTTTTGAGCTATAAAAGCGTCAGCTTTGATAGCTTAAGTTAACAGACAAAATTTTGAGTTGGTCTCAAAGTTCAACGAATGCAAACTGCCACTGGAGGCTTAACCATTAAATCTGCTAAATGCCTAAGCCATAAAATGTAGTTCTTATGTATTTCAGGAATATTGCATACTCTGCATGCAAGTTCTTCTCCTAGGTATTCTTAGCTCACTCGAGCAGACCATGTTTAAAATGACTCTAATTAGAGTCTTCAAAGTAGTTGCAGAAAATAATTTCAAATCGTTGAAAATTCTAACATATTTATCTCTTTGGGTAAAAACAATAAGGAAAATGAAGAAGCTGCTTGTAACAAGCAATTTCTTCATTTTCAACATTGTTTTTCACAACTAGTTTCTTGAGAGGCATAAAAACGAGGGATTGAGTGGGAATGGGTTAACTGCTTATTTACTTTAACCTCATTTCTTTATCACGATAAAATTTGACAGAGAAGACTACTGAACAAAACAATGCTTTTCTAGCTTACAGTACTTTCAGTACTTCGATTTGCTTTGTACTAACCTCAAGCTTTCTTACATATCCGATAATTGAGGTGAAGAGGGTACTAAAAAACATAATACACTTGGTCAACCTTATCTTTATTTTCCCCAAAAATACTATATACATGTACATTTAGACAAGTTTAAACACAAAGTTTGAGCAGTTCAGTAAACATAAGACTAAAGGTAATTCTACTTCAACTAGAGAATTGACTAATTGCAGCTCAAAAGCAATTAACCAGTCGTCCAACGAAATCATTCATTTGGACCTACAATGGGTTTTGAACTCAAACATTGGCCGTGATTTTTGTTTACCTGTTTTGTTAGTTTGGCGACTTGAACTTCGCAACTACATTTTGTTGAAGCTGTAGTTGAGACTATTAGGTCCCCAACCAACTATTCTTCCTTTCTTTACAAGAATGTTGCAAAATAACGCTACTTAAATTCGGAGCGGAATTCACGTCTGAGTCTGTAACGGAGTAAACTAGCGGAGCAAGCGATTGGTTCATTGCGCCCCAAACCGAAGATCTTAATGAATCAATGGCAACTCAATTTCAAAGGCTAAGACAAGTTCTGAGATTGAAAGACAATATGTTGTCAGTAGAGTAGAAAACATAATACACTTGGTCAACCGTATATTTATTTTCCAAAAAAAAACCACACTATATACATGTGATGATGTGCATTTAGACAAGTCTAAACACAAGCTTTGATCAGATCAGTAAACATAACATTAAAGGTAAATCTACGACAACTAGAAAACTGGCCAATCGCGGCCGCCAATGACTTAACCAGTCTTCCAACGAAATCATTCATTTCGACCATAAATGAGTTTTGAACTTTAACATTTGATGTCGTTTTTGATAATCTTTTTGTTGATTTAGTGATTTAAGTGTCGCAACTACAGCATGGTCAACGGAGTAGGTTGGCGGGACCAGCGATTAGCCAATTGCACCCAACAATGACGATCTAAATGCAACTCGATATCTCCTAATCTTCAGATAATACTGAACTCAAGCTTCCTTACATGAAAGATAATTGATGTGAAGGGAATAATGGATAGCATATTACCCATTGTCTATGCTTATATTTATTTACCCCCCCCCCCAAAAAAAAATACTATATACATATAAAGCCGTATGTTCCCTAAAACATTAAATTAAAAAAACATTATCGAGCATCAAAAGCATCAATTATTACGACGATTGAAATTGTTAAATCAAAATAATTCTACGCAATAAGCCTACAATACATGAAAGAAGTTACGATATTCTAAAATGTGATCCACTACAATTTAAGGTATGTTTACATTAAACCAAGACGTCAGTAAAGATGTTTTAGTTTCGCTAGTCGCTCAACCAACAACCTCGGTCACGGAAAGAAATGAAATAATGTCATCACCTGTGTATATAACAGACAATGCCGGTGAATAATCGGTGCATTCGTCTCGATCTCAAAATGTAAACAAATACGAGTTGAAATTGATAAGAAAAACACAAAATACTGTAAAAATAACATTGAACTATAACATTGGCCGCCATTTTTGTTAACCTATTCTGATGGTTTGACGACTTATTCAAGCTGTAGTTACGACGTTTAGGTCTCCAACCAATAATTTTTTTGTTACAATCTTCTGGTCATAAATTTACACCGTGTTTAAATTGCCTTTTTAGGTAGAAAACATTGTTGATAATGAAGAAACTGCTGGTAACAAGCAATTTCTTTATTTTCCAAAATGTTTTTAAAAGTTTTGTTGTTTTCTATTTTCCGTTGCGGTGCCAAAAAGCGTGATTGTGTTGGAATGTGTTTACAAAATAAAAGGGTGACATGTACTATTTGATAAAAAAACAGTTCCATGAAAGTATTCTGTAAGAATTCAGACTTGAAGCAATAAACAAAAAGGCTGGGTATCGTATAAATTTTTCCTTTAGAGTATGAAGAAATATTTCCCTATTTACAATAAAACATTTCTTTGATCTATCACCACGCAACCCCACAGTCTTTTAGCGAATTGAAGAAAAATAAACGAGAAAAATATTGTTGAAAAAAAAAGCTTGCCTAAGGCATTTTCTTATTTTTCTACATATTTTTACACTACCTGTTAGAAAGTTAACAGATTTTGCTCCATTTGACATGCCGCCTACAAGTCCTTTCAAGTAGGACCATTCTAAGATTTTGTCGTCTGGTAATTTGCTTATGAAAATCGCTACAGTTACATCAAACTTTCAGATTCTATCATTTTTTTTCTTTTATTGATTCAACCTGTGCCCTTCAAGAAAACGGAGAATTCGGGGTTAATAAGCTTAAGGGAAAAATATGAACTATTTTTATCAAGCCATGCTTTCATGATGTTCGGTGTGAAATTAAACATTCGTAAGGTAATTTTGTCCAGTCCACCAATCGCGTGTGTCATTCAAGGAATATATCGACCGTTCAAATATTTCATTTAGCCCGGAATTGAGATTTGAACTCCAACATTAGCCGCCATTTATGTGAAACAATTTAGTAGATTAAACACAAAGAAATAACATTGATTGTGAAAATGATAAAAATAACTATTGAAAAACTGTCAGCTCTTTTTTAACCTCGCCTCCATCATAGCAAAGTTTGTAGCGTTTCAGGCTTCCAATCTTCAATCATTGGGTGTCATGGGTTCGATTCCCGGCGGCGGCACATATTCTTTCCGACAAACATTTATCTCTCAGCAATGGTTGGATAACTGTAAACCTAAATGACATAGCAGCTGAAGGTGAGGAAAGGATGTAATAGTGGTACTGGCGCGAGAATACCAGGAATCCATTGTTAGATGCTCCAGCCTCAGCGATATGTCTGAAAAATTGTTGTAAGTGGCGTTAAACCCCATTTAAACAAACAAACAAATTGTTTAATCATCGGAATAATCTGTAGCTACAGATTATTCCGACGATTAAACAAATTAACAACAATTTATCAAGAAAACCCTGCCTTAATGACATTTATTGTTGGAGGTTTTTTATTTATTGATTCTCATTTCTCTTTTTTTCATTTGAATAACCTTTTTTTATTCACAACAACGAAACAATATCCGTTTATCTCAAAAACTGACAGATTTTTGTGGTACATTAACTCAATAAAAGACAACAGCATTTTAAGGTAGTCCAAATACAAAGAAGTTGCAGGTGATAATGTTACGTGGATGAAATTTCCAAAATCTATATTTCGCGTAGAGAATATGTAGATAATGAAGAACTTATGCATTAAACTATTTCTTCATTCTACAAAATGTTTTCAAAAACCTCTTTCTTAAGGAGTATAGCAATAATCGGAACTTGTGACACCTACAAAATATTGAAGTTTTCCAACTTCATGAAGCATCCGCAGGATTTCCTGGATACTGATTTAGTCACCGTATTCATATACCAATGATTTAGTTTTTAGTTACGTCTATCAGAATCGAGTGTTTCAATTGGCCAAAAAAAAAGTCATACCTCCTTGAACAAAATTTTTAGCGCGCAATTATTATGTATGCTTGCACACGAAATAGTTCAATAAAATTGTATCAAATATTGTAAAATATTTTTGTGTTTTTGTTGTTGCTTTTTTATTTAATTTGATTTTTGTTTTTGGTTTTTTGGGGTTTTTTTTTCGCTTGATCTCATTTCAATATAAACATGTACGAGAATGTTATTTTTTATGGAGGCATGATACGAAAAACCTAATAACTCATATGTATGAATCCGCTTAACTTCATCTCTTAAATGATTCCATTTCAAAGGAAATGACAGTGTGACTGTAATTATGCTCGTCATTTAATAGGGCTTAATAGATTGAAAAAAATATTTAATCATATACTAAATAAATAGTTTGTATGTCTTTGATTCAGAATTATATGTGTACACTTGTCAAATCAGTCAATTAGTCTTTCGAGAAAAGCAGCAGGTTATGAGATAAAAAATTTGGTCAAAGGAACATAACTCTGCCAGAACTCAGCGAACGTCAACAAAAAGTGGGATATGGATAAGCAAGGTTTATTCATGAAGTTAAAATCCATCAATTAATATATTTAAAAAACAGATTACCGAAAGAGAATTGTTCATCAAGAGGCTAGTTTTATGTGAAAAATATTAAACTTTAATCAAATTGAGATCTGCTCATTTCTGCTGATACTGAGTTGATCTATGACTGTGGAATCAAATCAGTCCGTAAGTTTTTCATGATTCACATCTAATTGCCATTAATCTGAGAAACGTCAATGTGATAAATGCAACGACATTTCAAACTATGCTTAAGTTAGAAAAAATGCAAAATTGTTCAAAGCAATTTCTCCTTTTCCCACATGATTGTATTTCTTAGGAGAGACATAGAGAGCCATACTGTGCTAATGGGTTAAAACTATTAGGTAGTTAATTTAAAAATTGTGTGGACAAGGATACAATTTTTTCCTTTACATTATAAAAAGTTTGGAATTTTAATTACTACTCAAAGAAAAAGCCTACTTATCCATCTATATCTATTCTTTAATGACAAAATAACATTATTTTAGACTGGATAATGCTAGAGAAGGAGAAACAAGTTCGTTAAAGTAAATTATCCTTTTCTCACAATGGTCTGTTGATTTACAACGCAACAGACTGCAAGATAATGTGGTTACGGGTTATTGGATATCCATCATGGCTTCGTCCATCTCATATGTCCTGTCTACTACTAGGTTTATTTCACATAGGGTATAGAATCGCCTCAGATCCGAGTCCCCGTTAAATGGGTTTTTGCATTCAATATCTCCCCATTTATAATTCCGAAACCTCAGTGCAGCTGTACATGTCTGACTATTACTGCTCGGTTGACCTGAGGACCAATCAGCCACTGAAATGTAACAAAAACAAGTGGATATTGACGTAATTAACCCATTTCCACACAAGCCCTCCTTTTTACGCCCCTCAAGAAAAAAGCTTTAGAAAACATTGTGGAAAATGAAGAAATTGCTTGATACAAGCAATTTCTTCATTATCCACATTGTTTTCTATCCCAAAAGACAAATAAATTCAAAATTCCATCAACTTGAAATTGTCGTCTGCAGCTTCTTTCAATTTGGACCAGTCTGAAATTCTGCTGAGGTGGAATGGGTTAACAGATTAATGATCACGCCCACTGACCTCCAACAGGAAGTTCCGCTTCGATATCAACCTTTGTCATGCTGAACCCGGAATATTCCGGTTTTTACAGGAGGTGTAGACCAAGATCAGCCTGCACATAAGTGCAGTCTGATCTTGGTCTACACCCCCTGTTTGTACTTTGCTGCCAGAGTTGTTTAAGAAATTGATTTCTAAAAGAAATATAGAATTTTGAACAACAAGTTCTAACAGTGCTTTCAGCTCTTTGATTATACAACAATCCAGTAAGGTAATTCATACAGCATGACATGGGTTAACTCAACTCAACTCAACTTTATTTTGCATTCGGCAAAAATATATGCCATTGGCAATTTACAAATTTATTATATGGAATTATGGCAATGACAGAATAAACATTAACATAATAGATTGCATTCCACCAAACAATTAATCAACATTATTGTGAAAGACTCAATAAGATTACCTGTTTGCGATATTTATTTGTATCTTCTTAATTTTATACGATAGTAATCTAATAAATTTATTGATGTTAGACCATGTACATGGAGCATACTTTTGTCCAAGATCACTAAATCTAATAAATACACATAGAAAATGATATTCAGACTCGATTAACGAACGGTTGCATAGTCGACAAAATCTGTTGTTTCATCCTACGTTATTAATTCTACCCGTTTCAATTTCTAGACTGTGGGATGATAATCTAAACAGTCTAGAACTGTATACACTATATATATCTGGCATCAACAATGACGAAATACAGAATACCTTAAATTCAATCCTGACCAGGTTTTCTAATGAAAATATGCTTGTAAATGCGGAAAAAACAAAGTGTACGCAAACATAGAATAAAAGGGGTTAAATTAGATTTAAAGATAAATGGCGTTGGTATTTATATTGTTCAGTCCCAAAAGATTTACGAATCAAATTGTCCATTTACACCGGAAGTAACTCTTGGGAATTGTCCAGCGGTGTTCCGATTGTTTATATATCTGTTAGATTTAAGAAGTTGGAAAATTTCTATGAATTATTGTTTCATCCTAAAAAAGCCTTTCAAAACAATGTTGAAAATGAACTAAAAGCTTATCGCTCGCCATTTCTTCACTACTCTAAATGTTTTCGATACCAAATATAGATTTAAAAAAAAATGCATCTACTTAAATTTGTCTTGTGCAACTTCTTTGAATTTGGATCCTTCTAAAATTATGTCGCAAGGAAATTGGTTAATGTAGAATTGCAGTTATATCTCACGAAGTTCGGATGCCGACACAGTCTGACCTCATTTGCGTATGATCATAATTCAACGAAGCGACAAAGCATTTATTATCATCAAGTAATACGCCCTATCAATAGGATAGGGCAAAACTTTTGTAAGCACCTACCTAAATGACCGCTCTGTGACACTTTTGATCTGAGCTTTATAGAATCGAAAATTGGCAATCAAACAAAGGTAACGTGACGATGACGGTGGTTTTGACGCGAGATTGAGAGAGCAATTTCCTTTGAAAGTCAACCGTTTGAGCGGACATTTGACTTGTGCCATAAATTCAGTGCAAAATTAACTGATATCTCTGTAGTGTCCGTGGTCGGGAGGTACAGCGTCGGCTTCTCTATCAAGAGGTCTCGAGTTCGTTTCCCTGGAATGGCTATCGATCCTGGTTCTTTCATTGACCAACACATTCGGCGCGAGTACCGGTGTATTCTCAAGGAAGCATAACCGATAGGGATTAATTCAAGTTAGAAGAACCTTTGTCTCAATCTATGTATATAAGTAGGTTTGAACCTAAACCTAGCCCTTGGCTGCGTTCCGCGTTCAGGAAGACAAAAACATTGAGAGCGCGTTCCTCTTGAAATCCGCTGATGACTAAAACTGTACGGGTAAGAGTGGGTATCATGTTTCAGATTAAAGTTAATGAGCGATTTGTCATCTTCATCACAAGGCTGGATAAGAGATTGTGAAGCGCGAAATATCTTCGTGGTTAAAATGACACCTGTTCACAAACAATAGCAGGGTTCGTTGAAGAGATTTGTACGGTGGCATTGTGGTGACATGTGCGGGTTATTTTTGGACCTATCTTGTAAAAAAATCTCCGTAAACATTTTTCGTTTTATAGTTTTTTATACGCCGCCGGAGGCGGTCGTATATTGGCGTCATCTTCTACGTCTGTCCGTCCGTCCGTCCATCCGTCTGTCCGTCCGCTCGTCCGTACGTACTAATGTCCACTTTTCTCGTGAGAACAACTCCTCCTAAGTTTCTGAATGGATCTTTTTGAAACTTGGTCAATGTTATCACCTTAATATGTAGATGTGCATAAAGCAAGGATTTCATGGTTCATTGATTTTTGCCTCAGTTATGCCCCCTTGATACTTAGTCTCTTAGACTTATTGAAATTGCAGCCTTGTGAACGCAACTCCTCCTAGGTTTCTGGGTGGATCTAAATGAAACTTGGTGGATGTTATTACCTTAATTGGTACATGTGCATGAAGTAAGGATTTTATGGTTCATTGATTTTTGACTCAGTTATGTCCCCTTTAAACTTAGTCTCCGGGGCTTATTGAAATTGAAGCCTTGTGAACGCAACTCCTCCTTAGTTTCTGGCTGGATCTAAATGAAACTTGATCATTGTTTTCACCTTAATTGGTAGATGTGCAACGAAGTAAGGATGTTATGGTTTATTTATTTTTGCCTCAGTTATGCCCCCTTAAAACTTAGTATCTAGGGCTTTTCGAAATTGCAGCTTGTGAACGCAACTCCTCCTAACCTTTTGTCTTGATTTAAATGAAACTTGGTCAATGTCATCACCATAATTTGTAGGTGTACATCGATCAAGGATTTTATGGTTCATTAATTTTTCCCTGACTTATACCCCCTTAAAACTTAGTATCGAGGGCTTATCGAAATTGCAGCCTTTTGAACGCAACTCTCCTAACTTTTTGTTTTGATTAAAAAACTTTGTCAATGTCATCACCATAATTTGTAGGTGATTTTTATGGTTCATTGATTTTTGCAAGAGTTATGCCCCTTGCACTTAGTCTATGGGCCCATTCAATCAATCAATCATAACAAACAGTTTGAAATTGACAATTTCAAAAGGTAGTCTGTAAATGTTTTGAATTTGGTTCTGTCAAAATAAGTAGTGTGTACAATTATTTTCGTGAAACAGCAGAAAAGTGGCGGCGTATATTGTGACTATGGCACTCTCGTTAAGTCATATGAAAAGAAATTGTTCTTTTATAAAACAAGAAGAAAGAAAACCAATTTCTATCTCGTGGGAACGAGATAAACAGCCAATCAAAATCGGTCTCTATGTCGTTCCCACGAAAAATTAATCGAACAATGTTCTTACTCTAACGTGGCATTCATTTAAAGCTATAAATAGCTGAAATGAATGACTGTGTAACTCGTTCCAACGCCTTTAATATCTGTAAGAAAACTTAACAAAAACGGCGGCAATGTCGGATTTCAAGCTTTATTCAGCGCTGAATAAATTTTATTGGTCATTTGATTGACAACCGTGATTGGTCAATTTCCATATGATCGCTCTCAGATACGCCATAACTCACCTGCAGGTCTTACTCGCCTTCTACTTGGTAACCACAGCTCAGAACCCTTTTTTGGTCCAATTTGATAGAGACCTATCCAAAAACCTAGAAAATAGTTTATATCATGAGCGAATATTTCTAATATTACATAGGTGATAAACATTAAATATTAATGTCGAGTTAAAGCATATAAACTAGGTCACATAATGCGTGTAATGCCGTCATTTCGCAAACGGCATTATATGCTTGTATCGATAAAATTCAGAATTGTTTCTATCGCAAAAAAGTTATATCATATCATAAGTAGAATATCAAGTTCGTGCTCATGAAATATCGAATGTATTAAACTAATCATCTTATAAGACTTATAAAAACTCGGTATAGTCTCGTTTTATTTATATATAGACGAATGTTTAATAAATTTGTAATTCGAGTTCCAATAATTTAATATCATCTTCTTTTATATATCAATTTCGTAACATAACGTTCCTTTGTTAATGATTGCTTGCTTTTTTGAGACTTTTCATGTTTCAATACTGTTACTTATAATTTCACCCATCGAAGTTTTGTAACCAACAGGATAATTCTGCGGTATAGCAAATTTCGTAGGAATAATAACACTGAAGATGGGTCTGTGATATTAATTGCAAAAGTGGCATTTCACTAATGGTGTTCTCTAATGCTTCATTCCACTCACATACGAAAAAAGGGAGTTCAACTTAGTAACTGAACGGCGTTGTTTTACAAAAAATTGTTACAAAAAACTAAAATGGCTGGTTGGTTTACAAATATTGAAACCTTAACTTGACTAAGCTGAATTTACCTTCTTTATATCTTCAAACCAACAAAAATGATTATCAAAATGTCGACTAATGTAGTCTGAAGATATGTTTGATTGGCTTTTAGATTTCTTCAAATTTAAGCCGCGATCCGTCCGAGGAATCGGGCATGATTCTTACCTAAAGTTGGCTTTGGACGAAAGCTATTAAACATTTGCCGGACGAATTCACGCTCTCCAATGGTGTCAATTTGGACCAGATTGCTATCGTATAACATACTATCGTAGCTGTTACAACGAGCCTACAAATAAAGAAAATTTTATCTTTTTAGGTTCATATCTCAATGGAAACAATCATTAGGTCCAGGATTCGATTCTCATGGGAGGTGGCCGCGGCCATAGCGCAGTGGTAGCGAGTAGGCCTCCTAGTCAATGAGTCCCGGATTTGATCCCAAGTCGCGCGAATATCCTTTCCGACATTAGTCGCCAACTAGTTGATGGATAATCGTAAACCTAAGTTGGATTAGCAACTGGAGGCTCTGAAAGGATGTAGTGGTAGTACAGGTGTGAGAAATATTAGGAATCCACGGTTAGGTGCTCCAGCCGTCGCGATATGACTGAAATACTTTTAAAAGTGGCGTTAAACTCCATTCAATCAAACAATTAATGCTCTGTCGCGACAAATATCCTTTTCGAAAAGTGTCTCTGACCAATGGGTGGATAATCGTACACCAAGTGTGATGAGCAGCTGGAGGCTCGGTAATCATGTATTGTTGGTTCTTGTGTAAGACATACAGGAATCCATGGATTGATGTTCAATCCGCCGTGATATAACTAAAACACTATTATAAATTGCTTTAATACCAATTCAAATAAAACACATTTTACATTTATTTAGGTAAAACTGTAGATATATTTTCTTTAATACATCTTAGAGGAACACGTTTGCTAAATATTAGTAAAATAAGATAAATATCTTCTGGCATATATTAAAACTTTCGAAAAAAAGTCAAATAGATAAATAGGTTCTGTCGTTTTCATTCCACGTCACCTTCACGGAAACATTTGAGCCTGTGCGTGACATTTCCAACAATTTCGAAGGTGCGTTACTCGCGCGCATTGAGCACGCTGGACAGCCATTCGGGGTATTCAGAATATTCGCTGATTGTTTAAAGAAGCTTGAGGACAGTATCTATCTACAGAGCGCAGAGTGAAGAGTCTGATCACACTGTGCGGATGCACAGGCTGATCTGAGTCTTTACTTGGCGCACATGTGCAATAGTTGGAAATGTCACGCACACGCTCAATTTTAAAACTTTGAGTCAGTGTGCTGTATATCAATGATACGATGAAATAGGATACATACTCGGGCAACCTTGTTTGTAACTGAACCTTTTTTAATGTAATAACAGGAATCCCAGAACCTTTTCCAGTCAGGTGGACATCCTGAAATACAAAAGTTGATATTGATTGGGTGATATTAAATCAAAGTGCTGAAAGTACTGTAAGCTAGCAAAGCTGGTTTATTAAGTACATGTAATCTTCTTTGTCATAGGTTATCATGATGAATAAACAATTCTAAAGGAACCCAGGAGTTAAAACATGAAAACGTGACAAAATCTTAGTCTGGTTCAAATTTAAAAAAGTTGCAGACGACAATTTCCAGTTGGTTGAATTTAGAAAATATTTCCCTTGTTTAGGGGAAAACACTGTGGACAATGAAGAAATTGCTTGCTTCAAGCAATTTCTTCATTGTCTGCAATGTTTTCCAAAGTTTTTTTTTCTTGAGATGCTTAAAAAGCGGATTTGAGTGGGAATTGGTTAAATAGCATGCTCTCTAGAGTAAGCTGTAAAATTTGAATAGAGTTTGCAATAAGAACTACTTTTTATGGCGTAGGCATTTAATGATTTAGTGCTTAAGCCTCAAGCGGCAGTTTGCACTCGTTGAACTTTGAGAAGAACTCAAAATTTGTCTGTCAACTTAAGCCATCAAAGCTGACGCTTTGCTAGCTAAAAACAGAATTCATTATACAAGAAATCTATGATCATACAAAAAAAACTTTCGAATTAAAAAATACAGTTTTCGTGAACACGAGTAAGGATAATAATAAAAAATAACATGTTTTTATGATGGAATATTTCAATGAATTATATCCATATTCTAAAATGACGTTCTTAAATCATTTGGAGCAGTATTTCAATAATACGGTCATTAACTTATTGAGTGATTTGGAATTATTAGGAAGTAAAATGATTGGACTGGTCGGACTGAGCGAATTTTGAAAGAAATTATCGCTTAGAACGAAATGAGCGATAAATAACCACCTCATTTTATAAAAATATGTGCATTTCCAATAAACAGATGTGTTTAATAGCTATAACAAAACAGGTCATTCAATAAAATCGCGGAATGTTCTAGACAATGTGTATCGAGTTACGAGGTGCTTTTTGGGTGATTGGTTTGAATGTTATCATCAGCAGAATGGCGTTCTTGAATGAAATTGAGAAGAATGGACGTCAAATTTATAGTTTTCTAAACTATCACGGTAGCTTGTGCACCTAAGCAAGGCTCAATGTAATTTCCGTAACCAATACAGTAACATCATTAAATCCAGGCCAAACCCCGATTTTTAACATATTCAAACTCTAAAAGAAGGATAATTCAATCTGACACGCAAGCAAGCTATATTGCTCTATCAAATTAAACTTAATCGGAAGTGAATAAGAAGGCGCAAAGGATCAGGAGAGGTACTCATTAACAAGCCCTCAAGCATCGGAAGATTTTAGTTTTAATGATGGGCAAGACGTACATGAAGAAATAATATAAGGTAAGTTCATTATTCAATATAACAAACCCCGACAGACTGCTGTCGTTAAATTGCTCCATCCATCCTCTGTACACGTTATTGTAGTTTCAAGGGCAATCAAACCTTCACAACAGAAGACCCCAGCAGTTGCACCGAGTAAAGTACCCTCATTCAATACATACGATTCAGTCGTAGATACTGGAGGTATACCACAGTCCTCTGTAATTTCATACAAACAACAATAAGCTCTCTCATTTAAATAATCACTTACGTGTAACTGCAGTGTTGAATTTCTCATTTCTTGGTGGTATCCGGAAAGAGTTTGTCTCAAATTTTAAAGAATTGAATGTTCCTATTTTTCATATCCTACTGTCAATAAAACAAACATTGCTAATGCTACGGTTGAAAATAATAATATATCAATTCAATTTAAAGACAAAAAATCTTTTATGTGTACTTGTACCATTCCGCTTGGACTTAAGCTCGATATTTTGCTTTATTATTAGTTAGCTTAATTGCCTTAAAAGTATTGGACAGATCAGGAAAATACCAATTGTACTAGAAATAAAATCTCTAAGGTTTAGATTCGGATAACCATGTAGGTCAAATGTAAAACCAATATTAGCCTATGCGTGACATTTCCAGCCATTTCGCATGTGCGTTACTCGCTAGCATTGAGCACCCTGGACAGCCATTCGGGGCAATTAGAACATTCGCTGATTGTTTAAAGAAGCTTTGGGTCAGAATCTGTCTATAGAGCGCAGAGCGAAGACTCTGATCAGACTGTGCGGATGCACAGGCTGTTCTGAGCCTTTACTTGGCGCACATGTGTAATGGTTGAAAATGTCAAGCACGCGCTCATATTAGATGGTCACTTTTGCCAGTAAAGGTACCCAACAAGTGAGTACAAATCTAGTTGTCCTTATAAGAGGAATTGTAAACTTCAAGCTAGGTAACACTTTTTCATTGGTAGGTCAAGGGGCTTTATCAAAGTCACAGGACCACAATACTAATAAATGCCCCTTGACTGAATATTACACGATGATTGCTAAAAATATATTTGAAGTCAGTAGGTATAAAGAAGCTTTAGTTATTAGCCAAATGAAACAGTTTTGAAATGTAGGTGGAATGCTAGTATCTGAATATAGATTTCAAGTATGATGGTCTTAAGTATATGAGTAGAGAAACTGTAAGCAATTTTAATGTTATCATTTTTTGATTATGTCAAGAGTCAATGCCAAGTGCACAGGATCATGAAACTTGATTTAAAATGGGAATCTATCACCTGTTGACTGCATACATATATATGGCGTTAGGCAACTCTACGTGTAAGCTATCAGATATTATAAAACAGGGTTCATTGAGGTATTTACCTAAAAACCTAATCACACTGTATGAATTCGCGAAGCGGATTCATACATTGTGTGATTATATTTTTGGGTTAAAACCTACATGAAAACAAAATATATTCTCCTCATTTCTTTAATAGCATCGAGCGAAAAAGCCAAAAGCTTTACAAATTTTGATACCTTTTTGTATGGGACTATTTTGTGCGAAAGCATACAAAATCGCTGCGTGCTTAAAAATTCGTTCATGGACTTATGAATATTTTTTTTCGACCAATCAGAACGCTCATTTTTGATAGACGAAACTAAAACTTAAGTTATATATGTGTGGCTCCTGAAAGCTTAGTAAAGAAAAAGAAGAAATAACTTGAAACAAACATTCCGCTTTTTCACCTTGTTGTCAATACTGTGATAAATTTCAATTTAAACAATTCAGCCACTTATCACCAGAAAATTATTTTTAATCAGTTTGGTCTGGTAGACTGAAAATTGCAATCTTGAAACATATTGAAACACTTACTGACACATGTTGTATTAGATGGGGACCATGTGCCGTCAAGTTGACAAACACTACATGTATTTATTTGATCAGCTGTAAAACCCGGATCACACTCTAAAATAGCCAACGAACCAATTGTATTGTCCTGAGGTACAAAGTGTCCATTTACATCGCTGGGTAAAGAGGCATCATCACAAACTGTCAATGTCGAAGAAAATAAATGAATGATTAGAAAGTATTTTAACCAAGACAAAAGTCTCCGAGCTATTTTAAAGTCACAGGAACTATTTAATAGTATTTTTAACTTGGAATGGTGGATCAAATCAAGTGACATTTTAATTTTTTTACATGTAAAACAGCTTTTGTGGTGCGGATTCTCGAAACTAGGCCATGTCAACAATTAACAAGAGCTTCGCAGAGCGGAGCATATACACCCGAAGGGGCTTGTCAGTAAACTTGGTATGTCAGTAACCTGAGGTTGAATGATAGCAAAGTATTTTTGTCAAAAGAAAGATCTTATCACCTGAATAATACTGTTTACATTTGAGAAACAAGACAGCTTTATAATAACTTATCATTCAACATTATGTACAGTGGATAAATTCTATAATTTGAAAACAATTGACATAAAAAATGACCTTGACCAATGACCTTTAAACAAGTTTCAACAGATAGTACTCACCACAAGTAATAACAAGAGGGCCGTTTGCCCTGTGGGGCTCACCTGAGATAAAGGCTCTTTTTCTTTCAACACTCTAACTTCATGTTCAGTTAAGGATTATGATACAAGTAGGCCATACTTACATATATAGACTATGTACCCGGGGATCCAAAAGTCTAAATTACAAATTCCAAGGCTTAATGGCAATTTGAAAGAAGGAAAATGACTTTTCCCTGCCTCTGGATCCATGGGTTATAATTTCAGAAATAAGAAAAAAAATCTGTGAATTGACGCTTCATGTCTATACCCCACCAGGGCTCCGCCCCTAGTGACCCGAGGATCATGAATTTAGCTATTTTGAAAGAGGTCAATATACTGATGCTCCATGCAAATATCAAGGCTCTACGCCTTCTGGGTCAGAAGAAGATTTTGAAAGATTATTTGAAAATGTCACTTTTATTGCAACGGTAACCACCGAGTTTTTAACGGATTTCAATTATTTTAGCAATTTGAAAAAGGGACCACCAAAGCAGAAATACTCTTCTGCGAAATTTGGTTCAAACTTGCCCAGTAGTTTGGGAGGAGATGTAGTAACAAGAGACCCACGAGGGCCTGAGACGCTCTACTGGTTATCAAGTTTTCCGTTAAAGAAATCTAATATTTAAGGACGCTAATTTCTCAAAGAAGAATGAATAAAGAATAAAATAGGACCTTATCCCCTTTATTATTTTAAGCAACAATCCTCAAGGTCCCTTTTCCCGTGTTTCATGACGGATCCACTCCATTTCCAAACGAATGTTACCTTATGACCCTACAATCATCCTGTGAAATTTTCTACAGAATCTGACAAGAATTGTGGACTTTATCACATAAACAGGATTGTTTTGAATGAAAATCAATAAGGCCTCTGTTCCTGTGTTTTCTGAGGGATCAATTTCATTCCAAAAGGAACTTTCCTTACAACCCTATAATAGTCCTGTGTAATTTTAAAGACAATTTGATAATGATAGTGATCTTCATCACATACACAAGAATGTTTTGTATGATAATCTGTAAGGCCCCTTTTCCTGTGTTTCGAATGTCACAATTATTCCATGCATCTTTGAAGAGAATCCGATAAAACTGTTGACTTTGTGTTAACAAAGATATTAAAATCAAGTTCTCATAAGGCCCCTTTTCCCGTGAAATTTTACTGTTGGTTTTATCATTCTGTGAAAGTTAAAAGTGAATCCGATGAAATGTGGGGACTTCATTATGTTTACTAGAATATTTAAAAAAGATCATATGGCCCCTTTTACATGATACTTGATGGATTGTACCCAGTTCTGAAAAGAACCATTTAAGTGATTGTACAATCATTCAGTGAAATTTTAAGTGAATCCGGTGAAATCAAGGGACATCATTGTGTTAACCAGAGTATTTAAGAAAGTTTTTCGTAAGGCCCCTTTTTATGTGACACTTTCAATAATCAGATCCACTGTCAAAATCAACATTAGGAATGATGGTACAATCAATCTGTGTAATCTGTGGAATTTATTATGTGATTGTGTTTATAGTGAAATCTTCAAAGGGCCCCTTTTCTCATGATACTTCACAGAACAAACAAAATTTCAAAAGGAACAATTCTAATTAAGGTACAGTCATTCTTTAAAAGTTAAAGAGAATCAATGAAAATAGTGGACTGAATTGTGTCAAGAATTTTTGTTACAAAATTTTCATAAGGCCCCTTTTTCCGTGAAACTTAACAATCAGACCCAATGTACAAAGGTACAATCCTTATGATAGTTTGAAGAAAACGATATAGACTAAGGACTTTATTGTAATAATGATGTTTTGTAAAAAAAATTTGTAAGGTCCCTTTTCTTGTGTCACTGAACAAATCAGACCTAGTTTACAAAGGAACAATCCAAATGATGGTGCAATCATTCTATTAAAGTCTGAAGAGATTCTGATATAGACTGAGGTCATTCTTGTGTTTATGAGGATTTGGAAATAATTTTTCATACAGCCCCCTTTTCCTATATTACTAGACAGATCAGGCCGAACTTGGAAAGAAACAATCCTAATGATGGTACAAACATTCTGTGAAAGTTTGAACAGAATCCGTTTAAAACTGTAGATTTTATCTTGGTGTAAAGATTTTAAAATAAAATTTTCATAAGGCTCCTGTTCCTGTGATACTTGAAGGATCAGGTCTCATGTCAGCATCAAAAATCATGATTATTGTACAATGATTCTGTGAAGGTTTGAAGAAAATCGAATGAAAATTCTAGACTTGGTTACAAGGATTATAGATAAAATTCTCAAAAGGCCCCTTTTCCCATGATAATAGACAAATCACGCTTAATTTGAAAAGAAAGAATCCTCATGATGGAGTAATCATTCTGTGAAAGTTTAAACAGAATCTGGTGAAAACTGTTGACCTCAATGTGGTACAAGGATTTTTAAAATAAATTTCATAATGCTCATTTTCCTGTGATACTTGAAGGATCAGGTCTAATGCAAATACAACAATCATTTTTATTGTACAATTATTCTCTGAATATTGAAGAAAATCCAATGAAAGCTCTGGACTTGGTTACAAAGATTTATAAATGAAATTTTCATAAGGCCCCTTTTCCTGTGTTTCTTGACAGTTTAAACCCTGTTATGAAAAGAATTATCGTTATGACCATCCAATCATTCTGCGAAAGTTTCAACAAAATCTGATCAAAGCTGTGGGATTCATTGTGTTAACAGGGTTTTATTAATTGAATTTTCATATAGCCCCTTTTCCCATGTTACTTGATGGATCTGAACCTATTCCAAAGGGAACTCTACTTACAAAAGTATAATTATTCTGTTTGAGTATAAAGACAACCCCATCTCATCTGTGGTCTTACAAGCATTAATTAAGATTTTTTTATTGAGTTTTCCTAAGGCCCCTTTTCCTATGTTTCTCAATGGATCAGACCCAATATGAAAGGAACAATCCTTATGATGGTACAATCATTATGTGAAAGTTTGAAACTGATCAGGTGAAATCTAGGGCCATGATGTGTTAACTAAGATTTTTTTATTTAATTTTCATAGGGCCCATTTTCCTATGAAACTTGGTGGATCAAACATACTTCCGAAAGGAACAAAAATCATTCTGTGAATGTTTGAAGAGAATTTGTTGAAAACTTTTTACCCTTTTGTGTTTACGAGGACTTTTTAATCCAATTTTTATCGGGCCCCTTTTACACGTAGTCCTTGACTGATCATACCAAATTTTGAAAGGAACAATTCTTAAGGTGGTACAATCTTCTGTGAAAGTTTGAAGTCAATCAGATGAAAACTGTAGGCTCTAGAGTGTTAACGATAAGATCTTTGAATTAAATCTTAATATGGCCCCTTTTCCAATGTTTCTTGAGGGATCATATCCGATTCCGAACAACCCTTATGATGGAACAATTATTCTGTGAAAGTTTGATGAGAATCCGTTAAAAATTGTTGGCTCTAGATTATTAATGAGGATTTTTTATCTAAATTTTTCGTAAGACCCCTTTTTTCCGCGTGTCTCGACGGATTATACCCAATTTCGAAAGGAACAATCATTACAAAAGTAGAATCATTCTTTTAAAGTTTGAAGAGAAACCGATGAACACTGTTGACTCCAGAGTGTTAACAAATATTTCTTAAAAGATTTTTCGAATAAATTTGCATAAGGCCCCTTTTCCCGTGTTTGGTGATGGATCTGACCCAATTCCGAAAGGAACAATCCTTATGATTGTACAATCATTCTGTGAAAGTTTAAATACAATCTGATGAAAAATGTGGACTCTAGAGTTTTAACGGGAATTTTTAATTAAATGTTCACAAGGCCCCTTTTCCCGTGTTTGGTGATGGATCTGACCCAATTCCGAAAGGAACAATCCTTAAGATTGTACAATCATTTTGTGAAAGTTTAAATACAATCTGATGAAAACTGTGGATTCTAGAGTTTTAACGGGAATTTTTTAATTAAATGTTCATAAGGCCCCTTTTCCCGTGTTCCTTGACGGAACTTACCCATTTTCGAAAGGAACGATCCTTACGATGGTACAATCATTCTGAGAAAGTTTGAATAGAATCCGATGAAAACTGTAGACTCTAGAGTGTTAACGAGGATTTCTAATGGCATTTTTAATCAAATTTTCATAAGGACCCTTTTCGCATGTTTTTGACGGATCATACCCAATTTCGAAAGGAACGATCTTTATGGTGCTACAATCAATCTGTGAAAGTTTGAATACAATCTGATGAAAACTGTGGATTCTAAAGTGTTAACGAGAATTTTTCATTGAATTTTTAATTAATTTTTCATAAGGCCCCTTTTCCCACGTTTGTAAAGGGATCAATCCAAATCTTGAAATGAATGATCCTTATGTTGGTACAATCATTCTGTGAAAGTTTGAATTGGATCTGATGAAAACTGTTGACGCTAGAGTGCTAACGAGGTTTGTTTTAATTAAATTTTCATAAGGCCACTTTTCCCGTGTTCCTTGACGGATCATACCCGTATTCAAAAGGAACGATCCTTATGATTGTACAATCATTCTAAGAAAGTTTGAAGAGAATCCGTTGAAAACAGTGGACTCTAGAGTGCTAACGAGGATTTTTTAATTAAATTTTAATTATGCCCCTTTTCCCATGTTTCTTCACATATCTGACCCAAATTCGAAACGAACGATCCTTAAGACAGTACAATCATTCTGTGACATTTTGAAGGGAATCCTATGAAAACTGTTGATTCTAGAGTGTAAACAAGGAAAAGTTTAACGGACGGACTGATGGGCGCAAGGACGCTGGACGGGAAAACGTCATCGCAATAGCTCTAGTGGCCTTCGGCCAGTAGAGCTAAAAATTGTTCTTTATTTCTATATAAACCCCACTTCCCTGGTGCTCGGACCCTGGGGACCCGAGGATCATGACTTAAGCTATTTAGAAAGAGGTAATAAAATGATGCTTTCTAAAAACTATCAATGCTCTATGACTTCTGGGTCAGCAGAAGAAGAGGATGAGATGTCGTTTAAAGAAATTGTTTACGGACCACGTACCGCGGACGACTGACGAAGGAAAAAGGTGATTACAATACTTTAATTTTGACCTTAAAAACCGATCTTGACAAATAAAATAGTACAATGATTCATTTTAGATTTTTCTGAGCTCAAATTTGAATTCAATCAATTTAAGGGCAGACAATTCAAGAAAGACCCGAGCTTTTTGAATATCTGAAGTCTTATGCTAAACTGAATATCAGAGATACATTGTGGAAAGATTCAGTTCAATCCAATAGAATTTGTAGGAGGAGTTGTGTACACACAAAAAAACTCTGTAATTTTAAGCTTTATTGTTAAGTAAAGGGCAGATAAATCAAGAACAACTTGATATATCAGACAAATTTTAGTCTTGAGCACAACTAGACTTCATAAAGAACAGAGTCATTTTGGCAAGTTTCAGTACATTCCCATTCAAACTGTAGGAGAAAGTGAGCTCACAAGAAATAAAGGTTTTTTAAGTTCAATTCAAGGACGGATAATTAAAGATAACTCAAGAATGACTAAAGCGATTTGAGTTTCAAAGGTCTTTTGCACAACTAGACATCACAGGGAATAATTATGCCAAGTTTCAGCTCATTCCGATTGATAGTTAAGGAGGAGATGCGCATCCAATAAACAGTGATTTTTGTTCAATTCAAGGGCAGATGATTCAAGATAACTAAAGAATGACTGGAGCGATTTGAATTTCAAAAGGTCTTTTGCACAACTTGACATCCTAGGGAGTAATTGTGCCATATTCAGCTCATTCAAATTGATAGTGTAGGAGGAGATCCGCACACATTAAACAGTGATTTTCGTTCAATTCAAGGGCAGATAACTAAGGATAACTCCAGAATGACTGGAGCGATTTGAATTTCAAAGTTCGCTTGTACAACTAGACATCATAGCGAGTAATTGTGGCAAGTTTCAGCTCATTCCGATTTATAATTTAGGAGGAGATGCGCACACAAAAAATGCTAACTTACGGACAGACAGATAGACTGACAGACGACCGGGGCCATAACATAATACGACACTTCTGGAGTATAATAATACTTACAGTCTCAATTAGCACGTGATTCAAAAGTCTTTTTAACAGCAATCATCCATTCACATCCTTTCATTCTATACTTTACACGATACAAGAACAGGCATGTATTGATTGATTGTTTGAATGGGGTTTAACGCCACTTTTAACAATATTTCAGTCATATCGCGTCGGCTGGATCACCTTACAATGTATTTCTCACACCAGTATTACCACCACATCCTTTCTTGGCCTCCAGCTGCTATCTCACTTAGGTTTACGATTATCCATCCATTGGTGAGAGACAAATGTCGGAAAGGATACTAATTACTCATTTTATATTTTTGTAAAATACACCAATGAAAAGCATGAGTCTGGCCAGAGAAGAGTCATTGAAGTCTGTTTCCTAGTTAAACACAAAGCAAAAGCATTTTATAATCGCACTAGGAGTTGTTAATACTAAATTTAAATCTCTCTTGACCTACTCTTTTTTTGACATCGTGTAAATGAGGTTAAAACAATGTTCGAAATAGTGTTTTTTCTAAAATCTCTAAAATTCATGTCTCGCTAGCGGAAAATTAATTCACGCTAGATGAGGAGTCTGTATCGTACGGTATCTTTTTAAAATATGAAGAGATTTTTTTTTAAATGGAGGAATGAAACGAAACAACGAATCACACTGTATGAATACGCGAAGTGATCAGGATTTTCGCTTCATAACTCCATGAAAAAAATCATGCCCAGTATTTAATGACATAAAGCGAAAAAGGAAAAATATTGTTGAAATTTTTATACATCTTTAATGTAACTATTTTTCGCGAAAGCATACACAATAGCTTCGTGCTTAAATTATGTTCGTTAATGTATCTTTTTTTTTTTTGCCAACCAGAACGCTCGTTTTAGATAGACGAAACTATATATTAAATTATTTCGCTGTAAAAAATGCGACAAGCTGGGAATAAACGCATATTAATAAAATAATTAATAGAATATGTGGATTTAAAACTCTTTACCCTACACTTTTTAGTAAATAGAATAAATAGTATTTTGTTCTTGTATTAGTTTCTTGACCTTTCCTACGAAGCTCAAATCCAACGCAAGGTTATCAATCTCAACTACTGCATACTTTTCTCGATGTATGATTAAAAAAGGAAATGATACCATTTAGTGTACAGTTTTCAGATGGGTCTGACCATCCGTTTTTGGTATCTTCACAAGTTATGTTGACTATCGAATTAGTTGAATAGCATTCACAGCAGCTGAGTGTGGCAGTGGCTCCAAGGGTTGTAAGATCTGGTATGTTTAGAATGAAATCTCCGTTTGCTGCTACTGGAGGACTTCCACAGTCTCCTGAAAAGGTATTTATATTGCTGACTTTTCACGCAATAAGAACTAAGCAACGACTGCTGAGGGAAGATTTTATTGACAAAGTAAAAATAAATAGTTTCTTTATTACTAACTTTTATAGGTATAAGTCACTTTCAAAAGTATTTCAGTTTTATAGCGACAACCGCAGCAGCCAACCGTGACTTACTGTCGCTTCCCTCGTTTCAAGAACCAGTGCAACTACAACATTTGATCCTAGACTCCATCCGCTCTTTCACCTTTGACACACTACTTATCATTCTCCCTTTGGTCAGAGACTTTTGTTAGTTAACGAAAAGAATGCTAGTAGTCACGAGGACCTAAATCAACAGCAATGGACACCAGCGACCTAGGTAATCAGGCTTTGCCGGTAATAAAACGAATAATCTAAGTGTATCGGAATCCTAAGAAACACCTTTACAAAATGACAAAGGCGATTAAAAGAATTTTTTGTGGAATAAGGTGGCGTTACACTAGTGTGATTCCTATGCAGATGAGATAACGCCTATTTAATGCCTTTTAATTATTGTAAAAATGACGCAAATTAATTTACTAAATAACGTCATATACGAAATGCGTTGTATTCATCACGGAAAACGAATTCCATAAAATAGAAAGATTTCAAAAATAATCTACTTGACGCAAAAAAATTACGCATAGAATTCCGACTTTATCAAACTCTTCATTTAAAACAAATACGAAACGAGTCTCTATCGAGTTTAAATCTGTTTTAGTTGGCTCTTTTGAAAAAAAGGTAGGGATATCATGATTCATTAAATACCCTTTATTTTTTAGACCAGGGGAACGAAAACACCGTGGAGCGAAAATGAATCGATATTATTGATAGAGTTCAATCTAAACATATATGGAACATATTTACTCACGAATACAGGCTGTCTTTGGCTCAGACCAACTACCATTAAATAAACAAACAATGCAAACATCAGAAGATATGGGAACATATCCATAATCACACTGTAGTGTTCCTGTAGACCCAACAGTAGTTCCATAGTTAGCTACATATCCTCCATTTGTTACTGTTGGTAAAGATGTTCCACAATCTGTTAACAATAGATATACCGTATTATCCATTCCTTTTCTCATTTGTAAGCACAAGCCAAGTTAGCATAATTAGAATATTTTATTTGACAAAAAAAGGGCAAGGTGTTAATGATTTAAGTGGTCACACTTAACAGCAGTTTGTAAGATCCACAATGTCAAGAACAGCATGACTCCGCCCTCCTGTACCTCTATGCGTGAATATTTAATCCATGGGACGGCTAATAGGTGAGGGCATTACCAAAGTAGCCGTCCATTTTATAGGTTATTGGTACTGCTACAATATCTGGGCCCGAGGCTAAATAGCTTTCTTAAGAATTAAACAGACGGGTATGATTCTTATCCTCATTTTTCTTATGATATTCAGAGCAATTTCACTCACTGATGTATAAAAAATCGAATATACAAACGTAGTTGAGAACGTACCAAGTTAATAATTTTTTTTAGCAAAAGTGAACTAATCTACAAAAATGTTTTCTTCAATTCTTTTGGTTGATTACCACATTCTTAATAGATTACCACATGATAATTTCACAAAATAAATGATAGAAATAAGATGAACTCACTGCACCGCTTCCAGTGAAAATATAGCTGAATGAAAGGCATATCGATCTCACAACAAAATATACGTTTATTCTCGATTACTTTCATCATCACTAGGTGTATACGAGACCTTTATTGTTTCTACAGTAAACAATATGGCATTCGAACGGTCACTCACTAAAGATATCGTCAAAAAAAAACTTTGGATTTTTTTTAGTTAAAGACCTTAAACTTAGACAAGAGCGCCTCTGAATTCATATATTCAAAAGGAGATGGCTGAGTTCGTCAGATATTTCGATAGGTATTCTTTTTTTAAATATCTAGTATCGAGTATGCATAGTCGCGCAACTAACGTATCATGCCGTCCAAAATCAGTAATGTTCCCGTTTTGGGTATGTCAGTACATGTATTTCATTTATCTTATATTATTGTTTAAATCTTTTGTACTGCGAGTGAAATGGATAAAAATCATGAAAATACGGGGTACCAGTCAGTTACCTCCCCGTTAATAAATTTCACAAAATAAGACCCGGTTATTCAACAGGTTTTAATAATCGAACTTTCTTACATGGTCTATATGAGGGTCAGGCAAGGAAAATTCAAGTAAAAAATCTCTTCAAATGTTTCTTATTTTAACATTTTGAAATAAGCAGCGCCAGGAAAAGGCATGTTTACATCTCGTGTAATCTGACAAAGGGTTCACAATGATCGTGCGTGTGGCATTGTGTTGTAAGCCAACAAGTATTTTATATGAAGAAGAATTTCGAAGCTTTCTATTTGATGAGACAATTAAAAACCTAGCCTACCATTTATTGTACAGTTTTCAGAAGGATCTGACCATCCTTTTGGGGTATCTTCACACGTAATTGAGACCATAGAATTAGTTGAGTAACCATCACAACAGCTAAGAATCGCTGTGGCTCCAAGAAGGGTATAATCCGTTGTGGTAAGAATGTAGACTCCATTTGGTGGTATTGGGGGACTTTCACAATCACCTGAAATCGCTCTTGAATTATAAACCTGTGGTACACAGGGAATATTATGTTGCGATAGAGGTACAGCATACTGTATTTGCTTTTGAGCTACATAGGAAAAATTCTATATTACACGAGGCCGAAGGTAGAATAGAACATCAAAATTTTCCTTTACAACGAGACAAACATTATTCAATAAATTCGATAAAATAATGGTAAAAGCTATGTATTTCTACAAGTTTTACCCTCTTAATAATTCTTATTACATTTACACGCATAATGACGTATAATTAAGAATGAAAGTGACGTCATCTTAGACTGCCCTATATAGAACCGCCTTGACGTGTCCGTTGTTGTCCGTGAGGAATGTTTGCTTTATTACTAGACATATACATCGGTAGTTGGTTAATGTAGGCTCAAATTTATTTGCAAACAGTAATGAATATTCAGTGCCAAAGTATTATTATTATTTTGATATATCTAAATGACGAAGTAATCAATTTATATAATGAAAGTTTGATTTAACTTCCATTTTACTAAGCTCTTACAATTAGGATGGCTGTAAAAAAAAACATGTTTCGTACCAATACGAAATAAAAAGGGAATTATTTATATAATTGCAAACGTGTTAGTCAATTGAAAAATCACAAAATATTGACAAATTTGATATCTGTTAATGGCATATAAACAAAGAGCTTTCAGCATCAAATAGTGCGATTGAGTTATTAGTATCATAATTTAGTTAAAGAAAAAGATTTTCGTCTTCCCTGTATCTCATATTCACAAATAAATGAAGTGTTTCGATAATTTTTCGGTAAAGTCAAAGTACGAAGCTCTTGAGACATGTTCTGGATATCTTCAATCAGCGTGAAGATGATGTTTTTCTTGTTCAAATATTTTCTGAAATTACTGTCTAATAAAGCGATTGGCAAACTCATGCAAGAGGTCAAATATCAGAAGAAAACAATATTGTCATGCTGCATTTGAGATTTATGTGCGATTTATAACCTACGCATTTCAGATTTATCAATGTTTGCACATTTGATTTCAGTATTTTATAATTCATTTTTTAAAGAAATTTTCAATTGCAATACAAACTGATTTTAGTTCTTATCTAATTCAGATCAATATGATCCAATACAACTGAAGTAATATATTTATATGTAGCAAAATTCCATTTACAATAAGATGCTGGTGATAGGTTGATGGAAAACTAAGTACACGCACTTATCATAATTAATATTACAAGCAGTTTCTCGTTATCAACAAAGTTTTCTATTGATTGATTGATTTAATGGGGTTTAACGCAGCTTTTAACAGTATTTCAGTCATATCGCGGCGGCTGTAACACCTAACACAGGATTCCTGGTATTTCTCACACCAGTACCACGATACATCCTTTCCTAACCTCCAGCCGCTATCCCACTTTGGTTTACGATTATCCACCCATTGATTAGAAACAAATGTCAGAAAGAATATGTGCCGCCGCCGGGGATCGAACCCATGACCTTCCATTATTGAAGGTTAGTAATCTGATGCGCTACCGACTGCGCTATGACGGCGGCATAAAGTTTATATCCCAAAAGTATTTTTCTTTAAATTCAATTAAGCAAACTTTTTCCTCTTTTCAATTAGTCCATTTTAAAATTTTGTCATCTGGTCATTGGTTAAGGTTTTGTTGAGCGCGACGTGAATGATACCAAAAGCTACCAAATAGTCTACAATGAAGCGAAACACGTACAAGGATAAAATCGTTGAAATTTACAATTAATCAGGAAATTATCTAATTATTTTAAACACCATGTTTTGAAAATAATGTATGTAGAAGCTCGTAATATATTCTCACAAAAAATACACTGTATGAAAATAGAAATTGAAATTGCAAAGGAATGGATATCATCTTGCAACTCAGACATCACCGCTTACTATCGAAAACGGATTAACGATTTAGAACACGATATAGTTGTATATTCTTCGAAAAACATAAACCGTGAAACACTTACGAATACAGCCCGTCTTTGGCTCAGACCAATTGCCGTTGAATAGACAGACAATACTTAAATCACAAGACGCTGGAACGTAACCATCAGCACATTCTAGATTCCCTATAGATCCTACAGTTGTTCCATAGTTAGCTACATATCCTCCGTTTGTTACATACGGCAAGATACTTCCACAATCTGTTAAAAATATATAGGACAAACAGAAGTTCAAGAAGGGTTATCACTGAATCTATCAAACAAGTCATAAAGGAATAAGAAGTCAATTTCAGCTCATTTGCATAGTTATTAAACTACCAAATATACAGGTTAGACCATCATGAAATTGGCAAAGTGAATAGCTTTTTAATGATTTTCTAAATTATTTCGGAATTAATTTAGCCGCTTGAACAAAATTTATCAAAGTGACATTTGCAGTGAAATTTACAATTATAATGTCTTTGGGGTTCTACAAATACAATTTGTTAAACTCAGACGGTTCTAAAACCACCAAAGCAAGGCAGCCAGGGAAAAAGTAGAAAGTAAAGAGCGAGGTGAAATAATTTTTTGAATACATTTTCCTTTTTTGTACATAAACCGATTTTCACTTCTTCAGGTTTACAAATAGATTGGTTGAATCATCGATCGAGTGATTTGAATGATAAGCATTGGTCGATGAATGATCGATTTTGAATGATACAGAGAATAAGAGTTGCATGTTGTTTTTAGCCATTTACTACCTGTCTAATATACAAAAAAATATGCAATGGGTTTAGTTCACTCCCGCGCAGTAGCTCATGTTTACTGTACATTATTCTAAGCCTTGGTTTGGCAACTTGAACGTCTTAACAACTGTTTATTCATCTCACATTTTTGTAACATGTTACTTACCATAAGTTATGCAAAAATAATTGTTTATTACCTAAACAGAGCTTCCTGTTACAGGTGACTGGGCATTGTTAAAAAGTTATTGCCAATTATAAGCATCAATACAATCTTTTTTCCCTTCAATGATTGCTGACGAATCAAACTTAAACTCACACATGATATGTAGCTTTAGAATGTATAGTGGGATAAGGGAACACTTTTAAACAAATGGGTTTAGATTTCCTTTTCACCATGTTTTATCCCCTATATGCAAGATTTTTTCATTTACACTCACCTCAAATCATCGTCGGCACCTGGTCTTCCAGATGTTTGTAGTTTGTTTTTTGTTAAAATGCTAACCCCCAACTACACCCTCCGAGCAAGCTTTCTACAGGCCTGACTTGTAGAAGAGAATTCTTACCATTAATGGTGCAGTTTTCAGACGCAGTAGACCAACCCTGACTGTTGTCTTCACACGTTATAGTAACATAGGCTTCAGAAGAGAAGCCCTTACAACAATTCAAACTAGCCGTTGCTCCTAGAGTTGTTGTATCCGCCATGTCTAATAAAAAATCGCCGTTGTCTACTATAGGAGGAAAACGACAGTCTCCTGTGGAAATCAAGTTTCAGAATATTCGGAATAGCTTCAAAGCTTCATTGTCTATAAAATGTGCGAAATCGCTCGTAAAACCGTTTGGACTATTTAAAAAGAAAGCTTTTGAAAAACAATTCTACAAGTTGAATAACGGAGATATAAGATGTGCTAGAGTTATACAGTTCGACCACTTTGTGTCGTTCCTTTTTCCTCCCTTTCTATCTTGTCATATTGTGTTTAGCGTTTTTTTTTATGTTTGGTTTTTTTTTGTTCAATGCTGCTTGGATAATAGCTACCGTCACAAAAAAGTGAAACCTCCAACTCATGCGTTTCCGGGAATCACAAGTATTAGCCTGGGACTCTTGAAAGTCTAGATAAAGGACCTACCACGGTTAACAATTGCGCTTTCTGGCTTTAACCCAATAACCAACCGACAAAATTTGGACTTGATCAAATTAAAAAAGTCGTAGGCAACAATGACAAATTATTACATAATTATGCTTTTCTTACAAGCAGTTCCTTCTATTATTTCTGCCGTCATTGGAAAATGAACGAAAATTGCTTGTTACAAACATTTCTTTTCATCTCACAATGCTTTTCTGGAGGGACGTCAAAAAGCGTCACTGTGTGGGAATATGTTACACCTATCGCCTTTAACTACTCATCAGTTACATGTTTACAAGCTTAGATAAACTAGATGTACTAAATAAGAGGCTATACAATTTCGAATTTATCAAACAAGTCATCCATTAACATATAAATGCGAGGCTCTGTAGGGTTTAATATGTTCCAGGTGACGAACTTTTATATCTCTTCGGTTATACCTTTTTCTTTCTATTTTAGATATTCCACAAATGATAGAACGCCGATTGTAATAAAAAATTTAAAAAAAAGGAATTTAACTTTATTTTTTGTATTTGTGAATACTTACGTATACAGTCGGTTCCTGGATCAGTCCAAACGCCATTTGGCTCACATACAATACATACGTCCGTGGAATTTGGAACATAGCCGGGATCACATATTAGTGTCGCAAATGACCCAATAATAGTTCCGCTTGGATTGTATACTCCATTAGTAACTGTTGGCACTGTGTCTCCACAATCTGTTTATAAAAAATGATAAATGCCAAAACTCAGTAAACTGAGGAACTCAAAATAGAAGCTGAATTTGACGAGCTGGTCAAAATTAGGAATACTAGGTGTATTCATCTCACTTTGATACATGTTGGTCGACATTTTTATTTTGAGGTTAACGAGACGAAAGGAACGGCAATTTTATTTTGATGGTGTTGATACCGTCAGTACGTGTGTCATTCTGGCTGTCCATCCGTAGATAATTTTCATAAATGCGAGAAAATCCATAAATATTGTCGAATACATTTGAAGCATTTTACTGATGTTTCTAGGGTCACAAAAACTGTTCCTGTCGAAATTTTGTCTGAAAATGCGTCAAAATGGGCATGAAGGAATTTCACTAAAACTTGTTTAAAGGGTAGTGTTTTACCTGTAGTGTGTTTGTAGCCCTCACGAGTCCCTCAGCATTTAATAAGGAAGCGTGGAACAAAGTGGTAAAACCTGTGTTTCACAACGATCAAAGCTACCTCGAAAAAGCTATCCCATTTTCGACTTTAGTAAGATGAGTTTAGAAAATCATTTTGATTTTCATTAAATATACACTTTCAACGATTCGTAGTAACATCGTGTTGTTTGAACGAGTAATGTTTTAATATTATACAGTTCTTACTTCATTCGACGTTACAATGATTACAATTTTATCTCTTTTTTTAATTGCAACTATGTTCCTATTGTTGTTGTTTTTTTTTTTTTTTTTTTTTTTTAATGATTGTAGTTTTAATTCTAGAACAGTGTTAGCTCAACCCATGCTGTCTGAATTGGTTACGATAGTTATATTAACAATTCTTAACTAGAAATATGTTGTTTCACGAGATAATTCTAATGAAATCAACAACATAGTTTCCTTAATTTTCAACAGCTGAACTAAATCTATGTTGTTCGATCTGAGACGGTATATACCGTCCAAAAACCTAGCTTAATTCTAACAGTTCCTAATGAACTTATGTTATTGATTGATTGCCTTGACTGAGAGAACAACTGTTTAAAAACAGTCCGATAAAATTGCATGTTCAGAGTCTGGTGCTTAGAATTGTAATCACATGCTGATCGCCTAATAAAAATGTTATTTTAGCGCAGATGGTCTTTAAAGCAAGATTTACAAACTGCTACTCTGCACGTTTTAATGGAAAAAGAAGAGTGAGGTAGATCATATACCGTTTACTGTACAATTTTCGGAAGGATCAGACCAGCCCTGTTCAGTGTCTTCACATGTGATTGTTACTTCGGAGGACTTGGAGCACACTTCACAACAAATCAATGTTGCTGTAGCTCCCAGAGTTGTTACTCCGGGTGTATCGAGTGCATACCTTCCAGGAAATGGATCAGGAGGGAAACCACAATCCCCTGTAAAGAAAAATATTGTTATTTGATTCTCCAACATAGGGCATTCCTTCAAAATACCTCTGCAAAAAAGAGAGATTCGGTTATCTTTACGCTCGGTTCACACTGCCGATCATACCAACAAGCCCGTCTATTCGGGAGCCTATCTGGTTGAATCTGATGATAATTATACATAATACATTCTGTGACTTTAAAGAGAATTCGGTGAAAACTATGGAATTGATCGTGTTAACAAATGTTTGTAATAGACTTTCCATAAGGTCCCTTTTCCAATGAGTCCATAAAAAAGAACCATTTTAATGATGGTACAATCTTACAGATGAAATATGGGGATTCCGGTGATATAACTAGTATATTTTAATAAATTTTTCATAGGGTCCCTTTTGACGGACTGTACCCAATTTCAACAAGAGGCCCAGTGGGCCTTAACGGTCACCTGAGTAAAAGAGCACCAAGACAAGTGATTTAGGGTTTATTAGAAAAATATTTTTTAAGAAGTACAAAAGCTTACCCCTTTCTGCCCCCGACTGGGGCCCCTTTTACCCCAAGCCCCCCAACCTCTTTTCACAAACTGGAATTTGCATCCCCCAATGATGCTTCCGACCAAGTTTGGTTGAAATCCCCTCAGTAGTTCTTGAGAAGAAGATGAAAATGTTTATAAATTACCAAAAATGACCCCCTTTTGGTCCCCATTTTAAGCCCCCCTGACCTCCAGCCTTATAATTTCAAAAATCTGTATAATCAGTACCCAATGATGCTTTTCACCAAGTTAGTTTGAAATTGGCTTAGTACTTCATCAGAAGAAGATGAAAATGTGAATTTTTTTACATGATGAACTTTGACCTCTGGGTGTGGCCCCTAACTTGACCCCAGGGACATGAATTTCACAATTTATAATATACCTGTCCTAGTTGTCATGCACACAGAATATTTAAGCTCTGGCATTAACGGTATATTAGAAGAAGATTTTTAAAGAAGTACCAAAAATTACCCCTTTTTGCCCCCTATTTAGGCCCCTTTGACTCCCAGAACCCCTATTTTCACAAACTTGAATTGGCATCCCCCAATGATGCTTTCTACCAAATTTGGTTGAAATCCGCCCAGTAGTTCTTCAGAAGAAGATGAAAATGTTTATAAGTTACCAAAAATGACCCCCTTTTGGTCCCTATTTTAGGGCCCCTGACCCCCCAGCCTTTTAATTTTCACAAATCCGAATAACCATTACCAAAGGATGCTTTTCACGAAGTTTGTTTGAAATTGGCTTTGTACTTCATCAGAAGAAGATGAAAATGTGAATTTTTTAATATGATGAACTTTGACCTGTGGTTGTGGCCCCATACATGACCCCAGGGGCATGAATTTCACAATTTATAATATACCTGTCCTAGTTGTCATGCACACAGAATATTTAAGCTCTGGCATTAACAGTTTATTAGAAGAAGATTTTTAAAGAAGAACCAAAAATTACCCCTTTTGCCCCCGATTTGGGCCCCTATGACCCCAAGAACCCCTATTTTCACAAACTTGAATTGGCATCCCCCAATGATGCTTTCTACCAAATTTGGTTGAAATCCGCCCAGTAGTTCTTGAGAAGAAGATGAAATTGTTTAAAAATTAGACGACGCACGACGGACGACGCACGACGCAAGACGACGGACAAACGATGATTGCAATAGATCACCATGACCATTCGGTCAGGTGACCTAAAAATAACCGTCCTGATGATGATACAATAATTCTGTGAAAGTTTGAAGTGAAATCTGGAGATACCATTCTATAAACTAGAATAGTTATTTAAATATTTTTCTCAAGGCCTGTCTTCATGTAATACTTGATGGATCAGGTCCACTGTCAAAATCAACAATCGTAATGATGGTACAATCAATCTATGGAATCTGTGGGTTATGTTGTCTTAGTGGGTTTTTTTTTAAATAAATCAATACATAGGGCTCCTTTTCCCGTGTTACAGAAAAAAAAAAATTCAAATGGAAAATAACTCTCACAAAGGTACATTAATTCTGTGAACGTTTAAATAGAATCAATGAAGCAGTGGAGTGAAATTTGTAAAGAACTTTTTGTAATGAAATTTTCATTTGTCCACTTCTAGCGTGAACGTTAACAAATCAGACACAATATATAAAGGAACAATCCTAATGATAGTACAATCATTCTAAAAGAGCGATAAAGACTGGAGGCTTTATTGTGTTATCGACGATTTTGTAATACAATTTTCATAACGCCCATTTTCTCGTTAAACTTAACAGATCAGACATACTTTAAAATTGAACGATTAAAGTGATGATACAATAATACAATAAAAGTTTGAAGATAATATGATAAAAACTTGGGACTTTCTTGTGTTAATAAAGATTTAGAAAAAAATATTCATACAGCCAATTTTTTCGTGATACTTGACAGATCAGAAAAGAACGATCCTTATAATGCTACAAACATTCTTTGAAGTTCGCAGAGAATACGTTGAAAACTATGGACTTTGTTGTATTAAGTATGTTATAATTGAATTAAAAAACACGCTATTTCCTTTGATACTTAACGGATATACCAAAATGCAATAGGAACAATCTTAACGACGGTTCTGTGTAAGTTTGAAGACAATACGATGAAAACTGTAGACTTCTTGCCTTCGGACAGTAGAGCGATCTAGCAAAAGTGAAAAAAATGACACTATTAATATCATCGTTCTACTGTGTCAAAAAAAGGTTCTAAGCTGAGACATATGAAAATAGGAACCATGTGTCTGCATAAAACCTTTTTTAATTATACAAGTACGTGTTTTCCGTTACAGTAGAGAATGTGAAAAACGGAAAACTTTTATATAATAGCATAAATTAGCTTCAAATTTGGCCCAATTTTACCTTAACTTAGCATCCAAGCTTAAGCTTTAGAGAAAAACCAAATTGAATTTTCGGCCTCGATACTATGATAATCAAATAAACAAAGACAAGGAACACATGGAGGGCCTTTGGCTAGTCAATATTTGACCGCTGTTGACAGAACAATAATTTGTTGATAACAAATTGGCGGTATGTTATAGCTCAATTGTTAGGAACCGTTTGCGAGCAGTTGGGCTTCGACCTCGAAGACAATATAATGGACTGATTCTTACATCTTAAAATAGGCGAAACAGGTAGGTATGGGTCGCACAAAGGAAAGCGATTGTCCTTAGTGATAATCTTCCGATTTGCTGATGGCAGGACAAATGTGTAACATAGACCTGGAGAACGCCATGCCCAAACAAATGTCACAGAGATGGACAAATAAAATTTTGGTGGTGGGTTTCTTAAGGTATGACCATTTGGCCATAAGGATGCTCGCCCCGTAATGTTGTTCAAGGTAAATTTATCGCGAACCATTACATGAAGCAGATCGTGCAACCCTTTTGCTCTCCTTTACACATGGACACGCTCCCGGTCTTACGTTTCAGCACGATAATGTTAGGCAACACATGGCAAGACTTTCTGACAGACACTCGCTCACGGACATAGAATAATCTCTATATCCGTCGCAATTATATGGCGGAGCATTCAACGATAATGACAGTCTTAGACAAACCTCCAAGCAGACCTGACCTCAATCAGATTGAGCAAATATGGGACGAGCTAGGCGGCTGTGTCCGTCAGCAAGTCAATCCACCTCATGCTTTAGGAATCTTGAACGTACCTTTGTTGAACAATAGAGACATCTTTCTTAGGCAGCATCATATATCTTCTAAGATCTACCTATCCATTTATCTCACTTGCCCTTGCCCATTCAATCTGACAGGAAGTTCCACTTAGATTTAACAAATTACCAAACGGTAAAATTTTAGAGTGGTCAAAATTGAAAGGAGTTGCAGTCAACAATTTAAAGTTTATGACATTTAAGATTTTTTTTCAACTTTTGGGTTCACGAATCACGAGTAGCACATAGTCAGCGGCTCTTAAGACGATAAACGGGAAGGCCGGAAATTTCTTGATTATCACTATTGATGAAACCTTGCTATATTTTCTATGATCAAGAGATAAAATAAAAATGTAGTCAGTGTCAAACTTATGATTCGTCACCAACAAAAACGCTCGGGTCAGTAGGTCGACCCGAGAACATATGGTTATTATGTTCCTTCGACAGTGGAGGGCCGCTGCTCTGCCCTGCTGTGTCTTGTGGAATGGTGGTTGATGCTGAGTACTACTAAAAGGAAGATTTTTTTGTTAAAACAATTAGTAACAATCATTTAACTAGATAGGGGTCACGGACACAAGCCTTAAGTGTTTGTCACATGACCTTGAATTCGGGAGTATCCTACACAACTTTACATAAGTACACTGTAAGTGGAAAAACTAAGTGTATACTAGATTTTTTCTAAAAGTCATCCGGAATGTAGAAGATATGTTCCAGACGAGTTCATTTTTGTCACTCGACCTTCGGTCATGACCTTGAACTTTGTAGTATTCAATACAACTTAACGCACGACAACGGTGCTCTTGAAAAAAAGAACAATAATGACAATTAATTTGGAAATTCATTCATACATATCGAATATATGCTCTTGACAAGATAAATTATCACTTGACCTTCAGTCATGACCTTGACCTTAGAAGTTTTCAAAACAACTTTGCGCGTGACACAAGTGCTGTTCAAGGAGAATAACTGTACCAAGTTATTTGAAATTCACCCATAAATATAAAGTCTAGCTCAAAACAATGTTTTTTTCCTGTAGTCTCAGTTGTGACCTAAACTTAATAGTTTCCAACGCAACTTTACGCATGACACTACTACTATTCAAGCGAAACCGCCTTGCAAGATTTTTTGTCCATCCATTAATGTAGAAGATCAGTTCCGAGTAAGAACTGAATACAATCACCAACACAGACACACACAGACACTTGCTCGCGGACAGGGAATATTCTATATATCCGTCGCATTCAACGACAATGACAATTTCTACTTTATAGAGAACTTCTACAAGTTATTCTTGTGATAGTCAAGAAATCATATTTGTAAGTGGAATCAATTCATATCCATGTGATCCATCGGAAATTGTTAAATGCGATAAGACAAAAACAAAAGATATTTACCGCGACTTAGAAAACACCATCCTTAACCAAAACAACACTCAAAGTCACCGTACAATCGAAACTCTGAGTTATCACAAATAAAATCAAACTGCCGAAATCTTAATCTATGAACACCAATTATATTCACATCACTTTGCACCCTGTGGTTTCGCAATGTTCCCAAACTTGTTCGCTGGGTTAAAGGACCACAGGTTAACAGGTTTTGCTGACCTATGAAGCAAGGCTCTTCTAGTATTTAGATCGTGCGGTTAATTCTTTTACAAACGTAGCTGCATAGACACGACCGATGTGTTAAGACTGATGACGTTGAGATGGTTGTGATAAAACTCTGTTTATGTGTAAACTAACTGTGTTTTTTTTTATAAACTTGGCATTCACGTTCAAAAAAATCTTATTTGTTTAAATCCGGAGAATATATTGCGGTTGTATCTACGATTAACTCTCGTATTTAATGATAAGGCTAAATTCGACAGATCCGTATGCTGATAATGAGATATGTTAAATTGGGGTTCTGAATTTGCACGATTCATAGATCCGAGAACACAATATTTTGTAGACAATCAAGTATTGCAAATTCCACGAAGTCGATGCGGCTAATTTTTTTTTGTGTGTTTTGGTTTTTTCTTTTCTTTTTTGCTTTTTTGTGCATTTGAGTGTCTCTGTATGAGTGATTTCAACGCGGACATTTTATCATTTTGTTAGTCTCGATCATTTTAGACCAGATTAGATAAAAACACGTTCGCCGTTTATGCATTTAACTTATATGTAACAGAAAGTTGAGCTTAGTAAAATAGTAAAATTTTATATGTTCCCTATTGCCGGAGATTCCAACCGCTTCAAACATTCGGGAAAGCTTCTGTATCCAGACATTTTTTTAGTTTCAAAACGCTTTCCTTAAGATCCATTCTCGGTGTAAACTTCATATATTACCGCCATATCCCAGGATTATTATGTCGATGAAATGACAGCAAAGCGGACAAGATGTCAAGAGATTCGTTTATGTTCAACGCGAACAATTTTCTATATTCTGGAGACAAAGGAGTTTGTTGCTTACGTACATTTCCCTCACAGTTCTGGTATTTGTCACACAAGTTCCTACAAAATATTCGGAATATGAAATGAAAATACGTACGAATACAGTCAGTCTTCGGCTCAGACCAACTACCATTAAACAAACACACAATACAATCATCATCGGATATTGGGACATAGCCATAATCACATTGTAGAGTCCCTATAGACCCTACAGTAGTTCCATGGTTAGCTACATATCCGCCATTTGTTACATTCGGTAAAGACGTTCCGCAATCTGTAAGAAAACAAGATCAAGACTACAAAATGAATCAAAATCCGCAATTCTAATTTTGACCTATAATCTATGCCCATGAACATAATGGTAGGGATATAGGTAACCCTATCTAGAACTATGATTATCTCATGTAGTCCTCGGATATATATCGCTGTGTATTTAGATCTGATTACGCTTCCTCTTATTTAACCATTGTCATGCTGAAATTAATCCTGTCTAGAAGTGCACTAAAATAAAATCACTGAAATTTCCCGAAGCACTTGTTTCAGGTAAATAATTCTTTTGAAGACTAGTTTACTAACAAGTAGCTTAAAAGGAGCAATCAGGTGGTTTAAACTAAGAATATTCTGTGTTCCGTATGACAACAGTTAAGTGTCCATTGTAAAAAGAACCGTTCATACCAGACTTATCCAGAGTTCTAATCATACCCTTCCTTTTTAGATCTCTGATTTTAACCCCTCATTATTGATAGCTAATTTTGATCTTGGGCTATTTTGAACTCCGTATACGCCCTTTCTCGTTTGGAGCTGTGACTGTGCCATTTCTTACATGTATCATACGACTTCTCATCTTTATATCTGACTATACTCCCTATTATCTTGACCTTTGATCATACATTCATTTAACTAGAACTCTTATCAGACCCAATCGTCACTACAAATCTAATTAACGAACTCTCATAAACATCTTTCATTTCTATGTCTTATGGTACCCTCTTCTATATGGACACCTCATAATGCCCCTTTTATCTCAAGCTTTGATTAAACCTTTAATAGAACCAACCATATCTTGAGCCCTATTAAGATACCGCTCCTCTTTGATTTCAACTCCCTCTGATCCCTAAGCCCTGATTATTAATCCTCTAATCAATATCTCTGTTATCAATCTGTTTTATGGAGGTTATACCAAGTAATATGTAGATCTTAGATATTACCGGTTCATACATCTTTGATCACAACCCCCTAATATCTAGAACTGAGATCCGCTGGTATCACAGATTCTACGACAACAACCACAGCTCTGGTCGTTTAAAAGACAAATTTGAACTTGGTACCATTTACTTTATTTTGGAAAGTAAAACATATATGTAATAAAATCGCCACTAGAAATCAGTACTGAACGTGATAACCCGTTTCAAAAATGCTCTTCAGAGCAACATTTTTGATTTAATGAAACGAAGCATTTACCAACTTAACAATGCGAACGTCAAAATGATATCATGGAATAGAATTTTATTTTGGACATTTTGGATAGTGGAACCATCATTTATTTTGAATGTTAATAAAACAAGGAAAATTGAGAATTCGGATCCATCTTAGACCAATTATCAAAGTGTGAACAACTAGAAAGCTGTCTTACTGATAAGCCTCTAATTTGGTAGTTATGTATTGTATTTTTTTTCTCAAATTTTCCCAAGTTTGGCCTATATAAAATTTCCTACAACCATTGCATATTGAAGCATATAAAACAATTATTGACTTTACAATCCATGTTCTACTTTACAAAAAAGGTTTTATCCTTTATTTATAAATTACCCCCTTCAATGATATGTTTAAAAAGTTCACAGCTTGGTTTTATTGAACTTTTTTACTCTAGAATACAAGATATTTAACTGTAAAAACAATTACCAGATCTTAAACAGATTATGTTCAAATCAGAATTTAGAGTTATCAATTCCAATCCTAGAGCAACAATGTACAATGTACCGCGTTGTGGTTTTAACTTTTACTTTACATTTGACGATTGAATGATTTTAAAATATCATATTTGATTTAAAAATTGATCTTTCCAAACATTCTCATTGCGCTTTTTCAACATTGTGTTTGATAATGAAATACTCTTGTTATGAGCATCTTAGATATATGATAGTAATCTTACCATTGATAGTACAGTTTTCGAGAGGATTGGACCAGCCCTGAGGGTTGTCCTCACAAGTTATTGTTACTACGGTATAGGTTGAGAAGCCTTCACAGCAGGTTAGTGTAGCTGTCGTTCCCAATCGTGTATTAGATCCGTTATTGAGAATAAAATCGCCATTTTGTGCTACAGGAGGGATACCACAATCGCCTGTAAAATGGTATATCTTCATATTAGATAACGACGAACCTTAAACTAGAGGACCATGATGTTCCTTTATAGCCCCCTCCCCTAGTATGACGACTCAAGGCTTTATAATATATACAAAATATCAAAGCCCTACACCTTACCATTTTGGAGATTTTTTTTCTAAAGATTTTTTCCTTTTATCCTAGATATATTGCAGATCCTACCATTTAGAGCTAATTTCCAGCAGTACAGTAATTCTTTGAAGTATTTTGGTAGACGGTCAATAAGCATTGATACATACAAAATATCAAAGCTCTATGTCTAATGGTTAAGGTTGATTGCACAGAACTGAATTATTTTCAGAATACGGCAATTCTGTGAAGTATTTTGGTAAAGGGTCAATAAATATCTATACAAACCAAATATTAATGCTCTTGGCCTTATAATTTGGGAGTTGAATTTTTTTTTCACTCGGTTGCCATGGCAACCAAAGTTCTTCACGGGAAGCACGACCTAAGAACCAATTATGTGAGGTTTGGTTGAACTTCGATGGTTAGTTTAAGAGGAAAAGATTTTTTTTTTTTTGTAATTATGAACGGACGGGCGGACAAATAGACAGAAGGACGGACGGACGCCGAATGTTAACCGATCACAATAAAAAAAACCTTCGAAGTTTAATTATTTTATAAATTGGAAAAGGACATTCCGAGCAATTCAAATTACTACCTCAGACCATATATTCAAGATACTATCAAATATGTTCGATATTTAGTTTAACGCATTCATGAGCAAAATACTCAACTAAAGGAAGAGACCTGCGTGGCTCAGTGGTGGGGCGAGGAAGAAGAGGGATACTGGTTCGAAACCCCGCAACGCCGCTGGTTACTTGTCAGAGCCAAAGCCTTGTACTAATGAAATCTAGGAAACATATGAAAGCCAACTTCACATTAGTTTAATTGAAAGCTTATCCAAATCGACGTTAAACCTCATTAATTTATACGATCATCATCTTACGAAAAGTAAATCTAAAGTACTTACGAATACAGCCTGTCTTGGGGTCAGCCCAGGAGCCATTAAATAAGCATGCAATACAATCATCAGGGGATATAGAAACATAGCCATTTTCACATTCTAGTGTCCCGATTGATCCTACGATGGTTCCATGGTTAGCTACATATCCTCCGTTTGTCACTGTTGGTAAAGTGTTTCCACAATCTGCAAAAGTGTCATATATCTCTAGCCTCAATATTGGTCGTGTCTATCAACATAAGTTAATTCAGATTGGATGAAAATTTTGTTTCAAACCTTTGTAAGGGGAAAAATAAGCTCTGAACAATGTGCCAAAGAGAAATGTTGTGAAATTAAGTAGATTTTGTTGAATGATTGAATGGGGTTTATTGTCACTTTTGATAGCATTTCAGTCAAATCGCGGCGGCCGCGGCACATAACAATAGCTTCCTGGTATTCCTCATACCAGTACTACCACTACATCATTTTCTAGCCTCTAGCTGCTATCCAACTTAGGTTAACGATTATCCATCCATTGGTGAGTTTGATTGATTGAATCGGGTTCAACGCCGATTTTAACAGTATTTCAGTCACATCGCGGCGGCTGGAGCACCTAACAATAGAATCCTGGTATTTCTCACACCTGTTCTACCACTACATCCTTTCCTAGCCTCCAGCTGCTATCCCACTTAGGTTAACGATTATCCACCCATTGGTGAGAGACAAATGTCGGAAAGAATATGTGCCGCCGCCGAGGATCGAACCCATGACATCCCATGATTGAAGATTTGGAGTCCGACGCGTGAGAAACAAATGTTAGAAAGGATATTTGAAGCCGCTGGGGATAGAACACATGACATCCCATGATTGAAGATTGGGAGTCTTATGTGCTACCGACTGCGCTTTGACGGCGGCCGGTAGATTTTGAAATTTTCACTTAATCCTTTAGAAACTTGCATACAGGACTAAACCTAATGACGCTTGAAAACTCCGTGTTTCGAAGACGTTGCCTGGTTATTACCGAGCCCCCCCCCCCCTCCCCGCCCCCCTCACGAAGACAAAATGTTTGGAAAACACTGTGGAATATGTTTAAATAGCTTGTTACAAGCAATTACCTCATAACCAACATTTTTATCCTAAAATAAAAACTAGGGGCACTTGTGAATCTGTATCGCTATACAGTCTTGAATGTACTTGGATTACCCAAATTGAGTTTTAAAGAATTCAAGACATACAATTAAAGTCATGTTTATCAACGTATGAAAATTGTATGAAGGAATCTAACTAAGAGTCACTTAGAATCATTCTGTGGCTGAAATCATTCAACAGGATTTTAAGAACATTTTCAAAGTTCTCATAATATATTCCATATATGGAAATTAGCCACAGTCCTTATCCCAAAGCAATGCATTCCATTCTATCAAATTCATTGAACAAATGTGATAAGGGTCTCCACAGGATAATTCCTGGGAAATGTGGTTGAAATCAATCAACTGGTCTCGGTATTTTGTAGCTCTCTCTATATACCATATGTGGAAATAAGCAGCGCCTATTTAAGCCATGTTTTTCCGATCAGTATCCTTTAAGGAATCTGATAAAAGTCAACGAAAACTTTTTCCTGTTAAATTTGACTACAATCAATCGACTGGTTTCTTAGTACACGATTATCAAAGCTTTCATCACATGTGGAAATTAGCCCTGCCCAGTAAAGCCTTATGTTTTATCCGATTATAATTCTTTGGGGGGGGGGGTCTGTGCAGGGTCTTCCGTTTATCATTTCTGTAAAGTTTTTTTTCTTGAAATCCATTTGTTTATTTCTAAGAAAAAGAATTTCAATACTATCAAAACTAGCCCGGCCCAAAATTTATTTGACAGAATCCTATAAAGGGTCATCTAAGGTCACAATGTCTGTGAATTTTGATTTATCTCTTTTCGGTACTTTTTGGACTTATCTAAAATAATTTCATATATTCTAGTAATTGGCAGTTAATAACAGCAGATGTTACTTTATCAGTTTGTAGGATTATCACTTTTTCTTCGTTTTTATGAATCAGATAGACAATTTGTTTTAAAATTTGGAAATGAAGTAAAAAAGCAATTTAGTCGTTTGAAAGGTATTCCTAGCAAACGGATCGAACATAAATCTCATCGAGTATTCCTACTTCACCTAGCAACCATATTTTAAAGTTTTGTTAAGTTTGATTGACTTTAAATTAGGGCACAATTTGAATTGAATCAAACATAGAAAAAAACTGGAACAACATTAATAATTAAGAAGTTTTCATCTTCATTTCTGACATAAATCTTAACCTGTGACCTAAGCGGGAAATACGAGAAACATAGCCCATACTAATAATGAAAGGCAACGTGTTTTCATTTTACCCTTAATATTACCGCAGTGAAACTGTCTGGATACTTTCCTTTAAGCTTTTACATCATTCGAGGCACAGTCATCAATTACCTGCTCTTTGTCATTAAATTTGACTCGTTTAATATTTTCCAGGGATGACGAAAGAAATTAATGACTCCTCCATTTTCAAAATTGATATTAGAACTATTACATCGGCATTAATACCATTTCATTCGGAACAAATCTTATTTTGACTTGACCGATGAGCTTTTTATAATAGACGTCTACGTATTTTTTGAACTCACATTAAATTAAAAAACTATTAACGAGAGGCATATAAATGTATGCGTATATATATCTGTTATGTATACGTGTGCAGATTTCTACAATCAAACACTTTTGCCGTGAAAAGATAAAAAAGTTGAATTTAACAGAGCAACACTTTCCTTATATTCACACACACTCACCTGGAGGGAAAAAATGAAATACGACCAGCCATCTTTCAAAAAATGCTTCAAATGGAATATCTAGTCAAGACTAGATGTTTGTCCCGGGTCAACTGCTGTCGAGCCCGCAAAGTTTTGACCATCAACTTTAGCTTGACCATCAATTTTAGTATTGGACCTTGAGCTCTGACCTTGAACTTGAAGCTATCCGAAACATTCTTTCAAATGGCACATCTACTCATGGTCGAAAATAATGATGCCATTTTTTTAAATCCATCCATAACTGTAGCAGAAATGGTCTTGACAATCACACTTTTAGTGTTAAACCTTGAGCTGTGACCATGACATTAGAACTATCCCAAAATTTCTTCAAAATTGCACATCTACTCATGATAGGAAATAATTGCGTCAAATTATTTTGAAATCCATCCATAGATGTAGGAGTAATTGTCCAGATAAACTCGGACGGACGGACTAACGGACTAATACACTCACGCACATACACCGACTTGTCATAGTGACAACTATGTCTCGCTCACCGCAAGCGTGCTCGACAATAAAAAAGTAATTTTGGGTGATCACACCAACAACCCATCGAATAATGGAGAAGTTTCCGAAAAGCTCACTCGACTTTTTTCGTGTAAACCTGAACTTTGTTTCAAATGGCAAGTCTTATGACAGGACATTTGGTAGGGCGTAAAAGACCGTCAAAGAACTTATTATTCAATCGTTCCATCTCTTACCATTAATTGTACAGTTCTCGGACGCAGTAGACCATCCCTGACTGGTGTCTTCACACGTTATAGTAACATAGGCCTTTGTGGAGAAGCCCTCACAACAAGTCAATGTAGCCGTTGCTCCTAAAGTTGTCGTGTCCATCACGTCTAATACAAACTCGCCGTTTTGTACTACAGGAGGCAACCGACAGTCTCCTGTTGACAGAAGATATTTTTTTAATAAATATCAATTAAAAGTTTTGTTACAATTCCTGTAGAAATAAATGTTTTAGGGGGTAATAGACAACATATCGATGAACCAATTAATAGTTTTTATTACTTGCCGATCTCAAATCGCTAATTGCAATCAGGACTTTAATAAACACATTATATTGCAATAATAGTTCATTACTTCACGCGCTGATCTTACTAATCCATGAAGCAAGACTTGCGGTAAGAATAAAAAAGCCATCTTTGAAAGGAAAAAACATCAAATCTTACGTATACATCCTGTCCCGGGGTCAGTCCAAACACCGTTAGGCAGGCAAACAATGCAGATGTCGGTGGCATTAGGAGTGTAACCATTGTCACATACAAGTTGACCAAATGATCCAATCAGAGTTCCACTCACCTGATATTCACCATTTGTCACGCTGGGAAAAGTGTTTCCACAATCTGTTTATAGAGAGCTCAGCTTAAATTTTGGAACAAGTAAGATGGATAAAGTGGTATGTTTATATACAGCAAGTAAAGGAGGAATGAAACGAAAGGAAGAACAAGTAATTGTTAACATATGTTAAGTGGATTTGGCAATAATGATCGCTAAAACTGTTACATTGGGATTCCGTTATCTGCAACAATAATGGTTTTAAAATTTTGTTGCAATTAACCGGAAGTTGCTGCTCATAGGAGCTATTTGTCATTCAAATCTAATACAGTTTCTTCATATTATTTGCAATGAAGTGATGTAAAGAAGATTCCATTGCTTTTGAAGGGCTATGGCAAAAACTACTTTTGTCGAAGTTCACTTGATTAATTAATAAAATTACTTGAATACGTAGCGAAGTAAAACTATCATTCTACTTTCGGAGGTTCGGTCCCGGAATGACAGCCTATAAGAACAGTCTGACCATACTCGATACTTTTTTAGCTCACCTGAGCACAACGTGCTCAAGGTGAGCTTTTGGTATCACCTTTTGTCCGTCGTGCGTCGTGCGTCGTGCGTCGGAAGTCGGAAGTCGTCAACAATTCTTTAAGCATCTTCTCCTCAGTAACCACTGGGCGGAATTCAACCAAACTTGGTAGGAATGTTCCTTGGGTGACCCTTCTCAAAAGTTGTTCGCGGATTTTTGATTGACCCCTAAATATGGGCGTGGCAGGGCGTGGCAGTTTTTAACTTAGAATATTAAACATCTTCTCCTCAGTAACCATTGGGCCAATTTCAACCAAATTTGGTATGAATGTTCCTTGGGTCACCCTTTTCAAAAGTTGTTCGTGGAATTTTGATTTATGCCAAAATATTGGCGTGGCAGGGCGTGGTAGTTTTTGACTTAGGAATCTTTAAACATCTTCTCCTCAGTAACCATTGGGCCAATTTCAACCAAATTTGGCATGAATGTTCCTTTGGTGACCCTTTTCAAAAGTTGTTCGTGGAATTTTGATTTACGCCCAAATATGGGCGTGGCAGGGCGTGGCAGTTTTTGACTTAGAAATCTTTAAACATCTTCTCTTCAGTAACCATTGGGCCAATTTCAACCAAACTCGGCATGAATGTTCCTTTGGTGACCCTTTTCAAAAGTTGTTCATGGAATTTAGATTTATGCCCAAATAAGGGCGTGGCCGGGCGTGGCAGTTTTTGACTTAGAAATCTTTAAACATCTTCTCCTCAGTAACCATTGGGCCAATTTCATCCAAACTTGGCATGAATGTTCCTTGGATGACCCTTTTTAAAAGTTGTTCGCAGAATTTTGATTTATGCCCAAATATGGGCGTGGCCGGGCGTGGCAGTTTTTGACTTTGAAATCTTTAAACATCTACACCTCAAGAACCATTCGGCCAATTTCAACCAAACTTGGTATGAATGTTCCTTGGGTGACCCTTTTCAAAAGTTGTTCGGCAGAATTTTGTTTCACGCCCAAATATGGGCGTGGCAGTTTTTGACTTTGAAATCTTTAAACATCTTCTCCTCAGTAACTATTGGGCCAATTACAACCAAATTTGGTATGAATGTTCCTTGGGTGACCCTTTTCAAAAGTTGTTCGCAGAATTTTGATTTATGCCCAAATATGGGCGTGGCAGTTTTTTTAACATTGAAATCTTTAAACATCTTATCCTCAGTAACAGTTGGGTCAATTTCAACCAAACTTTGCATGGATGTTCCTTTGGTGACCCTTTTCAAAAGTTGTTCGTGGAATTTTGATTTATGCCCAAATATGGGCGTGGCAGGGTCAGGCACTTTTTTGACTTTGAAATCTTTAAACATCTTCTCCTCAGTAACTATTGGGCCAATTTCAACCAAATTTGGTATGAATGTTCCTTGAGTGACCCTTTTCAAAAGTTGTTCTAGAATTTTGATTGATGACCAAATAAGGGCTTGGAAGGGTAGGGCAGTTTTTGACTTTGAAATCTTTAAACATCTTCTCCTCAGTAACCATTGGGCCAATTTCAATTTTGAATCATCTTACATTAGTCAGGTGAGCGATTTTAGGGCCATTCTGGCCCTCTTGTTTTTACTTCCGAGAAAGACGGGTTTTGTGAAGCAAGTCAAAAATAAGAAAAACAATGGAAAATATTACCATTAACTGTACAGTTTTCAGCAGGATCAGACCAGCCTTGCTCCGTGTCTTCACATGTTATCGTAACTGTTGATGTTGACGCACAAACATCACAACAAACTAAGGTTGCCATAGCACCCAGTCTTGTGTTTCCAGGCATGTTCAATTCAAATCTTCCACCAAATGGAACAGGTGGCGTACCACAGTCTCCTGAAAGACGAATCCATATTTTTGCAGTCAATTTTTTCGAACAATAAGTTACCTATTCAAAGAATAAAATGAAATACGCTTTCCTTAAATCTTTTCATAATTTTTGGTCTTTCTCAATTAAAAACGTTTTGGGAAAATGTCTTTTTTATTAGCTCTTCTGGCAAATGGAGGCTTTTGTCACGACGTTTTCTATCCCATAATGGTTGTCCAGTCCGTCAATAAGCATTTTCTTCAGATATAATATTTGGAAAACATTGTGTAACAAGCAATTTCTTGATTTTCAACTATGTTTTCCAAGCAATCCTATCAAATTGAAACGATTTTTAATTTGGACAGGTTAATAATTTTGTTGTTTGGCAAAAGGTAAAAAAAAAAATCCCGGGAAACAAGTTGCTACACTTTCACAGAAATGGTCGCTTGCTAACCTCTGATTATTTTTCAAAATTTCAATTTTTATTTGCAGAACTTTCATGAAGGAAGTTAGTCAAAAATTTGAAAAATTATGCACCATGGAAATTGTCCTTACTCTTAATTAGGTATCTTCAAACAATTTGAATTGGATAAGTTTAGGCCTTATGACTCAGATCATCAAAAATTTCTATTTCATCTCGTTCAGCTACTGATAATAAGTCAGGAAAGGAAAAAGCGATCCAAATTAATTGAGAACAATATATCATATTTTACTTTTGCATGAAAGGACATAGGCTTAAAACTTACGGATACAATCCGTCTTTGGTTCAGTCCACGATCCATTTAATGCACATACAATACAAATATCATCTGATATAGGCGTGTATCCATAATCACATTGTAGCGTTCCTATTGATCCGACAGTTGTTCCATGGTTAGCTACATATCCTCCATTTGTAACATTTGGTAAGGAATTTCCACAATCTGACGGTTAAGAGAAACATTTTAATGAGATCTAAGCATTATTCACACATGTCTTAAGACTATTCAAATGGAGAAGTGGAACGTTTCATGATAAATTGTAACTATCATTCTTTTTATTGGTAGTGAAGGCAACCCGAACCACGCCCTGGCGCCAGTAAGAATTTCCTAAACAGTCATTTTTTCCAATCGCCTCTACGATGCTTAATTTCAATTAAATATGATGCTTGACACTCATTTCCTATGATAAGCAACCCATCACTTTGATATGTCTTGACGATATTGTAAATTATAGCTTGCTATGATTGCGGAGACAGCGCTTCGTGCGTGTCAAAAAAGTTGGCCGACGAAAGTATCTTTTTAATTCAGATTTAGAATATATTGAAGAAAGAAGTTATTATAATAAGTCAGTGATATATCAAAAATTAATTGTTATAACTTGTTTAATTGTATAACCAACTCGAGTTATCTTGTTGTCAACGGTCAGACATAACAATATTAACTGACGTTAAAGCCATATCTAACCCCAAAATACACTATAAAATTAACAAGAAAATCATACTCCAGGCTCAAAAGCGTAAATAAATATAACGATTGAAATTATTAAATCAACAAAATTCTACGCTTTAAGCCTATATTCATGAAAGAAGTTACGATATTTTAAAAATGTGACCCACAACAATCTAAGGTTTGTTTACTCAAAATTATGACATCAGTGATGACGTTTATACTTTCGCTATTCATGCAAGCAATTAGTTAAGTCACGAAGATTAACGAGAACGTCCGTAAAGATTAGTCGTCAGCACCTGTACATATAAGAGTCAATGCTGAAGATTAGCGAAGATATCCGGTGAAGAATAGGGTGCACTCGTCTCGATTTTGAAATGTACACAAACACAAATTGAAAACGACAATAAAAACCACAAAATACTCTTTCTAGAGAAATTAAGCAGGCCCCTGCTTGCTTTAGTGACCAAAAATAAGTGATAGGTTATTTCATTTTTTTCCTCGGAGGGCAGATATGGCTTTAAGTATTTCGGGAAGAGCAAATGATTTTCCAAGTTCTTCTGATGTCAATAATTGCGAAACCAAACTTCATCATTTTGTGAACAAAACAACGACGAGATATACTCTTCCATTGCCCATTTAAATACTCTATTCATTTCTCCCCTATGTCAACATTATTTCTCGATGGGCCTGACGCATCTCCAAAAATTATTATCTACGACGGTTCGCGATTTGCTTCTAATTCAATAGTAAAATGTATTCTAAATAATGTCTTGAAACAACAGATACGACGAGAATATTGCAGATTTCTTCAACTGTAATTTTACCCTACTCTTTCTATACCGACGTAAACATCTAAGACGGACTGGGTCCGAACTTAACGCAAAACGTCATGACAGCCCGCATTTCTACAACTACACCAACTAACGTTTCTCCTCGTTTCTTGCCGCAATTGGTCTCGTAAAATGATGCCCTGGACTTGACTTTAGAAGTTTTACAAATCACATTGAACATTGTGGCTCGTATGACTTCTATCAAGTATTTTTGAATATGATGTTTTCTACGCTATGCGAGCAATGGCTTTTTTGTAATCTCCGGGTTAGAAACCGTCTTTAACATCGAAAATAGAATGGGTTTAGTTATTATTACATATAAATGATGTGTTGCGTAGAAATTAGTTTGATGTATAGTGTTTACATCAGTGAATATCTAAAGTAATCGGACTTAGAAGACAGACATCATAAAGAAGGGTTTAACCCCTTTCAAACGAACAAACAAATCATCATAAAGAAGGAACATCATTTTGCAACACTGATTTTTTATAAGAATTTAAAAAAAACAACGCTAAAACTCTGTGGTAAAGTGTGTGAAGCGCACAGTGTATAAAATATCTATGTTGTTCTTATCTTGATGCTTTTCAAAAGGTAAAAATAGATAAAGACATTCGTGCTCTTACCATTAATTGTGCAGTTCACAGATGGAGTGGACCAACCCTGCTCATTGTCTTCGCATGTTATTTTTATTGTTGCGGGAGTAGAGAAACCCTCACAGCATTCCAACCTAGCTTTCGCCCCTAAAAGTGTGTTTCCGGCTACTTCGAGTATGTAATTTCCATTCGATGCCACGGGAGGTTCCTCACAGTTTCCTGATTAAATAACCATACGACAATTTAAATTGGTCCAAATACAGAGCAAATGTAATTCAATGTATATCATATAACGATTGAGTTATGAATGGGGAAGAAAAACGTTGAAACTAAAGGAGACAAATAAGTTATAAATTTTATAGTTTATAACGAAAGAAAATGGTTAATTCACAAAGAACCAATTTATGTCTCCAGTCGAGGCAAACACTCTTTCCGACATTTTCTCCCATCAATGGGTAGATGATCGTAAACTTAAATGGAATGAAAAACTAGAGATTTGGAAAGGATTATTGGTAGTTCTGTTGTGAGAATTACAAGGAAGAATACAAGTTTGGTGCTCCAGTCACCTCGATATGACAAGAATACTGTTAAAGGTTGCATTTAACCCCACCCATTCAATCAATCAAACAAAGATACAAACAGATGAGCTTACCTTGCGCAACATTGGATTATGAATTAGTAATCTGACAAGATGCTTGCGGTGGTTCAAATCGCGTAAATTCTATTTCATTGTCTTAGATGGACAATTACACCGAGGAAAATGTAACTAATTTTAAATTCGAACAAATTCATATTATTGAAAAATCAAACACTTTAAAATAGATTAATACATACGAATACATTCCGTTTTTGGATCAGACCAACTTCCATTAAACAAACAAACAATACAATCATCATCCGTGACAGGAACATAGCCATAATCACATTGTAGAGTTCCTATTGATCCCACTGTTGTTCCATGGTTAGCTACATATACTCCTTTTGTTACATAGGGTAAGACACTCCCACAATCTGTTTGAAATACAATATAAACTCCACTTGGCATACATACTTAAAAAATTACAATCCGACATAGGAACATGTCCACCGGATGTTCCATAGTACAAAACCATTTTTCATTTATTACATAGAATAAGGAGTCTTCATAATCTGTTCATCTGAGTTTAAATAAAATTGAATTGCTCCAATAGATCCTAAATTTTCCATGGGCGGCTACAAATATTTGATTTGCTGAGGTTTGGAAGACTTTCCATAATCTGTAGGTGATAGAAAAGATTGTTTTGTTTGAATGGGGTTTTACGCCGCTTTCAACATCTTTCAGTTATATCGCGGCGGCTGGTGCACCTAATAATGGGATCCTGGTATTTCTCACACCAGTACTACCATTACATTCTTTCCTAGCCTCCAGCTACTATTCCATTTAAGTCTACGATTATCGACCCATTGGTGAGAGACAAGAAGTCGGAAAAGATGGTGATAGAAAAAAATCAGGTCTAAAATAACTTTAAACCATGTCAAAATATAAGCAGACCCATATACCGCTAAAATAGGGCAAAAGATGATTTATGATGGCATAAATCCTCTTCTTTTTTTGCAAAATAGACCAAATAGAAAAGTGGTGGATAACGCGTTAATCGGAAACTGTAAACATACAGATAAAGCTTGAAATAAGCTTGTCGTGTTTGAGATCTGGAACTGAAAAGGATTATGATCTCTGCAATTCATCGGTAACGAAAATCATAGTGCCATTCAGAGGTACATTTGAAAGATGTTGAACAGCTATACTCCATTTAAATTTGAGTGTGTGTGTGTGTGTGTGTATGTGTGTGTTGTTGTTTTTTTTTTTTTTTTTTTTTTTTTTTTTGTGTGTGTGTGTGTGTTCAAAATAACTAGATAAACCACCAATCTCGAAACACTTTATACACTAAGTCAAAAATACATTCTGAAAAAAATTGATGAGAAATACTAACTATTGAAAGTAAATCTATCTAAACAAGATTATTTTTTTCAAACATTTTCCTTGAAGAAATTAAAGGGATTCGAAGGAAATCTACAATGGATCATTCCAGATTTTAGAAATGCATCCTTAAGAAAATTTTCGATCATTTTTACTTTATACCATGTATGGATAATAAGCCAAACCTATAAAAATTACGAGCTATTTAAATAATTTCGAGGATAATTCTGCTAATTGTTCATACTGAGAATACTCCTATAAGAGAAAGCAAACAAAGTGAAAACCGATGGGCAGTTTTAGGTAAAGTTTTTAAGGTGTTTTCATTTACCATTTAGAGAAATCCCATCCCAATCCCATTGTCACACGCGTAATTTGTCTCTTACTGACGGAAACATGATACACAATTTGCTGATTTAGTTGGCTGAGCAGCAAATGGCTTAAAATTAATGTTGCAGTTAAACATGTACATGACTTGCTGCGAAATTTGAAAGGAAGCTATGGTTAGGTACATTACTTAAACACTAATGTAACATAAAACTAAATTCCCTTAATCGCAGTCTAACTAGGTTTCAAAACCAATAATCTTAACCTTTCCGAGATTATCTTTTTATCATGACAGTACACAAAATAAAGATATCACTTAAGAAACTTGGATTATAATAGGCTAGAAATTGATTGGGAATTGATACTTATAAGAAACAAATGATACATTCTGTGCATTTTTTAAAATCTTTGCGAAACGGCTGTAGCTTCAAAAGGCTAAACTAAGAAAAGTAAAATCTAAAGAACCTCTTTAAACAACCGTAACTTGTGTTGGCTTATTGATAAATACTATGTGGTGTAGTATGACTTTTATTCCCGCGGTATTAAGATGGTATGTCGAGTTCAAGAAATAGAAATTTTGGAATTCGACAAAAGGTAAGCGAAGCTAATCACAACAACTTGATTGAATAATAAATCAAACCTAGTGGACAATGTCGGTTACCGGTTTTTCAATATCTTGGCCTCAAGGGCTTATCGCATAAAGACATAGACGAGGACATGGTAGCAATATTAGTTGAGCATACCCATGTTTCAGCATGTCGAGGAAACGGCAACTAATTTAAACGCAGGAGAGAGAATATTATCCCGGCACAGGCAGGTACAAATTTTCATTCCAAGTTTCCTGCAATTCCAGTATATATCTGTATTATTTTATCCGAGCCACTGGTCCATTGATCAAAGATTCGAAAATTAGTCAGAATTGTAATATATTGGTTAATTTGAATTTCTGAATCATTGATGATTGGATATTGATGGTTGTTTGCGATTGGACGTTAGTAGTTTCCTATTCATTTAATTACAGCTGAACAAGCCTTCATCAGCAAAATTATTTTTTTCCAGTTGCTAGCGGAGGCAATGACGTACTCAATTAATGATTTCAACTTTAAATGAAGCAATCCAAATTTAGGCGTCAAAAACAAAAAATATCTAACAGTTGTTTTCCAGCAAGTTCAAAGCCCCGTTTCTCAGTTTTATAATGATGCATATGATGTGTGCAATGTGCAAGTTAAAAACACCGATAAAGATATAATATTTCTAAATACTGTACCATACTAAATTACACATGCCCCTCTACTTTTATTCAGATGCCAAGGCATTGCTTAACATAACTAGATGACTCACCGTTAATAGTACAATTTTCAGTGGGAAAGGACCAACCCTGTGCTGTTTCCTGACACGTTATTTCGACAGTGGAGTTAGTAGAGTACCCTTCACAACATTCAAGAGAAGCTTTTGATCCCAACAGCGTGTTTCCTTCTACTGTGAGTAAGTAATCTCCATTAGATGCAAGTGGGGGACATCCACAATCTCCTTCAAATTAATAAACACCATGATGTTATTTCTTAGTTCATAAGTTATTAATGAATCATCGATGTCAGTAGAACAATACAATTAACTCATCAAGTTGGTACCTTCGCCAAATACTGCCTGTTCCATCTTAAGAAACATACATACATTTAAACCAGATAAATCATTCTTATAATCGCTGATACCAAACAATAATTGAGTCATTTTAAGTCGAAATAAAACACAAATTGATCACAAAACATTTCAGCTCGAGTGTGACGAAATTTCTTTTAAAATCCTCGTTAACACAATAGAGCCCTCAGTTTTCATCGGATGCCCTCCAAACTTTTATAGAATAATTATACCAACGTAAAGACAATAGCTTTCGACGTTGATTTTTCCCGTGAAGTACGACGGGGAAAAGGGGTCGTTTGAAAATTGCGATTAAGTATCCTCGATAACACAATAAAGTCGGTTTTCAACGGGTTCTCTTCAAACTTTCACAAAATAATTGTAAAATCACTGTGATTGATGCTGTCGAAGCTAGGTCTGATCAGTCAAGTATCACGGGAAATGTTGACGTACGATTATTTTACACAATCCTCATTATCAATTTTTTATCGGATTCTCTTCAAACTTTCACAAAATAATTGTGCCGTCATGAGGATGGTGTGTTGGGTTTTTTTTTTTTTTTTTTTAAGTTAGGTCTGATCCGTCCAGTATCACTGTAAAAGGTTCTTAATGAAAATTCTATTACAAATTTCTCGTCATCACATTTAAGAAAAAAGATCAGATTCTTTTCAAACTTTCACAGAATCATTGTACCATCATAAGCATGGTTCTTTTTAGTTTGGTACTGTTAAACGTTAGTTAAATCCCATGCAATCAAAGAATCAAGTTAGGTCTGATCCGGCAAGTACCGGGGAAAAAGGGGCCTTAAAGATTTTCGCTCAAAATATTTTAGTTTACGCGATGAATTCCAAAACTATTATCGGATTCTCTTGAAATGTTCACAGTGTTATTGACCGCCGTCTTAGTGCAGTTGGTAGTGCATCAAACTGCCAATCTTAAATCACGAGTTGTCATGGGTTCGAACCCAGGAGGCGGAACATATCCTTTCAAATATTTGTCTCTAAAAAATAGGTGGATAATCGTTAACCTAAGTGGGATATCATGTGGAGGCTAGAAACGAATGTAATGATGGAACTGGTGCTAGATATTTAATTGTTCGTTTGAATTTGGTTCAACGCCATTTTTAACTGTATTTCAGTCATTTCGCGGCGAATGGAGCACCTAACAATGGCTTCCTAGTATTTCTCACACCAGTACTACCACTAAATTATTTCCTAGCCTCCAGCTGCCATCCCACTTAGGTTAACGATTATTCCCCCATTATTGAGAGACAAGTGTCGGAAAATGCGTGCCGCTGCCGGCGAGACATACCAGGAATCCATTGTTAGGAGCTCCAGCCGCCGCGATATGACTGAGGAATTGTCAAAAGCGGCTTATTAACCCATTCAAACAATCAAATCAGCTGTTGATTGTTAATTCAAAAGGATGGTTCCTTTCGGAGATCGAATCTATCCCTTCAAAAACTGATTTTCACTCAAATGATCATGAGCCTAGCCTTTATGAACCTCTTATATTGAAAAAATTTGAGCTAGCAAGTATTTTGGGTACTTGCACACAATATTTTAGGTTCATACCTCATTGACAAAAAGTAATTTCTTCATTTCTTAAATGTTTGCAGAAAATCCACCAGATAAGGATCAAAACTAAAAATAATAGTAAAAAATTCAACAGATGTAAAGAAACAGACTATTTTAATCATTCAAAAGTCAAAAGATACGTGAAAGGTGTACATACGTTCAGCTAGAAAAGTTTAGCATCCTCATAAAGATACGTCCAATCGCTAAACCAAATTAAATTATGAGAACAAGTAAAAACTGGTGGATGGATCTGAGGATTTAATCCAACAACCCTCATCGAACCACAAACCCAAATCTTAGCTATTACTAAACGTGATTTTAAATTGAAGTAAAATTTCAAGGCAACAAAATCAACAACCAAAGGCAATATTGTAATGAAAATTGCAAATGCGAAAATCGGTTTAACTAGAATCAATGTGTGTAATTTTGAGTATGAAAAGCAGTAGGTATAGTTGTTTTGATATCAATAATTTAGTAACAATTAGCAACTTCATTTGGCGATCGATGATAGTCTGGTCTTCAAGATTGGGCATGCACAACTTCATATGTAAAAAATACAGAGCAAATACTTTAAAAACCTAAGAAGACAGACTAACGATTATATATTGTGATTCAAGTATTTTTCGCCCCTTCATTTCTAGTAATTCACTTCTGTACATTATGGCATTATGCAAATGAAATTAATATATTTGATATATAGAAATATATAGACCTTATACATATATACATGTATCAATTTTTAAAAGTGAGTATTAACATTGATTGGATTTAGCTTCTTGGCCAATTCTGATGCACGAAGTCGCTTAATTCCTAGAGATTCCTAATCACACTGTATGAACGCGCGAAGCGGATTCATACATTGTGTGATTAGGTTTTTCGGTTCATACCTCCCAGAAAACAAAAAATATTATCTTCATTTCTTATAATTTAATAGCATCGAGCGAAAATGCAACAACATAACACATTTTGATACCTTTTTGTAGTTAACTATTTTGTGCGGAAGCATACAAATGGCTGCGTACTCAAAATTTTGTTCATGGAGGTATGAACTAAATTTTTCGACCAATCAGATCGCTCGTTTTTGATAGACGAAACTAACAATGAAATTATTACCAAATTAAAGTGCTCCAGGTATCTGGTTTCAGTGAAGAAGATTTGTAAAGGTTTCCTTCTTCGTTTCTTTGTCGAAAGATCCAAGATATGACAAATCTCATGGGCATTCTTTGCAGATGTTCAGAAGAAAATCTGCTTATCAAATATATATAATCTAGGTTCTGGATTCAGAAAAAAAAAGATTTTAACCTTTTTCTGATTTGTTCCTATGTGCAAATAGGATGCAACCAGGCCCAAGTATGACCACGTGGCATCATATGAACAAGCTTGATAGAGACCCAATAAATATTAGCGCTCTAGGCTATCTGGTAACGGAAATATTTTCATTAAATTTAACATTTGTGTTGTGATGGAAAGTTAGGAATATTCAACTTTTTGAACAATTTTGGAAGGGTTTTTCAATGGAACATTCTTGCCAAATTTCATCCCAAATGGCTAACAAAACAGCGTGACTGGTAGGTAGGACAACAAGACTCGTACTTATACAGTCAGTCTTTGGTTCAGCCCAAGAGCCATTAAACAAGCATGCAATACAGTCATCATCCGACATAGGAACATAACCATAATCACATTGTAGTGTTCCTATAGATCCAACTGTTGTTCCATGGTTAGCTACATACCCTCCATTTGTCACATTAGGTAAGGAACTCCCACAATCTATTCAAAATAAAAGACAAAAAAATCATGTTATAAACACGCTAATTATTCAATGTCTGGCGTCAGTTTTAACAGTTACATGTCAAAAGGAGACATTATCATCTGTTCGAGATTGAAAAAATAGCATTATGCAAACATGTTAAACAGTCATCATATAGATATTGGAACATAAACTTAACACCTTGAAGTGGCTCATAAAATTTACAGTTGTTTCGTGGGTATAAGAATAAAATTCCCATGCTATAAAATACAGTAGTAACTCACGGAAACTGTTCAAAATGAAACGTAAACTGCCATTAAAAATAACAAGGTTGCAAAACACCTAATGACTAGAAGGGTCACATTTAAAAGGGACTAATTAATCAACTAATTGATCACCGGCAACGCACTTTTCAAATAATGATTATGATAAAAACAAACTCGTGCTTGGCATGTGACATTTTACTGAGGAAATATCTTAATTGGACCACCTAGATTTTGCACTACAGTTCAATGGGATATATATGGCAACTGCATATGGTATATTGTTTTCTACTTAGTGTTGGATATAAACATTTTTTTCTTTGGACTGGATGATGTGGTAGTAAATGGTTAATCTGGGCTAGAAATGTGTTTTTATATTCACTTGAGGTTTTTTTCTTCTTCTTTTGAAAGTTTTTTATTTTATATATTGTGTTGAATCCTTGTAAATGTTCAGTCATACATTTGTCTTAGACTAAAATCTGTTAAGTAGAAAAAAAACATAAAAAATATTCATTTATCTTTACAGAGAAAATGAGCAGTTTTGATTACCGAATATTAGCCTTAACAAGTATAGGTAGCCTTAACGTTTCTGTTTTTAATAACTTACCATTAATTGTACAGTTTTCATCAGGAGTGGACCACCCCTCTGGTGTGTCCTGGCAAATGATTTCAACTGTTGAGTTAATAGAATAACCATCACAGCATTCCAAAATTGCCTTTGATCCGAAAAGTGTATTTCCATCAACCTTGAGTTTGTAATCACCATTAGATATAACTGGAGGGCAGCCACAATCTCCTGAAGAAAAATAGGACACAGATCAAGAAAATTTCCTTGAGACAAGCTATTCTAACCGTTTCTAGAATAAAAATACAAATGGACAGGTAGGATTTGGGGGATTGGATGACTTGTTTCCATTCGAAATAAGGTTTTGATCACCACTTAAATATGTAAGGGCATAATATTCCAAAAGTGTACATTTTATAATTGAAAAAGACCGAGATAACAACAAAAGACATGGTAGATTTGTCAGATTAGCATTTTGATACTTGTGGCGATTCGAGCCGGCCGTTTTAGGTGAGGAGATATTCATAATTACTTTTTATATCATCTGATTGCATAAGCTCTTAGGCTTTAAGATATCATTACTTAGTCAGATATCAGATGAGTTGAGGTAAAAACTATGGCAACCAAGCCAAAAGTAAGAAAAATATTATTTGCACTCTACAGAACACAAATGCAGCGAAAATATTTCGATGCTTGACCCAAATGTTTGTCATCGGAAAGTTGAATATTGAGTATCCTAGAGGAAAAAAAATGTTCACTCAAATATAAATCAGGCGACTCTAGAAGGAATGTCAACTTATACTTACGGACACAGATAGCTGGAGGAGTCGTGAATGTGCCATTATCACCACAAATAGAGCATGTATCAATAGAATTTGGTGTGTAGCCCATATCACACTGAAGATTGGCGATTGATCCAGCTACGTTATCTTGGGGTATATACACGCCATTTGCAACATATGGAAGGGTGTCATTTTCACAAACTATCAGTACAAATAGTAGAAATACAGATAACATCAGTACCACCCGCTTGGTATTCTTACCACTTGTACTATCGAATATAATCTAGACTTGAAATTTTATCAAAATTCAACTTTTATATATTACGGTTTACTCCTTAAACCTCGACAGCTTCCCGTCGTAGAGCTATGAGATCGCGGCTATATTTATATAAACATTTGCAATGGAGTGAGTGCAGTAACTATGTAAAGTTGAATAAAGTTCCAAGTTTTACTCTTCGTGCAAATTTTACCTTATTGTCACCTTATTTTGAAGAAAATACTAAAATTCCATGACTTGTATCATTATTCTAAGTACGCGATTTGTGTCTGTTGTTTTGTTCTATTTTGTTTCTTTCTTGAATATCTATGTATCGAGAAACGAAAAAGCTATTGAAGACTTGTTTTTGCTGTATATAAATACTATAGTATAGATTGATATTCTAAAGGTCTAACTCACATCTTACGCAGACACCATCTCTAAGAACCCATCCCTCTCTACAAATACAAATATTACTAGCGTTACAAAATGAATTGACATCTTCACAAGTCTCATTTGTTGGACAACTGCCTCCTGGGGGTTGAACTGAAAAAAATATCACAAAACAGTGAACAAAAACTACAATATTCTGATAAGCCTTAGATCTTCGGTGCCTAATTATCTCGAAGCACAAAAATTTGAAGAACCAAATGCAGTTTATTGTCATAAAGCTCTGAGACAACCATTAATAACAATTAAGAGAGAACCCATAGATGTATCATGGAGTATAAATAACAAGCGTCTTCCTTACTAAGACAATAGTATTTGCAATAAGCCCCTTTTATCTGAGACGAAGCCCCAAATGACGATATTCTGACTTTATGAGCAAAGCTAGGTGACTGTGAACATTCCATGAAAATTTCGTCCTAAATCGTCCGTAGAAAGTGAAGGAGATATGTTTACAAATATTGCATTAAGCCACCGTTTCTTGTGAAAATAAATGGCAAATGACAAATATCAACTATAGTATAGCCAGCTTGAATATCAAATAAAATTTCATATTACTTATTTGCATTTATACAAATTCATGTCATAAGTTTCAAAGAGTTTGATCGTGCACGCTTTCCGAGCAATTACACAAACTATATGTTACTTTTCAGGATGATTACTGTTTGCTGTCGATGCATGTGAAAACTCAAAAAACTTTGGCACAGATTTATTCTTAGACAGTTATTATTCATATCTACTGAAATTTACCTGGTATACATGTTCCGTTGGCCATATCTCCATTTTCATCAGCAAAACCATCAGCACATACGCAGGTTTTAGTTTCACAGTCACAGACAGCATTGTGGTCGGAACATTCGCAACAACCCTCGCATGCTCCACCAAGAGGGATATCTGAAACAAAGGACATTAAACATGACACATTATTGTCTAAATATTAAGAGATCCTTTATAGACTTCATAAACACCAATTTTATCAACCAATACATTTACGGTCTGTGTTTAGCTTTTACATATATAAAATATAATGTAATTATAGATCTCTTTTATACTAAAATTGTTATTCACGTGTATTAATCATCTGGAATATCTTGTGGCATAATGTCCTTACAAATATTGCCTCATATAAAACAGAAATAAATTGTGTCAAAGAGGGTAAATTTACTTACTAAATTCACGAACACATTCATTTTTTATGCAAATCTGAAAAAATAAAGAAAACTTATTCCAAAAGTCTTGTTAATTAGTACTGAAACTGGTGTGTAAAACGAAAATGATCTATATCACAGTTTGTTACGTCATTTTCATTTAAAGGGAGGTATCGATGTTTTTGTTCATGTCAAAGATTTTAATTATTTTTATTCCCTCTCATATACAATTTAGATACAATATTCTGTAAAACAGTTTTGTGAAAAACAGAGAAAGTCAATAAAAATATAACCTGTCAGCTTACATATGTTGTTAATCTAATTTTTAAATTACGCCAAGACAGTTGACAGTTTTGTAATGAATGTTTTGTCAATCATGTGGTACGTTTAAACGTTTGAATTCCGCCTTAGTTAGATTTCGCTCAAACCAACTTCTTCTTATGTCATCAGGAGTTAGGTTTGCTAGCAGGTCCCGAATTCTTTTAACATCAGTCCAAAAGTATATAAATATACTGTTGCTTTGCGCTAACCACTTCATGTGACATAATTTCGGACGTTCCTTGTTTCCATTGTCACTTTATTAACTTCTGTCGACTTTTTGTCTTAATCAATTGAGGTCATGCGGTGTTTACAAACGAATGCCGTGATTTTTAAAATAAACGCTGAACCTTACCTATATAACCACAAAAAGATTATCATGGCGAAAAAATCTGACACATATTTAAATATTAAATGTTCGTTTGAGCGTATTTTTAGTCAAATGGCAAATCTTACAACAACTTTATCTATACACAAATAGAATATCTAATAATAGCTTTATATTTTCGTAAATTAATGGGGGATCGTAGCTGTCAATCGACCAATTAAACAATCATTTAGGCCGGAAGTAAACTCCGTTATTGGCGTACGTCATGTTACTGACGTTACATTTTGCAAATAAACGCCGCTTGATATCTATCGAAGCCCAGTGGGCGTGGTCAGAGAATCGTTACAGGTTATTCTACAGTATTCATTTATAGATTTCGATGACAAAGAAGAGCCTTCGATACTTTCTGTTTTTTTTTTTTTTTTTTTTTTCTTCAAATTTTAACATTTAATATTAGAGGTTGACAATTCTACTACTTTTAGATAACAAACGAAGTACGTGTACATATCGCCAACCTTAGTTTTTACTACCTAGGATATATCAAAAGATAGCGAAGTCCGTAGCGCGTCAGATTCTTAATCTTCAATCATGGGATGTCATGGGTTCGATCCCCTGCGGCCGCACATATCCTTTTCGACATTTGTCTCTCACCAATGGGTAGATAATCGTTAACCTAATAGGGATAGCAGCTGGAGGCTAGGAAACGATATAGTGGTAGTACTGGTGTGAGAAATACCAGGAATCCATTATTTGGTGCTCAGATCTCATATATATCTGAAAATGAAATTTATAGTTATATTTCATAAAAGTTCAATTTACGGCTAGTATATATTTAGAGTTTTGCTTCAGGCAAAAACAAAGTATGACAAACTGTAAAGGACAAACTGATACAGTAGTCAAGGTAAAAGTATCACCTTGCTCACTGCATTTTCCTTATTAGGGGACCTATCCAGCTATGAGGTTTCATATTCTTAGCTCGTTAACTTTTAGAGATGTTCTCCATACGAAATTTGAGTAAAATATGCACCAGTCGGTAATAAGTCCTGAACTATATACTTATTACGCAAACGTTATAACTCTTACTTGCTGCTATTCAAATTCAAGGAATATGTCCACCCATGAAGTCGCACAATTTTAACTTGAAAACAAAATGAAATTAGGTCCAACACTCCAAAAAGAGACCAAATTTATGGTGCCTATGCATTGCACTTTTCTAAGATATGTTCTATACACCCGTGAAGTTTCACAATCCTAGCTAGTTTACTTTTAAAAATATAGTTTAGAAAAATAAGAGTTCAGGAAACAAGAAAGTGAAACTACTCAAAATAATTTCACAGAACATAGTCGATTATTCAAACGACTCAATGATAGAAGTAAATACATTCACTGTTTCTAACACTTAAATTTCTTTTCGGTCATTAGTTACTAAAAAGCAAACTTATTTATTGTTAGCGCTTCTCAAGTTTCTTGAAATTACGAAATGTCTGCAAATTCAGAAAAACAGGAATAATCGAGGACAAAATAAAGAGGGTGGGTAGGGGTAGAATTTTTATGGGTATTTTTATCCCTAGAGATTTGGTCGTAAGGCCCCGCCAATTAGCTTTTCGGCATTTCATTCGGCGGTGCGACGAGGATTCACAACCCTCGACTTCTCTTAGGTTATCGGTCCATCGCCGTTGGCCAGTTGGACCACTCAGTACCTCTTCTGGAAGAGTCAGTTTAATCAAAGCGGTACTTAATGGTTTACCTAAGCTTAGTAATTACGTCTCAATGAGTCTAATTTTAAGATTGTGGTTTTCAGAACTTTTAATCGGGTCTACCTTTCCAGTCATTTCGCATGTCCTGGAGAGACCCATTCGTACGACTCTGTGACCTATTTTAAAATGATGGTAGAGCGGATGATAACGAAAGTTACCGGCATCCGTATCAATAAACGGTTTTGAGTTGTACCAGAACACGATGTATGAGTTACATTCAGTATCGCAGTAGTTAAACAAAGCGCACTGCATATGGTGTTTTTAGGAGTATACGTCATCAGCCTTCAACTGATCGGTTGAATGGTGATGTTCGTCGTTTTGAATATCTTATTCAGTTGTATTCACTACTTCGTGCGTCTGGATTGTATCGCCATCATCGCCGCTGAAGCTCTGAATCTTTAACCGATACCAGTATACAATATTACATGGACAGGATGCTAACCAGCAAATAAGCATCCGAGCTTTCTCGCTTTTTCTGTGTCAGTCGCACATACCACTGACCCACGTAGGACCTTACAGGGTTACTTGAATTAATCTAATTCCGTTTTAGCTCGCTTGCAATAAGCGAGATAATGTCAGATGACACGTCCATTTTTGCTCGTAAAAGCATTAAATGGTCCGTCCGCATTTACAAATGACCAATTGCGGCTGTCAATCAAAGAAAAATCGCCCAAACGATTAATTTATGAATTATACAGGACACCTGTTCGCCATGATGACTCGCCATTTCAAAGCAGATTTGTTAGCTTCAAAGGCATGGTTATAGCTAATGGTAACTTTTACAAAGAACTTTTTTCGAAATTGTAAATGGGTTTCAAAATGATTTCTTATCCATCATAAATAGGTGTTATATTTGAAAAAATAATATTATTTCTGGGTCAAGGTCACATCAAGTTTATAATAAAAGCTTATTTCGTGCCTCGAATTTTATGGTCGATTTCAACGACATGGTATAATTGTAAAAAGTAGATGTCAAAAGAATTATTTGAATAGCCTTGAGGTCAAGATAACATCATAAACTTCTGGATTTTAATGTAATTGACACATTTATTCTCGATTAGTTTATACTAATTTATTTTAGTTCGATTGCGACGAAATCTTTAAGCTTATAGAGTCGCTCTCGAACACACAAACCAGATGTTTTCACGTCCCTGAAAGAGAGGCAGTGGCTTATCTCCACTGCTACCCACTTCTACAGCTGGGTAGACTGAGGCTGGCTTTTAAGTGTCTTGCCCATGAACACACCTCGGTGACGGTGGGGCTCGAACCCGTGACCTTCAGATCACGAGTCAAGTACCAATACCACTCGGACATCGAGGCAGTCAAATTCTCGATTGTGAGTAGACATAATGCCCAAACCTGTTTGAAAAGTAAAACAGCCAAGTCACAGCTCGAGGTCATATATGAAAGGTTCAACTCCAACATTTGCAGCTGTATCTAAAAATAACTAAACATATTTGTTCTCGATTTTTGCGCCATTTGTAATATTTTAGTTGATATATGGCTAAAGTCGAAGTTTTCTCCGGACCGGACATTTATGGATAGATTACAATATAAATTGGTAGGATTGTCTTCCATCATCGACATATGTGTCATTTGAAACGATAGATAGGGAATATGCAAAATCAAGATTCCTTTGCATTGTTAGAGTTTTTTAATTGGCAATACTCCTATATTTATCAGGATATATATCTAGCGCGGGCTCTATTTTAGCCCATTGTCTAAATATATGACAATTCGTCGAAAGTGGGACCATGCAGGAATCTTTTAATACAAATATTGGGAAAAGATTGGCACAAAAAAGGTCAAAACAGACGATTTTTGGAGGTTTTTATTATATTTTGGTGTGTTGGGGGTTTTTCTTTTTGTTGGGTGGGGTTCCATGTGTGTTTGTGTATGTGTCTGTTTTTGTTGTAGTTGTGGTATATGCTTTGCTTTTTCAAAACGAATTTATATGTGGGTAGAATGACCATTTATCAAAACAGAAAATCTTGATACCTTGGAATATTTCGATCCCGATCAGCCATCGCAAACTACAATGTCTAATTCGGGTCGATACTTTTAACTTTTTCGATATAGTCTCTCTTTGTGTGACGGGTCACATATCTTCCTTACCTCCTTGCATCCACACGGTGAACCGTTATAGACACGTGTTCGAAACGTGTTATCGCCACCAACATCACAATAAACACCCTTGTAGCAAATCTCTTCAAAATCAAATACCTGGAAAATATCGAATTAAAAGAAATCTTGAAGGGTTGTACATTTGATATTAGGTTGGGGGTTGATTCATCTAAACTAAAATTATAGGTAGATTCAACAGGGCCAATAGCATAGTAATAATCAATTATCGTGTGAAATTAATATCTAAATGAAACTAGCAAAGGCCTCCGCATGTGCGAGTGTTTGTTTTGTTTTGTTTGTTTAATTGTGTGTGTGAGAATGGGAGAGAGAGGTGGTTTATTTACATGAAGGCATAGCCTCTCACCCCGCATTCCTTAATATTGTATTCGCCCGAGATATTATAATTATATCTAATGACTTAAATAAATCTATTCAGACCTTACTTTTTAGTCAAGGAAAATTTGTGACCACTGTATTGAATGTCAAACGTATATAGGACAAAGGTATATATCTATTATGTATTATCATGCTTCTCAAAAATAATCACATTATAATCGAAGGCACCACTGACAATATTCGACGGTATCAGTATAAATTTTGATTGAATTATTCATTATTGCAAGATTAAACAATATAATGAAATATAATTGTTCCTAAGACAAAGGAAAAAACAAAAGCTTTGCATTTGCACATACTGTAGCTTTTTTGTAGTTTTTTTATTTGTTTGTTTGTTTGATTGGCTTTATAACCGAATCATTTGAACACCTGGCTGATCTTTTTGGAATATACCATTTGTTTTTATAGACTAACGTAATATTTTTTTTCTAGGAACTGAGAATAAAGTTCTTTTTATTAACGTATGATAAACTCTCATTAGATATCTTCGTTTTGCGAGAAAAATGTCGTAACAATAAGTTTATCAAAGCTGCAGTTACGACATTTTTTTCTCACAATTTATTCGCGCACCGACGATATATATTGTATTTCATTGAAATCTAAATATAATCAACTCTCTAAAGGCAACACAGTACAAAAAGTCTTTAAGAAAACATTACCAGGGAAAAATAATGAAAAATAGATCGGGAACGTTATTATGGGTCGGAAATAATTCTTTGGCGTAATAAGACAACAATGAGAGCTTTCATAATCAGGCAACTCAAAAATGAAAAAAAAATGAAGGTCAAATGATATATGATTGACATAGAAAATAGTACCGCTTCACACCTCCTGGTTTTAGATGAAGTATTAGTGTTTTTATTTAATCAAATGGCGTCAACTTTGGAAAAGCCCAACCCTTATACACTGTCCCCCGGGCATCATATGAATAAACAAAGTAGAGGTTCACCAGATGATGTTACATACTCTACACTCTCAAGTTTAAGACAATTTTGCGTGACATTCAAGATCTGACTTTTATAATTTCAAACGTGTACTATGTAAATGAACGAAATCGCTAAAATATGGTAAGCAAAGAGAAGATATTGTTTATTTTGAGAATGTTTGTTTGGCGACCTAAACGTCGTAACTATAGCTTGAATACGCCAAACCAACAAAAAACGAAAAATGTAAGTGTCGGAGATTAAAACCCATTGCTGGTAAAATTGAATGATTTCATTAGTTGATTGAGTATTTGATTGACAATCGCGATTTGTCAATTGTTACAGAGACTAATTTTGTTTCGGTAGAGTGCGATGTACTATATGATACATAGAGGTTTGATGCTTGTCAAGCCTACGGTAGTACCGTGACATTGATTTGCAAAATAAGTGATCCGGATATCTTCTATAAATTCAAATCATAGATTAGAAAAAAATGTAGATGCAAAATAACAGTCGATGACGAACAAGAAGTTAAAAAAATACATTTCGGGGGTCAAAATTGCACTTAAATGCATTATTTGATAGGCCAATTTTTTTTTTTTCTCTCTCTCTCTCTTTTGACAGCGGCAATTCAACGCCTGAGAGTTAACTTACCGATGTTTCTCCTGGGCCTATGGTAGCAAAACTCATCAAGCCATACGTGTTTTGACATTGAAAATCAAGATCAAATATCTCTCCAGCAAAGGGGGTTTGAGAAAGATATGAGTCGTAGTCTTCTACTGTGATACTGCTTGTTTTCAAGCAGTTGTCCCTATAATAAAAGAAATAAGACCAGTACGTCATACAACGCTAACCAAGATGTGTTTGTGAATCTTCCTGATTGGTTTCTCGGTGTCTCATATTCAAGACGCAGTACATTTCGACAAGAAAAAAAATACGATAGCCTCGATACAACAATTCACCAATCGCTGGCTCCTCCCACTTACATGTGCTCCGTTGACCAATCCCTTTGACTCCTACAGGAAGTTCCACTTCTATTCTAAACGGTGATGTTTTGCAAAATTAATGACCTGTAGCTTGTAACAAAATTCAGAATTGTTGGTTTGCGACCTAAACGTCGTAAAACAGCTTGAATAAGCTGTAATCACGACGGTTAAGTCGCCTAAGCTGAAGTGTCGGAGTTCAAAGTTAACTTCCAATGTAAATAGCTGAATTCATTGGTTTACTGATTATTTGATCGACAACCGCTATAGGTCAGTTATTCATTTACCTTATTTCTTCAAGCAATAATCATCATTAAAGCTGCCAATTTGGAAAAAAAATGATAACTTAAGTTATAAAACTTAACATTTACTTTCGACGATATGCAAAAAATATTCCGTGAAAGGGAAAAAAATAAATCTGTAGTTATCACGTTAAGGTCGCCAACCAAAAATTTTTTGTTTGCAATGTTATTGACCGTATTTTTGAAAAATAGCGCCATTTAAAATCTAAGTGAATTTTCTTATCGAAGCTCAGTGGGCGTGGCTAATTATCCGTGAATTTTGTTGAGGTATCAACCAATCCGTTAAGACAAATCCTAGTTGGCCTTCAATGTACCTTTTGTACGACATCAATAAGGGCAAATTATACTTTCGAAATTGGAAATCAACAATAGTTTAGATAGGTACATGTAATTTGGACTTCACGAGATCATTATATTGCCTGTATGGTCTTCTAGTAGTTTTTTCTGCAACAATAAACTTTATATTCTGGCCATGGAGTTTGATTTTCGCGGTTGATGATCTGTTAACATTTGATTGGTTATTCTGTAAAGATTTTAGTTTTTCTACATTTCAAACCATCTAATTAAATCAAGGTATCTTTTAATTTACCGAAGCCAGGTATGAAGAGCGCTTTGTATTTCCCTACGACAGAAATTTAGGGGCAATCAGCAAACAAGTCAGTTTTGACCCGTAACATGCTGAATGGAATAATTGTTTAAAACACCAATTAAATCAAAGTACTGGAAGAACTAATTGTGGTTTAATATTTATATTGAAAATCAATTATATCAACATTTTTTGCATTAAGGAGACAAAAAGGTTGTGTACACAAAGAGCGGACAGCACATTTGTGCAAGCTGATCTCGGTCTCTACTTTCAGCCAAGACAGGAATATTCTGGGTTCAGCAAGACAAGGGTTAAGATGCAATGTAGGTCATTTATATGTATTACATGAATACCAATGAGAAAAGGATCTAACACTAATCCTGTGGTTCTCTCAAAGAAATATATTCGGCATGTAACACAATTCCAGGTTATCTCATTCTTTTTGATCTGTCCTTGAAACCATGGTGTTCTTTGCAGACATGTATATTCCTTTCTCGTCTTTCAAGTTTGTTTTGATGGGTTTTATTTGTGTTTATTGTTGCTAAGTCAAAATCTTTTCAATTATCTAGGAAATAAAGCTGCAAAAGGCTTAACGCTAACTTTGGGCTGTGAGAACAGTTTCACATGAGCGAATAATTTACTGTTTAGTTTCGTCTAACAAACAAGCATTCTGAATGGCCCCCCAAAAATATTCATACCTCCATGAACAATATTTTTTGCACGCTGCTATTTTGTATACATGCAAAATATCTATTGAAATATATCAAAATTTGTAAAATATTTGCTTTTTAATCGATGTCATTAAGTTATAAGAAATGAAGTTGTTGTTTATTTGTGAATTCATCTAAAAGTGTGATTAGTCACTTCGTTTCACGCCTCTACGAAAACAAAAATGATCCTTAATTTCTTAAGTGAACTTTAGGTTAACCCTTTCCTGTCAATTCCTGGTTTTACGTCCCTATGTTTTTATACTTGAGTTAACATTGTGGAAAAAGAAGAATTTGCTTGTATGTTCTATCTTACTGAATGATTATTTTCCAAATTTAATCCATTTTCAATTTCGTCTGCAAAACCTTTAAATTTAGGCAGGTCTAAAATTGTACAAAACAGAAAAGGTTTAACGTTTTTCAACTATTTATGAGATGCACGGTAAAACAGAATTTGGTCGATAACTTTTGTTGTTGTTGCTGCTGTTGTCTTTTTGTTGGTTTGTTTGCTTTTCATGTTTTGAACCCATGTTATGACGTCGAGTAACCTTTGACATATAAAATGCGTCAGGCATTAGGTATGTCAAATAAAAGCATTTGCTTTAAAGTAGTCTGTAGATCAGTGTCAAGGAGACTGAACTGTGCTATGAAATGAAAGCCTATTATTTATTGAGTCATTCATAAAGTTTGACGGTCCTTGGTGTAAAGAAGGAAAATTTTCAGCAAAGTTAAGAATAACCCCTTCAATATTTACTACAAAGAAGTGGAATTACATGGAAAGCTTTGGTAGGTGTTTTTAGATAGGAAGACGGTCGGGCTGCCAAAAAAAATAAGTACATTTGTACCCCGAAATTAAATACACAACTAATTCAAGAATTTGAACTAAAGCACAAGTCTGCCAGGTTGCATTAAAGGCTAGCTTGTACGATAATGTAGTAAACTTATTATCCCTTGAACACTACCCGACCAGAATCCCCCCTTTGGCAATCAAAATTTTCCGAGAGTCTTCTATAGTTAGAATAATCAATTCCCTTATTATATGAACACATCTTTATATAGGTTACTAATATAAAATTGTGCGCAATGTTACCCTAAATTAAATATTGAAATCCAATAGAATCGAACCCGGTACCTCTCTGTCCGAAGCAAGTGCTCTAGCACGTCGCTATACAAGCTACCTTGCACGGCAAAGTGGTATCAGCCCAATAAAACAGTACCTGGCTTCATCTTATCAATACCTATTTTAAAATGCATACCCTGAATCCAGAAAATCCAACCATTGTTGTAATTGAACTCTTGAGCAGTTTGAAAATTGCCATGGGTTGGTTAATGTTCCATTTACATGTGGGGCGTCATCAAATTGGGTGCCAATAAACAGAAAACTTGAATTGCAAGATGGGTCCAATTCAGCACTGTCTAATGTAACATTCAGTCTGAAAAAAGGTAAGAAATTGACAAGCAAGCGTTCATTCATGTACGCACTTGAACATCAACAAAGACATCTGAAATAAACATTATAAACAATAAATAACGTCGTGAATAAAGGGTTAAAAATAGTTTCATCATTTTTCCCCTCTGGAGGTTGCTGTAATAGCAAAGTATGTAATACGTCTTTTAAACGTTATTAATCTTTGTCATGTTGAATTAAACGCATTCTTTTAAACTGACCTAAAAAGAAACCTCTTGTAGCATTGCTTGATATTCGATGCAATATTTTTTTCAAAAAATCAATTTATAAATAATTCTTGCTTAAAAGGTAAAAACAGGTGGTATATACTAAGATCAGATTGCACATATGTACATGCTGATCTTTTTCTATGCCACCTGAAAAATCAGGAATATTCCAGGATCAGCACGATAAGCGATAATATCTTTCAATCCAGTCATTGAATTTTGAATAAAAAGGAGCGCAAATGAACACGCCCTTGGCCCCATAAACTCTCTATTCGACTCATGTAAACGTCAAATCATTTCTTGATTATATCATTTATATCATTTTCTTATAAAAGCATAAATGCACAGATTGAATGGTGTTCTACACCCTTATGAAAAAAAACAAACTCTCATTTTTTTTAAAACAAAATGCGAAATATCTCGGCCTATCCATAAATTTACGCGATAGATTAAGATTCAAATTAGCAAATTTAACCCAATTATTGCTACCCTTAAACGTTAAGTAGTGGAAATTAAAATGCGCACAAAGTCCCTGGCGTCGGAATAAACAAATGACGTCAATACCACGTGATGAGGTCACTTATCAGGAAGTATCATGTCCTTTTGGGGTTTTGACATCACTTAATCAGTTACATAGGAAACCACCCTGTTCAAATAAAGGCAGTCATTAAATTTACTACTACAACAATACGTGATCATTGGCCTTCCTGACCTTAAAAAGATGTTATACAAAAAGGTTGATCCAAAATATAAAAGATATAGAAATAGATGAATCGGGTTGGGAAGGCTTGGTTTGTAAGCCCATCGAAGAGTTGACAGGCAACGGAAACCTTATCAAACATACCGCTGTCGTCGAGTCTAGTCCTATTGACAGAGCGCTGGCTCGGCCCACTGACTCCGCTTGCCATGACTGGAATGACTCTAACAGGAAGTTCCATTTCGATATTTAACTGCGTTATTTTGGAAAATCAGGATAAACGATTTGGTTGGCCGACTGATTTTTTGGATTTACAGCCGCAATCGGTCAATTATCTAATTGTTGCATATAAAAAATGCAAAAAAATCAACGCATTTTTTCCGAATAAAGCTCGTGAATGAATCTGATAATGGCCAAACAAAGGTTATAAAGCCTTTAGAGTGATCAAGTATTGCATAAGAATCGCATCTGCGTAGTAAAAAAAACAAAAAAAAACGATTGGCTGGTTCAGGGACAGAATACATTTTGTAAAATATTTACAAACAGCCAGGCTGATGACGAGGAGTGAACTACAATAGCTAAGCCAGCTACGTTGTTCTCAGTTGAGCCATACACGTTTATGGACAGTCCCTGAATGCACTCACTTACGGTCAGACACTTGAATGATTCAACTCTATTTCAACATCTTATTAGCTATAAGTTAGTGGGGCTGATAATAGCTTCTCAGTCTTTAATAACTGCAGCAAATACAACGTAACAATTACGCTGTAGTAACAACAGTTACAACTCCACTTTCACAATTAGTTTGCTTTCGAATTCGAATATAGCAAGTTATAATACTTAAGGTTATACTTACATTGGTAAAAGAATTGATGCTAACACTAAGTCCGTATCATCACCAAGATCCTCGGAAATAAAAGTTCTAAAATCAGCAAATTGGGACTGACAGATCACACCAAAAAAGGAAATGGCTGTGAAAAGAAAAAATAGTTAAGTGTTTATCTACTCGATTTGCCAAAAGATTGAAACTCGAACTTGATATATAAGTAATTGAGTGCAAATCACAGTCTTAGTTTGAATCTAATATCCCAATTATTTAGATAAAACAGGAAAAATCTTGTTTGCCAGATTGATAGACTGACGGAAGGGATGAGTGCAAACATACAGTCTCCTTCTTGCAAAGCTTGCATGGGACTAGAAAGTTGAACTTTACATAAAGCAAGTAGGACATTTGGTCCTTAAGTTCTCACCTGACAAAGAACCCACGGACTTTAGGGCTCCGAGGTATTTGGAAATTATACTGATCTTAGATAAGGTTTAAACTTGAAGAGGACGCAGAACCTGAATGAGCTGTAGTTACGCCATTAAGCCGCGAAAACAAAAACAAATACTTCAAATAAATGTCGGTCAATGTGAGAGTTCAAAATTCACTTCCGGCCTATTCTAGCCCGTCGTGTATCACCAAATTGTTTTACAGGATGCTTATGATGCACTGGTTGTTGCGTGAATCTTGATTCTATTAAGAGACGAAAAGAATATTTTTTTTTGTTTTGTTTTTCATGGAGGTATGAAACAAACAAAAAATCACACAATATTAATACTCGAAGGGGGTTGATACATAATGTGATTAGGTTTTTCGTTTCATTACTCGACGAAACAAAAATATTCTCCTAAACTCATAATTTAATAACATCAAGCGAAAACAAATATTTTACTATAATTGCTTAAAAATTTTTTGAACTCTTTTGTGCGCTAGAATATACAAAATAACTGAGTACTCAACATTCTGTTCATGGGGGTATGAAATCTTTTCGGCCAATCAAAAAGCTCTTTTTTGATAGACTATACTAACAATTAAATTATAATATAAATATGTATGAAGAAAACATATTAGTATTGTAAGTACAGGCTAGGGCTTAATCAAGATTACAATATTTGACATATTTATTCCATACAACATCTGAATTCTTTTAAGTGACTTTAAGATACCTCTTTCATTTTACTCAAAGAGAGCTCTCAAAATGAAATTGCTTTCCTCACATTTGAATGCGTCGAGAATTTTTATTTAGATGAATCACTTTAAAAGGTAACGCAGGTGTATTTCACATAGGATGCTCCTGTCTCCAATCTCGTAAAAGTCAAATTGTTTTTGCATTTAAATGCAGATCCTAACAAATTGAGAATACTTAAAACGCATGATATTGTAAGCTTCTATAAATATTGTTTCATTATTACCACAACTATGATTTCATCTTAGTTTCGTCTATCAACATTTCTCTATTTGGATAATATACAAATGTTTCATGGCTGTACGAAAAATATTGATTTCGGAACTATTTCATACACATACCGACAAAGACGTTCTATAAAAAGCTGAAAAAAATATTTTCTTATGCGTTGATTGAATTGGCGAAACGCTAGATCCGCCCACTGACTCCGCTTGGCCCCGCCCTTTGAATTCCACCCGAAGTTCCACTTAAATATCAAACGCAGTAATTTTGCAAAATTACTAGCGAGAACAATGTAACAAAGTCGCAACAACAATCAAATTTTTAATATTAATGTCGGCTAATGTTGGATTTCAAACAAAATATTCTTCGTGTTAATTCTACTGAATTCGCCATAAATTCAATTTCAACGATATATTCCTGTGCCCTACTTAAAACCTCTGAATTTATCGGATGAGGTCATGATTCTTCGGGTTATGTCGAAAACGACTGGATTGCTAGCGGAAGCCAATGACGTAATTGCAACATCATGGAAATTTTGAATTAGGCGATTTTTTGTGCAATCGATCTTTAACGAATTTATCCGATGAATTCCGATTCAATTTGGATTTATTTATTGACTCATTTCACATATATACTTTTGCCCCTTTTCTTTCTTTTTACTTTTTTCATTTTTTTTATTTAGTTATGAACCTTCATTTCTTTACAAACTCCGCTTAATATCGTTCATTAAAATGTTATTGCAGTGTTTTGGGATTCTTTACTTTCTTCCGACTTTATACTTGTGAAGTACATAGAGGATATTGAATGAGTGGTCATTATATATAGTACCGAAATCATTTAACATGTCATCTATAAACAGAAGCAATGGCTATTTAGATGACCAGTTTGATAAATTCGGTGTATGAAAACGATTTCGATATTCTGGCCATATTTTTTTTTAGATAAATCAATTAATATTAATAGAATTCATCGTTATATGATATTTCGGGAAACGTATCACGCTGTTTGTAAAATGACGTCATTACATGCGTTATGACGTCATATAAGCGGTAATGAAAAGATGTCACCATAGGCTTCGAATTCATTTGAATGTTTATTACACTAGTGTTATATCACCCGTGTAATGTCAAAAATATTTATGGGGTTTATTTCGTTCCCAGGCCAAAGGTCATATTACAAAAATAAAAAAAAAAATCTTACCACGAAAAGATGGATTACTTTCGAATTCAAGGTTCAACCTGAAAGGAACATTAACAAAACATATCATCATACCATAAACGAATTTTGAATAAAATGAATAGAAGAACGAATCAAAGAATTCGGCTGTCGACGCCGCAAAACCTCATTTGCATTTTGACACAAAATCAACGGAAGGTAATAAATTGACAAGCGAAATAACCAATGTTCTAAATTATGTCAAACCAAATAGTTGGCGCACAAATAGAGTAAGTATCTATATTCGTAATAACGCTAACGACAGTTTTAGACTAATTTTTACAGAATTGAAGACCAGCTAACGAACATAGCTCATGATGACGTAACGATGACGTTAGTTTGAGCAATTTCAGACTATGCCAACGGTAATAAGCAACACGTGAGCCAATATTCCTATATAATCCTTTTATCTTTTTCCCTAATTAAAAGCTTTAGGAAAACATTATCAGAGGTGAAGAAATTGCTAGTAGCAAGCAATTTCTTCATTGTCCACCATTTTTTTTCAAAAGAATTTCCAAATTCACCAAATTGGTGACTGTGTGAAGTGAAGTTTTAACTGTTATATACAAATTATAATTTTCATCTTATTTATTTTTATGCATTCAAATCTAAATCTTAACTAATCCATTTCTAGCTTTGCTGTTTTCAGAGTAAAGAAAGAAAAGAGATAATAATGCTATAGCATGGTCGTCGTTCGAAATTTTGATATTTTGTTAATCTCTGTTATTACTGAACACATTCACATGAAGTACAGAATATATCTTCGATATAAAGAGGGCAACACAGGGAATAACTCAAAATGCAGTTTAAACACATTATGCCCCTTATTAGACTAAGACATTTTACCCACAATCAAGCACAGCTGTGTTCTTGTTGAACGTAATGCTCACCTTGTTGTGCATGCGATCAAGTCTGCTGTTGTTTCTCCATCCCTTTGGGTTCCGCAGTTGAATAAAGTTTGCAATGCATCAACATTTCCATTGCCAAGGAATGTGTTGGTCCAGTCACTGCTAGGATCCTACCAGAGAAATATCTAAGATGAGATTATGTGTTGTAATGTATGTCAATATTATTATTTTTATTTTAAATGTTGTTTAAGACTGCGTTTATCTTCGGAAGCAGTCAAGAACTTCGAAATAGACAATAAAGCATGCGACATTTATTTATTGCATTGTTATATTTGATACACCGCGATCCATTAACACAAAATTTAGACCTGTCCAAATTGAAAGGTTTTGCAGATGTCAACTTAAAGTTGATTTTATATGAAAAATGATCCTTGTTATAAGAAAGTTCTTCTTTTTCCACAATGTTTTCTCAACTATAAAACATAGTTCGTAAAAAAACAGGGATTTAACGGGAAAGGTTAAGTGAAAGCTTTAGTGCCCGCACTTTCTTTTCGAAAGATTTGTCATGGCGGAATGACTTTCAAATCCCACATATTCCATTTTGAACTTGTCTAACATATTGAAATTACTTGAGATGAAGAGAATATTCTTTGTACATGTAATCATGGAAACGAAAAACTTATCACTTATCAAGCGGATTCATACATAAGTGTGATTAGTGTTACGTTAAAAGCTTCCGTGAAAACAAAAATATTCTCTTTCTTTCTAATAATTTATTGACATTAAGCGAGAAAAAAAACCCAAATATTTTACAAAGTACGAAGTATTCAAAATAGCTGCGTATACAAACTTTTATTCATGTACACTGTAAAAAAAGTGTGTAAGGTTACACCACTATGTGTGTTTGGTTATCACGAAAACGAGTGTAAATTCAGTTTACACTTATTCTAAAGCAGATTTACACTACCGGAGGAAGTATTCCCTAATAAATGGTGTAAAATTAGTTACGAAACGGTGTAAAAAAGCCCATTGTAAATAGGTGTAATCTTACATCATTCTTTGCTAAATATGACACGGAACTTGCTGTTTTGTATCACATTACACTTTTGATAGGAAAGTATACACTATAAGGCAGATCGGAGCTCCCGCTGGTGTAAAGTAACATTTTAAGGCCCCGAAACACCAACAAGAGATTACAAGAAACACATTCGTGTAACATTTCTCTACACCAGACCAAGTGTAAATTTGTAATTTCAGATATTTCCCTCTCTTTAAGTTTAAATAGGAAATTTATAATTAGCGATGAACAACTTACTGGTGTTACTCTACTCTTTCGTGGTGAAATTTCACATCATTTTTAGTGTAAACTGTAAATACGCTTAATTCAGAGAGGCTTTTCCCTTTTATTGGTGAAACCGCAAATCATTTTAGGTATAGTACTTCCTTTTACAATATATTTCAATAGTTCACACCATTAGTGTCCCATACGCCAAATTCAGCGAGGCTTTACTCTTTTCAGTGGTGAAACATCAAACCATTGTGGGTTTAAGCGTTCATTTTACACTTAATTGAACCATTTGGTTTATCATACGTTGAAAATATAGATAGACTTAATTCGGTAAGCGCTATGTAGGACCCCTTGCCAAACGTCCACACCAAGTTTCATGGCAATGCTATCACAAGTCGCTGAGAAAAGGGAGACGAAAACATTCCTCTATACAAGTCAATTTCCGAATATAAACGAAGACGTAAATCAGAAAGCAGTTAACTTTGAGACGTAAAGTCGGTAAGCGCCATGTCGGACTCTTAGCTAAACCTCCGAACACCTCCGAACAAAGTTTCAAGGAAATGTTATGAAAAGTTGCTGAGAAAAGTCCGACGAAAAAGATTGGTTACAGACGGACGGGTGGACGGAAGGAAGGAAGGACAAGGATTAACCATTAGACCTCCCGTCTTCGAAGCGGGGGTATGATAAGATCAAGATAATATCAGAAACTGTTAAAACACTTTATACTAACAGTCTTTTCTAAGTGTGTTTGTACAAATTAAAAAAGAATCACAAGGACCCACCCAACCAAGAAAAAAGAAATATAACAAATAATTAAGCATAACAATACTTTTGCCATAGTCATTTTTTTAAATGAAGGAGGTACATGACTTAAATTCAATCTTAAATATGAAAATGTTAAAATCAATATGATTTTTTTCAATGAACCAAGAACTCGACAGTTCCTAGCTTTGAAAATATTATTTTAAATTCTTTAAACACAATTCTTGAGTAATAGTTTAGGTATTTATTTCTCGACGAGTGTAATTGCATTTATTGCATTCCTATAAATATTTCTAGTAAAATATACATATTCAAAAGACAAAGTCGGACACGCCAGGAAAAATATCCGTATCTGACAGTTTCAAATACGGTTCGAAATAATCCTGCAAACATGGCTATGTCGTGCCGATATCGGCTACTCGTCGGAATATTCGCATTTTTTGCCGATGTCGGTCCGAAGACAAAGTCGGACACGCCAGGAAAAAATATCCGTATCTGACAGTTTCAAATACGGTTCGAAATAATCCTGCAAACATGGCTATGTCGTGCCGATATCGGCTACTCGTCGGAATATTCGCATTTTTTGCCGATGTCGGTCCGAAAACGGGGCGATATGGCCGTGAAATCCGATGTCAAATTGTGAGTTGTTATTCCAATACTTTTTTTTTCAAATAAAATGCTATCTATTTAAGACTGATGCCCTTCGAAGAAAATAGCTTTCCTGACATTCAAGCAGGGTATTTTATGACAGAATAGACCCGATGTCGATAAAAATATATATATATATTTATAAACGACTTTTTATGTTCAATGAAAAAAATCTAATGTGAATTGTTCTCGTTACCAAATGGGGGTTATTTTCTCGAATTATGAAGGAATTAAATAAAAACGATATCCACATCGGCTTGACTTCGGCCCGCTATGCATCTTGTTGTAACTTTGATGTATGATCAAACAATTTGTCTAAAATTATAAAAAATGCGAATAATCATTTCTAATTATTTGAACAATAGAGATCAATTAAAAGGGGTATAAAGTTCTGTAATGTAATATTATTTTGCTCCATATTATTGACTCCGTGCATAGAGGAAATCATGCCATTTTGGCTGGTTCCCGTATTTGAATGAGTTAACAGTGCGACACGATGAACTGCAGAAACAAGATTTTTTTATCTCTTGGCGCAATTTGTAAACCCAGGAAAATCTCTTATTTCCAATCGTATTGATGTAATCTCATGGAATTAGTTCTTTTAAAAGGTATGCTGATCGGATTTACATTTTTGTACATTTGTCTAGATAATTTTTGTGAATACATAATGCAGACTTTCTATGACGTCTAATTTTGGCACTGATTTCGGCCTTGGATTACGTCGATGAATTTCGGCACACAATCTTTTTTACTCTCTTAATCCAAGCCTACAGTTGAATTTTTCGTCTTTGAATTATGTATACAATATATGAAAAACATTTTACGATGTAGAAGAACCTCTATTACAGGACATTGTATATTTTGTTTACTTTTGTCTACTGATAGTATGTTATTGCTGTCAATTTGTTACTTTTAGATAGGAACCTTAATTTGAATTAGTCTGGTCCAAACTGAGGAGTTGCAGACGACAATGTTAAAGCTTATGAAATCTAAGGTCCTTTAAATCTTATGGGAAGAAAACATAGAGTAAAATGAAGAAATTGCCACATTTGTCTTTCTTGGGGGCGCATTATTGTGCGGAATGAGTTGATATGTCCTTCATGTGTGGCCTAAATCCCATGGAAGTTGTATTATTGTAAATGAAAGCTTTAGATAATTTGAACTTAATATTTCTACGAAATAAATCATGCCACTCGAAAAGGGTATTTAATATTTGGAACCTTTAATGTGTTTTTTTTTTAATTTTTTACCAAAAAATTTATTTTACTATTTCTTAAGGATAAACCAAAAAGATAGACAAGTAAAAACCCTATCATGTATTATAGGAAACAAGTGTTTTCACGCCATGCACAAAATAGAAATTCGCGTCAATTTTTCACTGAGATTAATGAGAATCTATTATGGACGGAGAATTAATTCTGTACGTAGTGGCCATTCACATTTTCAGCTCTGTTTTATGACAAGGGCCACTGTCAACTGTCACTGCCAAGTAATGTGTATTTTAGTCATGCAAGAAAATGTTCAGTGATTGTAGTGTTAAGTTTTAAATTGACTTTAGGCCCACATCGATCAAAGAATGCAAGAAGATATTTTAAGACCATATCGACCAAATATTGTTCACCAATATTGGACAACCTTTCTATCCAATATCAACCAAACATCTTTGTTAATATCAGATAAATCAACCAAACAATGCGAGCCAATATTGAGAAACATTGTAAGTTCATATCAAAAAAATGTTAGCTTCCAAATAGACAACTTTGTAATAACCTTTATCAGACAAAATTGCACACCAACATTAGCCAACATTTAAAGCCAAATTAGGCAAAGACTGCAAATCAGTCATGTAAGTCAATTTCAGCTTGTCATTTCAATCCAATATTTGCCCAGCACTGTTTTGCCAACATCGACCTAATATTGTATGGAAATAATGGCCTATGGCATAAGCCAAAGTCAAGTGACACTCAAAGAGTATATAGGCTGGTCATCCTAAACATATATCAGCCTGACATCTAAAACCGATACTGGTACAAAATTGAAAGCCGATGTCGATCTGTAAATGAACATCGGTCCGAAATGGCTATTCGATTTCTGCCCGACATAGCTAATTGATGTCGGTCCGATATTGTTGGCCGATTTTTTCTAATCGATATCGTACGACATGGCTAATCGATGTCGGTCCGATATTGTTTGACGATATCGGACCGATATTTAAAATTGTTGCAAAACCGACTTCGGTCCAATATCGCATCCGATGTCGGCTCGATATATAAAACTTTATAGATCGATATCGTACCGATGTAGAATGTTTGCTGGGAAGTTAGCCTAAGATGACGTCATTTAATTCTGTATATGACGTCATAAATCAAATAAACGTGATCAGAATGGTAAAGGACAAGGGAAAAACTTGTTGGAATACATATGGAATACATTTTTTTTATTATTATTATTTATCATCAAATCTTTTTACTAAAAAATATGATAAATGGAATATTATGTTATGATTGCGATGCAACATCTTTTCTTCTTGCTGTGGAACAATATTTTCCTCCTCAACTCAAAGCAAATCTCTATCGTAACATAATATTCCCTATGTAGATCTATTCAATTCAAAAATCGTCTGTGCATCATTATGTGTGTTCAAAAACAATTATTGTTTTATTGTTTTATTCATGTGATTTAAAAAAAACGCTCACTACGAACGGGTGCAGTTATTCGTCATGGTCAAATCGTAGGCCGATATAATAAAGTGCCATTGACGGGTGGCGGTAGTGAATCAAAATTGGATTGGCACATTAATTCGTTAAATTATTACGGACGTGAATATCTAAAACAAATGTTCACGTTAAGAATTCACGTTGTTTTTGCGGCTTAAACGTCGATACTACGGCATATTCTTTTTTAAAGTTACTGACTATGAATTTTACAAAAGAACATAATCTGATAGATCCAGCTTCCTGTTGGAGGTTGGTGGGCGTGGCATGGGATCCGAACTGTGTATACGTGAGTGTTTGTAGGCCGATAATGTATAAAAGAAAAACTTCAAACTCCGAAATTAAAAAGCGGGAGCAAAATGCAGCGCCATTAACAAGAAAATGAGACAGCAACTTACGGAATAGATGAGTTTAGGGCAGATCGTTTTGTTAATCTTTTTCGGAGGCAGGTGGTACCAAATTCGTCCATACGCCTCTGACAAGGGCCATTACACCCCTTTCAGACACGACGACGGCATACAAACCTAATAGTTATGTCGTCAGATGTCTTGATGGTACACCATCATTTAAAACGCGAACACAACGAAACAGTGGTCAACATTTCTTTAATGCTTTGGGTAGATTATTTAGATTTTCCGATTCGTAATCACTCGATAATTTCACCCAGACCAAAACCAAAAAAAAAAAAAAAGTTGAAATCATCTTAATGATAACTTCACTGTTTTGGTTAATTGCCCAAATCTACTTTAGATCATATCGTGCTACTGAATGCAATTCCAGCAGGACCATAGACAAAATGGCGTCATCAGTCTGCCATGTGAATTACACTTGAAATGACGCGCTTTAGGGGATTTTGTCCGAGAAATAATACATAAAGTAGTTTCTTCTTGCATTGAAGAAATATAATCAGCGTTTATTTTTCGCGGGAGATCGATGTCCCGTTTATAGCTCTATTTTGAAAGGTTTTGTTGTTCACTAAAAGAATGAGTATCGATCTTACACTTAAACAAATAATTATTCTCTACTTTATTTTGCTGTAAACATCATGCTTTGATGTAACATCATTTTCACTTCTTGTAAATATGAAGTTTCTTGCCCTTTTCTTATTATGTATATTTTCGGTGCGACGTCAATGTAGCTGAATAATAACACCACGTAACATTATTATGCATGGGACCTTATGTAAAGTATTCAGAAAAATCTTTGGCCACGGCCACAGCGTGGTTTGTAGTGCGTTTGACTCTCAATCACGAGGGTTGATCCCATTCGACATTTGTCTCCCACCAATGGGGATAATCGTAAACCTAAGTGGGATTAGCTGCTTGAAGCTAGGAGAAATACCAGGAACCCGTGATTAGGAGCTCAAGCCGCCACGATATAACTGAAATATTGTTGAAGGTGTCGATAAACCCAATTTAAAGAAACAAATCCAATACATCTTTTTCAGTCGTTTCTGATTATATTATGGATAATGGTAATCTGAAGCTGTACTCTATAATTAATCAAATAACTTCACTTTTAGGATGTGAAGAAATTTTTCATCCAAACATGGCTACCTCTATATATTGACCATGGTTATCACGTGACTGTATCAAAATTAATTGACTGCATCGATGTCAGAGTGGTGTAGAATCTTCACTCGTTATCTTCTTCACTCGTTACGGGTTCGAGCTCTACCGACACCGGGTGTGTTCATGGGAAAGAAATTTTAAAGCCAGCTCATGTCTACCAAGCTGTTAAAGTAGATAGCAGTGAAGTCTATGCCTCTCCTTCGGGGATATGAAAACATATGGATTGTGAGTTTTCGAAAGCGACTCTATGGGCTTAAAGATTTCATCACAATCGAACTAGAATAAATCTGATTAACCTAACACGATTCCGAATACCCGTTTGTTTCAAAAATTTAAACCAGGATCAATAAACTGACGTGCTTTATTATACAAAGAGGATAATGGCAGATCATATTATGTTATCTTTCCTTAGTTTTGAAAGCTAAATATAAAAAAAGGGTGCATCAAATTTAAACCGGTTGTTTCGCATTGTTACCTTTGTTTTTATCCTTGCTTCCTTTGTGGCTGTTGCAATTTCCCTTTTCTAGCTATAAACTACTGATACATACGATTTACTTTTGGTTTAACATGTTCGACAGAAAGGGAAAGGAGTATATATTAAGTACTAGAAATGCTTTATTAACGATACTTTCTTTTTAAAAAGGTGAACATTAAATCTTATGGCGCAAAGGATACAATGATAAAGCCAAATCAACCTAAGAAGTGGGGCTTTTGAAGAGTAGCAAAGGGAGATAATCTGCTTCTATCTCCCATCGTTTGTATCGTTTAAGATGGACTGTAATTTGTATAACAAAGCAATTCACGACGACAAGACGGGAGGAGATAAAATCAATCTTAAACCAGAAGCTCATAGTTAGGACTTGGGTAAAAAAGTCCTTCTATGGAATTATCACTTTTTAACCCATTCCAACACAATCCCCCTCTTATATGCCCCTTAAGAAAAGAGGGTCTAGAAAACCTTGTTGAAAATGTAGAAATTGATTGAAACCAAAAGACTATTCTACTGTATGCATACGCGAAAAGATTTATTTCATTTATACCTCGTTAAAAAAGAGTTTTATTTCTTATATTTTAATAATATTAACTGAAACAAATGCGAATATTTTATCAATTTCTAGACATTTTTATGGAACTACTGTGTGCGCAAGCGTACAAAATATTTTCGTACTAGAATTGTTATTGTTTAGGTATAAACCAATTTTCAGCCAATCAGCACGTTCGCTTTTGATAGACGAAACTATAAAATAAATTATTAATCAATAAAAAGCATTAAAGGAGTTATATTACTCACCTCATTTATACGAAGTCTGACTAAAACGACTCGGATACAGATTCCAAATTCTATAAGACACTTGTAGCGTAGATCCAGCTAGGAGAGAATTAATATAATCTTGTATTTAAAAACTCACATGGTAAACATGACCAGATTAGACAAAATACAAAAGAAAACAATGACAAGAGAAAAATATAATTGACTGTCTCGACGGTCGAGTGGTATTGGTGCTTGATTCGCATTCTGAATGTTTCGGGTTCGAACCCCAGCGTCACCGGGGTGTGTTCATGGGCAAGACACTTAATAGGCAAGAAACCTTATAGCCCAGTCTACCCAGCTGTAAATAGTGCATAGCAGTGAGCTTAAGCCACATCCTCTCTACATGGACGTAAGAATACCTGGATTGCGAGTGTTCGAGAGCGACTCCATTAGCTTAAAACTTTCATCGCAATCGACTTAAAATAAATTCGTATTAACTAGAAATATCATTATCTCCACAGTCAAAGGTAAATGTGGTCAATTATTGCTCAAATACATTGACCTGGCGATAGGAATGTGACAGAAATGTGATTATGTTTCAAGGTGTTGATTGAAAGGTAATGGCAAAATATTGCCTTTCAAAATGAGATGACTAATCAGAAGCCCCCCACTCATTCAATAAAGAAACAACATTAAATTGAAAATTCTTACGAAATTTTAACAAAGTATTTGCTGGGGATTCCCCATCATTTCAATGTTCAAAAATAGAAGGAAATCTATATGCATTGAACATACGCATAAAATAGTCCAAACGTGGACTTTAACAAAACAAAGTGGCGGCTGTCAATAAAAGAATCAATCGACCAGGAAGTGAACTTTGAACTCCGTCATTAGCATGTGTAGCTTTTTTGTCGGTTGTGCGAATTAGTCGTCGTAACTACAGCTTAATAAAGCTGTAGTTATGATGTTTAGGTCGCCAATTAACCATTTTACTTTTTCGTTGCATATTGCCTGACATAATTTAGCAAAACAACGTAGTTTGATATCGAAGTGGAATTTTCTGTCTGAGCTCAGTGGGTGGGCCCAGCGATCCGTCAATTGAACTATTGTCACAAGTTTGACTTTGATTCTTGGCCTTGACCTTGGTAGATGATAGACGTTGATAGATTCATATGGATGAGAGGTACTTTCAAGTCTAAAATGAACATTGTAGCTCCTAAAGGAATAGTTGAGTTCATAGGTCAGGTTTTAAGACAATAGGGGCGCACCTGAATATCATTCACTTAGTGGATGTTACACGTAAAAGCGGGGAAAAGATTGCTGTCAAGAGGCGCAGATATAAATTGACCAATCGCTGGCCCCGCCCAGTTACTTCGTTAGCCCTGTCCATTGACACCGACAAGAAGTCCAGCATCGATTTTAAACGGCGTTATTTTGAAAAAAATGGCCAGCATGTAAAAAAAACGTAGAATAGTTTGGTCGAAATTTCTCCAGTAGTTTACGAGTACTCTTAATAAATGTACTCAAAAAAGCATTTGAACAGAAAGGGCTCCCAAGGAACAAACCTGTAAATTTGTTTTAACAACAATCAAAGTTTTGGGGAAGAGAAGAGGTTCAAAGATATAAGCGAAAATATGCACCTGCCACGCCGGACAATATTCATTGGCCAATAATAATTAAATCATTTAGACCAGATGCGAACTTTGACTTACACACCGTAACTGCAACTTACACAGATTATAAATACGACGTTTAGGTCGCAAACTAACAATTTGCTGTCTTTATTTTATGTCGCTGGCTACATATGTTACAAAACAGTGTGATGAACAACCTCCGTCGAAATCCCACGTCGGAGTACAGTGGGCGTGGCCTGTAATCCGCCAATTAGAAATTTTAAAGTGTAATTATACAGTAGGTTTATACACCGTATAATACCAACTAGTCGTTCATGTAATAGACTTACCTCTCCAAATAAGGCCAAATAATGTCTTAAGATCACACTGTCACCTGCCAGCTCATAGCCATGTTCACCTTCCAGGAAACTGAAAATTTATTAGCTGTATGAGTAAAGCTGATATTCTACAGTATTGTAGGCGGTTTCCAGAAAATAAAAACAGCACAACATTATATATACCTTTACTGCGTTGCAGAATTTAAGGCCAGTCCAAATTCAAAGACTTTGCAGACGTAAATTTGAAGTTGAATTTATTTGATAAATAACCATTCAGTTGGGAAAAATATTGCTAAAAAAGAAAAAATTGCTTGTTACAAGCAAATTCTTCTTTTTCGACAATGTTTTCTAAAGTTTAAGAATATGGGGAGGTAACAAAGTAGGGGTTGTACAGTAAAGGGTTAATTTGTTACCAGTCGTACAAACTAGAGATCCTCTACGTTTCTGAAACAAACAGTATGTAAACCTTATGTTACTTTTTCTATAGACATTCAAGAGGTTAATATACCTCCATGAAAACAAAAATATATTCTCTTCATTTTTTATAATTTCTTATAATTTAACCCATTACCACTTGACAAAATTTTAGACTGGTCCAAATTGAAAAAAGTTTTAGGCGAAAATTCTACAATGTTTTCCAAAGCTATTTACTAGAGGGGCGAAAAAAGAGGGATTGTGTGGGAATGGGTTAATAGCATCGAGCGAAAAAAGCAACAGCTTTACCAATTTTGATTATTTTTCTTTTTTTTTTTTTTTTTTTTTTTTTCCTATGGAACTATTTTGTTCGGAAGCATACAAAATGGCTGAGTGCTCAAAAATTCATGAAGGTATGATTTTTTTCGACCAATCGTCCGTTTTGAAAGACGAAACTAAAAATAAAATTATTTCAATGTATATCCATGGAATCGAGTAATGCCCTTTTTCTATGGGAACCCAAATAAGGACGAACCTTTTTCAAACCTTTTCTTCTCTAACCATAGCTTCTATAGATTCCAAGTTGCATCTGCAAAATTAGCTCTTGATAAGGATATATTTATCATGCATTTTCCTAAGCCATTATGCTAGATTTAACCATTTTTATACGCCTCGGAGAACGTGTATTGCAAATGTTTTCCTCCGTCCGTCACGATGTCCGTCCGTCGATCCCGTACGTTCACATTTTTAAACACATCTACACCTACAAGTCTGGACAATTTTGAATGAAATTTTAACAGACTTTTCCTAGTCACCCGATCTTGTCCATACTGGCCGAGTTTTGCCATTATAGGCTGTTCACAGAAAACGGGGAGGTAATGCAAAAGGGTGCCGTAATTTGTTACTATGACAGTCTCTTAAATAAAAGAGATAGTATAACGTATTGCCTTATTGTGGTCTACTAAATTGATCAAAGTATCATAATTTAATTCGGACAAAAAAACCCTGATGACGTCATCGGTTTGTCCTTTAATTCACGCGCCAAATGACGCGCTATCAGAGATTTTGCCCCGAAAAAGATAACATATTTCCTCTATTTGTTTAAAAAAAAAAGGAGAAAATCATTGTATTTCGTGGAAGATCGATTTATCTTTCTTTTTTCGGACAGCTAAAGGATATTTTCACTAGTAGCTCTGGCAAGCGTGATTTGTTATTCACTCAATGAAAGATATAACGAACTTACACTGGAGCGAACAATTATCATTTTAAGTGACGAAGAGAAAATATTTTTTGTTTTCATGGAGGTATGAACTGAGAAACCTAATCAAACTGTATGAATACGCGAAGCATCGATAGCATCGAGCGAAAAAAAACAAAAGCTTTACAAATTTTGATACCTTTTTGTATGGGACTATTTGTGCGGAAGCATACAAAATTGCTGCGTGCTCAAAATTTTGTTCATGGAGTTATGAATATTTTTTTTCGACCAATTAGAACGCTCGTTTTTGATAGACGAAACTAAAAATTAGACAATTATATAATGAGGGATCCATTTTTTTTTTTTTTTTTTTTTTTTTTTTTTATCGAAATAGGGAAATTTAAAAAATCTTTAAGTCTAAAGCTCTGACAATGAAGTGAATAGTTAAGAGAAACGGTGAAATTATCAAAAAGATAAACTCACTGTTTTGTTATAGCCATTCACGCAGGATCAAACCATTAGTGACGTCATCAGATTGTCATGTAATGACGCGCTTTTGGAAACTTTACCAAAATGTAGTGTTTTTTAATCAGATTGTAGTTTTGTCAATTTTTGCATGAAAGTCGCCTGATCTTTCATTTCGTGAACGACTCGGTGTTCATTTGTAATGAAATAGATACATGGATCTTACAGTAAAACAAACCTTTATACTCTTTTACAACAATTTGTATAGAATATTCCGTCATAAGTCCCTTTTCATGTAATGGGTAAAATACATAAAACACTTACTATTCATAAACAGACGAATCTGTTAATACTTCAATCTCTATAATGTTACATTCAATTGACGCTCTTTTCTCACGTACGGTATGGCCTTCTTTTTTAACTGTAAAGGAAATTCATTCTAAATACATGTATATCTCTATAATTGCGCGGCGTACCAACGCAGCGCTGCTTGTGGTTAGTTTGGGACGAGGTCATGTATGACAGTGTTTGTATTTTTCAATGATATAAGCATTTTACTAAAACACAAATCAATTTTGTATCTAAACAAAACATGATTTTGTTTTGATGATTTTTTCTTATAAATCGATGCAAATTAGTTTGGTAACAATTAAAACTCTATTTTAACTGTGTTTTTATGATGAACTCGGAAGTATTTAGTTGTTGAAAGGTCAGTCAGATTCGAATTGATATTTTCATTTCAGAACTTATATTGGTTAATTTACGATTTCAGTTTTTTTTAATCAGAAGTGTTTATGTCTAAGTATTACAAAAATATGATTTACTGTATGGGATAGTGATTAAATTATCGGATTTGAGCTATATCTGTGTACCGTAAGAAACCCTTAAATAGACCATTCGGAAATCTCTCGACCGCTTTCGGGAATTACCGATCGTGTTCCGATTGGTTTATCGACAATCATTTCGTACCTTACCCATTTCATACTATAATTTGTGTGGTTATTTCGTACCATGATAAACTGGCCGGAAACTTGTGTGACATAGGGAATGAATCAGGTAAGATTGATAAACTGTAATTAGTATTTTAGCCCCAAATGTCTGAAAGCCTGTGAGCTATTGTAGTGGCTTTGTGTCCGCTCCGTCTGTAAACTTTTACTTTTGAAATCTCCTCCTCAGAAAGTGTTGTACAGATTTCAATAAAATTTCACCGCTACGATCTCTTTATGAAGAATTTTGATCGGAAAAACATTTTGTATGACTTTAATCGTTGGGACCTATGCCATATTTTCATTTATTTATTCATGTTGTGTGCGTGTGAAGAATTTATTATCCTCAGAAGCCATTGGATAGGTTTCAACCAAAGTTTACACGAATGATCCTTGGAAGCCCTTTAACCGGATTTGTTGAAATAATTTTGATCAGATGGAAACAAATCATGGCTTTAGTGGGTGAAGCTAGTTTTATATATGGCTAAAATTGTGAAAATCTCAAACTATTAGACGGATTCCAACCAAATTTCACAGGAATGAGCCCTGAGTGACCCTCTGTCAGATTCCTTTAGAATTGGAATGGTAGAAAATATGGTAATCCTTTGGTCAGAGCTTGATTCCATTTAATATATATAGTGAAAACTTTGAAAGTCTTATTCTCAGATACCACTTGATGGAATGAAATATCACAGACATTTACCTTTTTTGATTTTTAACATATTCTTGTTAAAAGATTTGATCAGAATAAGAACATGGCATGGATGGGGCTAAATTTCATATGTATGGTCTATAGTGAAAACGTTTTAAGATCCTCTTCCTAGAGATCAATTGATGAATTTCAGTTAACTTTAACAGGAATTGCCCTTTGGTGACTCTTTATTGGATTCCTTCAAAAATTTGTTGTTTCATAAGCTTTAAATTTGTCATCATCAACTCCTTTCAATTTGAACCAGTCTAAAATTTTGCCATCTGGTAAAAGGTGAATGGGTTGGGTTAATGTCCATATATGGCATATAGTGAAAACTTTGAAAATAATCATCTCATATTCAACTAAATTTCACAGAATTGATCTTTTGATGACCCGTGATGTCAGTTTTTTTTAAGAATTCATTGGCTTAATATAAATTTATCAAATTTCAATAGAGAGCACATAGTGTTATGCAATGAAAACTATTGGAACTGCACCACTGATGATATTTGTTGAATGAAAGAAAGTTGCCTTCCATCAAGTGAATTGAAAAAAAGTGTTTTTTTCCCCAAAATGCCTCCTTTGTAAATGAATACCAAGTTACCTGTATCTTAACCCATTCCTATACAACAAAATTCTAGACTGGAAGCTGCAAATGACAATTTCTAGTTTTGAACTGTTTAATCTTTTTGGGTATAAACATTGTGGATAATGAAGATATTGCTTGATACAAGCAGTTTCTTCATTTTCCGCTATGTTTTCAAAGCCCTTTTCATGAAGGGTGTAAAAAGGAGGAATAGTGTTAGAAAGTGTTAAGTATATTGTACATTTGTATATCAGGATGATGAAGCAAATCAGATGCTCAAGCGCCTATAGTTTCACTGTTATTGAACTTACTTTGTGACTAGTAATTTAGTTTAGGGAAGTATTTTAACTTTCATTTTAAGTTGTTAATACATGTATATACCAAATTTACTTTGAATTGTTATCTGAATTTGTATTTGTCCTCTACACAAATAGCCATTGCATGGTGGGCTTTCCACTTTCATTAATAAACATTTTTTTAAATAGAAAGATGACAAGAGCAGATCACATCTTGCTATTATAAAATGAAAGATTAAGATTTTAGCTCCAATAAGCAGTAGTGTTTTATAATTGATGGAAATTAAATCAATGAAGATTAAGGTACTTCCCACCAAAGGCATGTTTCAAAGACCATTGCCACTTACAAGGGCAAAATGTCATAATTTGACAGCACATAGTATCTTCTCAATTCCTTTCTTGAGTGTTCTTTTATTGTTTTACAGCCTGTTGGGAAAAGAAGTTGATGAAAATAACTGTGTCAGCCCTATTAGCTCAGTTGGTAGAGCAGTTGACTTCAAACCTCAAGATAACTTGTTCGAGCCTTAGGCTGACCATATCAACTAGCACAAACAATTGACTTTTGGATAAGATGTGTGACAAGTGTGACGATGCTATTCGTCAAGCATGTTAAAGAACCACGCAGAGTTCTCAGCAGTTTCGTCCTGTATCCTTGCACTATCCCCCGTAACAACTAACCGTCTTCTAGGGTGTCGCTCATATGGGCATGTGCTGCTGTAGTGACCATAAATCAACGGAAATACATACACACAAAGCCATTTGTTTGACAAAACAATCCTTCTGTTGCACTGTTGATGTACTTAGTTGAGCTGTAAGTTGAGGATATGAGATGAGAAGACACTCTATTTTACTCAGAAGTAAGGAAGCTGCTTATAGATATGTTAGCACACATCTGCTAAATAGACAAATTTCCTGCACTTAAGGCAGAAATCAAGTAGGCTCTCAATACATGGCAAAGGAACATTTCCAGATGGAAATTCAAATAAACTTAAAAACTGTTTCCTGAAAGAAGGCATCAACTTATATAAAAGTTAGACTCAGTGTAAATGACAGTGATGAAATGTACTTTATAAAATATTAAAAGTTGCTCCATTTGTTGAAAGCAATACATTTTTGGTAAATAGGACCTATTTCAAAATCAACTTTTTTCTCCTTTCATCAACATTTTCCTTTTTTGATAATGAAATATCAGTGATTGTATGAAAAAGGGTTAAAATTTGAATGAGTTGTCTTTTTCAGTCAACAATAAACTTGATTTAAAATTGGCATTTTGAATGGTCTGAGTAAAATTGTATTTACCCATTCCAACACAACTACACTTTTATATGTCCCTCAAGAAAAAGGATTAAGAAACATTGTGGAAAATGAAGAAATTGCTTGCTAGAAGCAATGTCTTCATTATCCACAATGTTGTCTAACCTTAAAACAAAAGGCTATAGAATCCTATCAACTGTAAATTGCCATGTACAACTTTTTTGGATTTGGACCAGTCTGAAACCCCGCCTTTTTGTGCCCCTCAAGAATAAGGATTGAGAAACATTGTGGAAAATGAAGGAATTGCTTGCTACAAGCAATTTTTTCATTATCCACGATGTTGTCTAACCTTAAAACCAAAGGCTTTAGAATCCTATCAACTGTACATTGTCATCTAGAACTTTTTTGGATTTAGAAATTTTGGACCAGTCAGAAATTTTGTTGGGTGGGAAAGGGTTAACTTGGTAATATAAAAGGCATTTAAAACTTGGAATATTATATTCTTTTGAGTATCTCTTTAGACTGTATCCCTTTTGGTACTAAACATAAAATGTTCTCTAATGTATTTTGTAGGAATCACTCCTTATTCTAGATTCTTTATATGTCCTATTAATCACAAGACAGCAAAGGGTCAGACATGAGTTTAACCCTTCTTTTTTTTTCAAAAATTTAGACTGGTCCAATTTGGAAGAAGTTGTAAATGGCAATCAAAAGTTAGTGCAATTTGAAAAGGAACCAAAAGTGAAGGGTAGAAAACTTTGTGGGAAATGAAGAAATTGTTTGTTGAAATCATGATGTTTTTTCAAGTATAAGATCACAGGCACATAAAATCCTAGGATTGTACAGAAAGAGTTAAGGTCAATCTGGAATGTGTGAAAAGCATCCTTTCAGACTCATCTTTGTAAACTGTGCATTCTGATCAGGGTTGAACACTCTTCTCAAAGCATTTTCTATGTGTGGAATGCTTATTATGACTACAATACTTTCTTTACTTGATGTCCTCTGGTCTGTATAAGATTCATCTTTAGCTCTACTGGCCAAAGCCCAGGAAGCTATTCTTATAGCATTGTGTCTATTGTGCATATGTCTATTAGTGATAAACTTTTCTTAAAAAATATTTTCCTTAGGAACTGTTGGTCAGATCTAAACCAAATTTCACAGGATTGTTCTATGGATGATCTTCTTTCAGATCATTTCAAACAATTATCTTCCAATATAATTTTGGTTGCAATGGCAACAAAGTAGATATCCTTTAAAAATCATTTTAGTCAAACTGTCTATTTGATTTCATAATTCCTTTGCAAAAATGTTCCTTGCACTAATACAAAGCTAATTACATAGCATTCTTTGGATTTGTCAAAAAATAAAATCCCTGCTTTTATAGGTTGGGCTTTTTTGTCATTGTATAGCATAAATATGTAGGTGATGTCTTGCATTTGATAAATGGTCAAAGGGAGATAATGCATGGATTTTATTATTTAGGAAAACAGTCCAATTAGTAAAATATCTCCCCTGTACTACATGCTACATCTTGGTAGGAAATAAAGATTTTTGACTTGCAGAGTTAGTTGATAATAAAAAAGTCCAAATGAAAAAATGTTGAAGATGTTGATTTAAGTTGATGAGACTTTGAAAACTTCCTTTTGAAAATTGTTGGATTATATCTAATCAATGATGGAAGAGAGACAGCTTACTATTTGATAAAACTGTTATACAAATGGATAAAGTCCCTTTTACCTTAGATTTAAGTTGGATATAACACTACTGCTTATATCAAATGTACAGCAGGTTAATTACAAGAAGTAAAGAAAAATTTGTCCATAGAAGAAAAAGGGGAGAGCTCATTCAACCCATCAATAAATAACGAAATTGTATGAATACAATCTTGAAATTGAAAGATGTTTCAGAAAATTATGAAATTTGAGTCGGGGTTATTTGTGCCATGACAAGGGTAGCCAATTGTAGTTCACACAGATCTTAGATTGTCTCTTTGAGCATGACTTATCATTTATTATTGTTTATTAGCATAATGGGTTTCATTCTTTGAATAATAAACGACCCATACCTTGTTCACACAATCACAAACAATTTGTTGCCAATGGTATTTCAGTTTCTAGTTAACCTTTAATTTTTTTACATCCATCTTTTTTATATATGTAGCAGTTTATTGTTTGAGATGTTTAATTTTTATGAAATATTAAACTACTTCTTCAAAGAAAATAATCTTTACTCTTGCCAATACTACACTGGGTAAAAACAACAACAACGTATTATTTCCTATAGCTTTATCATTGACTGTAGACTTTTGTTTTTCTTCAGATCTCTTAACACTTTCATTGACAACTCGAAATATGTGCATACCTCTCTGAACTTAAACCATTGTCCCGTTCAAATCTGACAGTTTACACCGTGTGATGATATAGATGTCAGCAAATTCTTTGAATTAAAAAATCTAAAAAAATTATGTTATTTGGATATGCATTAATGAAATTGTTTACTTATTAAGTCTACATCTGTATCAAGAATTCTAAACAAGTTTCTTTCCGCCGCGCTAAATCCTTTGCTCCACCATGGAGCAACTTTATACTTGTGTTACATTCAATTGACGCTCTTTTCTCTCGTACGGTAAGGCCTTCTTTTTTCACTGTAAAGAAATTTCATTCTAATTACATGTACATCTCTATAATGTTACAATAAACTGACGCTCTTTTCTTTCGTATGATATGGCCTTCATTTTGAACTGTAAAGAATGTTCATTTTAATTACATGTATATATCTATAATGTTACATTCAATTGACGCTCTTTTCTCTCGTACGGTAAGGCCTTCTTTTTTCACTGTAAAGAAATTTCATTCTAATTACATGTACATCTCTATAATGTTACAATAAACTGACGCTCTTTTCTTTCGTATGATATGGCCTTCATTTTGAACTGTAAAGAATGTTCATTTTAATTACATGTATATATCTATAATGTTACATTCAATTGACGCTCTTTTCTTTCGTACAGTAAGGCTTTCTTTTTTAACTGTAAAGAAATTTCATTCTAATTACATGCACATCTCTATAATGCTACATTCAATTGACGCTCTTTTCTCTCGTACGGTATGACCTTCTTTTTTAATTATAAAAGACTTCATTCTAATTATTTTCAAAAATTAAAGTAAACAATGTTCACTTGATTCTAGTAATTATACTGAATGAATCTAGGTGGTCAGTCACGGAATGAAACGGCAAATTAAATCCTTCATTTTGACCAAAAGTGAAATTCGAATTCCAACATTATCCGACTTTTTGAGCAGTTGGTGTGGCGAAATAAAAGCCGTAACTACAGCTTATTCAAGCTGTAGTTACGACGTTTAGGTCGCCAATTTTCTTACATGTACACTGTCCATATTTATGTGAACTTTGCCGTTGAATATCAAAGCGAAATTTCCTGTTTGAGCCAGTAGATGTGCTCAGTGGAGTCAGTAGGTTTGGGCCAGCGATCAGTCAGTTCATTGACTGAATAAAGGATATTTGTTTTTCTCGAGTTAATATTGACGTTGACGTTTCTATTGACATAACTACAAAAGTTTTTTTTTCCTTTTGATAGATAAGGATCGCAAGAAAAAATTTAACAAAATGTCAGTTTATGAAACAGCCTTTCGCCACTAATGTCACATTGATTCAGGGGGGCAGCACAGTTGGTAAATCGATATTTGGTATATTCTATTTGTCTTCAGTCTGACTGCTTCAACTTCTACGATCCATACACAGTTTGGTGTAAGTTTCAACTTGTATAGATAGTCTATGTCTGTTAATGATCTATACACACTTTAAAGCGGCTCTTGAACAGAATTCCATTAAAACTTGATAAGGAAAATTATCTGCTTTTCGAATAGTTATCAATAGCGTTTTGACAATGAATATTCTTTCTTCGTGTTTAATCTTCTTAATTGACCAGAAGTTTAATTTAATTTGATATATTCCCTTTGCCCTATGAAACGTCATCACTTATGGGGTGATGTCAATCATGACTGTATTGCTAGCGAAAGCCAGAGACGTAATTGATACGCCATGAAAACTAAGAATAAGGAAATTTTCGGTACAATCGACAGATGACGTATTTACACGATGAACTCCGGGTTACATTCGGATTGTACTTCGCTGACTCTTTCGGCGTCTCGTAACGCGTAAAATATTTGCTTCTTTTCTCTCTTTTCTATGTTATGAACAGTATAAAATCTGCTAAATCGCCTTTTAACAAACGTCTGAAAGCATCATAGCTAGGAATTTGAAAACTACGAGACAATACTTTTCTTTCAAAATCTTTGCAAGAGCCGCTTTAATGTAAGTTTCAACTTGTATATTCTTTGTCTATCAATGATCCATGCGTAGTGTGAAGTGCACTATAACGTGTGATTTCTCTATCTAACAATATGCCATACACTGTTTGGTGTCCGCTTCAAAAATTTGAAGATCATGATGGACCAGTCATTGAAAAAATACCTGTTAACCTCATTGTGTGTATTCGAGTAATCTATACTATCAAGGGAGACAATTCTAGATACATTTTTGTCGAATTATCTCAACTTTTTTCTCTATCAATCATATACATCCGGGGCAAGACACCCATTCAGAAAACAATTCTTTAATAATTAGCATCATTCCTAGGTTATTTGCATTCATCGAATGTTTATGCTTAACTCTTGAAATGCAATAAACATTATATGTAGACTTTTATAATGCTTATTGCATTTCAAGAGTTATGCATAAAATTTTGATGATAGTAAATGAGCTTAGAATTTTGAGAATACTTATTGAAAGGGCCCTGCGAATAAAAGAATACATTTAAGAGATGAAGTGAATATTTTTTTTTGTTTTCATGGAGGTATGAACCGAAAAACCTAATCACACAATGTATGAATCCGCTTCGTGATTAGGTTTTTCGGTTCATACCTCCATGAAACAAAAAATATTCTCTTCATCTTTTATATTTTAATAGCATCGAGCGAAAAAAGAATTATAAACGCTTTACAAATTTTGATACCTTTTTGTATGGGACTATTTTGTGCGGAAGCATACAAAATCGCTGCGGGCTCAAAATTTTGTTCATGGAGTTATAGATTTTTTTTTTGCCAATCAGAACGCCCGTTTTTAGTAGACGAAATTAAAAAATAAATTATGTTTCTTGATTGGTTTTGAAGCGGTAAATTGTTGGAAATACTGGCCAGGAGCCCTTTCTTTTTCAGCATCACATGTCGTCGTGGGTGTGCAAAACGCCGTAACTATAGCTTGAAACAGCTTTAGTTATGACGTTTAGGTTGTCAACCAACAATTTTACTGTCTGTTTTACATGTAATGAACATATATTTTGCAAAATTAAGCCGTTAAATGTCTAAGTTAAACTTCTTTACGGAGGTCATAGGGCGGAACCTGCGACCGATCCATTATTCGGATTTGTTAAATTCTATTTGACACAATCTCTATTGCAGCAACACCACTAACGTGATGACGATACTTTGACTTTTTGTTCAAAACAGCCAAGCCGGTAAATCAGATCAACTTACCTTTTTCAAGCAGCTGTAAATACAAGTGCTCTGGGTCCTGTTTTGCTTTAGCACTGGAATTGTTTGGCACAACCCGAGAAGTCTGTGAATTGTCAAAGGCTTCTAAAGATTCTGTTGCGTTATATTTTCCCTTCAAATCCTGATGTGGGCTGAGTGTCCACTTGGTCAGGCCATGGTAAAAAGTTCCATCCTGAAAGTAAGAATTTTATAGACATTTTCCTCTCATTTACTGCAATTGACAAATCGCAACTATCAAGCAAATAACCAGTCGGCCATTGTGACTAGAAATGAGTTTTGATCTCTGTCATTATTAACTGAACATATATTTCCTACATAATGAATCACCGATGTGCCAAAAAGAATCATAACCTATTGGTCTCAAATCAAAGATGAAGACAGAGTATTGAAACACAAACAAGATCATAAACATAATGCATCTAGGTTTACCACATGTTTATAGTGTAGGCTTCTCCTTTTATATTAAGGCTCCTTTAATGACCCTATGAAAAGGATATTATGAAAACTGAATGGGTTCATTGAAAAATGTATTCTAATAGTGTAAGCAAAGTTAAATGTTTAACCCGAATGCGCTTTTTTTCTTTTATCACAATGTATTCATTTACTTTATTTCACCAATGCGTGAAATTTTGGGTTTATGTGGTAATGGGTTAAATATTTGTAGGACAAAGAAATCGAAATTAACATAAGATTCATTTTGCAATGAGCAAATCATTATAATTACTCATGACGTGCTATATGCACGTTTCAAAGATATCGTTCGTAATCGAGAGGTGAAAAATGGTTTGATGCGCATAAACCACTCACGAATATAAAGGGTCTGTATTTATGCTGTAGCACATGGAGATTTTCTACCGCTCGTTATCCTAGTCTTATGTATTCTCTTGACTCCTCTGACCACTAACCTAGATTCTATCTTGAAACCAGAGTAAATTATTTCTCTCGTTCAGACAATTCATTAGATAATTCGTCATGAATATCTTGTGATACAAGGTTGTTGAAGTTTTAAACCACTTTTCGTGTTATTTACGACAAAAATGGGGACAGTGAGCATTCAGCAAATGTTATTTCCTTAATGAGCGATGAGACAAGAGCGGGGCGATCACGTAGATTTTAACAACAAGTTTATGAGCATGCGTAGAAATGCATGAAATTTACATCCGGTTTTTTGGAGCGATTTTGTATAAAACCAAGTCCCTAAAAAATGGGAATATTTTTGTCAGGAGTTGGGTGTCTGAAAGAGGTATTCACTCCATTCTACTTCCGTTATCAAAAACTACTTTACAGCCTTTCTCTGTAAGTTGTGGAAGCTTGTTTCCCCAATCGCTTTGACATGAATAGGGTTTATCTCAATCTTAACCAAATTTAGTTAGGATCAAACATGTGGAATTACGCTAGATTGTACTTAGAAGTCAAGATAAAGATGTGACTGACGATGTTGACGGAGATGTTTCTAGTGGTAAACAAATTTGAGTCACCCTCTTTCGGTAATCATGCCTTTACTGGCAACATATTTCATTGTTAACTTCAAAATACTATTTTCTGACAAACCCAAGTCAAATATTGTTATGCGCATTGGATCAAGCCAAACATGCAGAAATGTGTAACCAACGTCACCTGTTTTCCATCCATAATACATATATACATTCAACACAATTTATACAAAATGTGTTGATTCTAGATAGCAACGATCGTATATTACATGGCAATATATACGTGGGGTAAAACGCAGTACACAAATCTGAAACGGTAGGACAAACAATTCATCGTATCTTGTCTTGTTGAAAAAAGAACAGAATCGATTCCCTTTTCACTTTGGTTTTAAGTAGATTTTTTACTTGAGATTCCAAGTCTTTTAGTTGGTTGGGCGACTTAAACGTCGTAACTTAGAGCTTTAATAAGCTGTAGTTAAGACGTTTAGGCCGCCAATCCACCATACTACTTTTTGTTACATACTTATTGATATAAATTTGAAAAAAAACGCCTTTTGATATGAAGCGGGGCTTCCTGTTGGAGTTAATCGGCGGAGCCAAAGAAGCATGTAGGCGGGGCCATCAATTGGTCAATTATGCCGGTCCAACTATAGTCCTAACATTTTTCCAGGAATAACTTAAGACATTTAAACGATGACACGACCTCACAGAAAGTTAATCTAAAGTAGACATAAGGATAATGTTCGTCTCGAAAAATCCTCATAGACTGGGCATTTAATAAATTAAAACATTTAAAGCGTCTCTTTTACAGATTTTCATGAATTTTTCATAGGAAAATCATCTGTGCTTTTTCACTTGTTATTACTTTTCTCACTTTTTTCCCATAATAAATGTTCCTTTTTCGTGTTAAATCTACCAAATTCACTTTAGAGATGAAGAGAATATTTTTTGTTTTCATGGTGGTATGAACCGAAAAACCTAATCACACTGTATGAATATGCGACGCGTATTCATACAGTGTGATTAGGTTTTTCGGTTCATACCTCCATGAAAACAAAAATATTCTCTTCATTTCTTGTAATTCATTTTATTCCACAAATCAGAACGCTCGTTTTTGATAGACGAAACTAAAAATTAAATTATTATAAAATTAACTTAATATGAATATGTTCCCTATGCCCTACTTTGAAAATCGGAATTTTTCGGAAGATGTCGTTAGCCATCGGGAAACGTTTCTAAAGACAGAATTGCTAGCGGGAGCCAATGACGTAATTGATAGGTTATGAAAATCACAAATAATTGAACTTTCGATGTGGTCGACATATAACGCACATGCATTTATCCGATGGATTCTGGATCCATTCGGGTTGTACTTGGTTTACTCGCTTGGCGTCTCGTAATGCGAAATATTTTTGCTTCATTTCTTTATTTTATTAACTATTTCATTTATTTATTTATTTTTAAGTCATGATCGCAAAAAGCCTAATCACCTCCTTTAAAACGTCTGATAGCATTACAGTTAGAAATTTGAAAAATGAGAGCCAGTCTTTTTCTTTCATAATCAGTGCAAGAGCCGCTTGTAAGAATCGTGAATAATCGTTAAGTTTGTTTGATTTGAATGGGTTTTACGCCGCTTTCAACAATCTTTCAGTTATATCGCGGCGGCTGGAGCAACTAACAATGGAATCCCGGTATTGCCACACCAGTTATACCATTACACCCTTTCCTAGCGCCCAGCTGCTATCCCACATAGGTCTACGATTAACGACCCATTGGTGAGAGACAAATAGTCGGAAAGGATGAGATCGAACCCGGGACCTCTAGATTGACAGTCCGACGCGCTACCAACTGCGCTATGACGGCGGCACCGTTAAGTTTGACTTCATCATCAAACACAAAACACTTACCAAAGTACATGTTTCTGAGACTCTATCACATTCAACAATCATTGAAGAGTGGGTAGACACATCTTGATATACTGCATACTGTATCTAAAAAGAGAAACAATTCACATAATGATAATCAATCTAAGCTTTGGTGACAGAGGTCTTCTGAATAGATGAAACTAAGATGTAATTGATCAACCGCTGGTCTCGCCCACTTATTCGATGGTTCCACTTCGATTTTAAACGGCGTTATTTTGCAAATTTATGGCCAGTACCACATTACAAAAAAAGTAAAATGGCTGGCGACCTAAACGTCGTAACGACAGCTTGTAAAAAGCTGTAGTTACGACGTTTAAGTCGCCAAACCAAAAAAAATGCTTCACAGTAGTTTAAGGCTAAATTCCGGGTCGAATAAATGATTAGATTGGTCGATTGATTCTTCGATTGACAGTCGCGGTTGGCCAATTGACAGAGCGCCTCCGTCGATTTAAAGATCGATTGAAAATCGTTTATTTAGTCCGAAAGTTGCAACTCCGACATTTATGAATCAAGCGCGTTCCCCTTATCGCACAATATTTTCTAACCTACATGTATATGTACTTATTCAAGTTGAAATGAACTTTGACAGCCTATCTCTTAAAATTTGATTTACAATATCGTTTTTCAATCAAAGAAACAATCGACCTATCAAATCATTTATTTAAACCGGGAATTAGATTTCAACTCCAACATGTGCCGCCATTGTTGTGAAGCATTTTTTGTTGGTTTGGTGACTTTAACGTCGTAACTACAGTTTGTTCAAGCTGTAGTTACGATGATTATGTCACCAACCAACCATTCTACCTTTTTGTTACATGCTACTTGCCACGATTTTTTGCTAAATAACGCCGATTAAAATCGAAGCGTAATGCCTTGTCGAAGTCAGTGGGCTTGACCAACGGAGTAAGTGGGTTGGCCCAGCGATTAGTCAATTGTGTCGTCTGCAAGCGGGATGTATGAGAAAATACCAAACCTTTTTTGGGTCGAATAGTAGAACATCGTCATGTTTCGTCACAACCACATCGTGTGGTGATATATATTTGCTAAGCACCAACTTCTTGTCACCGTCTTTCATATGTAACGTGAACTCCATCTGTTTCGGAAAGTCCCCTGCAGTCAAACTGTTGAGATCTCGTTTAGCTCTTGGTGTTGGAGAATGTTGGGTAACATCAATAATTTCTGGAAATATAAATTTGTTATCCTTCAAACCAACTCGATTTCATTTTAGTTTTGTCTATCAAGATTCGAGCTGAAATTTTCTTTTCACACTTTAATAATTTAATTTTTAGTTTCGTCTATCAAAAACGAGCGTTCTGATTGGTCGAAAAAATTATTCAAAATTCCATGAACAAAATTTTGAGCACGCAGCGATTGTGTACGCTTCCGCACAAAATAGTCCCAACAAAAGGAATGTAACTTTGTAAAGCTTTTTGTTTTTTCCCTCGATGCTGTTAAATTATAAGAAATGAAGAGAATGGTTTTTTTTGTTCTCATGGGGGTATGAACCGAAAAACCTAATCACACAATGTATGAATCCGCTTCGCGTATTCATACAGTGAGATAAGGTTTTTCGGTTCATACCTCCTTGGAAACAAAAAATATTCCCTTGATCTCTTAAATGAACAAAATTTGAGCACCCAACTATATTTAAGCTTGTGCTAAAAGTAGATCCGTACAACTTCACTCAAAATTAGTCCCTTTGTTCTGCTTAATGGTATTAAATTATAAGAAATGAAGCGAATATTTTGTTTGTTTGATTTTGTTGATGTTGTTTTATTGTTGTTGTTTTTTATTGAGGTATTAACCTAAATTCTGAACAGATTTAGTTTTAGTTTCATACCTTAATAAAAACTAAAAATCTGATTCTTTATATAAGCATCAAAATAATGATGAACCTACGAAGACGAAGCAAATTAGTCTTCAGCTGATAAAATGTTTTATAACTGTAAAGTTCCGGACTATAGTCAGCTGATAATATGTTTTAGAGCTGTAAAGTTCCGGGCTACAGTCAGCTGATAATATGCTTTATAGCTGTAAAATTCCGGACTATAGTCAGAAGACAATATATTTAAAGCCGTAAAGTCCCGGACTATAGTCAGCTGATAATATGATTTATAGGAATGGCGGAAGTAAATCACTTTCGCGCCATCTGTTAGACAGGTACCGCCGTCGACTTCAACAAAGCTGACAGGTAGATCCCAAAAGACTGCATCAAGACATTGGCTGATGGGCATTTAATGACGTAAACCTAAACATCGAATCTGATTGGGTGATTGATTCTGTTGACTGTGTAAAGGGTTTTGGCCATATCTCGCTACATGCGTGACATAACCGACTGAAATTCTGGCAAGTTTTCTGGAATATATTGTTTTAGGTTTTTGTGTATAAAAATGCATTTTCAGAAACAAGTTCTTTCAGTTTTAGGAATGACGGAAGTAAATCACTTTCGCGCCATCTGTCAGTATTTTGTCTAGGGAAAGTTCGGGCATGTAAACAAAGGTTAAGGTCGATTCTGATTCGTCATAAATATTGCAGGTGAAAACCGATGTTTGTTTTCTGGAAACGTTTTATCGTTATTCAATTAGCACTCGGAGAAAGTGAGATTGCCTCCATATTTACCTTCCCAGAGCCAAGTTCGAACATCGGCAAATTATCCAAGAATCAATATAATTATAAATACGCAATGAGGGTCATCTTAAAAATGGGGTCAAAGGTCTGTGATAAAAGGCATCATCATATATATATTATAGATTAATTGAGTGTGCGAATGTTTTCTCTTTATTTTGATATAAGCCTCGATTTCGTTGCAAACTCGTGGACCGAGCCTTGAGCAAAAATGTTATAATGGTCGTCTTTGGAAAATGATTTACTTCCGTTACCTAAATTATAGCTGTAAAGTTCCGGACTATAGTCAGCTGATAATATGTTTTATAGCTGTAAAGTCCCGGACTATAATGCAGCCTTCTTTATGAGAGATACAGCGCCTTAACAAATATGTAGACTTGTCCACATTGAAACAAGTTGTAGACGACGTTTTAGGTTAATGGAATTTTCTTTTTCTTTTACTTATCATTTATCTATTTATTCATTCATTTGTCTTTTTGGTTACAAAACATTGTGGATAATGTAGAAAATGCTTGTATCAAGCAATTGCTTCGTTTTCCACATTTTTTTCTGTCCAGTAAGACGCAAAAATTAAATTTCATGAAATTGTCGTTTGCAACTTCTTTTGGTTTAGACCAGTCTAAAATTTTGTTGTGTAGGAATGGGTTAAATCTTCTCTTTATATGGCATATGTATCTTATTCAATGAATGAAAGAATGCATTTTTCTGCATTTATTCATTTATTGTCAACCAATCTTCTATTGCAGCACAAAATTAACCCTTATTATATGTGTAAAGTCATATAGACCAATATATAAATAAAACAAATTTGCCCCATGTGAAAAAGGATCTAGTATTTGTTAATATTTGACGGGAAAAAATTGATCAAAAATTTCAATCCAATGTGATCACAACTTCTTTCTTTCAAAAATTCCTTTTTTTTTTCTTTTTTCCGGATTTATATTTTTTGGTATATCTACATGTTTTCATCTACTCCATCTATTAAATATTTAACGAGTGTGATATAAAATCCTCTGTTAAAGAAGTACGAGTATTTATACAAGGTTTTCTTTGCAATCGTTAGATTGAAAAATTGGTATCCCCGCCCTCTTATCCCATTTTCCACACACATAGACTCCGACGGGAAGCCCCAATACGATTTGGAAAGGCGTTATTTTGCGAAATTTATGGCAAGTAGCATGTAACAACAATGTAGAATAGTTGCTTCGAGACCTAAAAAGCATGAAAATGCTTTAGTTACGACGTTTTAGTCGCCAAACCAATTGAAATGGTTAATAGAAATGGCGGCCAATGTTGGAGTTCAAATCCATTTCTGGTCTAAATCAATTATTTCATTGGTCGATTGGTTATTTTATTGATAACCGCGAATGGTCAATTACTAGCAGAGAGTCAATGTACATGTTTTTCTTCTGTTTTTTATTTACCTCGTGTCGAATTGTGTATAGTATTTTCGAGTTGTTATCAATCAACTCTCTACAAATATTTCTCTCTTGTCATTTGCTATCCATCATCTATTTTTTCCCATAATTCAGAAATATTTATAAAAATCTTACCGTGACCAATATGCCTCGCAATGCAGATCTTTTGAATAACAAGTAAACACAGGAAAAATATATTCAACTGTTTCAATTTTACCATCTTTCTTGGGGTTCACATAAACTTTTCCCTAGGAAGAAAAAGAAAGAAATCATAAATGATACGTATACGAAATACTAAAAATAAGTGATTCAAACCGCAATTTTGGTTCAAGCTGTATGATCAATATGCGTTTAGTCAAACCATTGTGGGTGTTAACGACCACCTGATTACAAATACAAATGCGTGACATAATGAGACAAGTGTAAAAAAGGAAGTCATTAAACAACTAAAGGAACATTGCTCAACGAGTAACTTTTAAAGAAGATGGTGTCACCTGTATTATATGAAAGATTTCAGCATTATAGTATGTCGTAAAAAAAGAATTTACGATTCATATTTTGGTTCTTTGTAAAATAAGAAAGATCAAGTGTAGTCATAATAGGATAGAGGGAACTTTATTCAACAACTTCGGGGATAGCAAACGAATGATTTAACATAGTTACGCAATATGGAACCATTAGGTCTTGTTTGTACACAGGAGCCCAATTGAATAAAAACAAGAAACTTTGTTCTAAATTTATTTGTAGATAGCATCCAGATGATGCCACGTGCATAATATCAAATATTGTCGGATGATTTTCCAATACTCCCTTCTTTGTTTCTTTTTGAAATAAGGTGCTCCAGGGAAGATCTAAAAAGACACTAAATGCGCAAAACTTCAACAAATTTTTTGAAGGCCGCCTTGCACAATATCAAACAATATCACAGTACCAAACCTTATGGTTTATCAGGAGAAGATTTCTAAGGATCCACTTTTGTCTCTATGTAGAATATATCGCGCACGTTGAGAGCCAAAAGTGAAACCGAAGGCACTATTGAAACAATTTTCGTGAAAGGCAATCGTTTAAGGCCACCTGCATAAAATTGAACACTGCCTCGGGGTCAGAAAAAGTATTTTGTGTGTGTTATTTTTTAGCTAACGAAGCCTTAGCTTTGATAGCTTAAGTCAACAGACGAAATTTTGAGGTATTCTTCAACCATAAACTGCCACCGGAGGCTTAATCGCTAAATCCATTGAATGCATACGCCATAAAAAGTACTTCTTATTTATTTCCGGAATATTGCTAACTCTATTCAAATTGTAGAGAACTCTTTCAAAAGCATGCTATTTAACCAAATTCCACCCAATCCCGCTTTTTAAGTATCCCAAGAAAAAAAGTTTCGGAAAACTTGGACAATGAAGAAATTGCTTGTAATAAGCAATTTCTTCATTGTCCATGATGTTTTTTCCCTATAAGAAAACGATTTTCTATATTCCAACAACTTAAAACTGTCCTCTGCAACTTTTTTTTCAAATTTGAACCAGTCTAGGATTTTGTCATGGTGTAATGGGTTAACTCTTGGGTTACTTTAACCTCGTGTATTTATCACGATAGCCTTTGACAAAGAAGATTATTTAACAAAGCCATGCTTTGCTAGCTTACAGTTCTTTCAGTGATATGATTATTATTGTTGCGGTTGATATTGGTGTTATAGTAGCCGTTGGCATATTGCGAGTTGTTATTTTTTCTTATTTTATTTTATTCTTTTTTATTTTGTTTAGTATGATTAGATTTCCACCTTTATTTCTACGTAAAATAAGATGCGCTGAGATGAATCCATCATAGGAAATAAAGACTTCATTCGAACAACCTTTGCAGGGGTTCAATATGTGATGCAACATGTAAAATATCAACCTTTAGGCCTTGTCATTTAGCAGGGGAATATCTTTCATTTTTTGTTATTTTTTTCTTAGTAAAATAAGGTGCAAATAAACAGAGCCAAAATTAGACCAAATGAGCTTCAGTTCTGGAACAGGTAATGTCAAATCTTCAGGTCGTATCGTTCGTCAGAAGATTTTTTCAGGTTTCTCTCTTTATTTCTATGTAACAATATGTGCGCATGGGTAGAGCTATAATGACATTTGTTGAGGACCAGCATGCCACGTGTCAAATTATTTATCTCTAGGCTATTTAATGGTATTGAAAGCTTTTCTTCTTTTTTCCTTATAAAAAGGTTGCGCATGGGCGGACCCGAAATGACAACCGAGATACACTATTTTAACAAAAGTTGCAGAAAACGCCAGGGAATGCAACATAAAATACCAAATCTAAAGGCTTTTTCGTTTGTCGGAGAAGATTGTTTTAAGATTTCTTTCTTTTCGTATACGCAAATCAGTGTCAACATTCCTGTTGCCAGGGCAACTAGAGTTTTTATTGCAAATGGATACCTTTAACGATGTTATGTTAGAATTTCGCTCAAGGAACATTCCCGCAAGGTTTTATCTGAATTAGCACACTGGTTATGGAGGAGAGGGTTTTGAGAATTTAGGACGGTCAGACGGACGGACTACGATCGATCACAATAGCTCACATTGCACTTCCTGGGTGAGCCAAAAACCGACTGTCGAATGAATTATAAAAAATTATTTCGCAGCGAGATTCCAATTAATAGTTAATTACAATATAACTGTATTCTATGAAATTTCCATACACGTTTAAACCATTTTTAATGAAACAAAAATGACAATAATTTAAAAAGAAGTATTTTCTACATTTCATATAATGTTATTTAACGTGAATTCTCAATTTGAAGTAATATCATAACAAGAAAGCGACATCACCTTGTGATGCCATATATAGTACTATATTTGAAACTGTCAAATGTTTATTTTGGTTTTAACCCATTCGTACACAATGTACCTCAAGAAAAGCAATATGGAGAGCATTGTGTAAATTGAAAAAAATGCTTGCGACAAGCGGTTTCTTCATTTTTTACATTGTTTTTTACCCATAAAGTTGAAAAAATCTAAAATTTCTTAAGGTATAAATTGTTGGATGCAACTCCCTTCAATTTGGACCAGTCTAGAATTTTGCAGTCTGGTATGGATTAAAGGATTCCAGAAATCCACATTGGTGGACGGCTAGCTACGTGTATGACTACTAATTATAGACAAGACAATCCGTCTGAGATTTCGAGATCTGAATATCTTCGAACACAAACAAACAGTTCATATTTGTACCAAATCAATGACTTATCATGATTTTGATAACGATATTGCACAAAAATCATTTAAACCAGTCGGAATTTTTTGGTTCATTTTGGTATATGTTGTAGAATATATAAAAGCAAAAAAAAAAGCTCGGGTTTCTTTGATATTATTATAATTATTATTATTTAGAACCAGCCATTTAGGGATTATTTCATTTAGCTTCCAAACCCATTACCAGACGACAAAATTTTAGACTGGCCAAAATTGAAAGGCGTTGCAGAAAACAATTTTAAGTTATGAAACTTCAAATTTTGTCAACTTTCTGAGTAGAAAACATTGTGTAAAATGAAGAAATTGCTTGTTACAAGCAATTTCTTTTTACACAATGTTTTCCTAATTGTTTATCTTGATAGGCGTCCAAAAACGTCATTGTGAGGGATTTGGTTAATCAAAATATAGAAAACAAAAATGATTAGACAATAATCAATATTTTAATAAGTCTTTTCTTTTGTAGCTTCATGGTGAAAAATATGTAAAAAACAAAAGGTTTTACCTGCTCAAATTCTTTGGTGAAGAAAAGGCTCGATTGGCTGAATGAACTCAATTAAAAAGAATAATTACTTTTATAGCGGTATTTGAACACTATTTTGATGAAAATGCAACATCCTGGAAAATATGGCTGGATGAATAAAGGTCTATCGATCTGTCTGCCTTTTTTATTGTGACCATTTCCTATTTTACTTGGAACTCAATTTTTTCATTCTCAATATTTTCTCTGCCCAGTTTATCAATTGATTTTCAATTAACACCTACTTTAATGTCGTCACTTCTTTCAATTTTGACCTGTCTGCAATTTGTCTTTTTTGGTAATTGATAAATAGCTCTGGCCAAACCACGTCGAGATTCATAAATGACCAATCGCGAGGCAAAATTAAGGAATAAACCGACCAATCAAATCATTTATTCAGCCCGGACCTGAGCTTTCAACTGTGACAATGGCCGCCATTTTGTTGATCTTCTTTCTTGGTTTGGCGATTTAAACGTCGTATCTACAGCTTATTCAAGCTGTAGTTACGACATTTAGAACGCCAACCAACTATTCTATTTTTCAATTACATTCTTCTGGCCATTAATCCTGCAAAATGACGCCGTTTTAAAGCGGGTCTTTCTGTCGGAGTCAATGGACGTGGCTTTTAAAGTAAATGGGCGAGGCCAGAGATTGGTCGATTAGAGGCAAACCGTTTTGTCTACGTATCCACATTATTGAGCAATCGCGACCTTCAATCAAAGTATCAATCGAACAACCAAATCATTCATTTAGACTGGAATTGAAGTGAACTCCAAACATGGACCGACATTTACATGTATTTGAAAAAAATTTGTTGGTTTGACGACTTAAACGCCGTCAGTTCAAGCTGGAATTACCACGTTTAGGTCGACAACCGTTTGTAACATGTAATGGGGCGTAAATTATATCATATTACCAAGTTTGATATCGAGCTAGAACTTCATGATTGAGTCTGTTGGCGTAGCTGGCGGAGTCAGGAGGCGAGGCAAGCGATCCGTGATTTAAAATGAAATTTGGTTTAAGCGATTCTGCATATCGGCACTTAGATAACACGAACGAAATGAATATGCTTGAGCCTTACTTAAATAGAAAATTGCCAATGAACTTTTGGAATATTAAACTTTGACGTCAACACATACGTCGACTTGACGTTGTCTTGGTGATTGTTTTTTTATTAATTATATTACAGCTAGGTAATACAATATAGTTAAAGCTTTCATTACCGTAAAAGATGATTGAATATAATATAAAAAGTAAATGATCGATCGATCGATCTATCTATCTATCTATCTATCTAATCTATCTAATCTATCTAATCTATCTAATCTATCTATCTATCTATCTATCTATCTATCTATCTATCTATAAAAAGTAATTGATCGATCGATCGATCGATCTATCTATCTATCTATCTATCTAATCTATCTAATCTATCTAATCTATCTATCTATCTATCTATCTATCTATCTATCTATCTATCTATCTATCTATCTATCTATCTTTCGCATGCTCTTAATAGGAAAAATAACAACGACCATTTAACAACATTTTACTGATTATAAAAGAAATATTGCATTATTCAATTGACTAATCGCGGCTGTCAAACAAGGAATATATCGACCAATCAAATTATTCATTCGGTCTAAAATTGAGATTTAAACTCCAACATTGGGCGCCATTTTTGTAAAACATTTTTGTTGTCCATAAACGACGTTTAGGTCGACAAACAACAAGTCTACTTCCTTTTTGCATGCTACTAACCATAGTTTTGGCAAAATAACGCCGTATAAAATCGAAGCTGGACTTCCTTTCGGACTCAATGGGCGAGACCAAAGGCGTAAGTGGGCGGTGCCAGCGATTGGTCAATTTTGGTGGGAAGCGTGGAAAACAATGCAAATGGGAAAGGAAATGTATTTAAGGAAATGAAACATCTGTTTGAAAAAAAGGATAGGATTCTTGATAAACAACCGCACGTGGTTGAACAAATTAAGTTATTGATCATGTATTAAAAGTCCAACTGAAAACAGCAGGGCCACGGTGGGAATAAAGAACTCAGTTCAAAATGTATGCAATATTACAATGATGTTCCTCAGGGAATGTTATAAAACACTATACATAATCACTCTGTTTTTCTATATTGCCTTTATCAAGGAACGAACATATCTTATAACTAGAACATAACTTATGATCACTCAGTAAAGCCATGTTGTTTTATATAACAGAGGATATGACTATCCCATCTAACACTAGTTTTATGGAAAGAAACGTTGTATATGCATCATTTGCAGGCGGTTTGAAAAGGTTGTTTATGTGAATGAGACAGAAAGACAGATGAATAAGATAATGAAGGAGCATCTTTGGGGTGTCCGTTTGAATATTAAAAAAAACAATCAATTTCCATTTCAAAATGGAAAACCACTTGTATACAGATTTAAGGTATACTGTTTTTAATCAGACGTTTTCTGCAGACAGAATAGAGCGCCAGATTCATGAATCAGCGTGGATCAAAAGATTGCAGACGATACAGCCATTTGGTTGCAACGTAAAGGACGCACTGTTCCATTTAACGTTAATTGACGTCTGATTAAGCGCGGGAACGTCAACTTCCCGCAAACGTTATCAAACGACGTTAACGCCATATCTTCTATTAGATAAAACAAAATTGCTTTACTGAGTGATCATAAAGTTATGTTCTAGATATAAGATTTATTTTTTTCTAAATGAAGGTTTTTCCCGAAATATTGAGAATTAGAATGTTTAACATAAATTTATGATCTGTGTTTTTGATACATCCTAAATATAGGATGACTGTAACGCGCATGCATTCACAAGTAATAAATTCGAAATAGCAGTGATTTCACAGAAGACAGACATCGATCGATCACTATCGCTCAACCGGAGCACAGAGGTGCGTTCTTTTCGTGAAGATGAAAAATCTCGCTAAATAAGCTTTTTGAGACGTCTTAAAGAACGATTTTTGTTATTTTTAGTGAAAATATTCGACGTCGACAAGGCTAATCGTTTAAGCCAATGCTGAGTACGCTTTTATTCCTCATTAAAAATTCTTAAGGTTCTTATTTAGCAACTTAAACATCTTAATCTAAAGGACGCTTTATCTTAAAAATCTTAATAAGAATCTTAAGAATCTCGACGAAAAGAACGCACCTTAGGTTAACTAAATAGCATAACTTTGCTTTACACTTTATGCAAAAGATGATGGATAACTTAGTGAAAATGGGTAAAAATTAGCTCTAAAACATCTAATGATCACACAATCCGATTCGAGCATAACAAGTGTTCAAAGAAATGATCAAACGCTGCTCCAACCCCCGCCAACTTTCTTCATTTGCAACGCCTATCGACTCCAAAAGGGAGGCCCGTTCCTATTTAAAACGACGTTTTTTGTTTGTGTGTGCAATTTTATGGCCAGTAGCATACAACAAAAAAGTAAAATAATTGGTTAGCGACATAAACGTCGTAACTACAGATTGAAAAAGCTGTAGTTACGACGTTTAGGTCGCCAAACCAACAAAAATATTTTATAAAAATGGCGGCCAATGTCGGATTTCAGAACTGAATTACGGGCTCAATGATTGATTTGATTCCTCGATTAATTCCTTGATGACAGCCGCCGTTGGTCAATTGTTGAAATAAAAGAATTACTTTTTTGATACTGACTTGAATAAGAAACTAAAGGTTATTGATAACAGAGATAATTTATTTAAGAGACGAAGAAAATATTTTTTGTTTTCATGGAGGTATGAACCGAAAAACCTAATCACACTGTGTGAATACGCGAACTTTACAATTTTTCATACCTTTTGTTGTATGGAACTATTTTGTGCAGAAGCATACAAAATCACTGCCTGATCAAAATTTTGTTCATGGAGTTATGAATAATATTTTTTGACCAATCAGAACGCTGGATTTTGATAGACGAAACTAAAAATTAAATTATTTGTTGATAATTTAATCTTTAGGTTCGTCTATCAAAAACGGGCGTTCTGATTGGTCGAAAAATTTAATTCATACCTCCATGAACACAATTTTGAGCACGCAGCAATTTTGTATGCTTCCGCACAAAAAAGTTCTATACAAAAGGTATCAAAATTCGTAAAGTTCGCGTATTCATACAGTGTGATTAGTTTTTTTCGGTTCATACCTCCATGAAAACAAAACATATTCTCTTCATCTCTTAATTATTTATTATATTTATCTTTTTATGCGCAATTGTAAAACATATGCGAAATATCTTAAGTTACATCTTAGCTAGGTACGTTATCGTATTCAATGATGACTCAAAATTACTTTTCCCGTTTATTTTGTTTGTTTGTTTGAATGGGGTTTTACGCCGCTTTCAACAATCTTTCAGTTCTATCGCGGCGGCTGGAGCACCTAACAATGGATTTCTGGTATTTCTCACACCAGTACCGCCATTACATCCTTTCTTAGCCTCCAGCTGCTATCCCACATAGGTCTACGATTATCAACCCATTGGTGGGAGACAAATAGTCGGAAAGGATGAGTGCCGCCGTGGGGGATCGAACCCGGGACCTCTAGAATGACAGTCCGACGCGCTACCACCTGCGCTATGACGGCGGCGTTTATTTTGTACAGAGTTACAATGTATTCCCGGTTCAACTTTAAAAGAAATATTAAGACGGAGTTTTTAACGGAAGCCCTAACGTGACATTCGATACTTTTTTTTTCAAACATGCAAATTATCCAAATTACGAACTTCTTTGGAGAGTGTTTCGTAATTACGAAATGATTCTGATATATTTCCAACACACACTACAAATACAATGAAAAACAGAATAAACATATGTGATGCAAAAGGACGATGTTAAAACACACACACACACACACACACATACAGAGAAAATGTAATATTTTATGGAGAGTTCTGGTCTTCTACAAGCTAAAATCATTACAATTCTAACCTTCTAGTTATTGAATGTTTTACATATAAGGCAGTGCTCCTATTAATATTTTCATCGGTTGAAGTTAATTGGTCAGTACGAGGATGGACGTTTATGAAAGAACTCTTAAACGGAGGTATCGATGTTTCTGAAACCTAGATAAGAAAAGAATATCAAGTGTCGAAAATTACACTCAAACGAACATTTAATACTTAACGTTGAGTCAGGTATTGTCTTGGTGGTATTCTAATAGGCCCAAAGTGGCTTTTTGGGATTATATCGGAAAGGCTCAGCGAAATTCCAGTGTCATTTTAGATATCACGGAATTCGGCTGACGACATCGAATGACCTTATTTGCATATGGCCCAAAGTCAACTGAAGGTAACAAATTTACTAGCGAAACAGCCAACGTCCTAATTTAGGTCACATGAAAGTGTAAGCGCAAAACTACGGTAAGTGTAAATATTCGTAATAACACTTACGACAGTTTTGGACTTATATAAACAGAATTAAAGACCGGCTAGCGAACATAACTCCTGATGACGTAACGATGACGTTTATGTGATGTAATTTAAACTAAATTCAAGATTCCAACGGTTATTCGCACCACGTGAATGATCATATAATCTTTGTAACTGTCTCGGATTAATCTAAAAATAGATTTATAGCCTAGGTAGGCTATTAAGGAAATACCCTGCTTTTTTCTGATAAGCGACCTCAGATTTTAGCAAAACTTCTTTTCCGCATATTGTATTCACTTAGTATATGAGAGGAAACAAAAATAATTAAAATCTGTGACATGAAAAAAACATCGATACCTACCTTTAACTAGTGCTTCAAGTGCTTTCAGGCCTTTCCTTTCACTGCATATTCATATAAGGATTTTATCCAGTTTAAAAATGATTGGAAACGGAAATCTAAAGGTAAATTATTTGTTGTCAAATTGCATTAACCCATTCCCACACTCCAAATAGACCAATCGCGGCTGGCGATCAAGGAATATATCGACCAACCAAATTATTCATTTAACCCGGAATTGAGATTTCAACTGCGAATTTTGTAGCCATTTTTGTGAGACATTTTTGTTGGTTTGGCGACTGAAATGTTGTAACTACAGCTTGTTAAAGCTGTAGTTACGAAGTTTCATCCATCTAGCTATAAGTTTTTCAAAATATCTCCATTTAAAATCGAAATGGAACTTTCTGTCGGAGTCAATAGGAGGGACCAAAGAAGTAAGTGAGCGGGGCCAGCGATTTGCCAATTGGAGGTTGATGGAAATTTAAATATTTTTATCTTTTTAGTTAGAAAACATTGAGCTAATGGAGCAATTTCTCCAGTTTCCGCAATATTTTCGAATGCTTTCTCCTCGATAGATGTAAAAAGGTGTGATTGTGTGGGTATGGTTAAAGTCGTATAACCAACAAAATTATTTCACACAAACGATGGCCTCTTTTGGAATCAAAATAAAATAAGCTCGATTCTGGGCCGAATCAACGATTTGATTGGTCGATCGATTCCTTGATTGACACTCGCGATTGGTCAATTATGAACGGATATGTGAATGAGATTGAAAACGATCTATGAAGATACGTTCATGATATCAATACGGCGACACGTGGCCTTTATCCAAAAGTACAATGAACCTTTTGTTTTTCTCATATTTCGACCGTTTTAAAAAAATAACATCTTAAGTACAAATGTTGTGAACTAAAAAACAAAGCACAAAGCTGGTAAAGAATTGACGAATCGCTTGTCTCACCCATTCATCTCCAACAGGACAGATGATGAGATATCAACGACGCTAGAGTGCATAATTGATCAATCGCGTTGGTTATCAAATAACGAGTCGACCAATGAAATCATTCATTGAGACCAGACTCCAACATTGATCGCCATTTTCGTTAACCTTTTTTGTTGGTTTGGCGACTTTAATGTCGTAACTACAGTTTTTAGATTGTCAACTAAATATTCTAGTTTTTTTTGTTACAAGATCCATTGTACATAATTCTTTCAAAATTACACCCTTTAAAATCATAGCGGGACTTCTTGTTGGAGTCCACGGGCGGGGCTAACGAAGTAAGTGGGCGGAGCCTTCGATTTGCCAATTTATGGCAATGAACAAGAGGCATATAGGGCCTTATCGGCCACCTGAGTCCAAAGAGCACAAAAAACAGATAAAAGTCCATCAGTAGATGCAACATACCATCAAAGCGCTAAGCCGTTCTGTTAGGGAGAAGAAGATTTTTAAAAATTTCATCACACAAGCCTATGCTAGATTTGTGATTTCCGGAAACGGGCTAATCTTACCCTGGGGCCATAATTTATACAATCTCGATAGAGATCCACAAGGTGACGCTGTATAGCAAATATCAAAGCTCTTGGCCACCATGTTTAGGAGAAGATTTTTAAAATTTTCACTATAAGACCTATGTTAATTATGACCATAGGTCCATAATTTTTACAATCTCGAAAGAGGTTCAACAGATGATACTACATACCAAATATTGAAGCTCTGGGCCTTTCTGTTTGAGAGAGGAAGATTTTTAAAATTTTCAGTATGTAAGCAAGCCTTTGTCAAACTTGTGACGTGCGGGAACGGGCTAATTTTGACCCCGGAGCAAAATTTACACAATTTTGAAAGAGGTCCCCCAGATGATGCTACAAAGTTCTAGGCCCTCCCGTTTGGGAGTAGAAGATTTCGTATTTTTAATTTTCACTATATAAACCTATGTTAAACTTGTGACCTCCGGGAACGGACTAGCATTAACCCTTGGGCCATAGTAAATACAATCTTGATAGAGGTCCTCCATATGATGCCATATACCAAAGATGAAAGCTGTAGGGTTTTTTTTTTTTTTTGGTTTGATAGAAAAGATTTTTAAAGCAGTCATTATGTAGGCTTATGCCTCCCACCTTTGCCATATGATTCTATAATGTTTGACACCACAGTGAAGGATCATTTAATCACTAAAAAAAGTTATATTCTTAATTTTTTGGACTAACTCAAAATACTTGGTAATTTGTGAAGAAGGGTCCGTAAAACCCCCATCCCATCCATGTCTTAATTGCCTTTCTCTAAATTTCAAGCTGCCAGAGCAGCTGGTGGCTCAGGTCGAATATTTCATTGATTTGTAGGACTATTTAAAAGTACTCTGACCTCAGATTTCAAAAGTCATAATGCCACACACACACTCAAATGATTTAATTTTTAGTTTCGTCTATCAAAAACAGGCGTTCTGGCTGGTCGAAAAGTATTATTCATTACTCCATGAGCATAATTTTGAACATGCAGTGGTTTTGTATGCTTCCGCACAAAATAGTCTCATACAAAATGTTAAGTTTTTGCTTCTTTCGATCAAAGCTATTAAATTAATATACATGAAGAGAATATTTTTTTTGTTTTCATGGAGGTCTGAACCGAAAAACCTATTTAAACTTTTGTGTGAATCATCTCCGCGTATTCACACAGTGCAAATACTTTTTTTTTTTTTTTCGGTTCATACCTCAATGAAAACAAAAAATATTCTCTTCATTCCTTAAATGAAAAATAGTATTTCGGAATTTTCTGACACCATTTTTCACTTGTTTCGTCTGATATTTATAATAAAAAAAAACTAGAAAAAGAGTAAAAGGTTGCTTGGCGACTTAAACGTCGTAACTACAGCTTGAATTAGCTGGAGTCATGATGTTTAGGTCGACAAGCCAACTGGAATACTTCACATAAATGTCGACACATGTTGGAGATCGTGTTCACTTCCTAAATTAATGATTTAATTGGTTGAATGAGTCTTTCACTGACGGCCGCGATACGCTATATTAAAATGCTGGAAGTAGTAACGTCGCAACCGGAAATAGGTCAAAGTCGAAGCTGGAAAGATAGCGATGGTAATGGCACAAGATTGGCATTTTTTTAAAATGATTTCTTACAATGTCGTCGTAACAACTACATGTCTTCCAGAGATATTCTACTGACCACAAATAAGTGCATAAAAGTGGAATCTTATTTTAGCGAAGGGCGGCTCATAGAAAAGGCGGTATACTGCGAATACACCTGACATTTCTCTAGGTTTCGTATGTTTTGTGACAATAAAAAAGGGGTTGGGGTTGGGTCCTAATCCGACATTTGTCATGTTTATAAGCATTCCAAGCGTAATTGTTTAAACAAAGGAATAAAATGAAATATATAGAGGATAATCAACTGGTTATTTTTGATATGAAAAACCACTCACGAGAATGCGTTGTTAGACGTTGAAAAATTAGTCAGATGGACGAGTTTTTCTAACGCATAACAACGTTTTCGAATGAGAGATTTTTCATACCAAAGATAAATAGTTGATTATTCTATTAGTTATATGGAAACAGTTTTGTTCTTGAATCGTGACCTATTTACTTCAATCATATTCGTCACCTTCGTCCCTGTGAACCGGGCGCATTAATATAAACGAATTTCGTATTTTTCAATAATTTCTGTTCGCCATCTTGAATTGCCCTTCCAAGTGGGTGAGGGATTAAGAGGTTTTTTGAAGGGAAAGTCCGTATTTTCAGACAATTGGAGATTTGCAGTGTCAGGCACGAAAATAATTTGGACGAAACATATACTGTATTCAAGGGAGACAATCTTGTCGTCGATCTAAATGCCCGGGAAATTTCGAACATCAATCGACCATTTAAGACTTGGACTGGACATAGGATAGGCAGTCTATGATCACTCAGTCTCTTTACTTGCGCGTATAAAACAAGCTCATGCGGGTTAGGTTTGAGTGTATCTCACCTTAACTGCAATATCATCAGTATCCGAGGTCTGGAATAGTTTTGGACGTCACAGAAAATTAAGCATTTGCTTGTGGCAAACAGTGATAACACAAATATTCAAGTACATTATTGTTTAAAACCAGTTGTTTATTTTGGTGTTGTATTTACGACGTAAATCTCTTCTTATTTTACTGTTTTTGAAATTAAATGTAAGGTCGACGTGCATTTCACACTCTCCTCCTACCTCATTCGCCATTATTTCAACAGAAAAGTTATAAATCAAAGTACTGAAAGAACTGTAAGTTAGCAAAGCATGGTTTAATCAAGAAAACCTTTCCTTGGCGGATAGAAAACTTTGTGGACAGTGAAGAAATTGCTTGTTACAAGCAATTTCTTCATTGTCCACAATGTTTTCCAAAGCTTTTTTCTTGAGATGTTTAAAAGCGGGATCGATTGGGAATGGGCTAAATAGCATGTTATAGGGTTCTCTACAATATGAATAGAGTTTTCAATATTCCTGAAATATATAAGAACTACATTTATGGCGTAGGTATTCCGTGGATTTGGCGGTTAAGCCTCCAGTGGCAGTTTGCACTCGTTGAACTTTGAAAAGACCCCAAAAATTTGTCTGTTAACTTAAGCTATCAAAGCTGATGCTTTGCTAGCCAAAAATGTAGCTTACAACTAAAGTTTTATTACAAATGATTTTTTTATGTGTAGGATTTTGTCAAAAGCTTCCTTTATTTTAGATATAAAAATGACAACTTTGGCTGTGAACATTAACCAGGAGCGGACTGTCCCTTTGGAAATAAAAGTAGTTCCCGATTTTCGGAGCGAACTCTGATCACCAGTGATGATATCAAAATTTATCACGTTAGGAAATCCCAAGATTTCACAGCTAGGAATATAATAACAATTTATTATTCACATATGCTGTGTCTTTCTTTTGAAAATAGTTCTTTACACGAAATTTATCAAAACCTGATCTGTCTAATTGGAATATCTTTTATTTCTATTTATTTTTAGAAAAACCTTACAGGCAAAATTTAAACAGTTTCATAAGATTTTTTCCAGTATAATCAAGATGCTTGCAGCGGATTTTATTCTTTACCTTATGTGGGTTCGGGGTATTGTGTGTGGTGGTAATGTTTGTGTGTGTGTAAGTGGTGTTTTGTTGTTGTTGTTTCTTTTTTTTTGGGGGGGGGGGGGTGTCCCTACAGAGTGGTTGAGTTGGTTCCTACAACATATATAAAAAGCTGGCGTCATATCTCCAAAAAACCTTAGGGCGGCGTTAATGCACGTACAATGCATCTACTAGTATGTAACTTTTATTCGAGTAACACGTCACACTAAAAGTATATTTCAATCATTTTTGGAAAGAATAAACAATACGACACATCACCCGTAAAGCGACCTCTTCTGGTACAAGCACAGTTTAGACCTGGCCAGACTGCGAATACTGTATAGCCTTAAGGCCATTGACGAAAACTTGTCGTTTTCGATGCCTTTCTGAAACGAAAATGGTCATCCACGACCTACGACAAAACAGCCAATTAATCCCGTTGAATGATTTTGAAATAACATTTGCGATCATACATTTAAGAGATGGAGAAAATATGTTTTTGTGTTCATGGAGGTATGAATCGAATAAAACTATTCACATTGTACACGCGAAACGGGTTTATGCATAAGTGTAACTAAAGGTAGGTATCGGTGTTTTTTTCATGTCACAGATTTTAATCATTTCTATTCAATCTCATATACTTTTTCGATGCAATATTCTGAAAAGTAGTTTTTTCCGAAAATCAGAACTCGTTTATCAGATTAAACGAGGGTATTTCCCTAAAGCCTACGTAGGCTATTAATATTTTTTTAGATAAGGCCGAGACAGTTGTTCATTCACGCGGTGCGTATATCCGTTCGAATCCCACATTCAGTTTGAATTTGCTCAGCCCATGTCATCGTTACGGCATCAGGAGTAATGTTCGTTAGTCGGTCTCCATTTCTGTAAAGAACAGTCCAAAACTACCGTAAGTATCAGTACGAATAAAGACACTTAAAGTAGGTTTGCGCTAATCATTTGGTGAGACAAGATTGATGACGCTGGTTGTTTCGCTTGTCAATTTGCTACCTCCGTTTAACATGGGTCATATGCAAAAGAGGTCAACCGAATTCCGTGATATCTAAGAATAGCCTGGAATTCCGCTAAACCTTTCCTTTATAACCAAAAATGCCACTTTAAGCCTATTAGATCGCCGCGAAGACAATATTAGACACATATTTAAGTGGTCGGCGTCCATTTGAGCTTATTCTCAGCCAATTGCCAATTTTTTCTTAAGAATGTTTCAGAAATGTCGATACCTCTCTTTAAAAGCAAATAGCAAAATGAACCAAATATTTTACAATATTGATACATTTCATTGTAAAAATTTCGTGCACAAGCATACAAAATAGTTGCGTGCTCAAAATTTTGTTCAGTGAGGTATGAAATATTTTTTCGGCCAATCAGAACGCTCGTTTTTGAAAGACGAAAGTAAAAATTGAATTATACCTATATGTTAGTGAGCCAAAGCATAATGATAACTACGGTTGAATAGAGGTGACATGTACGATCATTGTTGTTTAGATCTATCCCGTTAAAAAAGAAATAAAGAAACTTGAACAAGAGGACCATTAATTTCCAATATCGCTCCCTTGAGTATTATGGCTCAACGGTTTATGATATATATACAAAATATCAAAGCTCTACGCCTTATTATTTTGGCGAAGACGATTTTTAAAGACTTCTTCCTTTAATCCAGGGTATATATTTGATCCCACAATATAGCGCTAAATTCCAAAGTATCGTCATTGTTTAAAGTATTTTGGCAGAGGATCAACAGGCATTGATACATGCCGAATTTCAACGGTCTAGCCCTAATGATTTAGGAGAAGATTTTCAAGGACATTATTCTTAATTCATATCTAAAATCAGGGTTTTCACAAGAATTGACTAATTTCATGACTATTTCTTTGAAGTACTCTTGTAGACGGTTAATGGGTTTTGATACATACCAAAGTATGGAAAAGAAGATTTTCAAAGATTTCCTTCTTTATTCCTATGTTAAAGGTAGGTATCGATGTTTTTTTCATGTCCAATACCATCATAAGCGTCAATAAGAATGTAGACACTTACGGTAGTTTTGCGCTAACAATGTTGTTTAACATAATTTAGGACGTTGGTTGTTTCACTGGTCAATTTGTTACCTTCCGTTGACTTTGGGTTATATGCATATGAAGTCATGCGGTGTCGACAACCGAATTCCGTGATATTCAAAAATGACTTGAAATTCCGTTGAATCTTTCCTATATAACCAAAACAGGCCACTTTTAGTCTATCAGAATATCGCAAAGATAAAATTTGACCAAAAATCTAAGTAGTAAGCGTCCGTTTGAGCATTTTTTTCATATCAAGGTTTCAGAAACATCGATACGGGCCACTTTTTAGAGTAGGGTAATTCTTTAAAGTATTTAGCTTGATGGTTAAAAGACGGTGATTTATACCAAATATTGAAGCTTTGGGCCTTGTGATTTGAGAAAAGAAGGTTTTCAAATATTTCCTTCTTTATTCCTGTTTAAATGAGGGACAGCATAGAAAAGGGCTTCTGAGCACGGTAACTCTTTGAAGTAGTTTGGTTGAGGGTCAATAAATGATGATATTTCCAAAATATTAAACCCTTTATTTTGAAAGGACGGACAACTCTTCGCAGAATAATTTAATATTTAGTTTCGTCTATCAGAATCGGGCGTTCTAATTGGTCGAAATCAAATATTCATGAACAACATTTTGAGCTCGCAGCTATTTTGTATGCTTCCGCACAAAATAGTCCTATAATAAAGGGATCAACAGATGGAGGGTTTTTGCCTTTTTTCGCTCGAAACTATTCAATTATAAGAAATGAAGAGAATGTTTTTTTTTTGTTTGTTTGTTTGTTTGTTTTGTTTTCATGGAGGTATGAACCGAAAAACCTAATCACACAATGTACGAATCCGCTTCGCGTATTCATACAGTGTGACTTGGTTTTTCGGTTCATACCTCCATGAAAACAAAAATATTCCCTCCGTCTCTTAAAACTGCTGTCATTTTATATTAAGAATATTAAATTCGCACTCATGAAATACCGAAATTCCCAACTGGTCATACAAAACAGAAAAAGACTCGGCATAGCCTTGTTTAGTAAGTTTGATATAGCATGCCAACCCATATACTCTAGTTATACACAAGTTTATAAATATAATATCCGATTGGCCTGTTCTATTTATGATTTTTTTTTCCCAACTATTTGCTTTAACCCTTTCCTGTTTTGCGAAATTTTTGAACGACCCAAATTCGAAGGTTTTGTAGATGACAATTGAAAGTGGATTTAATTTGAAAAATAACCTTTTAGTTGGGTAAAATATTGTAGAAAAGAAGAAATTGCTTGTTACAGGCTTTTTTTTCTACAATGTTTTTATAAAAGATAAATTCACAAGGACGTAAAAACCAGGGATTGAACTGGAAAGCGTTAAAGAGTTCTTGGTTGTTCCTGTTCGAATGAGCGGTATGATATTAGCCATAAAAACATTGCAATGTTAGAATGATGAGAGAACAAATATACTGAGGGGAAAAAGTTTAGCAATTTCGTACATTACATTTAATTTCTCCGGTGTCTAGCTTTGGATTCAAACCATATTTTCACACATCGATCTTTTATGTGTTAGCCACAGTATTTAAAAAATCAGATGATTTCAAGGTGATATGTGTTTGTTGAACAGCGTCAAACATGGTAGGGGTAGGGAAGTAAAAGTAACACAAAGATTTAATATCTTGTGTGTCCACCGTTTGCGCCAATAACGGCATCACAGCGTCATCTCATGCTGGAAATGAGCCTACGATTAATTGCCATAGGGATTCCTGATGCAGAACACGTTCCAGGACTCTAACGTTATTAACGTCATTCCTGTCTCTTACTCTCCTACCCAGATTGTCCCAAAGGTGTTCGATCGGAGACAGATCCGGTGATTTGGCTGGCCAATCCAACACATCACATTATTAGTCTGTAAAAGGTCCAATGTGTGCCGAGCGACAAGTGGGCGGGCATTATCTTGCTGAAAAATGGTAGCAAGCCCTTGACGCAAGAACGGCAATACCACTGGCTGGACAATTTCGGTGCAGTATCGAACGGCATTTAAGTTCCCCTGAATAGCTACCAAGTTAGTCTTGCCACGGTATGATATACCACCCCAGACCATGACGCTGCCGCCTCCAAAACGGTCATGTTGAATGACGTTGGCGGGGTCCATCCTTTCGCCATCATGCCTCCAAACACGTACCCTGCCATCCGCAAACATCAAATTAAAACGGGATTCGTCTGTGAATAGGACCTGATTCAACATTTGTCTTGGCCATGTACCCTTGTCCAATTCAATCTTGCATGTCTGTGTGCACGTGTCAAAGGAATGCCAACGTAAGATCGACGAGCGCGTAAACGTGCCGAACGAAGTCTGTTTCTTACAGTACGAGCACAGACCCGTGTTCCCGTTGCATTTCGGACCAAACCGGCTATACGAGTGCTATTGGGGATGCGATTACGCCATGAACACGTCACGATGTAATTGTCCTCACGTTGGGTAGTCTTACGTGGCCTGCCCGAACGTGGCCTGTCTTTGATGGTGCCTTATTGACGATACTTTGTTCTAAGTCTTGAAATGGAACTTTGGCTCACGCCAAAATGTTGAGCCACCTCTTTTACCATCATAACACCAGCCAGCATACCGATGGCTACGTACCGTTGGTCTAAGTTAAGCCCTGGGCGACGTCCCATTTGATTTTTTTTAAATGTTTTTATGAGTTATCTTATTATTGATGCTAACCAATAAACTGGGATAGATATTGCGGATATAGACTTCACGTACATGTGGAAGCACGTGAAGAATGTGTTTCAACAAAATTGCGTCAGACAGCCTTTAGAAGCGAGGAAAACGTGCTCATAATGCATAATAAGTTAGTTAGCTTTTAAAAATTGCAAACGAGACCGATTTTATAAGGTTCATACATTTACGTTGAAAAATAATGTAGGTTGAAAGAAATTGCTAAACTTTTTTCCCTCGGTATACAAGTGACCAATCAAAGTGTCAATCAAAGAATGAAACGGCCAGTCAAATCATTCATTCTTATCGGCAGTTGACTTTGAATTCCCCCTTTTTTGCAGCCTTTTTGTAAAACATTCTTATCTTAAGCAACTATTCTACTTTTTGTTACATGCTACTGGTAAAAGAATTCTCAAAATAAAGCCGTGTAATATCGAAGTAGGACTTTCTGTTGGAGTCTATGGGCGGGGCGAAAGGAGAAAATTGGGAGGGGGGTAGCGATTGGTCAGTAAGAGGGACATGTCTGGCGTTAGCCTTTCATTTGAAATTACATTTAATTGTTAAGAAAAGAACACAAACTACTCTGTTGAAATATCATAACTTTTAGCAAGATTGAAAACAGTTGGACAAAACGATTAACTGATACAAGTTAAAACACAAGAACCTCTTCGATCTTCCTTTCTTTTTTTATACAGGATGTATCCATATGCAATGGCTATCTTCTTCATTTAGTAGCCCTTAGGGCGACAACTGACCAATCGCTGGCCCCGCCCTCTTAATCCATAGACACCGCCAATTAACTCGCACAGGAAGTTACGCTTCGATTCTTAACGGTGTTATTTTGCAAAATTTAGTGCCAGCAGCATGTAACAAAAGGTAAAACGGTACGTTGGCGGCCACAACGTCTACAGCTTATTAAAGCTGTAGTTACGATGTTTAGGTCGCCAAACCAACAAAAAGGGTTAACAAAAATGGCGGCCTATGTCGGAGTTAAAAACTCAGGTCTTGGATGAATAAAAGGGTTTAATTTGATTTGATTCCTTGATTGACAGCCGCGATTGCTCAATTAACCAAAACCCATGACCTGTAGAGTGGATACAAAGAAATTGTCACCAATGTCCCTTTTCGCATTTGTATATGAAAGTCCTATCTTGTTCAGTTCAATAGTTGTGAACATGCAAAAATGCCAAAGATTTTGTCGGTGGTATATTTGACCTTGAAAAATGACATTTGCCTAGACAGGGGACCTTAGAATTGTGAAGTAAGAAAGTCCAATCACGTACAATTCAAAAGTAATCGCCAAGATTTAAACTTTTATATAGGAGGAATTTGACCTAACAACAAAAGAAAAGAAAATCTGGGCATCTGACCTTCTCTGACATAAGATCTCCATCCATTAGAAACTACCTCGAAATTAGTTTTGTTTTTAAAGTGGCGTCGCGTCAGGGGAAACAGGAAGCGGAGATCGCCGCTCCGATAAATTGCCTTAAAAGAAGCGCAGAACAACTGATTAGAATTACAGCTTCTATACATGAAAGGCTTTATTAATAACGGTTCATTTGAGCGGCGAACACGACAGACTGCAGCGGGCGTAGATTTAATACTTAATTGAGTCTCATCCATGTACAACCATCAATTTATGCAACAAGGTAAATTGTCAATGTAATATATAAAAGTACATGGCCATTCAGTATAAGAATCATTAGAGACTTTTTTAATTGAAAACATTTACGCTCCTACTTTGATGGTGTGACCAAGAATGCACCTACAGCATCTCTGTGCCAACCAATACATCCACCTTATACCTGCAGATAAGAGAGAGATATGGAGATAAAAATGGAAATAAAGAAGGAGAGAGAAAAACAGAGACACAGAGAGAGTGAGAGTTATATCCCTTCCCGAGTTTTAGCTATGACCATTGAGTTGGTAATCGTAAACCTTAGTGGGATAGCAGTTGGGGGCTAGGAAAGGATGAAATGGTGGCACTGGTGCGAGATATACAAGGAATGCTCGAGCCGCCGCGATATGATGAAAAGTGTAAAAAGCTGCGTTAAACTAGAGCGAAGAAGATACAGTGTTCAGAAGCGAAGGTACAACCTTTTGCATCCTCCACTCCAACCAGAATGCTAGTCGTCATCAGGTACTTATTAAAAATAAAACAGAAACACAAAAGGGAAATAATCTCTGCATATTGTCGCGAGTTTGTTAAAGCTTATCTCCCAAATTAATCTAATTATGCCCTTTTTTAAACCATACCTAAACTTGAACATTATGCAAACATAAGGAATCTCCTGTAACAAGCGACTTCCCATCCTCCAACAGTGTTCTCTAATATTATTGTAGTCATTTTTAGATTAAAAGTACTGCTTTCAGAAATTGAAAGGCTTTCAAATGTTTGTCTGGCAAATGAATTGACACGGAAGGAACTCAGAGATACGTTAATATAATTTCAAAGTAAAAAGTAGAAAGCATAAAACGGCTAGATATGTGAAAATGGCTACCACATTTACAGTGCAATAGCGAGTCGTGCCAATAGCGAACAACAGGAACATTTGTGACATATGTTGACTACCACCCCATCTCACTCTACACTCTACAATATTTTAATGGGTAAATTCATCAGACCCGAGCTAATAGCAGTAGATATACACTATTTAGAGTTTAGAGCAGGTTTGGCAGCAAATCTAAACAATTGATTTCGCTTGGCAAAAACTTAAGCTATCAAACTTTGCTTTTGGAAATCACTATCAACATCAGTTGCCCTAGAAAACAATCCCACCCTTAAATCCTGATATGCCTTACACTCTTAAAAAATAGGTAACTCTTTTTCTACTGATTCGTCTGTTTACAATGGACACAAACGTTCACTAACATGTAGGTTTTCATACATGCCAGTTTCTGTTCTGATCGGAGCAACACCACATCTGAATTTACTGTTGACGCTTCTATGCAATGAAGGCAGAACAGCTGGACAATATTAATCTACTCCAAGTCAGACTTAAACATTTTATATGTTCCTAACTTGTTGCCTTTGCCAGATGTACATGTACCAGTATCGCTATTTATCCACTCAGTCCAGCACTGTGCTAAGATTATATAGCACCTTAAGAAAAAATAAGATAAAATTTGATGCAGGGCTTCAAAGAAGCCGACAAATTCTTCGGTGTTCATCAGTGACAAGCTAGAATTTTGAGGGCAACTAATGTTTATGTTTAAAAGTACTCGATGCAATAAGACTGAAATAAGTTAGTATAAGTTTAGACCACAATACTATCTAGGCATGTTTGACAAAGATTGGAGAAGTAATCTATTGACGGGATAGAAAAATTCTTTTTGGTCCCTACTTCTCTGACATTCGGACAAAAAGTCACTAGTATATAGAGTACCTTGATATAATCAATTTACTAAAGGTACTGTAAGCTAGCAAAGCATAGTTTTGTTAGCGAAAGGTTATAATGATAAATAATAGAGGCTAAAGTTACCCGTTACAACATGACAAAATCTTAGGCTGGTTTAAGTTGAAAGGGGTTGCTGACAACTATTTCAAGTAGGTTGATTTTAGAAAACCTTTCCCTTGTTGGGTAGAAAACACTATGGACAATGAAGATATTGCCTGACACAAATAATTTATTCATTGTCTACAATATTTTCCAAAGATTTTTCCCTGAGATGCTTAAAAACGGACTTGAAATGGAATGAGCTAAAAAGTATGCTTTTGAAAGAGTATTCTACAATTTGAATAGAGTTTGCATTATTCCCGAAATACAGAAGAACTACTTTTTGATGGTGTAGGCATTCAATGGATTTAATTGTTAAGCCGTCAGTTTGCATTCGTTGAACTCTGAGAAGACCTCAACATTTTGTCTATTAACCTAAGCTATCAAAGCTGACGCTTTGCTAGCTAAAAATAGAAATTAAGAACGTATTTGTGGCCATGACTCCATTTAAAAAGTTTTAAAAAAATCCTTTGATTTTAGGTGAAGTGCCATCCACTCTAAAGTGGTAATTATTATAACCGTACATTGAAAAACAACAAAGATAGCGTCTAAACTGACAGATCAGAAACCAGTGTTTATTTTTTTTACTCTTACAATTTTCATTTTTTTATGATCATTATTATTGACGTTTCTTACCCAACGCCCTTATCTGTAGAATCACCCTTTTTTACAATAAAGAGTATGCAGTGTTAAAAAGATAAGAGCGTTCTCCAAAGGGCATAATTAACAAGAGCCGTCGGAGACGGATTATGCTCCCCGAATATGGCTTTTGTCACAAAACTGTATGCCATTATTGAAAAAAAAACTTCTTATTGAATGCAACTATTGTTTGAGACTGATTTATTTTAGAGTAGGAAATATACAAAATGTAAAGCTTCATGGCATTAAGCCCCCTTTTAGCATGGTAAGGTTCATTGGCTAAAAAAATGAAATAAACATTACCAAGGGCACTAAATAGACAACCTTATTGTAAAGTATCAAGAAATTTTGGCAATTTGTAAAGGAGGTATATTTGAAAATTATGACCTTGACAATTTGACCTTGACCAATGACCTTGAACTTGGTACCAACAGAAAGACCATGTCATAAGCAATGCACATGGACAATATGAAGGCTATATCACTTACAATTGTTTACTTATGGGTTAAAATTTTCGAAAATTGACCTTGAGAAATGACCTTGACATTGACAGATGACCTTGAGCCTAATATCGACAGAAAGGTCATGTCACAAACAATGTACAGGTGAAATATGAAGGCTGTATCACTTACCATTGCAAACTTATAGACAATGTTAAAGTTAAGATTTTCGAACTATTCACCTTGAGGATTGACCTTGATCTTGACAGATGACCTTGAACAGAAAGGTTATGTCATAAACAATGCACATATGAAATATGAAGGTTATATCACTTACCATTGTAAACTTATGGACAATGTAAACGTTAAAATTTTTGAAATTTTGACCTTGAGAAACGACCTTGACCTCAATAGTTGACCTTGAACTTTATACCAACAGAAAGGTTTTGTCATAGTCATGCACTTGTGAAATATGAAGGCTATATCATTTACTATTATAAACTTATAGAAAAAGTTAAAGTTAAGATTTTCGAAATTCTGACCTTGACAGATGACCGTGACCTTGACTTATGACCTTCAACTTAGTACCAACAAAAAGGGTTTGTCACAAGCAATGCACATGTGACATCTGTAACCAATCAGAAGTTATGTACATTATATTTTTTTTGTAGGACATAAAGAGAGCTTACGCAAAGCTAATAATATTAAGGCCCCTTTTCCCATGACATTTTTTTTCAAACGTAAATTATCGATAGTTTAAAGTCAAGAAGATCTGATTTGCTACTCAAATATGAAATTTCATAAAATTCTGACTATTAGACTAAGAGAAATTGGCAAAAAACTATTTTTTACATTAAGGCCCCTTTTTTAATGACGCAGCCTTGAATTGAGGAATTTCATATAAGATCTCTTGGAAATTTCTCAGAAAGATTATATTAGATGTTTCATCCAATTAGGCCCAGAGGTTCCTGAGATATGACGTCGGACGGACGGACGCGTGCACAAGCCGGCGACTACATGGTCCCCCGAAAAAAATTTCTGGGAGCGCCGGCTTTGAATAAAATGAATTAAATGGTTGAATAGTTACGGTAGGTCGGGGGTATTTGTTTTAAAGAAAAAATTGCGATTTCTATATTTATTTTCTTCCTTTGATAGATTGACCAATCGCGGTCAGCCCACTTAGGCCTTTTACAGAAAGTCCCGCTTCGATTTTAGACGGCGTTATTTTCCAAATATTTTTGCCAAAAGTATGTCACAAAAAAGTGGTATAGTTGGTTGGCGACTTAAACGTCGTTACTATAGCTTGAACAAGCTGTAGTTACGACGTTTAAGTCACCAAAACACGAAACATGGTCAACAAAAAAGACGGCAAATGTTGGAGATAAAAACTAATTTCTTGTCTAAATCAATGATTTTATTGGTCGCATGATTATTTGATTGCCAACGCGATTTGTCCATTAAAACATGTCTATATTTTTTCTCTTGTTAAAATGCCATATTTGATAAAGCATTCTATAAATCTTATGATGACTAAATCGAACCAACCCGTAAATTTCAAGTTTCCAAGTTTGGAGAGAAAACGCCTGACCTTCGTTCATTTATTCGCAATGGTTCAAATCAACACCGATTGCTTCACTACAATGAGATATGCAACAAAATTTGAGAGAGACATCTATTAGATAGATAGTGAGAGAGACAGACTGAAAGAAAGAGATAGGATTGACTGCTTCGCTATGTTATCAAATTCCATTGCTAAAAGGCTTTTTCAAATCATAATAATTTCCATTCTACCGTATAGCATGAATTGTAGTTACAAATCCTTGTTATCATTTATGCCTAAACATGTTTATACCCTGTCATGTAAAAAGGTTCCATTACAACAAAATATTTGAAAAAAATAAATTGGATCCAGTACAGAGCAATCAGTGATCATATTTCAAAAATAATTACACAGGAAGGTCATTGGGTCACTTTACTTTGTTGGACATAGAAAATGCCGGTTAAATGGAGTTTTCATTGTATTTTATTTACTTTTTGCAACACAATACTAAGTAAAGTTAAACAGAAAAAAACATTCTGAAAAAAGTACTTATTTGTCGTATTTCAATGAGTAAACAATGTGTCTAAATTTCATCTTGCAAATTTCGCCATCTTGCAAGTTTCAGAATCGGTTCAACAGGCTGCTACTTGGTTGCCAAAAATTAATCTCGAACACGATAGTCGGTACAGTGATAGAATGTACAATGTACTTATGGTACAAGAAAGGAGATGAAAACATCAAAGAGGCAAAAAGAAAATGCTTGTAATCAATTTTGATATTGAAGTAATTGCAAAGCACGTAGGATGATTCCATCAAAACTATCGTTAATCAGGTGGATTGTAGGGTTAAAGTATTGGAAATTGCGCTATTCATATGTCAAATTCTGGAAAATTCGGCGTATGAGCGGGGACCCTAGCACACACCTTCCCGATCGCCGCCTCAATGTCGAAATCCACGCGACACGCCTTTTTCATCCATTGAAATTGATAACAAGAGGACTATGATGGTCGTAAAACGCTCACCTGAGGCATCTGCAAATACAGTACCTTTTTGTATAAAAAAGACACAACTTGAGCAAAATAATTAAAACAAATATCAGATTTTGGGCTATACTCAAAACAATCTTGTAATGCTTAAAATTAAAAATGTATGCCTTTGGCTTTATAGTTTAATCCATTACCAAACTATCCAAGAATTTGTCACCCTCAGGGAAAATAGGTTTGAAAAAAAAATGTGAGAAACGGATTGACAAGCAATTTATCCATTTCTCAGAGTGTTTTCTAATTCTTTGTATTTTTCAATCAAACTCTAATTACTGTCTGCAACTTCAAATGGTGTAATTTTAGCAACCTTGGTAGAGAACAATCTTGATGAACTATAAATCAAATATGAATGCATTACAACCTATACATGAGGAGAGGAAGATATTTGAACATGCTCTTATTGAGCGTTTTTATAACTTTGGATGTCTTAGAAAGAGCCATGTTTGTCCAAAAGATATAAACATGGTTGATAATAATAATGTTATCCTATCTTTTTAACGTAAATGCTCTAGAACCTATATTTAAGAAGAAGAATTCTTTCAATGCGATTTACGCAATTTTTCGACCCCAGGAGCAGAGACGTTTTTTATCCTAAGAACATATTTTCCTGTAACATAGTACAAAAGTATTTAGTCATGTTACATACCAAATATGAATGCCTTTCACTTTATATTTCAGAAGGAGAAGACTTTTGAAGTTGCTCTAATTGGGTGTTTTCGAAAATTTTGGACCTCTGGGGCACTGCCATGTTTTACCCCAGGGCTAAGATTTTAGCTAACATGGTAGAGAACCATCTGGTTATGCTATATTCAAAATATGAATGCCTTAGACTTTGTAGATTGGGAGGAAAACACTGTTGAACATGGTCTAATTGAGCATTTTAACAAACTTTGGACACCCAGGGAAGGGGTGCTTTTTAACCTACAGGCATAATTTAATCAAAACTGATAGATAACAGCCAGGCTATGCTACACTCAAAATATAAATGCCTACCGCCTTAAAATGAAGATTTTTTTTTAGCATACTCAAATTTTGCGTTTTTCCCAATTTTGGACCCCTAGTGCAGGGCCGTTTTTGATATTTTAGTGATATAGTACAAAACTATCTAGTTTTGCTACATATCAAATATGAATATCCTAGACCTTATAGTTTAAGAAGAGAAGTCTTTTGAATAGCTCTAATTAAGCAATCTTCGAAAATTCGGATCTCATGGGCGGGGCCTTTTTTCTCCAAAGAGATTAAATATTTAAAAACTTGGTAGAGAACCATATGATTAAGCTCTATTTAAAATATGAATGCCTTTGGCCTTGTAGTCTGTGAAAAAAAACGACAACAAAGATTTTCTAAAATTTCCCATTATCATATGCCGCGGTTACAAGAGTTTTTCACGGAATGAAATTCTTTCATCAACTTTTGAAGAACTTCACCCAAGGAACATCCCTGCAAAGTTTCAACTTGAATGGCCAACTGGTTTAAGAGAAGAAGATTTTTAAAGATTTTTAATGATTAACTAAATATTCCCATATTCATATGCAGCGGCAACCTGAGTTTTTTGACGGAATTAGATTCTTTTAACAACTTTTGTTGAACTTCACCCATGGAACATCCCTGCAAGTTTCAGCTTGATTGGCCTACTGGTTAAGGAATAGAAAATTTTAAAAGATTTTTAATGATTAACTAAAAATTCTCATATTCATATGCAGCGGCAACCAGAGATTTTGACGGAATTTAATTCTTTTAACAGCTTTTGTAGAACTTTATCAAATTAACATCCCTGCAAAGTTTCAGCTTGATTGGCCTACTGGTTTAGGAGGAGAAGATTTTTAAATATATTTAAATATTTACTACAGATTCCCATTTTCAAATGCCGCGGCAACCAGAGTTTTTGACGGAATTAAATTCTTTTAACAACTTTTGTAGAACTTCGCCCAAGGAACATCCCTGCATTGTTTCGGCTTGATTGGCCTACTCTTTTATGAGGAGAAGATTTTTAAAGAAATTGTGGACGGACGGACGGACGGACGCCGGACAACGACCGATCACAACAGCTCACCTCGCACTTCGTGCTCAAGTGAGCTAAAATGAAGAAAAAAGCTCCGCTTCATTTTCAACATAAAATTGTCAAGAGCAATTAGTCTAACAGCGACGTGTGAAGGATTGACTGGAACACAATTTATGCCAGAATTGACCATACGAGGCTGTGAATCAAAGAATCAGTCGACCAATCAAATCATTCATTCAGCGCTGAATTGATCATTGAACTCCAACATTGGCCGCCATTCCTGAGTAAACTTTTTTGTTCGTTTGGCGATTTAAACGTCGTAACTACAGCTTATTCAACTCCGGCATTGGTCGACATTTATTTGAAGCATTTTTGATGATTTGAGAACTAAAACGCCATAGTTACAGCTTATTAAAGCTGTAGTGATGAGGTTTGTGTCGCAATCCAACTTTTTTTTATTTTCTTAATACATATAACTGGCCATACATTTTTGAAAAATAACGCAGTTCAATATCAAAATGAAACCTTCTGTTCGAGACAGGGGCCAACGACCTTCTCAATATTTGGTATAGGTAACAAAAGGAAATATCATGTACAATTTAGTCCAACTTGCCCAATTGCCTGGGAGGAGGTGCCAATCAATGAATCTTCAACACTCATGATTGTGACCAACCCAACCGAAAGGAGCAATCTTGTAAATTTTGGTTCAAATAACAGTTAAAAACGGAAAAGATCTTTAAGAAAAAAGTTTTACAGCCGGTCAGACGCATTGATCATAAACAATGCTATCGCAATGGGCAAGCTTTCCTTCGGCATACAGAGCTTAAATAGGCTTGACCTTTTTCAGATGAACTTGATCTAGGTTTTGATAGAAAATCCTTAAAGCCTTAAGAATTTAATGAAAATTTGATATGGGGAAATTATAAGGCAATTTCCGTGCACCGATATTTACCGAACGATGGATTCCGATTCAAAGATGTTTTTTCCGTGTTCTATTCAACAGCCGCTTTTAAGAAATTCTTCGAAGTGATATGAATATGTTTTTTGTTTCATACTTTACAATATAAAAAGTACTGTAACTCAGTTGAACGGCACCTTTTGTAGTCATCATTTGGTGCCCTCTGCAAAGTATAGAACTTTTAAGCTTAATGCTTTGTTCTAAAATCAAACGGGCGTCCGTGTGTGAGTAAAATATCGTCATTACAGCTTTAATAAGTGGAATCAGTGGGCGGGGCTAGGATCCGTCTTTTTAAGGCTTAATGATGCAGGACCACACAGTGACAAGATGTCGTGAAAATATCATGCCTGCGTTTGGCCAGAAGAGCTAAATTCACAAGAAATAGAATATTCAACAGACAACTTTACTTTTGTACAACCTTTATTTAGATCCCGCTCAGTAAACAAACAAATAATTACAAGTACTCTGCGTGTGGACGCTTGACGCTAATGGCTAATGGGTGTAGGATGGAGAAAAAATATAAATACAAGGTGTGTTTGAGAAACACAATGCCCCCGCAAAAGAACTTAACTATGAAAAGTGTTGTTGACTTGTACATGAGTTTTAATAGAGTATTTTAGTGAAAGCGAAAAGGAAATTGTTTTGGCATTTGACCTAGGTATGTGACATTGACCTTATCACATGACCTTAACATTGACATGAGGAGATGTGTATTATTGAGATGCATCATCATGCAAAATATGAGCATAGTATCTTGAATAGGCTGGTTGTAATTGGCAATGTTTTGGTGTTTTGGCTAGGTTTTGCAGACAGTTGATTGATTGAATGAGGTTTAACGCCACTTTTAACAGTATTTCAGTCCTATCGTGGCGGATGGAGCACCTAACAATAGATTCCTGGTATTTCTCACACCAGTACTACCAGTACATCCTTTCTTAGACTCAAGCAGCTATCCCACTTAGGTTTACGATTATCCACCAATTGATGAGAGACAAATGTCGGAAAAAATATGTGCTGCCCCTGGGGATCGATAGACGGAAAGATTGAACGACGGACAGACAGACAGACGTAAAAAGAGCATAATCTATTCAGCAAGAGTAATATTATGGTCCTACATCGCTCACCTGAATAAGATAGTTCTAAGCTTTGTCATAAGGTAGAAGTTTTTTCCTTCATTTTATATCTTATATTTTGGGTTCAACAGCATGGCAATTACGTTAAACATTTTTGTTTGAAGGGTATTAGACATTCATAAACGCCACACCCTATAGCTCTTGGACTTAACAGTGCGAGAGGCAGTGATTTATAAAGGATTTCCTTTTGCATTTCTATGTGAATTCCGAGACCCAAGAATTTCATGATAGAGCAAAAATTTGATGTATTTTGGTAGAGGGCCATTAGGTATCGTCACATGCCAAGCATCACACCTCTCAGCTTTGCAGTTAAGGAGAAGCAGATTTACTAGGATTTTTTGTTATTAATTTCTATACTATGTAAAGTACTGGTTCCCATAATATAGGGCTCATTTTCATGTGTTGAAAATAATTTAAAGCATTACAGTATATAGGGGACTGTTAATCACTGAACCATGTCAAGCGTCTTTTCAGTTTTGGAAAAGTAGATATTTTAATATTTCCTTATTGATTTCTTATTCGTATAAATGGCTAACTTTCACTATGACTTAGTTTCGAGAGCAACCATTTGAAGTATTTTGGTCGAGGGCCATTATGTGATGTCATGTGCTGAATATACAAGCTCTGGGCCTTTCAGTATGGGAGGAGAAGATTTTTATTATTTCCTTCTTTATTTCTATGTAAAATCAGGGATCCCACCACACTGGGCTAATTTTCAGGTGAGAGCAATAATTGGAAGTAAGTTGATAGAAATCCATTAGGCCGTGTCAGATGCCAAATATCAAAGCTCTCAGCCTTTCTTTTGGGAAGTAGAAGATATTTTAATATTTCCAGCTTTATTTCTATATATAATAAGGGATGACACAGCAGTTGGCTAATTTTCAAGGAATAGCATAACTTGAAGAATTTTGGTAGAGGGCCATAGGGTGATGGCACTTGTCAAATACCAAAGTTCTAGGCCTTTTGATTTTGGAGTAGAAGATTTTTCAAAATTTCCTTCTTTATTTTTATGTAAACAGCAATTGCACAAAACTACCATAATTTTCAAGTAAGAGCAAAAATATAAAGTATTTCTTGCTAAAGGCCATAGGGCAATGTCACATGCCAAATATCAAAACTCTAGCCTTTCACTGAAGAAAAGAGTATAACCCAAAGATCATTTTCTTGAAGTTTAATCAAAATCTGATCAGTACTTTAGGATTCTTTGTAATTGTGTATAGACAGACAGACAGACAAATACTGGATGACTGACCCATCACAATACCTCACCTTAAGCAATGAGATCAGGTGAGCTAAAAATAAATCAAGAGCTATCTCCCTTGATAGTAATAATAAACTTCTATTTTATTTACTTCTATTACCAGTTAATGTCTAAAAGTAAACTAATTTGTAAAACATTAAGTAAATAACATGTGTACTTAAATTCTGTAAGTTCCATGTAGGTCATACAGCTAAACCTGCACTTAAGTGCAATCTGATATTATTCTACATCTCCTGTCTGTCCTTTTGAAACCTGAGTTGTTTATGAAATTAATTTTCAAAAGAAGTATTGACAACTAAACAACAAGTACTACCAGCGTGCTTTCAGTCCTTTAATTTTTATACAATTCTGAAAAGAATTTTATTCAGCATGACAAGTGTTAATATAGTTTCAAAAATAATTTTTGAAGAATTATTCAAGAACACAGGTTGAAGTAAATCTGTAAACTTCGCTAGGGAGAGTATTTTTAAACTTTTTACTATATACCATTAATGACAATTCATTTTATTGGTTAAAGCCATGTTTTTCAACAAATCAATATTTCTGAATATATAATATACTAAGGGTCAATAAAGAATCATTCATGTAAAACTTTGTTTACATTGACCAAGTAGATTCAGAAAAAAAGTATTTACTATACATCTGTTATGGAAATAAGTCCATAATCTGTTAGAGAGTAACTAAAGAATAATTGCTATAATGTTTGGATTGAATCCAGACACTTGTTTCTTTAAAATAACTAGAATTGTCGTAAAGCAGACTTATAACCCCCAACAAGCACTTTGTCAATCAAGTAGCGGTGGACCTACTTTACCCCCCCCCCCCCCCTAAAAAAACAAATATTTGTGGCCTTGACCTTTTAGCTTTATGACCAGAAAACAATAGGGCACCTCCTTGGGTCATTAACAACATGTGTATAAAGTTTAAGGTCTAAGGTCAAATTGCTTTTGAGTTAGAGCACAGAAACAGCTTTCAACAAGTCTGATTGTGACCTTGACCTATGTGACCCCAAAAACCAAAGGAAAATTCCTGGGGTCATTGGTAAGAAAAGTATGAAGATTCACAGTTGAAGGCAGATTGTCCTTGAGTTAGAGCATGGAAACGAAAAAAATCTACGGTATGAATGGCGGACTGATGGACCAACAGACAGACGGACAGACATGGTGAAACTTTGTAGGTGTGTGTTTGGGGGGGATGGGGGGGGGGGTATAAAGAGTTTACAAATGGACAAAGCCAGTTGACACAATACCATGACAATAGTCACTAGCCTTTTGGCCCAGAGGTGTTGAAAACTAGTATAATTAATACCCTTTCATAAGTTCCTTGTCACAGACAATACATTTTGAATGAAGCCTTTCTCCCACAAAGGACCAAACCTCCAAGAAAAGTCCATCATAATAGCAAGTTCACATCTTTTCTTGATTCTTGTGTGAATTTGAATTGTATCCAACTAGTAGTTAAGTAAAGAAGAGGACCATGGTGGTCTTAAATCGCTCCCCTGAGTATGATGGTTCATGGCTTTATGATATTTACAAAATAGCATAGCCATCTGTCTAATTATTTTGAAGAAGACGTTTAAAGATTTTCTTTTTTAATCCTAGGTATGTTGATGATCCCACCATATAGTGCTAATTTCCTTTGAAAAATTTAACTAAAATCAACTTATGTTGCCATGCTAAGCAATGCTTTCAACAGATTTCAAATCTTTTAGAAATTATTAAATGGGGGTAACTTAAGGTAAATTTCTGCCTAATTTGGTTAAAATTGGTTAAAATTGGCCAAATAGTTTTGAAAGAGTTGCCTTCATTATTCCTGTTTGAGCTAAATCAATTGGTGGGTCTGAACTTTAGCAATTTTGAAAGAGGTCAATGTACTGATGCTTCGTGCAAAATTCAAGATTCATTAACTTTTGGGTCAAGAGGAGTTGATCATTTATCTTTTTTTGACATAGCAACCAGAGTTTTCAACTGATTTAAACTGGTTGAATCTGCCCCCAGGGACCCTAGGTTGATGTTTTTAGCAATTCTGAAAGACCTCAATGTACTGATGTTTCATGCAAAAAATCAAGGCTCTAAACTTCTGGGTCAGGATGAGACAATTTTTAAAGTTTTTATAAAAATTCCAGTTTTGTTGCCCTGGCAACCAGAGTTTTCAACAGATTTAGTCTTTTTAGCAATTTGTAAAGGGCACCACCTAAGGGACATTTCTGCCAAATTTGGTAGAAATTGCCCCAGCGGTTTTTGAGAAGATGTCTTTTTCAAATTTTTGACACACAACGGACAGAGGACGATCAAAATACCTCACTTTGAGCACTTTGTGCTCAGGTGACTTAATAAAAATGCAGTGCTATGTTGTAATTGATCAAATGCTCAACAATTTGACATGGAAAATTGCCTACCATGAAACAGTTTTACAATATATCAAATGTAAAACTGCAGCCCTAGAGATATAGAATGATTTAACTGGTCAATTAATATCTTTAAATGATAATAGCAATCAATCAAGGAAATTAGTTTTGATGTTACTGTTACTTGATGTTTCTTTTTGTCTAACAACCCCCCCCCCCCCTCTGTTTCCATTCACTTTTAGTATTTAATTCTATCATCTGTTATAAGATTTAACTACTAGAGTCAGTGTCAATTTCCTTCAGAAGGTTGTGTCGGCTTGTGTGTTCCTTGTGTGTAATCGATCTCACACAGTGGGAAGTAAGGAGACCTGTTAGTGCCACCTCTTTCATCTGTTTTACATTCTTGATCAATCCATCTGTAAGAGTTTCTTTTAGCAAAGACGGTGCAAAATTGATCTGCTTGACCATTTCTATCATTGGGTTGATCAGCGTCCCAATCAATGACTGAAAACAAAATAAAATGTATTTGTAAACACCAGTACCCTTGATCCGTTTCCACACAATGTCTCTTTTTGAGAACCCTAAGAAATATGCTTTTGAAAAACATTTTTTCTAACCCAAAACACAAAGATTTCTAAAATTTGATCCCTTAAAAATTGTCAGCTTCAACTTCTTTGAATTTGAGCCAGTCTAAACCTTGTCACCTGGTAATGACTTTACTCATTCCAGCACAATTTCCCTTTTATATGCCCTTCCAGAAAAAAATCTTTTGTAAATAATGTAGATGATGAAGAAATTACTAGATCATTCCAACAGAATTTTGTTCAAATAAAGTTTTATCTTATTAATGGGATTCATTTATATACAGATTATGAGATAAGCCATCTTATAGGAGCTGCTTTTACATAAAAAATGTCTGAAGATTTAACCCTTGTCATGCTAAAGCAAGAGTATTCCAGTTTTGGCAGAAAGTATAGACAAAGATCAGCCTGCACATATGTGAAAAAAGGAGATATGTTCAGAGAAAAATGTAAAGGTAAAAACAACTAGAAATTGTCGCAAAGCAGGCTAATACCCCCCAACAGCGCTTGTCCATATACAAGTGCTATCCGAAACAGTAAAAAATAAATGGACCATAACCAAAATAAACAAGATGTGTTTGTGAAACACTATGCCCCCGAAACGGGAATTCTTTAGAAACGGGTAAAGGGTTAAAATTTTGACCTTGACCTTGATGAAATGACCTTCCCCAGTTGCGCCTTGTTGAGACCTATCTAAATACCAAATATTAGTATTGTAGCACTTATGGTTTAGGAGATATGGTCCGTACAAAAGTATGATAGACTTTTCAAACTGTTTGCCATGGCAATTCTTCATTGACTTCAATTCTTTTAAGTATTTTGAAAACACATGACCTAAGGATCATTTCTTTGAAGTTTGGTGAAGTCTAATTAATATGCAGATTCTGACAACTTTAGGCTTTTGCTTTGCAGAGGATTTTTTTTAAAGATTTCCCTATATATTTCTATGCGAAATTAGAGATCCCATAGCATAGGATCTTTTATCATCTAGGAATCATAATAAGAGGTATTTTCATTGAAGATCATTAGACTATTCTACATTCTGAGCTGTACACCTTATCTATAAGAAGATTTTCAAAGGTTTCCCCTTTTTTATGTTAAACAATTATCTCACATCATGGTTAAATTTTCTGAGAAGAATAAAATCTTTTGAATAGTTTGGGAGAAGTCTAATTATTCATGCTTTCTTGCACGCCTCAAGAAATGACTTGGTGAAAACAAAGATGAAAATGAAGAAACTGCTTGTTAAAGGCAATTTTATCATTTTCAGCCTTGTTTTCTACCCCAAGTGCTGTCAGCACTGTATTCACTCTGACCACTGAATAATTGAGAATGTTTTGTTGCCAAGAATTTTACCATTGTATATTTATTTGAAAAGAAAATACTGGAACATTCTTTGCTGTTAGTACAATATGTAATAGATTATTTAGGATTTATTCAAAATAATTTATGTAAACAATAGATATGTTTCTGTTGGCTAGCACAATGCGAGTCAGCCCTAATAAGTTCGAAAACAGTTACTGTCAACCAGTTTCATGATTAACCACATTACTGTCGATAATCCAATCAAAGCGTTCTTTATATCTAGCTTATAAAAGTTTTTCCAAACTTTGGACCTCCATTTTCCTTTTACTCTATGTTGGAAATTTCGTAACTTGTTATTCTAATAATTCAAGGTAATTTTAAAGGAGCCTGGTGTTTGAAGCATTATGGCATGCGCTGAAAAAAGATATTCCAGACTCATTATTCAAAGAAATTTAGATGTTCCTTTACTGGCAGATATTCTAACTGCTTATTGCCAAGTATTGAAAGCGTCCAGTTGAGTTAAAGGTAGCATCAGGAAATAAGGTCACAAACAGAATATTGATACCCCCAAAAGCAATAATTCCCAAAATAACCCAATTAGAAATTCTCTTAATTTGAAGTTGTCGTCTGAAACTTCTTTAAATCTGGACCAGTCTAAAAAGATAGACAGATGGATGCCAGACAATGACCAATCATAAAAGCTTACCCCAATCAACAAGAGCTGGTCATAGTCATGTGACAAATGCCCCCAAAGGACAGGGTCAAGCATGTGGCACTTTAGACCCCAGAATGTGACCTTGACCTTTGAGATAGGAACCTGGGTCTTCTTCGCAACACATTGTCTTATAGCGGTGAATATTTGTGCAAAGTTATATTGAAATCCACTATTGCATGTAGAAGTTACACAGCGGACACCAAAGCGGGACAGAAAGCGATTACTATATGCCTCCCTTTGGGGGCATAAAAACATTCAAAACAGAGGCAGACATTAATTGTGCATTAATAATAGCCCCAACAGCCTTTCAGACAGTGGAGCTGTAAGTTAACCCATTCCCACACATTTCAATTCTAGACAAGTTGAAATTCAAAAGAAGTTGCAGACAACAATTTTAAGTTGACGTAATATTTAAAGCCTTTGTCTTTTGGGGTAGAAAACATTGTTGATAATGAAGAAATTGCTTGTAACAAGCAATTTCTTCTTTTTTTACAATATTTTCAAAAGCTTTTTCTTTCTTAGAGGCGTCTAAAAGCCTCATTGTGTGGGAATGGGTTAAACTCTTCACCAAATTTCAAATTCTAGCAAATTATCATTAACCCTTTCCTGTCCAAACCCTAGATTTTAAGTCCCTGTGATCTTATAATTGAGAAATGATTGTAGAAAAAGAAGAAATCACTTGTAACAAGCAGTTTCTTCTTTTTCAACAATATTTCCTACGCTACTGAATGATTATTTCTCAAATTAAATCCACTTTATATTTTCATCTGCAAAACCTTTAGATTATAACAGGAAAGGATAAATCACCTTGTGGTGGTTGCTGTTCTTTACCAGAATAATACTGTAATGGTAGTACTAGTTTGAGATTACCAGGACTACATTGTTAGGTGCTCCTTAACTGCTGCAATATGACTGAAAAACTGTTAAAAGTGGCTTTAAACCCCATTCAATTAATCAATCAATTAAAATTCACTTACTAACTAAGGGGTCACCTGTTGTGCGCCATATCTCACTTACACTATTATTACCAGCTTGAAACACATCATTCCAATATCCTGCAATCAAAGTTTATGCAAAATGATGGTATGTTTTGCAAATAATAATACATGCAGTTTGAGTTAACTCACTACCAGATCTGATAGTAAAATGGAGAAATAAAGAAAATGCTTCATTTTTCAGATTGTTTTACAAAGATTATTTCTTAAAGTGCATCAAAACTGTGACAAAATTGTAACTGGTTTACAATGGATTAACCCATCCCACACATTGATGCTTTTTGATGCCCCCATCAAGAAAAAGCAATAGGGAAAACAATTCTGTAAAATAAAGCAATTGCTTGCAACAAGCAATTTCTTCATTTTTCACAATGTTTTTATGCAGAAAGTTAAAAAAAATCTAAAATTTCAACAACTTCAAATTGTACTCTGCAACTCTTTTCAATCTGGACCAGTCTAAATTTATGTCCTAAGGAGATGATGATATTTATGGATTATGAGAGGGTGTTAAAGATTATCTGTTCATACACATTCAAAGAGTTTCCTATGAGTTCAATACAAGGAGAAATGGCCATTATTAACGATTCTCACCTGAGGCACTTACTACAAGTTGATAGTTGATTGCCATACTATTCTTAATGCCTAAACAATGTAAGGACACTGAGGAAAGTATCACAATCATCCCTAAAATGATTAAGCAAGATGGTCCTAACTTTATAAATCATTGAACAATCTCAAAAATTGATACGGTGACCTGAACAAACATGGTTCTTGGCTGGCAAGAGCCCTATCTCAAAAACATTATTAACACTTTTCATGCAGAACCTGGCATATTCCTGTTTTGGCAGGAGTTATAGACAATGATTAGCCTGCACACACTTGCAGTCTGATCATGGTCTACACCTCCTGTTTGGCTCTTTCAGCCAAAGTTGTTTAATTAATCAATTTTCAAAATAAATCTTGACCCTCATTAAGACTTTTCAATGACCCAAATATTGAGAGAACAAGTTTCAAAGCATCTTGTCAACAAACGTATGCGCAAAAAAAGTGTGTGCAGAAGATTTTTCTATGAGTTTACCTTGAGACATAGTGACTCATCTGACCAAATATTTGACTTGTCAAATTAGATATCATAATGACAAACATTCTAACTAAATTTTAACCTTTGTCAAGCTGAATTAAAATCCTATAGACTGAAAGCTCTAGAAGTTCATAAGAGAGTCAATAGTTCTTTTGAAAATTGATTACTAACTCAACTTTTGCTAAAAGGGGACAAACAGAAGGTGTAGACCAAGATCAGACTGCACTTATGTGATCTTTGTCTATACATCCTGCCAAAACAGAAATATTCCAGGTTCAGCATGACAAGGGTTAAGACATTCAGCTCACAAGCAGTTGTTGATGAATATAGGTAGAATCAAAGTAACTATTAGGTACGAAGATTCATACAGACATAGCAATCCCTCCCCCAAACTGCATTAAGCCATTATCAGATAGCAATTAAAATTTCAGAATGGTCCAAGTTGAAAGGAGTTGCAGACGACAGTTTAAAGTGAAATTTTAGATTTTTCAACTTTTTGGGTAGAAAACATTGTTGCAAACAATTTCTTCATTCAAAAGTTTTTGGGGAGAAAATTTTCAAATATCAAAATTATACGGAAGTTAACTTTGCCCATAAAATCCATCTTATCTCTATTATGACTCTAATTTTTTGGCAAGTCAAAAAACCCGCAATATGAATCCATCAATAAATCCATGTGATTAATCTAAAAAAGTTTTTTGTAACTAGCCTGGGATAAAGATTATCCCCAAAGTATCACTACATTTTTATTGAATTCTATCTAGTGATTTTGGAGAATTTTTTGTAAATAAATTTAATTTAAATGGACACACCAATGAACTTGCACTCACATGCACTTACATACTACAGCACAATTGGGGGTCAACAAATCCATGTGTTTGATCTAAAAAAGTTTTTTGTAACTAGCCTGAGATAAAGCATCCTCAAAGTGTCACTACATTTTAATTGAAATCTATCTAGTGATTTCGGAGATTTTTTTGTAAATAAATTCATTTTAAATGGACACACCAATGAACTTACACTCACATGGACTTACATGTTACAGCACACAGGGGTGACAATAGTATAAGAGCTTAACCCTTTCCTGTATGATCCCTGGTTTTTAATATCCCTATGATTTTCTATACTTCAGAAAACATCATGTGATAAGAAGATTTTACTAGTAAGAAGTAATTTCTTCTTTTACCACATTATTTTCCACCCTGTAGGTTGGTTACTTTTTGAATTGCACTCACTTTTAATCCATTCCCATTCAATTCTTTTTTTTCACACACCTCAAGAAAAAATATCTGAAAGGCATGATGAAAAATGATGAAATTGCTTTTAAATGCATTTTCTTCACTATCCACAATATTTTCTACCCCATTCTACAAAAATATTCAAAATTCACCAACTTAAAGATCGTCATCTGCACCTTCTTTGAAATTTGGACCTGTCCAAAAATTTTCCATCTTGTAATAGGTTGTCATTAGAAACTTCTCTCAAATGGACAAGACTTTGAAAAACAGGAAGGAGTTAAAAGATTCAAGTACAATTTTGAAGACAACATCTCAAGAAATAATAATGATCCAACTAAGCATGACATCAAAACATGAAATGACATCATCATTTGCCTATGTCATGCATAATTCAGCCCTTTTATGCTAAATAAAATCCTTCCATTTGATCTGCATTAAAAACAACTGGCTGAATGGAACGAAAACGGCGGTATAGACAAAGATCAGCCTGAACATATGTAATCTTAAAATAAATAATAAGCCACTTAGTGCTACCAATGTTTTCCACACTTTGATTTAAATAAAATTCAGTACAGGATTTTATTCAGCATGACAAGGGTTAAGAAATGATTGACAATATTTCTACAAAAGTGAATAAAAATGGTCAACTCACCTAGAGGTGGCTGTAGAGCCCTATTTGAAATAAAGTTTTTCACAAAAGTGAGCTCCTCATTTGAATCAATTTGAACTAATCGGCAGTCTAGTACATCAGAATCAAATCCATCACAAAGATCCTGCAAATAAAATGGGGACTGATTCATGTAAACTTGTAAACTGTCATTTTAGAATCCAATAGGGAACTCCCTTAACCCATTCCCACCTTTTTATGAAAGCTTGAAACATAGTGGAAAAAGAGTAAATTGCTAGTTATGAGCAATCTTTTCACTATCAATGATGATTCTATCCAAAAACACACAAAAAAGTCATCATCTGTCAAACCTTTTTAAATTTGGACCAGTCTAAAATTTTGTCATTTTGGTAATGGATTAAATTTATTACTACACCAAAATAAGAAGTTTACAAATGGATGCCTGATGCTTGACTGTTGGGTGTTACATTATATCTACAGTCACACTTCGACTACTCAAACACGACAATTCTTGAACACAACAGAAATTTGAACAAGAAAATTTGTCCCTGCAAAAAGTATACATGATTCTCGGAATACTCATACACCTTAAATGTTGAACTTTCGAGATAGGGCTCTTTCCACCCAACTACAAATCACTATATACCGTATTTCATCTGGAACAGTCAAACAAAGGGTTGATTGTTAATCATAAGCTGCTATGTTTAATGAATGTTCACACATTCGACATGTTAATCAGTTTATGACACCTATCAAACGATGCACTGTGTGTAATAATAACCTGTTCCATGAAAAATACATTTTTTCTATCATTTAGGAATAATTATACCTGGTAATTGATTATTTGCATATTCATTAAAAAAAAAATCTAAGAAGGTTATTTCATTGGAGAATTGCTCGTACCAATTACAAAACATCTTTTGAATCTGATGATGGAGTTGTTCTACACCAAGGACCACAACTATCGACGGCTGCAGATACTCTTGAAAAGAAACTTTATGGCACTTGTTGCGCTTGAAATGCATTCCTCCCTTTTTCAGATATAGATATGCTATACATGGAAAAAAAGTTCCATCCATAAAACTCATGCTTTTTGACAGATCCAAATAATTTTAAGATCATTAGAAATTAAGGAACAACAATGAAATCAAATTAATAATTTGAGAAAAAATGATCTCTAAACAATTTATACTTTGATTGCCATGACAACCAGAGTTCTTCATGAATCATTACTGGTGGAAGAATCTGAAAGAGAACTATCTACAGAACAATCTTGTGAACATTAATCGAGATCTAACCAGCAGTTTCTGAGAAGATTGTTAAAAAACAAGATGTGTTTGTGAAACACCATGCCCCCGAAACGGGCATTCTTAAGAAACGGGTAAAGGGTTAAAATTTTGACCTTGACCTTGATGAAATGACCTTCCCCAGTTGTGCCTTGTTGAGACCTATCTACATACCAAATATTAGCATTGTAACTTAATCAGGGTTGAAGTTATAGGAAAATGTTTAGTTGGCAGGTTAAGTTTAGCAGACAGACAGACAGACGGACAGACAGACAGACAGATAGACATACAGACAGACAGATGGACACCGGTAAAACAATATGCCCCCGATCTTATCGATGCGGGGGCATAAAAAGAGTTTAAGCAGTAACTCAAGGATGGACAGAGGAACAACAGAAAATAATAGCTCGCTAGCCTTCAGCAAGTGGAGCTAAAAAAGGATTACATTGGTAACTACAGTAAAACCCCTCCTTACGACCAACCTGGAAATACGGGCACCCCGCTATTATGACCGAATTTTTACAGAACGGATTTTTTTGTTCTTTATTTCAATGGTCGCCAACTCCTCTAAAACAGGCACCCAGCTACTCCGTATTATGACCACTAAATTGAGTACCAACTATAGCTGATACACTATTTTGAACCCCACTAATACGCCCAGTAACTTCACACATTGAGACTGACCACCCGAATTTCACACTTGATAAGAGCGACACTAATTGGGTAAGAATGCATTGTCATTACATCATCGGATTTTTGATTATGTGATATCGAACCCTTATTATAATAGGCGTTATGACTAAAGTGGCAGATCACTTTTAGAAGTTATAGCATGTATTATTTTCAATTGTTATTTGAATGTGTCACAGGTTTTGACTTGAGTAATAAAATTTGCAAGTGAAAAAGTAACCGAGAAATTACGATTAGTTTGTTTACGGCGTTCCAAACAGTTAATTAGCAATTAAGTTTTGATTTCAACGTAATTGATGCATGGTTTTCCCATTATAGAAGATATGATATCGACAGTCTGACAATTTGAACCTGTACTTACGAATAAATAATCTGAGGTCGGACTTCTGAATCAGATCCAAATGGAAAATACAGAAAGTAAAACTTATCAAAGATCGTTAATTTGAAAAATGACATAAGATTCCGCTGTAATACATGTTCTTATAGTTTCATTTTTATATGTATAGTATTGATATATTCAAATTATGAAAATAAAATAAACATGAATTACTTGACAACAAAAGACCAAACCTCAGTATTACGACCACCCCGCTATTACGACCACTTTTAGTAAGTACCGCAAGTGGTCGTATTTGAGGGGTTTTACTGTATTTTGAAATGACCTGTACTTGACACTTGGAACAATTTGACATATGTGCAAAGTACAGACTAAGATCAGCCAATACATCTACACAGTCTGCCAGAATAAAGTTTTGTTCTCATTTGAAAATAAATCAATCAATAATTTAATCATTGTAAAAGAGAAATTATCTTCAAACTTGAAGAAAGCAAAGCAATAAAATACTAAAAATAAGGCAATTTAATGAGTATAATTGGTTTAAAATAAAAGTTTTATGTTTATGTCAATGATTTGCATAGGGCCCCTCCAAAAAATCTTTATTTGGAGAAATACAATATAATTTGAAAGAACTGAACCAAAAGAAATGATAGAACTAAGACTGACAATTATGTGGTATATTGGGAATATTACAACAGTGGGTTTTTCTATTTTTGTTATTGTGTTCGAGAATCATGTGTTCATGACATTAAGAAATTTCTCTCAAATGATTAAGAAATAACCAACTTTCCGAAAAAAAACCCAAACGTCAATACACACAAAAAAGTCCTTGTTTAACTGTACTCGACAAATACATTTTTTCAGTACACGCCGTATACAGATTTTTTTCTATAGAGTTGTATTAGAAAGCCAGATTTTAATTCATATCATTTATAGATATATAATGAAATGTTCTATCAATATTCTGTAAGGCATTTTTATAATCATTTGTATCTAAGCAGTGGTGATTAAACGCCTAAGAGGAATGAGCAGCTATAGATAATGTGGTAGTTTTGGAGTAGGCAATAACAGGAACCTACGGTTAGGTGATCCAACTGCTGTGATTTCACTCAAATAATACTGAAAGAGGCATAAATCCTCAAGAAAATTGATGACACCAGTTTTATTATATACCTATAAAAGATATGGAGTAAATATGGCTGTCAAATATTTCTTAGCCATTTATGAGAATTTTCTAAATGTTATTTCCTAAAAGGTATATAATAAAAGGAATATTACAACAGTGTGTTTTTCTATTTGTTGTTATCGTGTTCTCGAATCGTGTGTAGGTATTTTTATTGGATTCGACCTTCGGTCTCATCCAATAAAAAATACCTACACACGATTCTCAAACACGATAACAACGCATAGAAAAAGACACTGTTGTAATATGCCCTATGTACTCACCACTGCAGCACTGTAAAGAACATCAGCAGTTCCAAAGAAATAACAGGATGTTTCGAATTGAACAAAGTCAGCGGTAGGACACTCTGAAAACAGATACCTTTATTTCATTACCACACTCAAAAATGTTTGGAATGGTCAGAATTCAAATAAGTTGCAGACGGCAAATTTTAATAGATACCATTTAAAAGTTCTTTCACATTTTGATAGAAAACATTGTGGATAATGTAGAAATTACTTGAAACAAGCAATTCCTTGAATTGCTTCATTATTTTTCAAAGCCTTCTTCTATAGGTGCATAAAAAATCATGATAATAAGAAATGGGTATATTACTCATGCATAAAAAACTATAAACTTTTGACAAATTGTCCATTTCTTTGGAGGGCTAACCTAAAAATCTTTTTCTGACTAAACAAAAAATCTGGGAGTCAAAACTCACTGAGAATACCCCATGCAGGACACATAGTTGAATCTCTATGCAAAGTTTGATGTTAATGCTATTAACCCAGTTGAACACAGTGCAATTTTAGAGGCCTCTCAAGAAATAAGCTATGGAAAACATTGTGTAAAATGAAGAAATTGTTTGTCACAATTAATTTCTTCATTTTACATGATGTTTTCTACCCAGAAAGTTGAAAAAGTTGTCTGCAACTCCATTCAATTTGGACAAGTCTAAATTTTTCTTGTGTGGTAATGGGTTCATAAAAACTAGTGGCGCCTGAGCGCCTGTATCACTCCACAGGCATGAATGTACTGATTAAGCAAATTTTTATTAATTTAAAACAAACTGAATACAATGAAAATAAATTCAAATCATTAAAATCTTTGAAATAGTTCTAGAGAACCATTTCAAACTTTTCATTGTTTTTACAAAGTCATGTTAAGTTATGTAAAATTCATTCTGACAAGCAGTCATCTGTTTATCATTCCTGTGAAACTTGGTCGAAATCCATCTATTGATTTCTGAGAAATTGACAAAGTTATCAGTATATACCATAAATGGAAATTAGCCCTGCCGTTAAAAGCCATATTTTTCATCCGATCAAAATTCTTTTTCATAATCTGATAAAAGGTCTCTAAAGGATTGATCCAGTCAAATTTTGTTGAAATCCATCTACTGGTTTCTAAAAAGAATTTCAAAAATTTAACCATATATGGAAATAGCCTAGCCAATTAAGGCATGTTTTTTATCGGATCAAATTCTTTGAAGGAATCTGATAAAGTTTCACCCAAGGATTATATCGGTGAAAATTTGGTTGAATTCCATCTGAGAAGAAGATTTTCAAAGCTTTCACCATATATGGAAATAAGCCCTGCCCAATAAAGCCATGTTTTTCATCCAGTCAAATTTCTTTGAAAGAATCTGATAAAGGTTCACCCAAGGATCATTTCTGTGAACATTTGGTTGAAATCCATCTACTCATTTCTGAGAAGAAGAATTTCAAGGCTTTCACCATATATGGAAATGAGCCCTGCCCATTTAATCCATATCTTTCATCTGATCAAAATTATTTGAAGGAATCTGATAGAGGGTCACAGAAGGATCATTTCTGTGAAATTTGATTAAATCTGTTCAGTTCTTTCTGAGGAGAAGATTTTCAAAGTAAAAGTTTATGGATGGATGACTGGACTGATGCACGCACGCCGGACAAACCGCCATGACAACAGCTCTGACAAACTGACAATATAAGACTTAACCAGACAATGTAAAAAAAAGACTTTACTGAGTCCTAAAACAGTAAATAGATAACTGATGGACCTAAATCTAGTTCAGGACATGTATGACCTCCATACCAAGTTTAAAATCAATGCCAGTTTAATATTAGTTGCAAAGAAAAATGTTAAGTTAACTATAACAGTTTATTTATGAAAAATGAATGTCAAGTCAGGAGGTAGACTGAAATTTGGTCAGCAGCAGGAAAAAACCAAAGATGAACCTCCATTCAAAATTCTAAGTTGATGACATAAAGAGTTGCTGATCATGAAGAGAGACAAAAATATACCACTTAATAGATAGTGTCTGTAAAATATACTAAATTGCAAAACAGAAACTAGACAATTGGTAGACCTAAATGTTGTAATCACCATGCAGGACTGTTAGCTGGACATCTATACGAAGTTTCAAGCCAATGCAATTATTAGTTGCTGAGAAAATGTGATAAAAATATATCAGTATACTATGCCATGTCCAAAAATAAACTAAGTCGTATACATGCATGTACATCTTGGACTTAAAGGTAGGTACCGATGTTTTTTCATGTCACGGACTTTAATTAATTTATTTCCTCTCATAAACTTTTTGAATACAATATGCCGAAAAGTAGTTTTGCAAGAATATGAGGTCGCTAATCAGAAAAAAGCAGGGTATTTCCCTAATAGCCTACGTAGGCTATTAATCTATTTTTAGATTAATCCGATACAGTTACGAAGATTAAAGGACATTCACGTGGCGCGAATAACCGTTAGAACCTTGCATTTAGTTCAAATTACATCAAACCAACGTCATCGTTACGTCATCAGGAGTAATGTTCGCTAGCCGGTCTGTAAAGATCAGTCCTTTCATGTGACATAATTTAGGATGTTGGCTGTTTTGCTAGTAAATTTGTTACCTTCATTTGAATGGGTCATATGCAAATGAGGTCATTCGATGTCGACAGCCGAATTCCGTGATATCTAAATATAACCTTGAATTCCGCTGAACCTTTCCTATATAACCACAAAAATATTAGATAACCACCAAGACAATACCTGACCTAACTGAAAGTATTAAATGTTCGTTTGAGTCTATTTTTCGGCACTTTGTAATTTTTCTTATCTAGGTTTCAGAAACATCGATACCTTCCTTTCAATTTGGTAGCACCAATATAGGGCCCCTAGCTGAACCTCAATATCTAGTTTAAAATCTAAAGCTGCTTATAGCTGTTGAGAAAAGTTTTAAGATTGTACAACAAATAAATTTGAGTCATGCTTTGTAAAAATCATGTTTGAAAATTAACTACTGGCAATAACTAAATAAAACAAGAGGACCATGATGGTCCTAGATCGCTCATCACTTCTAAAAGGAGTTGCTATTCAGTGATATAAAAATAAAAGAGTATAAGTAGATAAAATAATGAACACTTAATCAAAGAGATTATCACCATGTGATATAAGGGGCAGCATGGTGTCATGCGTGCCATGTGGCACACTTATGATCAAACTTGTCTAAATAAATAATTATAAATTTTGGTTAATCTCAAAATAAATATATAAAAAATGATCACTAATTTGATAATGTCTCATTACTCATTACGGACCCATCGTTATTTTGTGCGCGCGATCACAGGGCAATCTTGTATACAAATTACGTAAATATAGACTACGGTATTAATTATGTATCTAGTATAAGAAATTTCAATTGTGACAAGTCCCTGTGTGCCCAACCATTTCCTTCACTTACATTTAGACATTACAGACAATTGTTAGACCGGTACTGCCGTCGACTTTAACAAAGCCGACAGGTAGATCCCAAACAACTGCATCAAGAGATTGGCTGATGGACATTTAATGACATATAACAAAACATCGAATCTGATTGGGTGACGGATTGTTTGTAAACAATATGGTGGAGGCGGGACGCAGAGTTCCCCATATATTTTACATGAAAAGAATGACATTTCAAGGTTTTTCTCACACACAATTTCGATTGTTCATGTGACAAATGTTTTAATTAACATTAAAACTGACTACTACAAAAGTAAGATTTTTTATCATTTTGTATGGAAATCCCTCAGCGTGTCCAATTTTTTCAACAAAATTTGCTGCGCAAGCGTAAGTCTCGTTTTCGATTTTAGTAAGGAAAAAAACCTAACGAGCCAGGTTTTCCATGTATGTACTGAAAATCGGTGGTACCAGTCTAAGACAATTATATGATAGAAAGGTATGGAGAAAGACCAAATGGTGGCTATAGCAAGCAATTTCAAGCCTTTTAACTTGTATGTTTTTTATGCCACGGCATAAATAAGATATTGCCGTCCGTTTATTTACAAGTCCTTCAACTTACCTTTGAACTTAACACTTATCTTGACTCTAAGCATATTTAAGGTACAATGTTCATATTTTACGTTGTCATCTGCAAACACTGATCAATTAAGACCAGTCTACAATTTTGTCGTCTAGGAATGGGTTAAAGATATGTGAAGCTACTGACAATGCTTTTAAAGAGTATCTCGTAATTGGTTATACCATTCCCATACACTGACGCTTTTAGACACTCCTCAATATAAAAGCTTTAAAAAACATTGTAGACAATGAAGAAATTGCATGTTACAAGCAATTTCTTCCTTATCCACAATGTTTTCTACCCTAAAAGACAAAGATTTTAAAGATCTCATAAACTTATAATTGTCATCTGCAACTTCTTTGAATTTGGACTGGTCTGAAATTTGTTGAATGGGAATGGGTTAAAGATGTATACAGGTACTGACAATGCTGTTGAACTACATCTGGCTGAGGTCAAAGCGCAGTTGGTAGCACGTCGGACTCTTAATCATGAGGGTTTGATCCCAAGTCGTGGCACATATCCTTTTTGACATTTGGGAGAATAATTGTAAATGTAAGTGGGATGAGCAGCTGGAGGCACGGAAAGGATTTTTTGGTAGTACTGATGTGAGAAATAGCAGGAGTCCATTGTCAGGTGTTCCAGCTGCGGCGATATGACCGAAATACTGCTAAAAGTGGCATTCCATCAAGCCATGTGTTTCATATGGCTTCCCACGAGAGAACAGAGCGTGTCGGTCAAGGTCATTACGGAAAGTGCTTGGAATTGGTCATTCTGCAGGGATAATTTTCGTTGTTAATTTCGCGTTTTTTATTTTGTTTCTATCGAAAAGCAGATTAAGTTTAGTAAAGAACTGCTATGTAAACACATTAGGATTATATTGCAAAGTGTGTTTTGTCCGGAATTATTCGGAAACGCCGTAAGATTCGGATTTTTTTGAAGCTCCTGACTTTCATTGTCTCTCAGACATTTTCGCAGTGCTAACAAGTGGCCGAAACGGTAAATTCGAAAGAACTTTCACTTGTTGAAAAGGTCATGCAACGGACACGAGAAATCTCCCGTATAAAAGCTGGGAAAGCCAGCGAAACGCCAGGAAATCCGGAGAATAGTATTAATATTGATTTAGAAGTAAGCGAGGTTGGGAGAATTGATGATTCGCCTAGCAAAAGCGCGGGTGCGCACAGTGATGGAAATTCAGACAGTTCAGCGCAGGGCGGATGTTCTAAGGAATTGTGGGAAAAAATAAACAATATTGAGGCCTCCAAGGCCAAATTCGAGGCCGATCAGACAAATATATTGTCATATCTTGTTTTGAATGTCGCCAAAATTCAACAACAAATGGAAAAATCATCTCAAATAAATTTGCCACCAACTTCTATGGACTCTAGTGTTTTATCTTCGGTGTACGACGATGACATTGATCGTCTGAGCACTGTTATGGATTCCTAAACGACTACCGAGTCGGATTTCTTGACAGAATTCGAGGGTCTGTATGAGACTTCCAAGAAATTTGGACCTGACATGGACAACCAACTCGCAAATTTATGTGATCGGGCCATTGATAAACCTATCTCAGAGGAAAATCTCAAGTCCTTGATGGATAAATTTCTCGTTCCATCGAATTGCAAAAGGTTAGACGTACCTGCAGTCAATAAGGAAATTTGGACTGCATTGAAGGATAAACGGGAAGGAGATCTCGCCATGCAAGCAGTTCAGAAGTATCTCCACCTTGTAATGGTTCCGATCTTAAAAGGGTTGGAAGTTTACAAAAATAAAGGAGACTAAACTATCGTACCATCCCTTCTTAAAGACATGTTTAAGATAGTAACTAATGGAATTTTACCAGTCTAATTGGAAACGCAAATTACTTATTAAACCTGGACTGCCGTCTAAATATCGGAAGGTCTGTGATCTGGACATTCTGGTTACTGAGTACTTATTTGGTGATAATATTGATTCAAGGGTTGAAGAAATTGAAAAAGAAGACAAACGAGCCCAAAAATTGAGTGCACATACCTCTACAAGCTGTCCTTTTTTATGGGACAGATCTGCCCAAAGGGGCAGACAACGTTACCCCCAAATGACCAGGAACCCGAGAGCTCCCACTTACCAAAAATCAAAAGGCCAAGATCAGAGGGGAAAAGCTCCAACAATGACTTACAAGCGCAAAAAACCGTTTTGAATGTAAGTACACTTCAGCTTACGAATACACCTGTTACGAATACACCTGTATCTTTTGAGGGGGGACAATTGCGTTATTATCTGCCTCGCTGGGAGAAGCTTACTTCTGATGACTGGATTTTGAGTGCAATACACTGCAGCTCCACTATAACGCTGTTGGTGGGGTCCAAGAAATGAAACAGCGGAAGAAGTGGAGTTATCATGCTATAACGCTATTCCCCCCCCCCCCCCCGCTGTTACTGAAATTTTCAACCGTCGGAATCGGAACCAAACACCCGATAATTCGTGATAAAATTCCTGTAACAAGTTTAATTCTATACAAGTTAATAGTCGGGAAATGAAAAACAACAACTGTAGTTACGAGATTTTAGCAGAAACCGACGAAATTCAGCGTGCGGAGAATTAATTTCTAACCTAACCTTCCAGGTCTATCAGGTATGAATAATCCGTAAATTTCTACAGGTCTATAAATTGTGGTTCCCTTTCTCCCAATATTAAGAAGCTAGAACTTTTACCCGAGACATGTTTTATCATTATGATAGTCGTCGGCATTAATCTAATTGAATTTAGTTTTACACGGACGTAAATATTTCCATCCTTAGACAAAAGGGATAAAATCTAAGTATTCCTCATAGCGACGTCTCCTTGGAGACCGACGAGTTGTTGAACACCTGGGGTTACTGAAGCGTTGAGAAAATGTCGCGTGGATCGACCTTCGAACCTCTTTCGCGGTAATTGACTTGGTCTAATTTCTTTACCATTGTTAAAAATACGGTAACAATAAACCGACAAAGAACTCTATCTGAACCTAGTCATTTACGAATCGGGAATTTAAACCGACCAGTTGCACTTATACAAAACTGGATTAAACTTTGTAGCCGCTAACTTTTAATCGTAAAATTGAAGGTCATAATAATCGAAAAAAATCCGAGACGGCGGAATGTCTGGTTTCATAACGTCAAGAGTAAATAATTCGGTCAGCAAGAATTCTCACGGGGTATGCGTCTAGCACGTGTCAACTCCGGAAACTCTCCCATAAATAGCTGAACGTCTAGCGGCGGCACCTTTGATCACCTTTCCTCCCTCAGAATAAAATAAACTGTACCCGAAAAACCTTGACTTCAAATTTGTCGACGAGCTTTTTTGCCGTGTGTTTGATCATGCAGGATGGCATTAAATTTTCGGATTATTGAAAGATAATGGTATTTTATTTCAATCTACTTATATTATCTATCCCGTTTCAGATAAGAATCTTCCGATATTGTGACATTTACAATTCAAATTCACGTATTTTCTGTATTTAGCGAAAACGTCTCAACTACGACTGATTGTTTTCAAAGCACATTGTTGCGTTTTTATCTTGAAGCCAATGTCCTCTATGAGCTCCGGATACCAGCAAACTATGAAGTGAAATAAATAGTAGGCTCAAGACAATTTGTCTAATTTCACGCTCGGCATTACTTTAAGAACACGTCCTACCCAGGACTGAAGAAAATTAAGAATGCCGAGAGTGAAACAGATTGATATTTTAATCGCACCACCTTCATGGTTTGTAACTGAAGTATACCGAGGTGCATGCCTATTCTCTATTGATTTTAGAAATATAAAAGACCTAAGGAAATGATCATCTCAATATCAAACAGTAAGACCAAACAATCAAACTGATTTTGTAAATTGAAACACTACGCGTGTCATCAATCAAACAAAGTAATAACCTCTGAAGTAATGCATTAAAGACCAGGACCGTCCACGTAAGGTGTTAAAAACTTACCTGGCTTCGGGTATTTATCGATTTTTATGTGCAACCCTTTTTCTACGAGCGGGGCCGAAGACGGGATGAAAAAATAGCGGCCAAATCAGCATTTACGTCGTATCTCAGCATCTGCAGCCCGAAGTGCCCCCCCCCCCACAAAATTTAGGGAGCCAAGCGGAACCCGCGTTATAATAGAGTCAGCGCTGTGCCCGGTAGCGTTATAGAGGAGTTGCAGTGTATCTGGATATAAACTCGAAATGAGTTCACAGCCAGTACAGTCATTTATACCCAAACCAATAAAATTCGGGATTGGTGATCAGGAAAAAATTCAAAACGAGATTGATCAATTTCTACAGAAAAACATCATTGAAGAACTGACTGATCATGACACCTATGGGTTTTATTCAAACATTTTCTTTACCCCAAAAAAGGATGGTAGTGTGCGTTTGATTTTGAATCTAAAAATTTTCAATGATTATGTAGATAGACGACATTTCAAAATGGAAACCCTTAAGACTGCCCTGTCAAACATTAAACCTGGTGATTTCTTTGGGTCAATTGACTTAAAAGATGCATATTACATATTCATGAGGATGATAGAAAATTCTTGCGGTTCATCTGGAATGATAAACATTATCAGTTCCGGGTACTCCCTCAGGGTTTATCTTGTAGCCCTAGAATATTCACAAAAATCTTAAAGCCTGTGTATGCAGCTCTGAGGAAGGTAGGGTACTTCAACTCACCCTACATTGATGACAGTTTACTTAAAGGCCAGACGTCTCTAGATTGTTTGGAGAATATTAATGCTACAGTTCAGTTAGTGGACAGCTTGGGTTTCACGGTACACCCTGAAAAGTCAGTGTTAATTCCTACACAAGTCATAATATTTCTAGGTTTTGTCTTAAATTCCCTTGAAATGACTGTAAAATTGATGCCTGAACGTGTACAGAATATGAAAGCCTTGTTTAGCCATGTTTGTAACCAACAGTATATTACCATAAGGGAATTTGCTAAAGTCATTGGTAAGATGGTCGCGAGTGAAGCTGGTGTACAATATGCCCCTTTATATTATAAAGATTTGGAACATATCAAAGATCAATTGTTAAAATGTCATTTAGGTAATTATGAAGCTAGGATAGAAATTACACCAGATATTAAATTCAACTTACAGTGGTGGATATCTAACATTGACAACTGCTTTAATTACATCCATCGGCCAGAACCCTCTATCTTTTTACATAGTGATTCCAGTCAAAAAGGATGGGGGGTGTAAATGATACAACTGGATTAACAGTTGAAGGGACTTGGTTGATAAATGATCTATCGGAACACATTAATTACTTGGAATTAAAAGGGGCTTTTTTGGTGTTGACAAGATTATGTTATGAGATTTCAAATACTCATGTTAGAATTTACATGGACAATACTGTTGCCATATCTTATATCAATGATTTTGGGGGAAAAATAGACAAATTGCACAGTCTGGCTAAGCTGATTTGGTTTTGGGCAATTGATAAAAAGGTATGGATCAGTGCAGCCCATGTTCCGGGGCAGACAATTTCGAGGCTGATCGTTTATCGCGCAATCTAAGTGATGATATGGTATGGATGCTTAAACCAGACTTATTTACAGACTTATAACAAGTTGTTGGTCCTGTTGACATCGATTTATTTGCCTCTGACAAAAATCATCAGACATCTAGATACGTTTCTTTTCATCCTGACAAAAATGCTTTTGCAGTGGATGCTTTTAGTTTATCTTGGACATTATTTACTAATGCTTATCTTTTCCCACCTTTCAGTGTAGTGGGTCAGACTTTACAGAAGATAGCACAGGAACAACTGCATCGAATACTCTTACTGGCACCAATTTGGCCAACACAAGTGTGGTTCTCCACCTTACTGCATCATGTCGCCAGTCAGTCCTACATCCTACCAAAACACTGTCTCCAGCTACCGACTCACACGGGCAAGAAAGATCCAATCCGCAATCTGCGGCTGGGTCTTTTTGTATTATCCGGGAAAAACTCAGAAATAGAGGAATATAAGAGGACGCTATTGAGATCATCTCAAATTCCTGGCGAAAGTCCACTAAATCCCAATATGGGTCATATCTCAAAAGATGGCTGTGTTTTTCATGTAAAGAACAAATTGCTCCATTTGATCTACCTACCGAGTCAGTGTTGAATTACTTAGCGAGTTTGTATGAGGAAGGGAAAAGTTACAGTGCTATAAATACTGCAAAATCATCCATCTCTTCCATTTGTAGTTTATTGAATAATAAGGATATAGGGAATACAGTGTTAATTAAGCGCTTCATGAGAGGTATTTACAACAAAAGGCCTCAACTTCCCAAGTACTCTACAATTTGGGATGTCAATATTGTTTTCAATTATTTGCTTTCCCTACCTAATAATTCAGAATTGACACTGTTACAGTTGTCTGAAAAGAGAAGTTTGCTTTTGTTATTGCTTAGTGAACAAAGGTGCCAAACCATACATTTATTGAAAGTACAGAAAGTTGATATTAAGGGTGAACAATTGGTAATCTATTTCTCCAGCTTGTTGAAACATTCTAGACCTAGTTCACATTTAGAACTGCTTTGTTTAGATAGTTACACTGTAAATAATAAATTGTGTGTGGTACAAACTGTAAGGGATTATTTAGAAAGGACAGAAGCTCTACGTGGGGACACAGAGTCTTTCTTTATTTCTTCAGTTACACCGCATTTAGGTGTTACTAAAAGTACAAGTAGTCGTTGGCTTAAGAGCATTATGACAAAAGCTGGTATTGACACCTCAGTATTCCAGCCTCACAGTTGTAGAGCAGCAACTACTTTGGCTGCAGCAAAGAGGGGTCTACAATTAGGCACCATCTTGAAAGCAGCCGGATGGAGTTCTGCAAAAACTTTCAGAAGATTTTACCAGAAAGTTATTACTGAATCTTCAGCAAATAAGGGCATTCAACATCTAGTGACTGGTGATTGATTAATCAGCTTTATGTTATCTTGTATAGTTATTTGACTATCATATAGTTGTATTCAATGATGTAATTTGTTGTTTTGAGCCTTGGTAAATAGAGACTGTGGTAGCTCTGAAATCTCGTGGGAACCCATATGAAACACATGGCTTGATGGAATTGTTAAATTAATCAAGACTTGATGAAGATTGATTGTAATTCCATCAAGCCAGTGTTTCTTAGGGTTTACACGCCCACCCTTTTTTCATCATGCATAACTTTTATCATTACGCAACCCTCCCAATGAATTGCCACAGTCTATATTTATCTCTAAAGAATGACCTTGACCGACACGCTCCGTTCTCTCGTGTAAACCCTAAGAAACAATGGCTTGATGGAATTACAATCAATCTTCATCAAGTCTCGATTAATTCAACAATTAAATCCCCCTCAATCAATAAAAACTTTATCTACATACCTATTTCACATCTTGATCCATTTTGTACCGTACCCTTAGGACAAATGCAAGTATTACTGAACGGATTACAAACAAGGTCATCAGCACATTGCCCTGGATAACACTTTTCACCCAATCCTGAACCTGAAATGAAATGAGTCAAATAAACCCCTGTCATGCTGAATTTGCATGCTGAAATTGCATGAAAATCTAAGGCCCCAAAGTACTGAAAGCACTATTAAACCCTTCATATCTCCTTTTTCATATATGCTAAAACATACAGTGTAAACTGGTAGATAATGGGCATTCTGCTAGCAGATCTGCTAAACATACGGAATAGGACATGTTCTCTTTGTTTTTCAATTTTAATGACAGAAAATTATTTTTTGTAAATGTTAGCATTTGTGACCTGTCACATTAGTAGTTACCATGTGCAGAGTACTAAATGTATGGACTGTAATTATGACTGTGCACATTTTGCAGGCTGATCTGGGGCAAAAAGTTGTTTCTTTTGTCACATTTCTTTGTATAAAGTGTTGTTTCTCTTTACTATAACAATATTATTGTAATGTCAACCTAAGTTTACAATTTCTGAAACAATATTTGGGTGTGTGTCTGTCTGTGTGTCAATGTGTTTCTCTGTGTGTGTGTGTATGTGTTGACGTTGAATTTTAGTGTGACAGATCACGTACTTTAATGGAAAATAGAACTGATCCAGCACAGGTCAATCAGGATTAGACTTTCAAAACTGAAATAAATTTTATGGTAGAGTGGAATAACTTCAAGTGCAAAATTTCAACCACGATTTTATCCAGCGACCACTTGGTCGATAATTTTCACGCCTATGGTGATTATTTTCATACCTTTAGCCTAAAACAATGAAAAGGTGACAAAAAAGGTTGTTAATAAAAACTTGAGACTTGGTTAGACGTAGAACATTATATTTTTAAACACAGGTATATTTTAACAAATTTATAAATGAGTCAAAATGATAAAATCCCTCCCCTTGAATTCAGTAATGCAATACACTACATGACCTTAGAAATGACTGACTAAGGACAACTGAAGCAGATATGCTAAAGCATACAGTGTGAACGCAAAAAGCAGATCTGCTTAAAACATATGTGCTTTTTCAGATATGCTTAAACATGTAGTGTAAACGGCCTCTTAAGGTTCTTTATTTGTCACAAGAGTTTACATACTTTCATAGCAAGAATAGTAAGATAGGGCTGTATTCTATAAAAAATACATTTAAGCATACCTATCTTGATGGAATTAGTTAATGTAATTACTCATTTATTCTAAGTATTGCATAAATATCTTGATAAAACCATTACCACATAGTGACCCTTACTGACACCTTGGAGAAATACAACGGTGGAACACCTTGTGGGTAAAGGAGAAATTTCTTGTTATAAGCAATTTCTTATTTTCTCACATTATTTCTTCTCTATTTCACCCTTATTTCCCAATTTTAGCGCAATATGAATTGTCATCTACAACTTCTTTCAATTAGGACCATGGCAGTCAAAATCTTGTCATCTGGTAATGGGTTAATAACAGAAACAGTGAAATTCTTTTAATTGCAACTCTGGTAATAGCAATTCATTGCATAATTGCAACTGACTCTTTGAACAAATGTTTAAGAGCGACTTTTAATAGCAAATTTTAGTTAATTGCACAAAAAATGCTAAAAAATTGTTGCAATTAACCATTGTCATGCAAGTTCAATTAATCGACAAAATTGTATAAAAATCAAAGAATTGATACCATAGAAAGCGCTAATTTTTGGTTGGTAATTCTTTAGGAAATTAATGGTATAAACAATACTGGTTTTAAAGGGAAAAGCAGGAGGTCTAGATGTCTAGACCTCTAGCCAAAACAAGAATATTCTGGGTTCAGCATGACAAGGATTAACAAAGATTCTACTATGCCATAAAATGACAAAAGTTTTTGTCAACAACCATGGTAACTATTTTTGATGATTGATTTAACACAATATGTAACTGAGGTGTGATCAAGCTTTTGGTTATGACGAGTATCAATTTAATCATAATAACCTTAGTAATGAAGTAACCCACCCATTACAATTACTGGCGGGTCTCTTTGACTATGCATCGTACTTCTTTCTATATGTAACCAAACAAAAAACTGTAGTTAAAGTTTGTCGGTAGGTGTTAATATATTACATCACAGATAGTAAAGCTTCACTGGAATATCCATGTGTCTTACCAATTGGCAAACAAAGGAAATCATCCTACAGGGATAGATCCCGTGAATAGTTCAGCAGATAAAAAACAACCTGCACCGTGGACAAGATTTATATTTCGTATGTTTATGTCCACAAATTAAGGGATGTCAAATCCATTCTATGTCCGAAATTAGGGAAAAAAATAAATTGTTTTTGAAAATAATAAATGGTGTCCAAAAATTTAAGGTTTCCAAACATATCGGGAAAATACAGTAATACCAAGGCAATAAAAGCACCTCAGCTTTTCTCTGAATATTTCTGGGCTCAACTATTTTTGTGAGTTTTTATTATTGTATTGTTTAACCCATTACCTCATAATTGCTTATTTTACGCCTTGAGAAATTTTTAATTGGGAAAACATTGTAAGAAAAGGAAACAAGAGGCCCATGAGGGCCTGAGACGCTCTACTGGTTATCAAGTTTTCCGTTAAAGAAATCTGATATTTAAGGAAGTTAATTGCTCATAGAAGAATTCATAAAGAAAAATAGGGCTTTATCCCCTTTATCATTTTAAGCAACAATCCTCAAGGCCCCTTTTCCCATGTTTCATGACGGATCCACTACATTTCCAAAAGAAAGTTACCTTATGACCCTACAATCATTCTGTGAATATTTCATCAGAATCTGACAATAATTGTGGACATCTTTGAAGAGAATCCAATAAAACTGTTGACTTTATTGTGTTAACAAAGATATTAAATTCAAGTTCTCATAAGGCCCCTTTTCCCGTTATATTTTACTGTTGGTTTTATCATTCTGTTAAAGTTAAAAGTGAATCCGATGAAATATTTGGAATTCATTATGTTTATTAGAATATTAAAAAAAAAATTCGTATGGCCCCTTTTTACATGATACTTGATGGATTGTACCCAGTTCTGAAAAGAACAATTTAAGTATTTGTACAATAATTCTTTGAAATTTTGAAGTGAATCCGGAGAAATCAAGGGACACCATTGTATTAACCAGAATATTTAAGAGAGTTTTGCATAAGGCCCCTTTTTATGTGACTCTTGCCATAGTCAGATCCACTGTCAAAATCAACAATTGGAATGATGGTACAATCAATCTGTTTAATCTGTGGAATTTATTGTGTTAATGAGTTTATAGTGAAATCTTCAGAGGGCCCCTTTTCTCATGATACTTTACAGAACAAACCAAATTTCAGAAGGAACAATTCTAATGAAGGTACAATCATTCTTTAAAAGTTAAAGAGAATCAATGACAACAGTGGACTGAATTGTGTCAAGAATTTTCATAACAAAATTTTCATAAAGCCCCTTTTCCCGTGAAACTTAACAAATCAGACCCAATGTACAAAGGAACAATCCTAATGATAGTTTGAAGAAAATGATAAAGACTGAGGACTTTATTGTAATAATGATGTTTTGTAATAAAATTTTTATAAGGTCCCTTTTCTTGTGTCACTTAACCAATCAGACCTAATTTACAAAGGAACAATCCAAATGATGGTACAATCATTCTATTAAAGTTTGAAGAGATTCTGATAAAGACTGAGGGCATTGTTGTGTTTATGAGGATTTGGTAATAATTTTTCATACAGCCCTTTTTCCTATGATACTAGACAGATCAGGCCCAATTTGTAAAGAAACAATCCTTATGATGGTACAAACATTCTGTGAAAGTTTGAACAGAATCTGATGAAAACTGCAGACTTTATCTTGGTGTAAAATTTTTCAAATAAAATTTTCATAAGGCTCCTTTTCCTGTGATACTTGAAGTATCAGGTCTCATGTCAGCATCAACAATCGTGATTATTGTACAATGATTCTGTGAAGGTTTGAAGAAAATCCAAAGAAAGCTCTGGACTTGATTACAAGGATTATAGATAAAATTCTCAAAAATCCCCTTTTCCCATGATAATAGACAGATCACGCCTAATTTGAAAAGAAAGAATCCTCGTGATGGAATAATCATTCTGTGAAAGTTTTAACAGAATCTGATGAAAACTGTTGACTTTATTGTGGTACAATGATTTTAAAATTGAATTTCATAATGCTCCTTTTCCTGTGATACTTGACGGATCAGGTCTAATGCAAACATCAACAATCATTATTATTGTACAATTATTCTGTGAATGTTTGAAGAAAATCCAATGAAAGCTCTGGACTTGGTAACAAGGATTTATAAATGAAATTTTCATAAGGCCCCTTTTCCTGTATTTCTTGACAGTTCAAACCCTGTTATGAAAAGAATGATAGTTATGACCTTCCAATCATTCTGTGAAAGTTTCAACAAAATCTGATCAAAGCTGTGGGCTTCATTGTGTTAATAGGGTTTTATTAATTGAATTTTCATATAGCCCCTTTTCCCATGTTACTTGATGGATCTGAACCAATTCCAAAGGGAACTCTTCTTACAAAAGTATAATTATTCTGTTTGAGTATAAAGACAACCCCATCTCATCTGTGGACTTACAAGCATTAATTAAGATTTTTTTAATTGAATTTTCCTAAGACCCCTTTTCTTATGTTTCTCAATGGATCAGACCCAATTTGAAAGGAACAATCCTTATGATGGTACAATCATTATGTGAAAGTTTGAAGTCAATCAGGTGAAATCTAGGGCCATTATGTGTTAACTAAGATTTTTTATTAAATTTTCATAGGGCCCCTTTTCCCATGAAACTTGATGGATCAAACCTACTTCCGAAAGGAACAATCCATTTAATGTAATAATTATTCTGGGAATGTTTGAAGAGAATTTGTTGAAAACTATTGACTCTATTGTGTTTACAAGGACTTTTTCAATCCAGTTTTTATTGGGCCCCTTTTTCCCGTGGTCCTTGACTGATCATACCAAATTTTGAAAGGAACAATTCTTATGATGGTACAATCATTCTGTAAAAGTTTGAAGTCAATTAGATGAAAACTGTGGACTTTAGAGTGTTAACAAAGATCTTTGAATTAAATTTAGATAAGGCCCCTTTTCCTATGTTTCTTGAGGAATCATATCCAATTCCAAAAGGAACAATCCTTATAATGGTACAATCATTCTGTGAAAGTTTGAAGAGAATCCTTTGATAAATGTTGGCTCTAGATTATTAATGAGAATTTTTTATTAAAATTTTCATAAGGCCCCTTTTTCCTGTGTTTCTTGACTGATCATACCAAATTTCAAAAGGAACAATCCTTATAATAGTACAATCATTCTGTGAAAGTTTGAATGGAATCCAATGAAAACTATTGACTCCACAGTGTTAAAGAGTATTTCTTAAAAGATTTTTCGGTTAAATTTTCAAGGCCATTTTTCCCGTGTTTCCTGATGGATCTGACCAAATTCCCAAAGGAACAATCCTTATGATGGTACGATCATTCTGTGAAAGTTTAAATACAATCTGATGAAAACTGTGGACTCTAGAGTGTTAACAAGGATTTTTTAATTAAAATTTCATAAGGCCCCTTTTCCCCTGTTTCTTGACAGATCAGACACATTTTCGAAAGGAACGATCCTTATGTTGCTACAATCATTCTGTTAAAGTTTGAAGAGAAACTGATGAAAACTGTGGACTTTATCGCGTAAAAGAGGATTTTTAATGGAGTTTTTAATTGAATTTTCATAAGGCCCCTTTTCCCATGTTTCTTGACGGATCATACCCAATTTCGAAAGGAACAATCCTTATGATGGTACAATCATTCTGTGAAAGTTTGAAGAGAATCTGTTGAAAACTATGGACTCTATCGTGTAAACGAGGATTTTTGATTAAATTTTCATAAGGCCCCTTTTCCCGTGTTTCTTGACAGATCAGACACATTTTCGAAAGGAATGATCCATATGTTGGTACAATCATTCTGTGAAAGTTTAAAGAGAATCTGATGTAAACTCTGGACTCTAGAGTGTTAACGAGGATTTTTTAATTAAATTTTCATAAGGCCCCTTTTCCCGTGTTTCTAGACGGATCAGACACATTTTCGAAAGGAACAATCCTTATGATGGTACAATCATTCTGTGAAAGTTTGAAGAGAATCCAATGAGAACTGTGGAGTCTATCGTGTAAACGAAGATTTTTAATGGAATATTTAATTAAATTTTCATAAGGCCCCTTTTCCCATGTTTCTTGACCAATCATACCCTTTTTGAAAGGAACGATCCTTATGTTGGTACAATCATTCTGTGAAAGTTTGAAGAGAATCTGATGAAAACTGTGGACTTTATCGCGTAAACGAGGATTTTTTAATAAAATTTTCATAAGGCCCCTTTTCCCATGTTTCTTGACGGATCATACCCATTTTCAAAAGGAACGATCCATATGATGGTACAATCATTCTGAGAAAGTATAAAGAGAATCCGATGAAAACTGTGGACTTTATCGCGTAAATGAGGATTTTAAATAGATTTTGTAATTAAATTTTTATAAGGCCCCTTTTCCCGTGTGTCTTGATGGATCATACCCATTTTCGAAAGGATCGATCCTTATGATGGTACAATCATTCTGTGAAAGTTTGAAGAGAATCTGATGAAAACTGTGGACTTTATCGCGTAAACAAGGAAAAGTTTAACGGACGGACGATGGACGGATGGACGCCAGACGGGAAAAAGCCATTGCCATAGCTCTAGTGGCCTTCGGCCAGTAGAGCTAAAAATTGCTTGCAAAAAGCAATTTCTACTTTTTTCAAAATATTGTCAACCACATGAGGCACTAAATTTTCAATTCTAACACATACTGATTTGTTACAAGCAATTTCTTCATTATCCATTATGTTTTCTACCCCAAATCTTACGATGAACATTCATTTAGAAACAACCTTTATACTTACTAGTAACACAAGTAATGTTTGGATTTGACCAGGTACTGTCCATTTGACATACACTACATTTTTCAAAGGGAAAAGGTAAAAATCCATCATCACATTCTAAAATCGCTGCAGATCCGACTTCATTGCCTTGAGACACATAATTTCCATTTGACACAGATGGCAAATCTGCATCATCGCAAACTGGAAATAAGAAAATATTATTATATACGTACAGATTTTCAAAATGAGATACATTCTATTAAGAGATGTAAGGGATATTTTTTGTTTTCATGGAGGTATGAAGCAAAAACCTAACCACACTGTATGAACATGCAAAGAACTCTTAGAAGCCCTTCCAGAGAAATGATATTTCTGTACACAATTAATTTTGTGAACCAACTTCTGATTAACAGGAACATGCATATTTTGTAGACTAAGATCAGACTGCACATATGTGCAGGCTAATCTTTGTCTATCTGTCCTTCCAAAACAGGAATATTCTGGGTTCAGCATGACAAGGGTTAAGACAAATTTCATTAGCTTGTTTTTATAACATTCTTTGGTATATGATCAATGTAAACGTCGTGTTGGGTTTTCACCATTGGTCCTGTGAAATATAAAAATTTCCATACACAGCTCGACTATTACATAATATTCTTTGTAAATATGACTGAATGATTTGCATTAGATATCATTTTGGCTGTTAACCCATTCCCACACAGTGACGCTTTTAGATGCCTCCACGATATAAAGTTTGGAAAACTTTGTGGAAAATGAAGAAATTGCTTTGAATTTGGACTGGTCTAATGTTTTATCGTCTGGGAATGGGTTAAATTTAGACCAGTCTAAAATTTGGCAGTCTGGTAATCATAAGGTTAAATCAATTTGTAACTTTTCAGTTATAATGGAGAAAATCATTTTTTCAGTGCTTCCTTTGTGTCACAAATACCAGGCTTGGGCTATTTCTACAATAAATTATCCTGATAGATCCAATCTTTATTTCTTTAACCTTTTACCAAACAACCCAATTTTAGAATTGTCCAAATTGAAAGGAGTTGCAGACAACAATATTCAGTTGATTAGATTTTTAAAAAAATAGCCTATTAGTGTAGAAAATATTGTGGATACTGAAGAAATTAATTGCTCTGAACAAGCAATTTCCTAATTTTTGCCAATGTTTTCCAAAGCTCTCTTTTTGAAGGGGTCTGCTTACAGCAAGCAATTTCTTCATTTTTGTCAATGGTTTCAAAAGCTCTCTTTTTGAGGGAGTCAAAAAGTGAGGTTGTGTCAGAATGTGTTAAATATTCATTTAACTCATTATCAGACGACAAATTTAAAAAGCCTCAAAATTCAAAGATGTAGTTACAGACGACAATTTCAAGTTGATGAAATTCAAATATCTTTGTTTTATGGGTAGCAAAACATTTCATGAAATGAAGAAGTTATATTTCTTCATAGCATCAAAAGTAGAATGAGTTCCTGAATGGTCCCTTTTAGCTTGACAGGTAACCTTTGTAAGGGATGATATCTAGACAGGGACCAAAGAATACTTTTTTCCGTAACAAAAGGATATGGATAGAGAGACTGATGGAAAAATATTGATTTCTTGGATAAACTTTTATTTGGCAAACTGTATAATATTATTATCAACAGCAAATTTTCTAAATGAGTTCCAGGTATGTAAAGTCAACATTTCTACTCTATTAATCCATTACCACACGATCCAACATTTTTAATGGGCCAATGGAATAAAATCACGAAAAACACTGTGAAAGAAGAAATTACACATACTTGTAACAAGCAATTTCTTTTTTTCTCAGAATGTTTTCTACCTCATTTGGTTTAAACTTCTGTTGTTTGATAATAGGTTAAACAAGTTTGAGATTAACTATTCCAAAGAAAGACAGACTGTCGTAAAGCCTAAGTCAAGGGTTATTTCATACTGTCCGGATAATTGTTCAGGTGAGCAGCGCTCAAGATATGATATATATGTATGTATATACATATGTATATATCTTGAGCGTATGTATATATGTATAAGTTGGTTTTGTAAACTGTTGGGACAAGTTAAATGCAGTCGGTGAAGAGTCAAGACATTATGGTCTTTTAGAGATGTTAAAATGTATTGAGAAGAAATTAGGGATAAGAATCTTGTAACCAACAATCAGGAGGTGAGTGTATAAAATTTGGTATGTGCTTAACTTTCATTAGGTTAATTTGCAGTTATAAATTTTTACAATATTTTTTCTAGATTTTTGTTGCTACTTTTTGAGTTCATGAGCTTCAAAGAATTTCTGTTATGCAATTATCATGACAAACATTTAATTCATATCTTTGGTCAAAAATTCTAGTTCCTTGTTTTTTGCGTAAGGATTTATTGCATGTTTTTGCTATTGCATATTGATGTTTTTGTTTCCTTTTATATTGTCCTGCCATTGCTGTTGTCCTTGCATCTCCCCTTGTTGTGAAGTTTACTAAGTATGTTGTCTGCTGTATGCTAACTTCATTGCATATTGAACACCAGTTGATTCTTATACACCAAGATTTGGAACATATGTGGTATATAGGGAATATTACAACAGTGTTTTTTGTATTTGTTGTTATCGTGGAACATGATAACAAGAAATAGAAAATCACTCTTTTGTAATATGCCTTTTATTTTATACCTTTTAGGACATGACATTAAGAAAATTCTCTTAAATGATTAAGAAATAATCAACTTTCTGAAAAAACCCAAACTTCAATAAACAAAAAAGTAGTCTGTGTTTAACAGTACTCGACAAATACGTTTTTTTGTTACATGCAGAATATTGATTTTTTTTCTGTCAAGTTGTATTAGATAGCCAGATTTTAATCCATATCTTTTATAGGTACAGTAGAATCTGTGTACAGCAGCCACTGAAGGGAAGTGCCTAAACTGGCTGCTGTACACAGATTGGCTGCTATTCACAGTATTCAATCTGAAAGATGTTGCAATTCTATTCACATCTACTCATTTCAATGTGTGAGATATTTGTTTAGTTCTACTAAGTAAAAAATAATGTGCTTTTTTCCTTCTGTTTTCTTTTCGACTTATGTATGCAAATTTGGAAAATAGAAATTATGGCTATTTTGTAAAAGCTTAATCACACAGTGCAGGTTGATATAGAGTTGAAAAAAACATAACTGACCACGTTTTTGAAAAGCATATGCATTTTAAGAAAGAATAAGTATTTCTATATATAAAGGTAAATCAGGGCATTGATAATATAAAGAGTGTGTAGCAACCTGACACCTTATTGATTGTTTGGTGTGAAAATTGGTCTGAAGTAATTAAAGTGGCTGCTATACAGGTGTCATACAAAGAAGAAACTTGACCAATAAGGGTGGCCTCTGGCCGCATTTCACAGTTGGCCGCTGTTTACAGTAAACTTAAAGACTGAAATTGCATGGGGGATTTGAGCTGGCCTTTATTCACAGATTCACAGATTGGCTGCTGTTCAGGGTTGGCTTCTCAGTCAGAATTTACTGTAGATAATAAATATTAATATGTGTGAAAGAGCAACATCAGTGCCAACCTGGAATGTTTTACCAGTGTTTAGGTATGGTGTATGCAAAGAAACTACCTTTTGGTGTCTATAGAGAAACCATCAAGTGGGTATCATGAATCAAAATTATATTTTTATATTCATTTATTTTTAGAAAGTACTAAACTAGCATTGAGACTTTAGAAAAACACAACAAAGCACTATCTTTCAAACATGTTGAGGCTTTATGAAGGACATAAACTTTGTGACGTTGTGCGTGTTAGTAGCGGAATTGGAGGGTGATTTGCTGGTTATGACATTTAGCAAGTCTTTCTCTGTCTTTTTCTTTTCTAACTGTAATTGTTTTCTGTGTTTGTTAATTTTATTTGGATTGTTTTGTAATTTATTTGTTGCTATTAATATGTTTTTGCTTGTTCAATAAGCTAATCATTTCTAGAAGTTGACCAAATTATTCATAAATTTTCATGTCTTTATAGGGACAACTATTAAGAAATAAAGTTGTGCAATAAGCACCATATCACATTGTATAAAGTTCTAATTTGGAGTGTGATAAGGTTCATACAGTACCGAACATCGTTAATTTGACAATAATTTCAATCACATTACAGGCAATCGATTCTGTTAGATAAGTATTCAATGTTCAATCCCGTAGCAATCACAGTATCCAAATCTGAGATTACTCAATCCTTAAACAAAAGTGTTCAATCAACAGTGTTCAAATGTTCCGATAATTAACATTGCCATATTAGTTTTAACAACTATTTTTTCTTTAAATTTCCATACATTTTTTTTTTTCGTTAAAACTTAATTCAGTTCTTTAAATTGTAAAAATAATGATAATATTTTTGTTAAAAATGATTCATGGTTTTGTAGGGATTTAATGAAATGTTGCAATGATCGAACAATAAGATCTAAACATGAAAGCATTCTATTCGCTCAAGAAAGCCTTCAAGGCTCAACTCTGAGTGAAAAAGTGATTATTGATCGCAATTATTCAATCATGGTCATGTAGCATTCAACATTCCATCCACTTCAAATCAGATTATCAAATTAACAATTTTCTTTACTGTACCTAGGGGTGTGGAATTCCCATGACCATCTGGTCCTGCATGGGCTTTTCTACTTTCGGTCCTGACCAGTACATTTTTCATGTCACAAGTAAATACCAGTAAAAAAAGTCAGTGTAATATCATAAGAAATTTGCCTATGAAATTTCATCCAATTCACTTCCAAGGGTTGTGGAGAAATCGAGATGGACCAAATGGCGGCTTCATGCTAGCAGACTCAGTGGATGGGGACCAGCAATCAGTTAATTACATGAGGTAAAGAAATTGGTTGGCTTGTGACTCATACAAAGTAAATACAGCGTTAACCCATTCCCACACAGTGATGCTTTTGGACGCCCATAAAGAAAAACATTTGGGAAAACATTGTGTATAAATGTAGAAATTGCTTGTTACAAGCAATTTCTTCATTTTACACAATGTTTTCTACTTAGGAAGAGGAAAAAATTTGAAATTTCATAAACTTTGAATTGTCGTATGCAACTCCAGGGCTCCCACACTCTGGCAGTTCCAAAATTCCCTGACATTTCCCTGACAGGAAAGTGATTTTTCCCTTACATTTAATCGACATTTCAATCAATGTTTCTCTCTTCCTTAACAATTTTATCAAAGAATTACCATTACTATACGCACTATATCCTTCTTACCCTTAGTGTGCACCATTGTTCCCTGTCGAAACATCTGGTATGATCATCTCATTGATATTCTAATAATGTTGAACACAATTCAGTGAACAACAAAACTGAAACTATCACAGAAACGACGATTCTGCTCAGGAGTTAGGGGCGCAAATCCCTTCAGTTTCTTTCATTTTTTTAAAATAAATATCAAAATTGGAAATCAGTACTTTTAGCAATTCAAGCCAAAAACATAAGAAACTTCCTTAGCCTTGAAAACTACTCCAATGAAAAATTCCCTGACAGTCTGTTCAAAATTCCCTGACATTTCCCTGACATTTGTCTTTTTTTCAAATTTCCCCAACACTCATCAAAATTCCCTGACATTTCCCTGACTTTTACAAAATTCCATTTTTTCTTGACTTTTCCCTGTCGCATGGGAACGCTGAACTTCTTTCAATTTGGACCAGTCTAAAATTCTGCCATCTGGGAATGGGTTAAACATTCACTTCCTTCCTAAATAAATTATTTGATTGGTTGATTGATTCTTTGATTGTCATTGGTTAAAGAATGCAGGGGCATAAAAGATTTAGACTCTTGTCATCCTGTGCAGTGCACATTCTCTCACCATGTGCATAATTTGTTTACATATATCAGAGGCTCCTTTTTTTCATCAAGTGGATAATAAAATATCAAGTTGCAAAATTCTTAGTCCATCCATTTTGCAGGTTGTAAAAGGTTTAGACATAGAGAAAACTTGTATTTTAAGCTCATTTGAGCACTGTGAATATGCTCAAAGGGAGCTATTAGGATCTCTCCATCCGTTGTCCATCGTCCATAGGCATTGTCTGTTGTCAACAATTTCTTGAAACATCTTTTCCTCCGAAACCACAGGGTCAACTGGGACCAAACTTGGCAGGAATGTTCCTTGGGTTCCCCTTGTGAAATTTTGATTTTTTGAAAAAAAGTGATCATGGCCGGGCAGGCTTACTAGACCTAGAGAAAGCATGAAATATTTTTTTAAAAATCTTCTCTTCAACCATTTGGCCAATTTGGGCCAAATTTGGCAGGAATTTTGCTTGCATGAACCTTTTCAAAACTTCGTGAATTTTGATTTTTGAAAAAAAGTGGGCGTGGCAGGGCATGGAATTATTCTTTAATAATCATCTGTTTGGTAGGTAGGGTGTACCTTTGCTTAGCTGATATTGGAGCCAAGGAGCATTTTATTAGACAAGTTTTATTGATGGTCCAAAGGTTATTCAACGTGCTTACTATGAGACCTTTTGCCCTTATTAATTGTTAGATACAAATTTCAAACATCGTCATCTTATTAACTCTTCAAAATTTTAGGCTGGTCTAAATTGAATGGAATTGCAGATCACAAATTAAAATGTTTGAATTTTTAATTTTTTCAACTTTCTGGATAGAAAAGATTGTGGAAAATGAAGAATAAAATGTTTCAAGCAATTTATTCATTCTACACCATGTTTTCCCAATTGTTTTTCCTTTAGGGGTATCCAAAAGAGTCAATGTGTAGGAATGGGTTAAAAGTCCTTCAAATCTGTATAAATTCTTGACACTTTGCATAATTATTCTCAATCACAAGTAGAAACAGGGTGATTTTTATTGTGTTTTTTTTCTTTGTTTCAGGAAAAAAGGGTTAAAATTTTGACCTTGACCTTGATGAAATGACCTTCCCCTGCGCCTTGTTGAGACCTAACTACATACCAAATATCAGCATTGTAACTTAATTAGGGATGAATTTATAGGAAAATGTTTAGTTGGCAGGTTAAGTTTTTGAGCAACGATTTAGGGTTAAGGGTTAAAATTTTGACCTTGACCTTGATGAAATGACCTTCCCCAGTTGCGCCATGTTGAGACCTATCTACATACCAAATATTAGCATTGTATCTTAATTAGGGATGAAGTTATAGGAAAATGTTTAGTTGGCAGGTTAAGTTTTTGAGTAACGTTTTAGGGAAAAGGGTTAAAATTTTGACCTTGACCTTGATGAAATGACCTTCCCCTGCGCCTTGTTGAGACCTAACTACATACCAAATATTAGCATTGTAACTGAATTGGGGATGAAGTTATAGTAAAATGTTTAGTTTGCAGGTTAAGTTTTTGATTTACATTTTAGGGTTAAGGGTTAAAATTTTGACCTTGACCTTAATGAAATGACCTTCCCCAGTTGCGCCTTGTTGAGACCTATCTACATACCAAATATTAGCATTGTATCTTTATTAGGGATGAAGTTATAGGAAAATGTTTAGTTGGCAGGTTAGGTTTTGAGTAATGTTTTAGGGAAAGGGTTAAAACTTTGACCTTGACCTTGATGAAATGACCTTCCCCAGTTGCGCCTTGTTGAGACATATCTACATACCAAATATTAGCATTCTATCTTAATTAGGGATGAAGTTATAGGAAAATGTTTAGTTGGAAGTTTCGCAGACAGACAGACAGGCGGACAGACAGACAGACGGACACCGTTAAAACAATATGCCCCCGATCTATCGATGCGGGGGCATAAGGAGGTGAGGTGGATAGAATTGTGAGATTTTTTCTTTCCTCACAACCTTTTCAATAGCTATATTTATTCAGTGCATAAAAATTTTGGTCTGTTTGGTAATGGGTTAAGGTCGATCAACTATATATTAATTTTTAATACACAACCAAATTAAACTAGAAGAAAATTTAGACTGGGCTAAACTCAAAGAAGTTGCAGACAACATTTCAAGCTAATGAAAATAATATCTCTGTCATTCTGGGTAGAAAACAATGTGGAAAATGCAGAAATTGCTTGAAAAAAGAAATATCTTCATTTTCCACATTGTTTTTCTAAACTATTTTCCTAGAGATGCGTAAAAAGGAGTGATAGTACGGTAATGGGTTAAAAACATTTTTGTAATAATTCCAAAGGATATGTTGCCTGTGAGAAAAAGCAAAATATTGAGCAGTACAATTTCTTTGTTTTACTCGATGTTATCTATATAGAAAGTTGAAAAATCTAAAATTTCATAGTCTTTGAATTGTCATCTGCAACTCTTCCACTTCAGACCAGTCTAAAATTTTGCCATCTGAAAATTGGTTGAAATGAATGATTTCCCCAAATTTCAAACCCTTGGGCAATGGGCAGGGCCATATTTGGCCCTAGAGGCATATTTTCTAGTTACACAGTACAAGACTATCTGCCGCCATCATAGGGCAGTCAGTAGCACACCAGACTCCTAATCTTCAATCATGGGATGTCATGGGTTCGATCCCCAGCGGTGGCACATATCCTTTACGACATTTGTCTCTCACCCATGGGTGGATAATCGTTAACCAAAGTTGGATAGCAGCCTGAGGCTTGGAAAGGATGTAGTGGTTGTACTGGAATCCATTGCTAGGTGCTCCAGCTGCCACAATATGACTGAAATACTGTCAAAAGTGGCGGTAAACCCCATTCAACAACAACAAAACTATCTAGTGTGCTACATATCAAATACGAATTCCAAAGGCCTTACAGTTTAGGAGGAGAAGACTTATGATTTAGCTCTAATTGACCATTTTTTCCAGACTTTGAGCCTCTGGGCTGCAACTATTTTTGACAACAGAGGTATAATTTCAACAAATTTGGTAGGGGTCTATGTTTTCATGCTATATATGAAATATGCATGTCTTACATTTATACAGTGACAATGGTAGATTTTGGAAAATGCTCTGATTGAGCATTTTTTCAAGTCTTTGAACTTTGGGGTAAGGCTATTTTTTACTCTAGTATAACATAGCATATAACTATTTAGTAATGCTACATTTTAATTTTGAAAGTTTAAATTTTAAAAGAACATTTTTTCAACTTGCTCATATTCAGCAAATTCCTCATTTTTTGACCACTGGGGCAGGGACATTTTTGACCCAGGGACTCTTGATAAAATATTACAATACCATCTGGTTGTGACATACAAAATATGAATTCCCTAGGACATATAATTTTACCCATTACCAGGTGACAAAAATTCAGACAGGTCCAAATTGCAGACAACTTTAAATTGAAGGAATTTTAAAAATCTTTGTCTTGCATCAAAAAACATGTGAATAATGAAGAAATAGCCTTTAACAAGTAGTTTCTTTGCTTTCAAGAATGTTTTCTAAAGCCTTTTTTCTTGAGTGCATCAAAATGACCCTTGTAGTTTCTGAACAAAAATTTTCCAAAGATTTGAGATTGTATTATTTTGACAACTTTTGTAGAACTTCATCCAGTAAACATTCAAAAATAGTTTCAGCTAGATCTACTGCTTAAGAAGGAGAAGATTTTTCTAAAGAAGTTGTGGTAGGACAGACAGACACACAGATGACAATGACCAATCAGAACAGCCCACCTAACAATTTGTGCTCAGATGAGCAAAAAGCAGGAATGTGTGGGAATGGGTTAAGTCAAGAGCCAAAAAGACCTGCAACAAAGGAGAACCTGTCAATGCTCCTTCTATCAAAGATGTTGGACTGTAAATGTCGACAACTACTTACCTTTTAAATTACATGTTGCGGGATGTTCTGACCAGCCAGCTTTAGTGTCTTCACAAGTAATTCTAACTGGCTCCTCATAGGAGCTAGTGAAGCCATAGTCACAGGACATTGTTGCAGTGGCCCCATAGAGAGCGAAATCACGTACATCCAGTTTAAATTGTCCATGTTCTTTATGAGGAGGTGGCCCACAGTCCCCTTCAAAGATAAATTTATATGGTATGATTTTAGTTTAAGCAATAAACCTTAAGACTGGCCCAATTCGGAAAAAGTTGCAGATAACAATTTGGAATTGATGGGATTTTTAAGAATTTTGTTAATAAGGCTAGAAAACATTCAGTTTTATGAAGAAAAAGCTTGTCACAAGAAAATTCTTCATTTTTAACAATGTTTTCCAAAGCATTTTGCTTGCGGGGTGGAAAAGGTAGGATTGGGTGGGAATGGAATAAACATTCAAAGAAGAGACCCATGAAGGCCTGAGATGCCCTCCTGGTAATCAAGTTTTCCATTAAAGTAAACTAACATTTAAGGAAGTTAATTGCTTAAAGAAGAATTCATAAAGTGAAAATACCAAATTGGACTTTATCCTCTTTATCATTTTGAGCAACGATCCTTAAGGCCCCTTTACCAGTGTTTCATGATAGATCCACTCCATATCTAAAGGGAAGTTTCCTTATGACCCTAAATTCATCTTGTGAAATTTCAACAGAATCCAAAAATAATTGTGGACTTTATCACATTTTTTGAGTAAAAATCTGTAAGGCCCCTATTTCACTGCTTTCTAATGGATCCACTTCATTTTCGAAAGGAACTTTACTGAGGATCATGATTTTAGCTTTTTTGAAAGAGGTCAATATACTGATGCTTCATGCAAAATATCAAGGCTCTACGCCTTTCGGATCAGGAGGAGAAGATTTTTAAAGATTATTTCAAAATTTCACTTTTGTTGCCGTGGCAACCAGAGTTTTTAACGGATTTCAATTCTTTTAACTTTTTTTGAAGAGGACCACCTACGGAACATTTCTGCCAAATTTGGTTCAAATCAGCCCAGTGGTTTGGTAGGAGATGTCGTTTAAAAAATCATTCTTTATTTCTTCATAAACCCCTCCCCCTGGGGTTCAGCCCCTGGGGACCCGAGGCTCATAATTTTAGCTTTTTGGAAAGAGGTCAATATACTGATGCTTCATGCAAAATATCAAGGCTCTAAGCCTTCTTGGTCAGGATGAGAAGATTTTTAAAGATTATTTTAAAATTTCACTTTTGTTGCCATGGCAACCAGAGTTTTTAACAGATTTCAATTCTTTAAACTATTTTTGAAGAGGACCACCTACGGAACATTTCTGCCAAATTTGGTTCAAATTGGCCCAGTGGTTTTGGAGGAGATGTCATTTAAAAAAATCGTTCTTTATTTCTTCATAAACCCCACCCCCCTGGGGTTCAAATTGGCCAGGTGGTTTGGGAGGAGATGTCGTTTAAAGAAATTGTTGACAGATGACGCACGTCGGACGGACCTGGACGAAAGGTGATCACAATAACTCACTTGAGCACTTTGTGCTCAGGTGAGCTAAAAATTAACGAACATAACAACAACATCAAAATAACCATTTTGTTAACAACTGGTTTGAAACAATTACAAACCTTGATGTTTGTGTTATCACAGATGACTCAAACAAATGCATAATTTTCCGTAACGTCCAAAATTATTCCTCGAATACTGATGACATTGCAGTTAAAGTGATAGACACTCAAACCTAACCCGCATGTGCATGTTTTGTATGCCCTAGTCAGAAAACTAAGTGATCACAGACTGCCTATCCTATAATTCTGTCCAAGTCCAAGTCATGAATCAATGATCAATGTTTGAAATATCCCAGGGCCTTTAGATCGATGATCAGATTGTCGCCCTTAGATACAGTATATGTTTCGCCCAAATTATTTTTGTGCCTTACACTGCAAATCTCTAAGTGACTTTCCCTCAAACATTCCTTTGAAAAAGTTGCCCACTTGGAAAGAAAATCCAAGATGGCGAACAGAAGTTATTGAATTACAAAATCCTTTGATATTAATGTGCATGGTTTCTAGGGCCTATGATGTCGAATATGATTGAATAAATCAGCAACTTCTGAAAAATGAAATGGTTTCGAATATAATAAATAGAATAATCAACTGGTTATTTTTGATATGAAAAATCTCTCACTCGAATACGTTGTTATGCGTTAGAAAAACTCGTTCTTCGGACTCGTTTTCAACGCCTAACAACGCATTCTCGTGAGAGATTGTTCATATCAAAAATAATAAGTTGATTATCCTCTATTTATTCATGTATTTATCCGCACTTTTTTCAATAGACCTTCTCTCTATCAAAAAGATTGGTTTTGAAATTTTAATAAAAAATAAAATAATAAGGTATATCATAAATAGAATAATCAACTGGCTTTTACAGATATGAAAAAAAAATTTCAATTGGATGCGTTGTTATGCGTTAAAAAGTCTTGCTGCGCACTCGTTTTTTCAAAGCCTATAACAACGCATCCTCGTGAAATATTTTTTCATATCTGAAATAACCAGTTGATTATCCTCTATTGGTTCATTGGTATTTAGATTGACTGCCTAGATTAGTCAATTGTACATAGACTATCTTGTTTAAATTATCATATCACTCATACTTACGAACACAGTAAGTCTGTGGTGGAGACCAATAGCCATCCCAGCCACACAAAACACACAGCTCAAGAGACTTGGCTGAGTAGCCAGAATCACAATATAGCGTTGCCATACTTCCTACGTAGGTTCCTTTATCTGGCACATAGGTACCGTGAGATACATATGGTAAGGGCTTTCCACAATCTGCATACAGAAATACAAACAAATAAATAAGCCTAAATTTAACAATTGCTGTCAGAGATTATTTACACTCCCTGAATATAGCACACTCACAAAAATCATAAGAAACAAGAGGACCATGATGGTCCTACATCGCTCACCTGAACTGTCTGCTGTTAAAAAAATACAAATAGAGACAAATAAGTATAATCAGTTTCATGAATATAGAGGCAAAACTGTGACTTCTATATTGTAAACAAAGAAATTGTCATTATGGCCCCTTTTCCTGTGTTATCCTATAGCACCTTCCGAAAATCTATAAGGTTCATCTTTATGACCTAACAAGTATCCTGATCAAGTAACATGACAATTGAGCTGAAATGATGACATCTAGAGCATTAACAAAGAAATTGTCATTAAGGCCCCTTTTCCTGTGTTTTCATATAGAACCTTTCCATAATCAATAGGGTTAATCCTTATGACCTAACAATAATTCTGACCAAGTTTCATGAAGATTGAGCCAAAATTGTGACCTCTAGAGTGTAAAAAAAAAAATGTCATTAAGACCCGTTTTTCTGTGTTTTCCAATTGAATCCTCCAATAATTGATAGGGTTCATCTTCATGATCAAACAATTATTCTGACCAAGTTTCATGAAGATTGGGCCATATTTGTGGCCTCTAGAGTGTAAACAATGAAATTGTCATTAAGGCCCCTTTTCCTGTGTTTTCGGTAAATCCTTCTAATAATCAATAGGGTTCATCTCTATGACTTAATAATCATTCTGGCAAAGTTTCATGAAGATAGAGCCATATTTGTGGCCTCTAGAGTGTAAACAAAGAAATTGTCATTAAGGCCCCTTTTTCTGTGTTTTCTGAAAGATCCTTCTAATAATCAATAGGGTACATCTCTATGACCTAATAATCATTCTGGCAAAGTTTCATGAAGATAGAGCCATATTTGTGGCCTCTAGAGTGTAAACAAGGAAATTGTCATTCAGGCCTTTCAAATAGAACCCTCCCATAATCAATAGGGTTCATCCTCATGACCTAACAATTTTTCTGACCAAGTTTCATGAAGATTGGGTCAAAACTTTGGCCCCTAGAGTGTAAACACTTCAATTGTTGATGCTGCTCGACGCACGATGGACGACAGACATTCAACGATCACAAAAGCTCACCATGAGCAGGTGAGCTAAAAAGGGAAAAGGTTTCAAATGGACAGACATACTAAACTTTAACAAACGACCTAGAGCTGTGACCTTGACTTTGGAGCTATCTGAAAATATGTTTCAAATTTCACATCTACTCATGAAAGACAACAAGGTGCCAAATTGTTACAAGATACGCCCGTCACACTGCTTAATATTAACTGGGGGTTTGAATAAAACTGATATTATTTTGAATGAATATTTTTTGTCAAACAACGTTTGAAAAACAACAAAGGGCAATAACTCAAAATATATGCTAGGTAGAGTTATGGTTCTTGTACATTGCACTTAGACTTGGTGAGCTCTATCCATCCAATAAATTTCATGATTCTAGCTATTATACTTTTAGAGATATACTCCGGACAAGATTCAAGTATGAAAAACAACAAAGGGCAATAACTCAAAAAATAGGCCAGGTAGAGTTATGGTTCTTGTACACTGCACTCCTACTTGGTGAGCTCTATCCATCCATGAAATTTCATGATTCTAGCTATTATACTTTTAGAGATATACTCCGGACAAGATTCAAGAATGAAAAATAACAAAGGGCAATAACTAAAAAAATAGGCCGGGTAGAGTTATGGTTCTTGTGCACTGCACTCCCCCTTGGTGAGATCTATACACCCATAAAGTTTCATGATCCTAGCTATAATACTTTTAGAGATATACTCCGGACAAGATTCAAGTATGAAAAACAACAAAGGGCAATAACTCAAAAAGTAGGCCAGGTAGAGTTATGGTTCTTGTGCACTGCACTCCGTATTGATGAGAAGAATATAACTGCCAAGTTTAAAGTCAATTGGACTTATGGTGACAGAGTTATGCTCCGGACACTGCCGGACACCCGGACACCATGGGTGATCCCATAATACATCCAGTCTTCGACGGGCGTATAAAAATTGTGCAAGGTTATATTGGAATCCAACTATAAATGACGGAAATATGCCAAAGGTATCATCATCAACTGAGCGTCATTCGCGTCGACGTTGGCGTGACAAACTTTAACCTTTGTCATTTCTCTGTTGTTATTGAAGTTATCCTCATGAAACTTGGCATGTGTATTGACCATCACAAGAGCTATCTAGACTATCATTGGGGGGGGGTAACTCTTAAGCAATTTTTGTAAGAGTTATGCCCCTTTTTCAACTTAGAATCTCTGCATTATCTACTAACAAGAAAAAAATGTCATGTAATATCATAAGATTTTTGCATATGAAATTTCATCCAATTTGGTCCAAGGGTTGTGGAGAAATTTAGATGGACCAAAAGGCAGCTACATGAATTGAACGATTTTACTAATTTTCAAATCCTGAGGCAGGGCCATATTTGGATCTAGAGGTGTATTTTGTAGTAACACAATACAAAACTATCTAGTTATTCTACATATCAATTACGTATGCCAAAGGCCTTACAGTTTAGTAGAAGAAGACTAATAATTTAGCTCTAATTGACCATTTTTTCCAGCTTTGAGCCTCTGGGCTAGGGCTATTTTTGACAACATGGGTATAATTTCAACAAACTTGGGAGAGATCTATGTTTTCATGCTTTATATGAAATATGCATGTATTACATTTATACATTGACAAGGGTAGATTTTCAAAATTCTCTGATTCTGCTCATTTTTTGATACTAGGGCACGGGCATTTTTGACCAAGGGACTTTTGATAAATATTACAATACCATCTGGTTGTCACATACCAAATATGAATTCCTTAGGACATATAGTTTGACCCATTACCATATGACAACAATTCAGACAGGTCCAAATTGCAGACAATTTTAAATTGACAGAATTTTAAAAATCTTTGTCTTTTGCGTCAGAAAAAATGTGGATAATGAAGAAATAGCCTGTAATAAGTACTTTCTTTGCTTTCAAGAATGTTTTCCAAAGCCTTTTTTCTTGAGTGCATCAAAACGTGTCACAGTTTGAGAATGGACTAGAGGAGAAGACTTTTGAACTTGCTTATATTGAGCATCTTCTAAACTTTGGACTGCTCACAGGCAGGTCAAACTTTGACTCAAGAGTTATATATTTAACAAATTTGGTAGAGACACATGTGGTTAAGCTACATTTGAAATAAAAATGCCCTTGGCCTTGTAGTTTCTGAAAAATTTCCCAAAGATTTACTTAATTTTTCAATTTTCAAATTTTTGTAATTATATTATTTTGACAACTTTAGTAGAACTTCACCCAGTAAACTTTCCAACAAAGTTTCAGCTTGATCTACTGATTAAGGAGGATAAGATTTTTCTTAAGAAGTTGTGGTAGGACAGACAGACACACAGATGACAATGACCAATCAGAACAGCCCACCTAACAATTTGTGCTCAGATGAGCAAAAAGCAGGAATGTGTGGAAATGGGTTAAGTCAAGAGCCAAAAAGACCTGCAACAAAGGAGAACCTGTCAATGCTCCTTCTATCAAAGATGTCGGACTGTTAATGTCGACAACTACTTACCTTTTAAATTACACTTTGCAGGATGTTCTGACCAGCCAGCTTTAGTGTCTTCACAAGTAATCTCAACTCGCCCCTCATAGGAGCTAGTGAAGCCATAATCACAGGACATCCATGCAGTGGCACCATAGAGAGTGAAATCACGTACATCAAGTTTAAATTTTCCATGTTCTTTAGGAGGAGGTGGCCCACAGTCCCCTGCAAAGATACATTCATGTGGTACGATTTTAGTTTAAGAAATAAACCATGGGATTATAAGAGTGGCACAATTTGGAAAAAGTTGCAGATAACAATTCCTGATTTTAAGAATCTTTGTAAATTCAGCTAGAAAACATTCAGTTTAATGAAGAAAATGCTTGTCACAAGCAAGTTCTTCATTTTTAACTATGTTTTTCAAAGCTTTTTGCTAGCAGGGCAGAAAAGGTAGGATTGAGTGGGAATGGGTTTAACATTAAAGGAGAGGCTGCTGAAGGCGTGAGGTGCTCTTCTGGTAATAAAGTTTTCCATTGAAGTAATCTGATATTAAAGGAAGTTAATTGCTTACAGAAAAATGCATAAAATGAAAACACCAAATTGGACTTTATCCCCTATATCATTTTCAGCAACAATCCTTAAGGCCCCTTTTCAAGTGTTTCATGATAGATCCACTCTTTATCTGAAAGGAAGTTTCCTTATGACCCTACAATCTGACAAGTTTCCTTATGACCCTACAATCTGAATGATCTTGTGAAATTTCAATAGAATCCGATAATAATTGTTGACCTTATCACATGAACATAATTGTTTCGAGTGAAAATCAATAAGGCCTCCTTTTCTCTGTTTTCTAATGGATCCACTTCATTTATGAAAGGAACTTCCTTACCACACTACAATCTTCCTGACAATCTGATGATACCTTTAAATAATGTACTCTATTTTTAAATAGAGTACATTATTTAAAGGTGTTTATTCGATTCCCTTTGGAATATTTTATGGACTTAGTAGAATCTGATGATATTTTGTGGACTTAATTACATATACAAGAAAGTTTTGAATTATAACCTGCAAGGCCCTTATCCTGTGTATCCAATTCAATGATTATTCCATGGGTCTTTGCAGAGAATCTGATAACAAGAGGACAATGAGGGCCTGAGAGGCTCTACTTGTTATCACGTTTTCCATTATCAAGTTTTCCGAAATCTGATATTCAAGGAAGTTAATTGCTTAAAGAAATCTGATATTTAATTGCTTAAAGAAGAATGCATAAAAAACTTAACAAATTGGACTTCATCCCTTTTATCAATTTGAGCAACAATCCTTAAGGCCCCTTTTCCTGTGTTTCATGACTGATCCACTTCATTTCCAAAAGGAAGTTTCCTTATGACCCTACAATCATACTGTGCAATTTTCATCAGATTGTGGACTTTATCATGTAAGCAAGATTGTTTTGAGTGAAATTCCATAAGGCCCCTTTTCTTGTGTTTTCTTATGGAACTACTTCACTTCCGAAAGGAACTTTCCTTACGACCATACAATAGTCCTCTGTGAAATTTTTAAAGACAATCTGATAGTAATTGTGAACTTCATCACATAAACAAGAATGTTTTAAATGATAATCCATAAGGGCCCTTTTCCTGTGTTGCCACAATCATTCCTTGCATCTTTGAAGGAAATCTGATATGAACTGTGGACTGTATTGTGTTAACTAAGATATTTCAATCAAGTTCTCATAAGGCCCCTTTTCATAAGGCCGGGTCTTCCTGTGTTTCTTGATGGATATGACCCAATTTCAAAAGAAACAATCGTTATGATGATACAATCATTTTGAGAAGTTTGAAGCGAATCTGATGAAAACAGTGGACTCTAGTGCGTAAACGAGGATTCATTAATTAAATTGATTAGGCCCCTTTGCCTGTGTTTCTTGATGGATATGACACAATTTTGAAAGGAACAATCCTTATAATTGTACACTGTGAACTTCATCGCGTAAACAAGGAAAAGTTAACTGATGGCCGACATACGCATGGACGCCGGACAGGAAAAGCCATCGCTTAGCCCTCTGGCCCTTGGCAAGTAGAGTTAAAACCCTGGATTTTATTGTGTTTACGAGGATACTTTATTGACCTTTCCCATTTAAAAAAAAATCAATGCTTAGGATTATACAATCATTCTGTGAAAGTTTGAAGAACCTGTAATAGAATTTCAATAAGGTCCCTTTTCCCACGATTCTTGACTGATCAGATTCCATTTCAGAAAACATCATAATGATGTTTTAATCATTTTTGAAAGTTTAAAGTCAGATGAAATACCGGGACTTAATTGTGCTAACTAGAATATGTAGCAATCGACTACATGTTCTGTAAATTCTTTCAAACCATTATCAGTCAACAAAATTTTAAGACTGATCCAAATTTTAAGAAGTTGCAGATGATGGCTTTACCTTAATGAAAATATATTTTTTTATCTTTCTGGGTAGAAACGTTGTAGGAAAAGAAGATGGATTGGTTAAGCTCTTGAATGATGCATGCTCCTACTGGGTCAGTGAAAGATAAAATATACAATAAACATTTATGCACCCTTCTTTGAAAAGTCAATTTTCTTCCTTTGAAATTAAGGGTTCATACTTACGAACACAAGTAGTCATTGGTGTAGACCAACTTCCATTCTTTAAACAGGAAATACATAAATCACATGACATTGGAACATAGTCAGGTGCACAGTGTAGTGTTGCTATGGACCCTACAGTTGTCCCTTCATTTGCTACATACATTCCATTGGTCACTGTTGGTAAAGTACTTCCACAATCTGAAAACAAAGATCAACAATTTGTTGCGAGGTAAGCCTGTCATACTACAGTCCATGAAATGGGCCTTTCAAATTAAAGTTTCACAACAAAAAATGGTATTAACTAAAAAAAGCAGCAAAGTAGTAAATGAAGTGTGCTAAAAACAATGAAGGGCAATAATTGAACAAAAGGACCAGTGACCCTGGTGCTCACCTGAGGTAAGGCTCTTTTTCTTCAAGCCCTAATAATAACTTGGTCGGGAGAAGACCTCCTTTAACACTTATCTAAAATCAACTTATGCTGCCCTGCCAACCAATGTTTTCAACAGATTTCAATCTTTTAGTAATCATTAAAAGGGGCAACCTTAAGCAAATTTCTGTCAAATTTGGTTAAAAATGACCAAACAGATTGAATTTTGTTTTGATTTGACTGGGGTTTTACGCAGGTTTCTACAATCTTTAACCCATTCCAACTCAATCCCTCCTTTTTACGCCCCTCAATAAAACAGTTCTAGAAAACATTGTGGAAAATGAAGAAATTGCTTGTAACAAGCAATTTCTTCATTATCTACAATGTTTTCTATCCCAAAAGATGAAAAAAAATAAAATTCCATCAACTTCAAATTGTCGTCTGCAGCTTCTTTCAATTTGGACCAGTCTAAAATTTTGCTGTGTTGGAATGGGTTAAGTTATATCGTGGCGGCTGGAGCACCTAAAAATGGAAATCCTGGTATTTCTCACACCAGTACTACCCTTATATCCTTTCCAAGCCTCCAGCTGCTATCCCACATAGGTCTACGATTATAGACCAGTTGGTGAGAGACAAAAAGTTTGAAAGGATGAGTGCCACAGTCGGGGATCGAACCCGAAAGGTTTGAAAGAATAGCCTTCTTCATTTCTATGCAAGCCCAATTATCCTGCGGCTGTGAAATTTTAGCACTTTTGAAACAGGTGATTGTACTGATGCTTCATGCGAAATTCAATATTCGTCGATTTCTGGGTAAGTAGGAGATGATTTTTTTTATCTTAATATTACTCTTATTGTCATAGCAACCTGAGTTTTCAACTGATTTAAACTCTTTGGTTGAAATTGGCCTAGTGGTTAGGGAGGAGATGGTGTTTTAAATAAAAACTTCTTTATTTCTACATAAGCCCCACAACCCCTGGAGCTCCGCCCCTGTGGACCAGAGGGTGATGATTTTAGCAATTCTGAAAGAGGTCAATGTACTGATGCTTCATGAAAAATATCAAGACTCTAGGCCGTCTGGGTCAGGAAGAGATAATTTTTCAAGATTTTTTAAAAAATCAGTTTTGTAGACATGGCAACAAAGTTTCAAAGGATTTATATTCTTTAGGAAACTTTCAAAGGGCACCATCTAATGAACATTTCTGCCAAATTTGGTTGAAATCAGCCCAGTGGTTTGGGAGAAAAAGTGGTTTTAAAAATCCTTGTTCATTTTTACATAAGCCCCTGGGGACCCTAGGGTGATGATTTTAGCAATTCTTAAAGATGTCAATGTACTGATGCTTCATGCCAAATATCAAGGATCTAGGCCATCTGGGTCAGGAGAAGATAATTTTTTAAAGCTTTTTTAAAATTTAATTTTGTTGCCATGGCAACCACAGTTTTCAAGGGAATTCAATTTTTTGTCAATTTTTAAAGGGCACCACATAAGGAACATTTCTGCCAAATTTGTCTGAACTTGGCCCAGCCGTGTGAATGGAGACATTGTTTTAAAATTGTTGTTACACGGAAGACGCAAACTACACAAAGCACGACTGATGCCGGACAGAAAACCAAAATACCTCAACATGAGAACTCTGTGCCAAGATGAGCTAAAAAAAAGCATAGAAGAGTTATGTTTCATGTGCACTGAACTTCCTCCCGATAGAAACTATACACCCACATTATATTATCACAGCTACTATACTTTAGGAATAAATTCTGTACAAAATTCAAATCTAAAAAACAACAGAGGGCAATAACTAAACACATATGCATACCAGATTTATGGCTCTTGTGCACTGCACCCCCTTTTTAGCCAGCAAAATATTAGCTTTGATAGCTATATTTAATGGACGAAATTTTGAGGTCTTCTCAAAGTTCAATGAGGCTCAACCACCAAATCCATTGAATGCCTACGCCAAAATATTTCTTATGTATATCAGAAATACTGAAAACTCTATTCAGACTGAAGAGTACTCTGTCATAAACATGCTATTTAACCGCTTCCCATTCAATTCCACATTTTAAGCATCTCAAGAAAAAAGCTTTGGAAAACATTGTTGACAATGAAGAAATTTCTTCATTGTCCACAATGTTTTCTACCCAACAAGGAAAAGATTTTCTAAATTCAATCATGCTTTTATTGATTGTATTGATGCAGAGCTCCATTTTGGTTAAGATCTGTCATGTGATGTTGTTTATAGAAATGTCTTGTAACGAGCATTTTCTTCATTTTCCACAATATGTTTTCCAAAGTTTTTCTAGTAAGATTGTGTGGGAATGGTTAAAGCAAGTACATTGCGTAAATAATTCAATTTTTGTTTTGTCTATCAAAAACTGGCATTCTGATTGGTAAAAAAATATAAATCCATAAACAAAATTTTTAGCAGGCAGCGATTTTGTATGCTACGGCACAAAATAGTCCCATACAAAAAGGTATCAAAATTTGTAAAGTTTTTGGTTTTTAAGCTCCAGGCTATTAAATTATAAGAAATGAAGAGAATATTTTTAGATTTCATGGTGGTATGAACCAAAAAACCTAATCACACAATGTATGAATCCACTTCACATATTCATACACAGTGATTAGGTTTTTCTGTTCATACCTCTATGAAAACAAAAAATATTCTCTTCATCTCTTAATTGACTGCTCTGGTCTATTAATCATTACCACTCAATGATACTTTCTTATGCCCTGAAGAAATATCACCGTGGAAACTTTTTGGGAAAAGGAGAAATTGCTTGTAGCAATGTTTTCTACCTTACTTTGCACTCATGTTCAAATATTTAGAGCAATATAAAATGTTGTCTACAACTTCTTTGAAATTTGGTAATAGGTTAAACATTAATCTTATTCTATTGTTGATTTATTGTAATCTCCGACAATTGTCTTGAAATTTGGATGTACAGTCACATTTGTATATGAAACACCTAAAAGATGGCTCAAAACTGGTTGTTGATTGACGCAATACCAGATGACCGATTTTTAGACTGGTCAATATTGAAAGAAAGTTAAAACGGTAATGTTAAGTTTGTGGGTTTTAAAAATTCCTTGTATTTCAGGATAAAAAACTAAGAGTTCATGAGACGCTCTATTTGTTATCAAGTTTTCTGTTAATCAGCCCAGTGGTTTAACAGAAAACTGATTTTCAGATTGAAATCTGATTTTTATGGATGATAATTGGTTAAAGAAGAATGCATATAAATAAGAAAACAAATTGGGACTTTATCCCCTTTATTATTTTCAGCCACAATCCTTTAGGCCCATTTTCCTGTGTTTCATGACAGATCCACTTTATAATAAAATTTTCATACAGCCCCTTTTCCTGTAATACCAGATAGGCTAGACCCAATTCGGAAAAAAACAATCCTAATAATGATACAAACATTCTGTGAAAGTTTGAACAGAATCCAATGAAAACTGTGGACTTTGTTGCTGTACAGAATTTTAAAATGAAATTTTCATAAGGCTCCTATTCCTGTGATACTTGATGGATCAGGTCTAATGTCAACAACAAACAATGGTAATTATTGAACAATCATTCTGTGAAAGGTTCAAGAAAATCTAATGAATGCTCTGGACTTGGTCACAAGGAATTTTCATAAAACCCTTTTCCTGTGTTTCTTGACAGTCCAGACCCAATTTCAAAAAGAATGATCTTTACGACCTTACAATCATTCTGCAAAAGTTTCAACAAATCTGATCAAAGTTGTGTAAATGAGGATTTTTGAATAAATTTTCATAAACCCCCTTTTTCTATGTTACTTGATGGATCCAACCTTAGCAACTATCCTTATAAAAGTATAATTATTCTGTTAGAGTATGAAGACAATCTGATTAAATCTATGGACTTTATACCATTAATTAATTTTTTGTAATCAAATTTTCATAAGGCCCATTTCCCTGTCTCTCTCAACAGATCAGATCCATTTTGAAAGGAACCCTTATGATGGTCAAATCATTCTGTCAAATTTTTAAGATAATTTATTGAAAACTGTGGACTCTAGAGTGTTAACCAGCATTTTTTTATAAAACCTTCATAAAGTGCCTTTTTCCGTGATATTTGACAGATCAGACCAACTTTAGAAAGGAAGAAACCTCAAAGTGATACAAACTTCTGTGAAAGTTGTAAAGGAGTCTGATCAAAACTTTAGACTCTAGAGTCTTAACAAAGAGTTTTTAATCAATTTTTCATGAGGCCCATATCCCTTGTTTCTAGATGGATCATACCAAATTCGGAACCAAATGGAATAATCCTTATGGTGGAACAATCATTATGAGATAGTTACAAGAGAATTTGATGAAAACTGTGGACTCTAGAGTGCTAATGAGGATTTTTTTAATCAAATTTTAATTAGGCCCCTTTTCTCTTTGTTTCTTGATTGATCTAACCAAATTTCAAAAGGTACAATCCTACTGAGAGTGCAATTATTCTGTGAAAGTCTGAAGAGAATCCTGTGACAATTATGGACTCTAGAGTGCTAACGAGGATTTTTAATAGATTTTTTTAATACAATTATAATAAGGCCCCTTTTCTGTATGTTACTTGACAGATCTGACCAAATTTCAAATTCCTTATGATGGTACAATCATTCTGTGAAAGTTTGGAGAGAATCCCTTGAAAATTGTGAATTCAATAGTGTAAATGGGGATTTTTCAATCAAATTTTCATAAGCCCCTTTTTCCTGTATTTCTCGATGGATCATACCCAATTTCAAAAGGAAAGATCCTTATGATGGTACAATCCTTCTGAGAAAGATCGCTATAGCTTTTCTGGCCTTTGGCCAGCAGAGCTTAAAACAAAATGGATAATGAAGAAGTTGTTTGTTACAAGCAATCGCCTCATTGTTAACAATTTTTTCACAGCTTTTTTCTTGAAAGGAGTGAAAAAAGTTGGATTGTGAGAGAACTTATGAAAAGATTTATTTACACGATATAAAGACAGGATGAAATTTGCATACATTGCCAATTTGACTCTATGTTGTAAGTATTTATTATATTGGTTGAAATTGAGATTAAAATGATTTTTAAGCGAAAGAATTCTCTTCCATTTTATGATTCTGAAAATTTACATGGAAAATGAATGGTGTTAACTCAATACCACATAGCCACACTATTTGATGTTATAAAAAAAAGATGTGTTTGTGAAACACCATGCCCCCGGAACAGGGTGATTTTTATTGTTTTTTTTTTCTTTGTTTTAGGGAAAAGGGTTAAAATCTTGACCTTGACCTTGATAAAATGACCTAGCATTGTAAGTTAATTAGGGATGGAGTTATAGGAAAATGTTTAGTTGGCAGGTTAAGTTTTAGAGTAACATTTAAGGGAAAAGGGTTAAAATTTTGACCTTGATGAAATGACCTTCCCCAGTTGCGCCTTGTTGAGACCTAACTACATACCAAATATTAGCATTGTATCTTAATTAGGGATGAAGATATAGGAAAATGTTTAGTTGGCAGGTAAAGTTTTTGAGTAACTTTTTAGGGAAAATTGTGACCTTGACCTTGATGAAATGACCTTTCCCAGTTGCGCCTTGTTGAGACCTATCTATATACCAAATATTTGCATTGTAGCTTAATTAGGGATGAAGTTATAGGAAAATGTTTAGTTGGCAGGTAAAGTTTGCAGTCAGACAGATAGACGGACAGACAGACAGACAGATGGACACCGATAAAACAATATGCCCTCGATCTATTGATGCGGGGGCATAAAAATGAATAAATTGCTTTCTAATCCAAAAGACAAAGATCTTGAAACCTTATTGAGTAAAATTGTTGTCTGCAACTTCTTCGAATATGGACAAGTATATTTTTTCATCTTCTGGTAATTGCTACCAACTAATTTAGACGACTCCATAATTTTGTCAACTGGAAATGGGTTTAAAATCAGTGGTCTCTACAGTAAGACCTTCTATATTCTTACCATTAATCATACAAGTTCCATTGGGATCTGACCACCCAGCTGCATTATCCTCACAAGTAATGACAACAGCAGACATTGTTGAGAAACCATGGTCACAAACAAGTGTCGCTGTATCTCCAAGTGTCGTACTGTCCTTAACATCAAGACAGTATTCTCCATTTTCTGCTTTTGGAGGAACACCGCAATCTCCTAAAAAATGATGCATTTATAGAAACTAGAGGCGCTTGAGTACCTGTATCACTCCACAGTACTGAATATACTGATAAAGCAAATGGTATTTTCAGCATTCAATATAAACTGAATCTTCCTATAGCCATTTCTGGCAAATAAATCTAGTCACTGAGATCTTTGAAATAGTTCTAGTAAAGCATTTCAAACTTTTCAGTGTTTTACATAGTCAAGTTGGGTAATCTAAAATTCATAAATTAAGTAAGATGAAAACACATTTACAAAATTTTCACTGTTTTTCATATATGGACATTGGCACCACCCATAAACGCCATGTTTTTCAAACTATCACAATCATGTGAAGAAATCTGCAATGAGTCCCCTGAGGATTATTCCTTTGAAATTGGGATGAAATCCACCAATAGGAGTCTGAGAAGATTTTCAAAAGTCTCAGAATATATTCCATTTATGGATATAAGTACCCCCACCAAAATGCCATGCTTTTTTTTAATCAAGTTAACCCTTGTCATGCTGTATAAAATGCCTTACTGGATTGCTGTAAAATCAATGGGCTGAAAGCACTGATAGAACTTGTTGTTCAACAATTAATACATGTATTTCTTTTAGAAATTAATTTCTTAAACAACTTTGGCAGGAAAAGTACAAGCAGCAGCTGTAGACCAAGATCAGATTGCACTTATGTGCAGGCTCATCCTTGTCTTCACCTCCTGCCATAACCAGAAGATCCCAGGTTGAGCATGACAGGGGTTAACTGATTACATCTAATAAAGGGTCTAATAAAAAATGGATATTTCCTGTGACATTTGGTTCAAATCAATCTACTGGTTTCTGAAATAAAATGTTTTTAAAGTTTTCAGCATATACCATATATTGAAATAAGCCCGCCTATTTAAGCCATGTTTTCAACAAAATTCTTTGAAGAAATCTGATAAAGGGTCACCCCAGGACCAATCCTGTAAAATTTGGTTGAAATCTATCCACTGGTTTCTGAGAAGATTTTGAAAGCTTTTACCATATATGGAAATGAGTCCCCCCCCCCCATTTAAGTCATGTTTTTCATCAGATAAAAATTCTTTGAAGAAATCTGATAAAGGTTCATCAAAGAATTATTTCTGTAACATTTGGTTCAAATCCATATAAGTTTTGCAGACAGACAGACAGACAGACGGACAGACAGACAGATGGACACCGTTAAAACAAATGCCCTCGATCTTATCAATGCGGGGACATAAAAATCTAATTAAAGGTAATACAAAAGAGATCCATGAACATCCACGTAAAATATAACAAGATGTTATGCCCCAGCTGTACATGAGGGGTTATGTGGCATTTGACCTTGGTATGTGACCTTGATCTTATCACATGACCTTGAGCTTGACATAGGTAGATGTATATAATGGTGATGTATCATCATCCCAAATATGAGCATTGTATCTTAAATAGGCTAGTAGTAATTGGCAATTATAAGTTGTTTGGTTAAGCTTTGCAGACAGACAGACAGACCAACAGACTCAATGACAGATGGACGGACAGACAGACAGACAATATGCCATTTATCTTTTGATGCGAGGGCAAAGAAATATCCATTTGATACTGTGTAATGAGACTACCTTAAGTTAATTCCCTATATTCCATATATTGTAAAAATCTCCCTAAAAGCTAGGTTTTTCTTTCTATCAAAATTCTTTGAAAGAATCTGATAGAGGGTCACCCAAGGATCATTTCTGAGAAAACTGGTTGAATTTCAACCAGTAATTTCTGAAAAGAAGATTTTTCAAGAAAAAGTTTACGTAAAAAGTAAAGCAAATAAAAGGGCTAACAGCCCTGAATTGCTCACCTTGGAAAAAGTTCTGTAGAATAACCTAATCTAAGTAACTATAAGATTTGTATTTGTGAATGTAGGAGTTATGGACTTGTCAAAAATATGAACTGTAACTATGACCATATACTTGAACCTACCAAACAAGTATTTTAAAGAATTATCATAACAAGTGCCGTCAGAGATAGATAATGCTCCCTGTATGTTGCTTTGTCACAACAAGAGGCCCAAAGGGCCTTATCGGTCACCTGAGTTCAAATAGCACAATACCAGATTATGTTACATACCAAATATCAAAGCCTTAGGCCTTTTAGTTTGTGAGAAGAATATCTTTTAAAAGTTTTCACTTAACACTTTTGACATCTTGGAACGGGCTAATTCTGACCCTAAGGCCATAATTCATACAATCTTAATAAAGGTCCCCCAGATGATACTGTATACAAAATATCAAAGCTCTAGGCTCTCCTGTTTTGGAGAAGAAGATTTTTAAAATTTTCACTATATAAGCCCTTTGTAAAACTTGTGATGTCAGTGGATGGGCTAATTATGACCCTGGGGCCATAAAAAATACAATATTGGTTGAGATCCACCAGATGATGCTACATACCAAATATCAAAGCTCTGGGCCCTCTTGTTACGGAGAATAAGATTTTTAAAATTTTCACTATATAAGCCTATGTTGAACTTGTGACATCCGGGAATGGGCTAATTCTTTCTCTGGGTCCATGATTTATACAATCTTTATAGAATTCCACCAAATGATTCTACATAGAAAATATAAAAGCTCTAGCCCCTCTAGTTTGGGAGAAGATTTTGAAACTTTCACTATATGAGCCTATGTTAAATTTGTGAAGTCTGGGAACGTGCTAATTTTGACCCTGGGGTTATAATGTATACCATTTTGATAGAGGTCCACTAGATGATGCCACATACCAAATATCAGAGCCGTAGAAATTTTGGTTTTGTAGAAAAAGATTTTCAAAGATGTCAATATGTAAGCTTATGCACCCCAAACACCGTTCCCATGATCATTTCTTAACAGATTTTCCTTCTTGTATAAAATTGATACTCCTTGACCTAAATACTCTAAATACCAAAAGTGAATCCAATCCAACAGCCGGCTCATGACAAGAAGATTTTTAAAGATGTACCCTTTTTTGCCCCTTTTTGAGATGATTCCTGCCAAGTTTGGTTGAAATCTGTCTTAAGAGGGTTCTTAAGAAGAAGTCGAAAATGTAAAAAGTCAACGCACGCACTCAACACATTAAAAACAACAACAGACAAAACACGATTTCAATAGGTCACCATGACCTTCCTACAGGTGCCCTCAAAAGTATGAAATAGATGAGGAAAAGGGTTTGGATGGAGAGACAGATGAAGTGGCAGCTATATCCCTGCACTCCTCTAGACATGCTAAATTTCAGTGTTTGACCTTGACCTTGGAGCTATCTGAAATTTATTTCAAATGGCACATCTACTCAACATAGAGAATAATTGTGCAAGATTATTCGAAAATCAGACCATCCTTTCTCATTTCAGATTAGAATATCTTTTAAGTTTTCCTTTTTTGTTTCAATGTCAAATAGGATGCACCCAGGTTAGAGCCCAAATATGATAATTTGAACAAACTTGATAGATGTCAGATTAAGGGCATGCTGCATACAAAATATCAAAGCTCTCAGTAATCTTGTTTCAGTTGCCAAGGCAACCAGAATTAAGGGTGGATTTCAATTATTTGAGCAATTTTGGAAGAGCTTCACCCAAGGACCATCTCTGTGAAGTTTCCTCAAGATTAGCTCACTGGTTCAGGAGGAGAAGATATAAAAAGTGATTGTTGAAAGACTTAAGACAACACACCTCTGATGCCAGATATTAGGTGATCACAATAGCTTATTTTGAGCACTTTGTGCTTAGATGAGCTAAAATTCAGAGAATCTCAGCAGCTAGAGCACCTAACAATCAATTCCTAGTATTTCTCACACCAGCACTACCACTACGCCCTTTTCTGGCCTCCAGCTGCTCGATTTTACAATTATCCAGCCATTGGTGAGAGACAAATGTTGGAAAGGATATGTGCCATCACTGGGGATCGAACCTGTGACATCCCATGATTGAAGATTGGGAGTCTTATGCACTACTTACTGCGCTATGATGCCGGCAAAATTTTGTTCTAGGAGGTATGAATAATTGTTTTCGGCTCAGAAGTCGTTTTGACAGACAAAACTTATGATTCAATTATTCAAATCTAACATGTAGAGTCATGAGAAGAAGAATTTGTTTATGTCACACTATATGCTGATAACCCCTGCCAATAACATCCATGATTAAGCTAGATCATCTATTAACCCTTTCCTGTTCCTGGTCCAATTTGAAAGAAATTACAGATGTTAATCAAAAGTGAGTGTAATTTGAAAAGTAACCAATCTACGGAATAGAAAATACTGTGGGAAAAGAAGAAATTGCTTGTTACAAGCAATTTCTTCTTTTCAAACAATGTTTTCTCTAGTATAAAATGATAGGGACATAAAAGCAAGGGATTTATACAGGAAAGGGTTAGGAAGAAATCTAAGAGAGGTCCTTTCTGACAAAATTGCCCATAAAATCTATGTCTCTTATTCAACAAAAATCTCATTGAGGAATATTAGAGAGCATTACCCAAGAAGCATTGCTGTGAAATTGGGTTAAATGCCATCCAGTAGTTCACAGGAAAAGAATAAAAAGTTAACCTATTTGCACCCAATCCTGCTTTTTGATGCCAGTCAGGAAAAAAGCTATGGATTTCATAGTGGACAATATGGAAATTGCTCGTCACAAGCAAGTTCTTCATTATCCACAATGTTAAAGGTAGGGAATTTCTAAATTCCACAAATTGAAATTGCTGACTTGTATTTCAATTTGGAAAATTCTAAAACTTAATTGTCTGTTAACGGTTTAACAGATGGAGGGACATGCAAATGACGGAGACACTGCCACAGAGTTAAACAAGAAGGCCAGTGGTCCTGGCGCTCACCTGATGCTCTTTTTCTTTAAATGTGATCTCCTCCGATAACACTGGGCAAGTTCAACAAAATTTGGCAGATTTAAGAAGAGGTCAATGTACTTATCCTTCATGCAAAATGTCAGGGCTCTAAGCCATCTGGGTCAGGATGAGATAATTTTCAAAGTTTTTCTCAAAATTTTGTTTTTGCTGCCCTGGAAACCAGAGTTTTCAACAGGCTTCAATTCTTTTTAAAGGGGACCACATAAGAAACATTTCTGCCAACTTTGATTGAAATTGGCCTAGTGGTTTAGGAGACATTGGTGGATGGATAAAGCACGATGGACACTGGATAGAAGGTGATCACATTACCTCGCCTTAACCCATTTCCACATGACAAAATTTTGGACTGGTCCTAATTCAAAGAAGTTGCAGACAACAGCTTTAAGTTAATGAAATTTTTAAAATCTTTGTCTTTTGGGGTAGAAAACTTTGTGGATAATGAAGAAATTGCTTGTTACAAGCAATTTCTTCATTTTCCACAATGTTTTCCAAAGTTTTCATATTGGGGGTGTTTAAAGCGTCTTTGTGTAGGAATCGGTTAAGCACTTTGTGCTCAGGTGAGCTTAAAGCCATATCTGCCCAACGAGGAAGGAAAAATAGTTGAAATAATCTATCGTTTATTTGTTCACTAAAGCAAACACGAGCCTTCATAATATCGATATGCAAAAGCTAGGTTTGAGTGATGTTCTCTTAAAAGAGTATTTTGTATTTTTCTTGTATTTTTCAATTTGTGTTTGTTAACATTTTGAAATCAAGACAAATTCACCGGACTCACCGAAAATCTTCGCTAATGCTCGGCATTGACTGTTATACACACAGGTGCTGATGACTAACCTTTATGGACGATTTCGTTATTCTTAGTGACCTAGCTATTTGTTTGAATGACTAGCGAAAGATAAAACGTCATCAATGATTTCATAATTTAATGTAAACAAACCTTAAATTGCGGTGGGTCACTATTTAAAATATTGAAACTTCTTTCATACATTGTATGGTTACTGCGTAGAATTATGCTGATCTTCTAATTTAAATCGTCATATTTATTTATGTTTTTGAGCCTGGGGTATGGCTTTCTTATTAATTTTATAATGTATTTTTGGGGAAGATATGGCTTTAAAAGGATAATAACAAAAATAATACGATACTTACTAAGGCAATTTGTCAAGGGTTCAGACCAACTTCCATTTGACAAACAAACAATACAAGTTTCACAAGTTTCAGGAATATAACCATAGTCACATTCTAGTGTCCCTAGAGAACCTACAGTGGTCCCATTTGGTGCCACATACATTCCATTTGTAACATAAGGTAAGGAGCTTCCACAATCTGCAAAAATACATTAACCCATTAACAGACAGAACAAGATGTGCGTGTAAAACACAAATCCCCCTCAACAGGACTAAAGTTTGACATTAGTATGTGACCTTGACCTTATCACATGACTTTGACCTTGACAGGGGGACGTATTATGGAGATGTATCATCATGCCAAATATGGGCATTGTACCTGAATAGGCTGGTTGTAATTGGCAGTGTTAAGTTTTTTGGTTAAGTTTTGCTGACAGACAGACAAACTGACAGACAGAAAGACTGAATGATGGACAGATAGACAGATGGACAGACAGACAATGGTAAAACAACATGATGCGGATCTTTCAATGTGAATTGAAATTTTAGACGGGTCCAAAATCAAAGGAGTTACAGATGACAATTCAAAGATTATCAAATTTTAGATTTTTTTTAACTTTCTAGGTAGAAAGCATTGTGTAAAATATGACAGATTGTAACAAGCAATTTTTTCATTTTACATAATGTTTTCTCAATTGCTTTTCTTGAGGGGCATCAAAAAGCTTCACTGTGTGGGAATGGGTTAATCCATTACAAGATGGCAAACTTTTAGACTAGTCTAAATTGAAAGGAGTTGCAGACAACAATGTAAAGTTTATGAAATGTTTTAAACTTTCTGGGTAGAAAACATTGTGTAAAATGAAGAAATTGTTTGTTGCAAGAAATTTCTTCATTTTACACAATGTTTTCTGGGTTATTTTTCTTGAAGGGCTTTCAAAGGCGTCATCCTGTGGGAATGGGTCAATCAACATAATGATTTTGTGGCACCTTAACCCTTTCCCACACAATGATGCTTTTAAATGCTGCTCAATCTGAAAAATTTGTTAAACATTGTGGAAAATGAAGAAACTACTTGTTAAAAGCAATTTCTTCATCATCCATAATGTTTTCTACCCAAAATGACAAAGACTTTGAAGATTCCGGAAACTTTAAAATTGTCAATTGCTACTTCTTTGAATTTGGACTTGTCTTAACTTTTGTTGTGTGATAGAGGATTAAGTAAGGCCTTTCTATTCTTCACACTGTTACTTGATTGTTGTACGAGGCCTACACATTTGCTTACTTTAAATCTTTTCATTTTACACGAATAAAGAAACAAGTTCTTAGCACTCAAATAAATCCATCTCTGTTTAATAATATTCACTAGTAAAATGCACCCATTATGATTGGGCAGATGAAAGAACCAAGTTAGATAGCCAGTCTAAGGAATTTAATTCCTTTTGATTGAGAAGTCTTTACTCTACCTCTCGAAAATGCGCACCATAATTGAGCTATTGGAAGTCATTACACAAAATTAGCTTTGTTTGTTTGTTTGAATGGGGTTTTACGCCGCTTTCAACAATCTTTCAGTTATATCGCGGCGGCTGGAGCACCTAACAATGGAATCCTGGTATTTCTCACACCAGTACTACCATTACATCCTTTCCTAGCCTCCAGCTGCTATCCCACATAGGTCTACGATTATCGACCCATTGGTGAGAGACAAATAGTCGGAAAGGATGAGTGCCGCCGTCGGGAATCGAACCCGGGACCTCTAGATTGACAGTAATCTAAGTCTTAACCACCTTTAAGTGAATGGTATTTATTTGTGAATTAAATTTTCAAAAGAAATAAAAGTCCTATATAAAGGATTCCAGTGCTTTCAGTGCTTAACCCATATCCTCACGATGGCGCTTTTGGATGCCCTTCAAGAAAAACAATTGTGAAAACATTGTGCAAAATGAAGAAATTGCTTGTACTAACATGATACCTTACTTATGACAATATGACCTTGACTTTCAGGCTAGAGACAGGCAACATGTTGTCTAATAGTGATGAACAATTCTCTCAGAGAAATTCTGTCTATAAAAATTCTGATAAGTTATTATTTCTATGCCAAACAAGATGGGTTTTTTTTATGATAAGACCTAAAGCTGTTTTTTAATTTGATCAGGATATTTGGCCTTGACCTTTATAGACCCTCTTGGTACCAACATGAAGATCTTTCCACAACAAATACAAAAGTGAAATAAGACAGCCCTATCCCTTACCATTCCAAGGTTATGTCCATTATAAAAGTTTTTATTTGGATGATTTTGAAGAGTTAACCCATTAACACACAACAAAAAATTAGACTGGCCCAAAAGTTTAATTGTGACCTTGACCTTTGGCCTATTTGACACAAAAATAATAGTACCCCTCCTTAGGTCAGGGACAATATGTGCATAAAATTTCAAGGGCCTAGGTCTAATGGCTTATCAGTTTGAGGAAGGAAGTAGTTTTCAATCAGATTTCTATTGTGACCTTGACTTTTGACCTACATAACCCAGAGAGATAGGGCACTTCCTTAGGCCATTGGCAATAATTGTATGAAGTTTCCAGTTGTAGGTCAATTTGATAACAAGTTAAGAGCACAAAATGGGTTTTCAACCTAGTTCAATTGTTACCTTGACCGTTGACCTACATGACCCCAAACAATAGGGCCCTTACATGGGTCATTGCTAACAACCATATGAAGTTTCAAGGTTGTAGGTTAATTGGTTCTTGAGTTAGAGCACAGAAACGAAAAAAGTCCACTTGTTATAAAAAAAAATGGGACAATTCCTTGGGTCATTGGTAACCAGGTTTCCAGGTCGATAGTTCTTGAGCTTGAGCACCGAAATGATTTTCAACTAAAGCTTAACTGTGACCTTGACCTTTGCCCTTCGTGACCCCAAAATAATTGGGCACTTCCCTGGCAACACTTGTTCTAAGGAACAAGATTGAATGTTGATTGTTTTCAGAGTCAGAGCACAGAAATGAAAATGTCTATGGAGGATGGACTGGCAGAGAGACATTGTGAAACAAATTTTTCCCCCAACAACTTTGTAGGGGGTTGGGGTATAAAAAGAATACCTTAACCTTTAGAAGCCCTTTATTTCAAGCATCTTGGCAAAAGCAATCATAATTACAATCCAATACTGATGCAAGGCTTACTCACCTAAGCCATTTGTTTTTTCTAGTTTCTATAATCAAAAAAGTTGGATTCTTACCATTAATTGTACAGTCTTCCGAAGGGTCTGACCAACCACCTGCATTGTCCTCACAAGTAATGGAAACCGCTGTCATTGTTGAAAAACCATCGTCACAAATCAGCGATGCTGTACTTCCAAGGGTTGTATTGTCATTTTCATCAAGACAGAACTCTCCATTCAGTGCCTTTGGGGGAATCCCACAATCTCCTGTAAAGAGTGTGATCATTGTAACATAATGAGAAGGTCTAGATGGCCCCTGATCACTCAACTGGAATCAATATGATATTTTGTTTCAGAGAAACTAGAGTTATTCCTCAATATAATCAATAATTAGACCCACCACAGCTCTTTGTAACAAAAGTAGACAGTTAGTGACTGAAATGATGCCCACATGAAAATGATCTCTTGTCAAGCTTTAGTTTATTTTGCTTTCCTTAGATATAAGTCTTACAAGTTAGAACCATTAAGTCCATAATTTTCAAATAATGATTTTTTTCTCAATAAGTCTAATCAAAGATCATCTAAGGATCATTTAAGCAAAACTTTTTTGATATCCTTAGATACTCTCCAAAAAGAAAGTTTTTACAGATTTCTTCTCTAGTTTTGACCTTATATTCAACTTGGTGACTTTTAACTCAAACTAATCCGATTTTTAGACTTGGTCAAGATTTTAGAAAATTAATTTTCCTACTTATTTTAAAAAATAGGGGGAAAACAATAACTTGTGACTGGAGGTGACTTAATACCCCCACCTTGTTTATGAAAAAGTGTTTAAGTTCAAGACGACATATTCCTTCTGCCAGAAGGAGTTGAATTTTCAAAGAGCGTGTTGCAAAACCTAACATACAACTAATGTATGTGTAAAATTTTAAAACTAGTTCCTGGTTTTGAGAGTAAAGGTTTATAGCATTATCAGTCATATCAAAATATTACACTGGGAAATCCCAAGACTACACAGCTCGGAATATGATAAATTCCAATACTTACTGATACAGCTTGTCCTTGGTTCAGACCAACTTCCATACGGTGTACAAACAATACAAGTTTCACAAGATACAGGAATGTAACCATCGTCACACTGTAGCGTCCCTATAGAACCAACAATGGTCCCGTTTTTTGCCATATACGTTCCATTTGTAACATTCGGTAAGGAGGTCCCACAATCTGGGGATAAAGAATTCAGGGATTGAGACTGTCAGTCAAAGAATCAATGGACCAAATCATCTTTTAGAACAGAAGTGAACTTTGAATTCTGACATTGGCTGACATTTATGTGAGATATTTAATTGGTTTGGCAACTTAAATGTCATAAATACAACTTATTCAAGCTGTAGTTACAACATTTTTACACTTTGAATGTTATTTTTAATCTATCGAATAAAGCCATTTAATATCCAAATGGAACTTCTTGCTGGTGTAAGTGGACGGAGACCAGAGTGGTCCGCAGGGCAAGCATTCTGGCAATTAAACCATTTCCACACAATGATGTTTTTTGATGCTCCTCAAGAAAAAAGCATTGGAAAACATTCTGGACAATGAAGAAATTGTTTGTTACAAGCCATTCCTTCAATATCCACTATGTTTTCTACCCTCAAAAGCAAAGACAAATTCCACAAACTAAAAAAGTGTAGTCTGCAACTTCTTCTAAAAATTTTTATGTGTTGTAATTCGTAAAGAACTTTTTAAACATGAGATAAAATCATAATGACGGTTGCGAGTCAAGTTTTTTTTGTTCACTTTACACGTTTAATCCATTTCCACATAACAAAATTTTAGACAGGTCTAGATTGAAAGGAGTTGTAGACAACAATTTTAACTCTTGCTATGCTGAATAAAAGTTCTCTTCAGAATTATCTTGTAAACAACTCTTGCTCTAAAGGACATGCAGTCGGTGCAGACTGCACATAATGTGCAGGCTGATCTTTGTCTATACCTCCTACCAAAACAGGAATATTCCGGGTTTAGCATGACAAGTTAAGTTTGAAAACTTTAGATTTTTCAAATTTCCTAGTAGAGAAATTTGTAGAAAATGAAGAATTTGCTTGTCATAAGCAATTTCATTATTTTCCAGAATATTTTCCAAGTAGCTTTTCTTAAGGGGTGTCAAAAAAGGTCAAGGTATAGGTTTAAATGCTAATACACCTGTGAAATACAAAAGTTGTGAAATGTTTTAAATGATGAATAGATTTTTTTTTCATGGAGGTATGAAACAAAATTTATAAAGCCCTGAAAGTACTGATGAGCATGTCTGTGTTGGCATAGTAATGTGATATGCAGGATTCGGTTTACAAAATGGCAATTTTCATATAGATAATATTTTTCAACCATTTTCTGTACAAATCCAAGATTTTAAGTCACTGTGATTCTATGCTTAAGAAAACATTATGGAAAAGAAGAAATTGCTTGTAACAAGAAATTTCTCCTTTTCTAACAATATTTTCTCCTATAATTTTATAAGAAGGCTTTATTTCAAATTGCATCCAATTTTAATTGTCGTCTGCAACCTCTTTCAGTTTAGATCAATCAAGCATTTCATAGAGCATGTAATGGCCCAAATTTATTGTTGTAGTTATACATGTTACTGATGTGAAAAATGCAAGAAGACAGGGTTGGGTTTACCTACCAATTACATTTTACTGAAATACTACTGAGAGTTACATTGAACCAAATTAACTTGATCGCAGTCAACTAGCTTTCAAGATCAAATGAGAGATTTTGAATATCTTTCAAACCTTCCTTTATCCAGTAGAAGTTTAACCCATTCCCACTCAAACATGCCCTTTTAACACCCCGAAGATTTGAATGAAATAAAACATTGTGAGAAAAGGAGAAATAACTTGTTTCATAATGTTTTTTCCCCTATCTGGGGCCCTAATTTTCAATCTCAAATACATGTATATTGATATATTAATATTCTAACATAAATTTCCAATACTAATTTAGGATATTTGATTGCTACCGATATATAAAAGGAAGAAAAGATAGATGTTGAAATGACTAAATTTCCAAAGATCAGAATGGAAAGAATAAATTGGGAGTGGAAGGGCTAATTCTTAGACTTTAAGAACTATATTTTCTTTCCAGTCCTTTGACAACTCTGAAATTTCTTTAACAATGGTATCAAGCTCGATCATCATCCAGGCCGTCTTTTTTGTACCCATACATACGGATATAATCATTAATTAATGTTTAGTTTATAACTGTGAAATTGGTTTACAGGTATGTGCTAATTGTCATCCACAGATTATTGGAAAGTGATCCCTAAATAGCGTATCACACGTTGTGATAGGTTGACTTGCTGTTATAAGCCACGCTACAAGTCATACTTAGTTGAATTTACGCGTCGGTAATCAGCTTGCACTTCAGCTATCAATCCTACTAAGGCAACATTTAAAGGGTAGTCGCTATTATAAGAATATGGGTAGAATTAAGAGACTATGATTTGGACAGGGGGTTTGATAAAAGGAGCACTGCAGGAGGCAACTTTGAATATAATCTTTTGAGAAATAAGACAGATACTACAACATAAAAATCTGGACATACAGACAATATTACAGGGCTTATACCAACTCTAGTTGGTGAGACTCTATCACCAGACTGATTTAAATACATCAACTTTTTATTGTTCATACTCCACCAAGATGAAACTAAAATAGTTCCTGTAATCCTTAACCCTTGTCATGCTGAATAAAATCCTCTACAGAATTGTATTAAAATCAAAAGCCTGCCAGTACTGGATGCAAGCATTGTGGGTTTTGAAAAGTTATCTTATGAACAACTCTGGCTTAAAAGAGACAGGCAGGAGGTGAAGACTAAGATCAGACTGCACATACGTGCAGGCTGATCTTTGTCTATTACTCCTGCCAAAATAGGAATATTCTGGGTTCAGCATGACAAGGGTTATATAGGTATGTAGAAGTATGATACACTTTATTTATGTAAAATCATTGTAAAGGCTTTTACCATTTATCTTGTATTTCAAAATTCCTTTTCCAATATTCTTAAAAGTGTTACAAGATTCTTATTTTTCACGAACATGTACATTGCAAATATAACACTATGTGTGAGATCCAAGACCACTGTCCCAAGCCGGCCGATCCCCCAACCCACAGTTTCAAAAAATAACCCATGGATCAGAAACAGAAAATGGGTAAATCAAAATAATGTTCTAAAAGTATCCAATATATGGACCAACAAATTTTACATTTGTTATCAATCGGGTAATGAAATAAATCAAAGCACTGACAGTACTGATGAAGGATGTCTGAGTTAGCATAAAAGAGTAATGTGCCCATTTTAGTGTACAAAATGGCAATTTTCATATAGTCTACTTTAAGCATAACCTCTCGCCTAGCCTTGTTTGTTTAATAGGTACACAAAATACAGCTTGTTTCTCTTCTAAAGCCCTGAGAATGATCACAAAAAATGCCATTGTCACACGGGCCATTTGTCCTTCCCCCCTGGAAATATGAGTAATTTGACTGTAAAGTTGGCTCAGCAGCTACACATGTAATGACCAAAATTTCTTGTTGCAGTTATATATGTTACTGCTGCGAAAAATGACAGGAAGCAATGGTGGGGTGCACCTACCAACTGCAGTTCTACTGATATTCTTATGAAAGTCACGTTATAGCAAATTCACTTGATCGCAGTCTAACTAGCTTTCAAGATCAATATTTTTTAGTTATTTTTCCAAGATTTTCTGAATCAAAAGACATTCCACGAATAATAAAGATATCATTTAAGAAACTTGGACAATAAAAGATTACCAATATTAATTGAGAATTATTAGCTGTAAGAAATAAATGAGAGATTTTGTATATCTTTTAAACCTTCCATGATCCAGTAGAAGCTTCCATTCCAACACAAACACGCTTTTTTGTGCCCATGAAGAATTGAATTAAAGAAAACATTGTGTGAAAAGGAGAAACTGCTTGTTTCACAATGTTTTCTACCCTATCTGGGCTTAAGTTTCAAAGCCATTTGAATCGTCATCTGTAATTAGTTCAAAATGTTGTTGTTTGGTAATGGATTAAAAAGGCTAATTCAAAATAATAACAAACATCTTTAAATTTTTGAAACCTTGATGCAAAGCAGGTTATTGACAGGTGTTTTTGTATTTAAGAGGAGTCTTAAAGCATTCTATATAGAATACGCAAAACGCCATTTTTAAAATGTACACTTGTTTGGGGGAGACAGGTTTTAAAAAATAGCAAATCAAACCTAACTGGGCATACTGCTTCTCTTCTAACATAGTAACATCATACTGGATTTGCCAAATTGGGTAACACTGATTCATGCTTACAGAGTCCATCAAAAACTAACATGTTTTACACTTACCCATATTTCTTTTTGTCAATATCAATTCAATTAAATCAAGCTTTAAATGAGAACATAACTGGATGTAACTTTGTCACATGTAAACAAACACACTCACTTTTACTTTTAATTTTATTTATAATGTAATGCCCATCACAAAAAATTGTGACCATTGAAATAAAGAACAAAAAATTCTGTTCTGTAAAAAATCAGTCGTAATGGCGGGGTGCCCGTATTTCCGGGGTGGTCGTAAGGAGGGGTTTTACTGTAATTACATAGCTTAACCCATTCCCACACAACAAAATTTAAGACTGGTCTGAATTGAAAGGAGCTGCAGACAACAATTACAAGTTGATGGAATTTTAAAGTTTTTCATCTTTTCTTCATTTTCCACAATGTTTTCAAAAGCCTTTTTCTTGCGGGGCGTAAAAAGGAGGGATTAAGTGGGAATGGGTTAAACTTGTTTAAGTTGTACTGTCATAAGTCCTCTCTTTTGTGCTCTTTCAAAAAGGACAGAAACAAAATGCTTGAATCCTTACCATTTATAGTACAATTTTGGGAAGGTGTGGACCATCCCTGTGCATTGTCCTGACAAGTAATTATTACTACAGAGTCAGTAGAATAACCCTCACAGCACTCCAGTATTGCTCTAGCTCCAAGAAGTGTATTTGGAGCTGCTGCTGGCTTTTCTATCACACGTTTGATCATAACTTGGGCTATCAGCCTGTAATTACCATCAGCTGCTTCAGGAGGGGGACCACAATCACCTGTAATTAGAACATTCATCAGCCAGTCTAATTTTTTAAGTCTAAATATGAATTTAAAAACATGGATTCTGATTGGACAATGCATAAGTCTGATCCAGTCAGAGCTCTTGTAATGATATTTATAGATAAAATGTTGATTTATACTGGTTAGTACAGAGAAATCCTCTTAATCGCAACCCTGATAATAGCAATTCACTGCTTAATTGCAACTCACAGTTTGCACAGTTTGCACATACATTAGATTTATAGAACAACCAGCCCCTTTAATAGCAACTTCTGGTTAATTGCAACAAAAGTTTTGACAAATTAGTGTTCTGAATAGCAGGATTCTACTGTATTGTTAACCCATTATCACACTGAAAGACTGGTCCAATTTGAAAGTATTTGAAGAAGACATTTTTTAATTAATGAAATTTTCAAAACCTTTTCTCTTTTGAGATGGAAAACATTGTGGATAATGAAGAAATTGTTTGTATCAGTTTTTAAAACATATTGCAGTAGCTGGAGCACCTTACCATGGATTCCTATGTAAAGATGACTATATGACCTTACAACCAACTGATGCCTATCAATGCAAGGTATTTGAATAATAGCAAAATGTTGAGGTTTTGTGTTAACAAATGTCACATACCATGGCAATCAGAGTTCTACATGGAACATTGCCGCAAGCCAGAATAGAACAGGCTGGGCCTCATAATTGAGAGTCTGATAAAAGTGAGATTGATAGCAGTGCTCAAATCAAATGTCGTTTTCAGGACTACCAAGGAAGTACAAAAGATTTATAAACTTGTCAGCCTGCAACAGTTGTACAAGTCCAATAGGTCTAAACATTTTACTCTTTAAGGAGATTTTGTGGAACTCTACCTTACCTTTCATTTATGGAGTACAAAACCTGACTGGTCTTAACCCATTACAAGACCACAAAATGAAAATGATTGCAGACAACAATTTCAAGTTGATGAAATGTTAAAATTCTTTGTCTTTGTTGGAAGAAAACTTTGTGGAAAATGAAGAAATTGCTTATTATAAGCATATCATCATTTACACAATGATTTCCCCATTATAAGCAAAATCACCATTTCCCACTATGCTTTCCAAAAAATGCCTTGTTGAAGTGCATCAAAAAGCTGATTTGTATGGAAAAGGGTGAACAGATTTTCAAATATTTATTTAACCCATTACTAGACAGATAAATTTAGACTGGTCCAAATTGAAGGGAGTTGCAGACAACAATTTCATAAGTTTATGAATTTTTTTCAACTTTCTGGGTAGACAACAATGTGGAAAATGAAGAAATTGCTTGTATCTAGCAATTTCTTCATTATACACGTTGTTTTCTATCCCCCCAAAAAACGAATTAGAATAAACTTCCATCAATCTGAAATTATCGTCTGCAGCTTCTTTCCATTTGGACCAGTCTAAAATTTTGTTGGAAGGGGTTAAGCGACCCTTTTTTGATCGTCCCATGAGTGGTCCCTTAACCTATTCCCACACAAGAAAACTTTAGACTGGTCCAAATGGAAAGGAGTTGCAGACCATACTTTTAGGTGTATGATATTCAAAATTTTTTCAACTTTCTGGGTAGAAAATATTGTGTAAAATGAAGAAATTGCTTGTCACAAGCAATTTCTTCATTTTCTACAATGTTTTCTAAAGCATTTTTACTTTAGGAGCGTCTAAAAGCGTTTTTGAGTGGGAATGGTTTAATACAAATATTTACTGTACTATCTACTTACGAATACAGCCTGTTTTTGGTTCGGACCAAGAGCCATTAAATGAACAAACAATAGAGTCATCCTCCGACATAGGAACATAACCGTAATCACATTGTAGTGTTCCTATAGATCCTACTGTTGTACCATGGTTGGCTACATATACACCATTTGTTACACTAGGTAAGTTACTCCCACAATCTGTGAAAAATTACTATCATTTCATTACCAGACGGCAAAATTTCAGACTGGTCTAAATTGAAAGGAGTAATAGACAACATTTTAATGTTTATGAAATATTATATTATTTTCTGGACAGAAAGCATTGTGTAAATGAAGAAATTGCTTGTGAGGGGCATCAAAAAGAATCATTGATTGGAAATGGGTTTGATCAACATACAAAAGAGTTATCATACAGAAAATTAACCCATTCCTGTACAAACTGGGTTGTCTGTGTTGCTGTGCTATTATAATTGAGAAACCATTGGGAAAAAGAAGAAAATTGCTTGTGTTGCTTGTGACAAGCAATTTCTTCCTTTTTCACAATGTTTTCAACCATATAGGATGGTTTAATTTCAGATTGCATCCATTTTCATTGTCGTCTGCAACCTCTTAATTTTGGACGAGTCTAGAATTTCTAAAAAACAGGAAAGGGTTAAATCATAATCTGACATAGGTACAAAACTATGATCAAGTGTTGTACCCTACTATATCCTAGTTGTTCAATCGATAACTGTAAGGCAAGAATCTTTGGCGATCTTTGATGATTTATAGGTTATAGTCAGAAAAGAGGGACTGTCTAACCAAACAAACAATATGTTATAAGTACAAAACCATGATCAAGTGTTGTGTTCAGGTATATTGTAGTTGTTCAATAGATAGTAGTTTTGTAAGGAGTTTTGACAATCCATGGATTATAGTAAGAAAAAAGGGACCATTTAAATAAACTAACAAATCAATCATCACTTGGCATAAGTACAAAACAATGTTCAAGTGTTGTGTTCATGTTCTATGGATATCAGTATTGTAAGGTGTTTTGACAATCCATGGATTATAGTAAGAAAAAGGGACCATTTAAATAAACATACAATACAATCATCACTTGGCATAAGTACAAAACCACGATCAAGTGTTGTGTCCAGGTATATTGTATTTGTTCCATGGATAGCAGTATGTTAATGAGTTTTTACGATCCATGGATTAGAGTAGGAAAAGGGCACTTAAACACAAATTACAATCATCATTTGAATAAGTACAAAACAATAATCAAGTGTTGTGTCCAGGTATAGTGTGGTAATTCTACAGGTAGCAGTTTCATAAGGAGTTTTTGACAACCTATGAGTTATAGTAAGAAACAAGAGTACCACAAGGGTCCTGTATTGCTCACCTGAATACATGAGTTCCAAGATTTTAAAGACTTTCTTTAATTTCTCTGTGACATATATGGGATCCAACATTTAAAGAAGATTGTGCAAAAATGGTTGCCACTAGAGTGCTAACAAAAAAAATTGTCATTGAGGCCCTCTTTCCCGTATTTTCAAAATGGAGTGTTCCCATTTTAAATACAGGTCTATCCTTGGGACCAGACAAACATTCTGACCAAGTTTCAAGCAGATTAGGCCAAAGTTGTGGCCCCTAGAGTGCTAATTAGAAAATTGTTGACAACACATGAACACGGACAACAGAAGATGGACATTCAATGGTCACAAGAGCTCACCTTTAGTATGATGTGCTAAGGTGACCTAAAAAGGCTCATTTAAACAAAATTACAATACAATCATTAGTATAAAACCATGATCAAGTTTACCCCAGAAGTTCTAAAGATACCAGTATGGTAAGGTGATTTGACAATCTATAGGTAAAAGTAAGGAAAAAGGACTATTTAAGAAATGAAGAGAATATTTATGTTTTCATAGAGGTATTTAACAAACAATAGGACCAAAATGGCCCTAAATCACTCACCAGAGAATTATTTGACCTAAGCTCTACCTGCCACACAGATGATGGCCAAATGGTTAAAGAGGAGAAGATTTTTAAAGAATTATTTCATGATTTCTCTAAGTCTGATAAGCCAAGTGTTTTTTTTAGAATTGAAATTTCACAAACAAGTTTTTAAAGGGTCAGGCAAAGAACATTCCTATCAAATTTGGTTAGAATTTGTGAAATAGTAAAGGAGGAGAAAATTTTACAAGAAATATTTCATGATTTCTTTAAATCTGATTAGCCCGCCCAGCCACACCCCCAATTTTTCAAAATCAAAATTTCAGAAACAGGTATTGAAAAGGGTCACATAAGGAACATGCCTGAAAAATTTGGTTAAAATTGGTGAAATAGTAAAGCAGAAGATTTTTAAAGAATTATCTCATTATTCTTTAAGCCTAATAAGGCAGGCCCTGCCATGCCCTTGTTTTTTCCGGAATCAAAATTTCACTTACAAGTTTTAAAAAGGCCACCAAAGGAACATTGCTTACAAATTTGTTTAAAATCAGTGAAAGGTAAAGGAGGAGAAGACTTTTAAAGAGATTTTTGTTATTTCACTATGTATGATAAACCCACTCTGCCATGCCCTCATTTTTACAAAATCAAAATTTAACAAACAAGTTTTGAAAAGGGTTATGAATTTGGTCCATATCAGCCACATGGTTTAGTAGGCGAAGATTTTTAAGGAATTATTCCACGATTTTGCTAAGTCTTATAAGCCTAGACCTGTCATGCTCACATTTTTTTACAAATAGAAGTTTCATGAACAATTTTGAAAAGGGTAACAAAAGTAACATTCCTGCCAAGTTTAGTCCAAATTGACCCTGTGGTTTAGGAGAAGTTTTTAAAGAAATTGCTGAGACAGACAATTTCTATGGACAACAGACAACAAACTGAGTGATCCTAAAAGCTGCCCTTGAGCATGTTTTGCGCAGGTGAGCTAAAAATCACACTACGACTATTTTAGAACTATTTTGTGTGCTCGAAATTGTGTTCAGGCAAGTATGAGTTGGGTTTTTTTGCCATTCAGACACTTGCTACTGATAAATGAAACTAAAAAAAATTATTTAAACAAAGATACAATGCAATCATCATCTGACAAACAGAGAAGGGCTACTTTTCAGAGTATTTTTATTCTTTGAAGCGTTTTGGTAGGGGGAAAATAGGTACATGTATTGATATAATAAAACAAGAGGCCCATGAGGGCCTGAGACGCTCTACTGGTTATCAAGTTTTCCGTTAAAGAAATCTGATATTTAAGGAAGTTAAGTACTCAAAGAAGAATGCATAAAGAAAAAAAAAAAGGGCTTTATCCCCTTAATTATTTTAAGCAACAATCCTCAAGGCCCCTTTTCCCGTGTTTCATGACGGATCCACTCCATTTCCAAAAGAAAGTTACCTTATGACCCTACAATTATTCTGTGAAATTTTCATCAGAATCTGACAATAATTGTGTACTTTTTCACATAAACAGGATTGTTTTGAATGAAATTCAATAAGGCCCCTTTTACTGTGTTGTCTGATGGATCAATTTCATTCCAAAAGGAACTTTCCTTACAACCTGTGAAATTAAAAAGACAATTTGATCATGATTGTGATCTTCATCACAGACACAAGAATGTTTTGAATGATAATCTGTAAGGCCCCTTTTCCTGTGTTTCTAATGCCACAATTATTCCATGCATCTTTGAAGGTAATCCCATAAAACTGTTGACTTTATTGTGTTAACAAAGATATTAAAATCAAGTTCTCATAAGGCCCCTTTTCCCATGATATTTTACTGTTGGTTTTATCATTCTGTGAAAGTTAAAAGTGAATCCGATGAAATATTGGGACTTCATTATGTTTACTAGAATATTTAAAAAAAAAAAAAAAAAAAAATCATATGGCCCCTTTTTACATGATACTTGATTGATTGTACCCAGTCCTGAAAAGAAACCTTTAAGTGATTGTACAATCATTCTGTGAAATTTTGAAGTGAATCTGGTGAAATCAAGGGACATCATTGTGTTAACCAGAATATTTAAGAAAGTTTTTAATAAGGCCCCTTTTTATGTGACACCTGCCATAATCAGATCCGCTGTCAAAATCACGATTGGAATGATGGTACAATCAATCTGTGTAATCTGTGGAATTTATTGTGTTACTGAGTTTATAGTGAAATCTTCATAGGGCCCCTTTTCTCATGATACTTAACAGAACAAAACAAATTTAAAAAGGAACAATTCTAATGAAGGTAAAATCATTCTTTAAAAGTTAAAGAGAATCAATGAAAACAGTGGACTGAATTGTGTCAAGAATTTTTGTAACAAAATTTTCATAAGGCCCCTTTTTCCATGAAACTTAACAAATCAGACCCAATGTACAAAGGAACAATCCTAATGATAGTTTGAAGAAAATGAAAAAGACTGAGGCATTTATTGTAATAATGATGTTTTGTAATAAAATTTTAATAAGATCCCTTTTCTTGTGTCACTTAACCAATCAGACCTAATTTACAAAGGAACAATCCAAATGATGGCACAATTATTCTATTAAAGTTTGAAGAGATTCTGATAAAGACTGAGGACATTGTTGTGTTTATGAGGATTTGGTAATAATTTTTCATACAGCCCCTTTTCCTATGGTACTAGACAGATCAGGCCCAATTTGGGAAGAAACAATCCTAATGATGACTTTATCTTGGTGTAAAATTTTTAGAATAAATTTTTCAGAAGGCTCCCTATCCTGTGATACTTGAAAGATCAGGTCTCATGTCAGCATCAACAATCGTGATTATTGTACAATGATTCTGTGAAGTTTGAAGAAAATCCAATGAAAGCTCTGGACTTGGTTACAAGGATTACAGATAAAATTCTCAAAAGGCCCCTTTTCCCATGATACAAGATAGATCATGCCTGATTTGAAAAGAAAGAATCCTCATGATGGAATAATTATTCTGTTAAAGTTTAAACAGAATCTGATGAAAACTGTTGACTTTATTGTGGTACAATGATTTTAAAATTAAATTTCATAATGCTCCTGTTCCTGTGATACTTGACAGATCAGGTCTAATGCAAACATCAACAATCATTATTATTGTACAATCATTCTGAGAATGTTTGAAGAAAATCCGATGAAAGCTCTGGACTTGGTAACAAGGATTTATAAATGAAATTTTCATAAGGCCCATTTTCCTCTGTTTCTTTACAGTTCAAACCCTGTTATGAAAAGAATGAAAGTTATGACCTTCCAATAATTCTGTGAAAGTTTCAACAAAATCTGATCAAAGCTGTGGGCTTCATTGTGTTAACAGGGTTTTATTAATTGAATTTCCATATAGCTCCTTTTCCCATGTTACTTGATGGATCTGAATTAATTCCAAAGGGAACTCTACTTACAAAAGTATAATTATTCTGTTTGAGTATAAAGACAACCCCATCTCATCTGTGGACTTACAAGCATTAGTTAAGATTTTTTTAATTGAATTTTCCTAAGGCCCCTTTTCCTATGTTTCTCCAGTGTTAACAAAGATATTTGAATTAAATTTTAATAAGGGCCCCCTTTTCCTATGTTTCTTGAGGAACATATCCGATTCCAAAAGGAACAATCCTTATGATGGTACAATCATTCTGTGAAAGTTTGAAGAGAATCAGTTGAAAATTGTTGGCTCTAGATTATTAGTGAGGATTTTTTATTAAAATTTTCATAAGGCCCCTTTTTCCTGTGTTTCTTGACGGATCAAACCCGATTTCGAAAGGAACAATCCTTATGATAGTACAATCATTGTGTGAAAGTTTGAAGGGAATCTGATGAAAACTGTTGACTCCAGAGTGTTAACGAGTATTTTTAATGGAATTTTTCATTAAATTTTTATAAGGCCCCTTTTCCCGTCTTTCTTGACATATCATACCCATTTTCGAAAGGAACGATCATTATGATGTTACAATCATTCTGAGATAGTTTGAAGAGAATCCAATAAAAACTGTGGACTCTATTGTGTAAAAGAGGATTTTTTAATTAAATTTTAATTAGGCCCCTTTTCCCATGTTTCTTAATGGATCTGACCCAATTTCGAAAGGAAGATCCTTATGATGGTACAATCATTCTGTGAAAGTTTGAAGGGAATCCGATGAAAACTGTGGACTATATTGCGTAAACAAGGAAAAGTTTAACGGACGGACGCACGGACACATGGAAGCTGGACGGGGAAAAACCATCGCTATAGCTCTAGTGGCGTCCGGCCAGTAGAGCTCAAGATTAAAGCTTTTGGCCTTATGGTTTGACGAGAAGATTTCCAAACAATTCCTTCTTTGTTCCTATGTTAAATAAGGAATCACACAGAAAGGGGCTAATTTTCCGAGTACAATCATTCTTTGAAGTTTTTTTGTAGAGGGTAAAGAGATGATGATTTACACCAAATATCAAAGTACCAAAAGTACACATAATGTGGGGTTGGCAAGAAAAAATGCCAGAATAAACTAGACATTGTCACAAAGTGGACTAATACCCCCCAACAACGCTTGTTCATGTACAATGAACAATGGTTGCTGAGAAATTGAGCAGACACGATTTTTCACCAAAGGGCCATAAATCAATGGACCATAACCAAAATGGAACAATCACATCTCTGCTTGATACTGATTATATCAGTGAAGTTTGAATCAAATCTGTCCCATGGTTGCCGAGGAATTGAGCGGACACGAAAAAGCTACAGACAGACGAACCGACCAACAAGCTGACTCCTATACACCCCCAAATATATCTTGGGGGGTTGAATAGTAAACACTCTCTCTTTACTCTATCCATACCATTAATTGTACAGTTTTCATCTGGAGTTGACCAACCCTGGCTTGTGTCTTCACATGTAATTGATACCATGGAGCCAGTTGAGTAACCGTTACAACAGCTTAGCGTTGCCACTGCCCCTAATGTAGTCATGTCCATCATATTCAACACGAAATCTCCATTGTCTGCTAAAGGCGGTAATCCACAATCCCCTAATGAAAAGAAAATGTTTTGTCAGCAATTCACTAAACCTATTACCGGATGGTAAATTATTTACTGGTCCAAATCAAAAGGAGTTGCCAACTACAATATAAAGTTTAAGGAATTTTAGATTATTTCAACTTTCTGGATAGAAAAAATTGTATAAAATGAAGAAATTGCTTGCAACAAGCAATTTCCTCATTTTACACAATGTTTTCCCATTTGTTTACCTCAATTAGCATCAAAAAGTGTCATTGTGTGGAAATGGTTAACCAAATTTCCACACATTTGTGAAGAGGGTTCTTTCCCCGATCTTGCTTTGTATGATTTTAGATTGGGAAACTTCTTTGCAATATTTTGATGACTCACCCGACATGATAATGTCCAGATTTCATTTGTGTATTTTCATTTGTTCAAGAAGACAAATTATTTTGCACAAAATGTTACAATAAGACAAGCACTGATCTAATTTGTAAAATGTAATTTCAATTGACAATTTCTCAAGTTTCAATCTTAATTTAATCATTCATTTTGGAATGTTTTTAAATTTGAGACTTACAAATCATTCTACACCTTAGAGGAACAAGAGGATTCTGATCAGATGGAATAGCAAACTTTCACACTTAATCACTAATGATCAAAGTTTGCTATAGTCACTGACTACAATGATCAAATAGCACTTTGATAGGAAATCAGAAAGTCAGCTTAATATTGACCTGAGGGTTATAAACTAATTCTCATTTCCTGACATGTTTTCAGAATTGATATGTTTTTACTGTTTGATAACCAATCAATAAGGCCATTCTTTTGAGAATTTTCTAGAAGAAAATGCTTCTAAAGACAAATTTAAACATAATTTTTATGCAAATTAGTAAACTAGAGGGCATACTATGAGTGCCTGTATTGCTCAACAGGCCTGAAAGTAGTGATTAAGCAAATGGTATTTTCAGGAATATAAACTGAATCGTCTTTACAGTACCTGGCAAATAAATCTTGTCACTAAAATCTTTAAAATAGTTCTGGAGAAGCATTTCAAAGTTATCAAGGTTTTACAAAAGTCAAGTTGGGATATGAAAAATTTATTTTCTACAATTCTTTTTCACTTTAATCAAATATGGACATAAGCCATGACAATAAAAGCAATGTTTTTCAACTAATCTATTTAATATTAAAAAGTCATCTGAGGATCACTCCTGCAATATTGAAATCCCTCAATAATTTTCTAAGAAGATTCACAAAATTTTCAAAATCCAATAAAGGGTGGCCAATGTGTTATTCTTGTGAAATTCGGTTGAAATCAATCAAATTGTTTCTGAGAAAAATTTTTTTTTTATAAGTTTTCACTATACACCATAATATGGAAATTAGCCCTGCCCAATAAAGCCATGTTTTTCATCAGATCAAAATTCTCTTATGTAATTTGATAAAAAGTCACCACAGGATCATCCCTGTGAAAAAAGATGAAATTACCTGACAGGCTTCAGGGAAAAGGTTTATCCATATTTTGAAATAAGCCAAATTAACCCATGTTTTTCATCCGATCAAAATTCTTTGAAGGAATCTGATAAATGGTCAACCAAGGATCTTTCCTCTTAAATTTGGTTGAAAACCATTCAATGGTATGTAAGAAGAAGATTTTAAAGATTTCACCATATATGGAATTAGCCCCACTCATTAAGGCCAAATTTTCATCCAACCAAAATTCTTTGAAGCAACCTGATAAGGGTAACCAATGGATAATTCTTGTAAAATTTGGTTAAAAATCCATCAAATGGTTTGTGAGAAGATTTTCAAAGCTTTCACCATATATGGAAATAAGCCCAACCCATTAAAGCCATGTTTTTCATCAGATCAAAATTCTTTGAAGGAATCTGATTAAGGGTCACCCTAGGATCAACCTCTAAAATTTGGCTGAAATCAATAGCATGGTTTTGGAGAAGAAGATTTTTAAAGGTTTCACCATATATGGAACTAGCCCTGCCCATAAAAGCCATGTTTTTCATCCTATCTAATTTTTTGAAGAAATCTGATAAAGGGTCACCAAATGATTATCCCTGTAAAGTTTTGTTGAAATCTATCAAATGGTTTGTGATAAGAAGTTTTTAAAAGCTTTCATTATATTTATATGCCCCACCCATTTAACCAATTACCAGACGGCAGAATTTAGACTGGCCCATATTGAAGGGAGTTGCAGACGACAATTTTCTAGTTTCCACAATGTTTTCAAAATTGTTTTTCTTGAGGGGTGTTCAAAAGTGTCACTTTGTGGGAATGGGTTAAGCCATGTTTATCATGTGATCAAACTTCCTTGAAGGAATCTGATAAAGGGTCTTTTTCTGTGAAATTTGGTTGATATCCATTCAGTGCTTTCTGAGGAGAAGATTTTTAAAGTAAAAGTCTATGGACCGACGCCCGCACAACGGACACAACACCATGAAAATAGCTTTGCTGTCCTTCAGCCAAAGGAGCCAAAATTCTAAACAATAAAATATTATGCGAGGTGTAACATAAAATTTCTCTTATAATAGCAATGATACAAATTATTCCACTTTTTTGCATCCATCAATAAAAAGGTTGGGAAAACATTGCAGAAATTGAAGAAATTACTTGTTACATGCAGTTTATACATTATCCACAATTTTTCTACCCCAGACGACAAATATTTTTAAAATGTTATCAACTAAAATTTGTTGTCTGCAACTTCTTTTAATTTAATTTTTCCTCTTGAATATATGTTAAAATAGGATGTGCCCAGGCAGAGCCAAAATAAGACCAAGGGGGTATCAATTATGTACAAACTTGATGGAGAATAACCATGATAATAGCTGCTACTTACTAAATACCAATGCTGGTTTCAGAAAAGCATTTTTTTTCCCAACAATGTTTTCCAAAAATCATTTCTTCAGTGCGTAAAAAGGGATGGAATTAGTTAGAATGGGTTAAGTGAAATAACTAGCTTGCTTCTTGGGACATACAACTAATTTCAGAAAACAATAATCCCTTGTCCTTGTGTTTATCATTTTAAACGAGATTTTTCCGTATAGCTACAACAGCTTTTTATTATGACAATTAACATTATGATAGTGCCATTTTTTTCCCTAGAATAACAAATCTGCGTTTGAAAAGAAGATATGAAAAAATCTAGGGCCCATTTGCTTGTTGTCAGACAGAATATCTTCAATTTCCAAAAGGATTCATTACAGTGACCATGAAAAATATGAGTCAAGGTATATGGAAATCCCATAAAAAATGAAAAGAAATTCCATATGGTTATATTCTTGAAGCTAAAACCAGAGGTGAAACTAGGCATAGGTTGTTGAGTTATAACTAGCTTTTAACATTGCATTATAAATTCTTTACCCTGTCCTATTTTGCAATTTTAAACAGTACAAATTGAATGTTTTACAGACAACAGTTTAGAGTGGATTTAATATGAAAATTGACCATTTAGTAGGTGGAATATAACAAGCAACTTCTTTTTTTCCCACTGTTTTCTCAAGATTTATAACAGTGAGGCATAAGACCAGGGATTAGACAAGAAATAGTCAAATAGGTATCATCTAGAAAAGAGTATTTAATGAAATTCAAATAAAGGGGGGGGGGAACAAGTTTACCTCTTTTTATCTCCTTTTGACCATAATTTGTGTATGGAAATGTCTGTTATGTCAAGATTAGCCTTTTGGTTCAGGATGAGAAGATGCTTAAAGAAATTGTTTACGGACATACAATCACAACCTTGATGACGCTGTATGGTAGACATTAAGCAATAACAATAGCTCATCTTGAGCCCTTCATACTCAAGTGAGCTAAATGGTATGGTAATAGTCACAGGAATTCACACAAATCAAACCATGTAATATTGGCTTGATCACATCAGAATTCTTCAGTTTGGCCTAGAAAGATTCCTTCTCTGGCTAGGTTCGAAGGCTAATCTCATAAATCAATTACATTTTTTCCTTTTTGATAATTATATTCAACAAATTTAACCAGTTACCAGACAACAAAATGTTGGACAAGTTAAAATTCAAAGAAGTTGCAAACGACAATTTTAAGTTTATGAAATTTCCAAAAACTTAGTCTATGAAGACTAATTGTGTATAATGAAGAAATTACTTGAGGCAAGCAATTTCTTCATTGTCCACAATGTTTTCCAAATGTTTTTATACTGAAGTGGGGGAGTTCAAACTTATAACCCCCCCCTCGATATGAAAGCTTTGGAAAACATTGAGAGAAAGAATGAGGAAAGTGCTTGTTACAAGCATTTTCTTCATTATCCACAATGATTTTCTACCTTGAAAGACAAAGATTTTGAAAATTTTGTCAACCTGAAATTGTCGTCTGCATCTTCTGTGAATTGGACTGGTCTAAAATTTTATCATGTGCGAATGGGTTAAAGTCATAAACTTACGTATACATCCTGTTCCAGGGTCAGTCCAAATACCGTTAGGCAAGCAAACAATACAGATTTCGGTGGCATTTGGAGTGAAGCCATCATCACATACAAGTTGGCCGAAGGATCCAATGAGAGTTCCACTCACTTGGTATGCACCATTCGCAACAATGGGAAAAGTGTCCCCACAATCTGTTGACAAAAGCATTTTAAAGACTAAATTAGCACAAAATGATTCTTGGTGAAATTGCTATCACCACCGTATTCAGAAATCACTGAATGATTAACCCGCTATCACACAATGCTCCTTTCTAGCACCCTGAAGAAATATGATTGTGGACACTTTGTGGGAAAAGGAGAAATTGCTTTATGTTTACTTTTTTTTTTTATAATTCATACAGGACTTATTTTAGACCAATCTTAAATAATTGTTTGCCATTTCTTTTAAATTTTGACAAGTCTACTGGTACATTTTTTCATCATCTGATAATTCATAAGTTTGATGCTGGTAAAACTGTCGTTTAATCACTGCAAACATTATTTGTACAAGTACTATTGTTTTGTTGGTCTTGTTGTTGTTGTTTTTCGGTCTGTTGAAATTTGTTCAAAATTATTAATATCAACAGTTGACCTATTTCTGATGGCCATATCTTTTTAACCAATGACCAGAATGCAAAATTTTAAAATTAGTCCAATTTATAAGAAGTTGCAGTCGACAGTTTACAGTTTAACCCTTTCCTTGTTAATCCCTGGTTTTTACGTCCCTATGATTTTATAATTGAGAAAACATTGTGGAAAAAGAAGAAATTGCTTGTCACAAGCAATTTCTTCTTTTTCCACAATATTTTCAAATCTACCCAATGGTTATTTTGTAAATTAAATCCACTTTTAATTATCGTCTGCAAAACCTTTGAATTTGAACAGGTCTATAATTTTGAAAAAAACAGGAAGGGGTTAAAGTTTATGAAATTTTAAATTTGTCTGCACTATAATTCTAGCTGTATCATTTTCAAGCAGAAGAGAAAAGAAATCCTTTCAGCAAATTCTGTTTTGCTTCAATTGGCCTTTCAATGCTGCCTTGTCAAGGGGTAGTAAGTAAAGAATTCCAATAATCTTTTTTTTTTCAAATTTGGCCTTTATGCCAGGAGTTGAGTTGGTTTTACTGGCACTTACTAATGAACAAAGACAGAATATCGTAGTAGTAAAAAAGTTCACAAATTCATTACTGCAATCAAGTTTGTAATTCATATCAATTCAGTATCCTATTAACCCATTAACAGATAACAAACATATTAGAATGATCCAAATTCAAAGACCCTGCAGACGACAATTTAAAGTTCATGAAATTTTGGAATTTTTCTTACTTAATGGGTGATAATGATGCAATATCCTGTTCAAAGCAATAGGGTAGTTCTGGTCTATATTTGACTATCTATACATAGGAGATACAATAACACCTTTCAAATTCAATGTTTCTATTTAAATTATTGAACCTTTCACCTTATTCCTGAAATCGAAAATTCCGTGGTCATTGATTTGAAAGCTAAAGACTGAAAATTGTTTTCTGTAACTTTTTGAATATGGAAAAGTCCACAATTTTTTTTCTGGAAATGGGATAAGTAAATATTGAGAAATCCTACCATTTACTGTACAGTTCTCGGCGGGATCTGACCAGCCTTGCTCCGTGTCTTCACATGTAATCATAATTGTTGATGTTGATCCACAAACATCACAACAAACTAAAGTTGCCATGGCACCTAGTGTAGTGTTTCCAGGCTCATTCAATTCAAACCTTCCACCAAATGGAACCGGTGGAGTTCCACAGTCTCCTGTTGAATGATAAAAACAAGATTACAATGATGGCCCAAAATCACTAACCTGAATCATTTGCTGTTAGAAAATGCAACTGGAGCCAAAAAATGTAAACAAAAACATTACCATAAAGGCCCCTTTTCCTGTGTTCTCAAATAGAACCTTCCCACAATCAATAGGGTTCATCATTATGACCTACCAATTATTCTGACCAAATTTCATGAAGATTGAGCTGGTATTGCGGCCTCTATAGTTTAAACAAAGAAATTGACATTAAGACCCCTTCTCCTGTGTTTTCGAAAAGAAACATTCCCATAATCAATAGGGTTCATCCTTATGACCTACAATTTTTTTGGACCAAGTTTCATGAAGATTGCGCCTAAATTGTTGTGTTAACAAAGAAATTGTCATTAAGGCCCCCTTTTCCTGTGTTTTCCAATAGAACCTTCCGATAATCAATAGGGTTCATCCTAATGGCCTAATAATCATTCTGACCAAGTATTATGAAAAAAGAGCCAAAATTGTGGCTTTTAGAGTGTAAACAAAGAAATTGTCATTAGGGCCCCTTTTCCTGTTTTTTCCAATAGAACCTTCCCATAATCAATCGGCTTCATCCTTATGACCTAACAATTGTTCTGGCCAAGTTACATGAAGATTGAGCAAGAACTGTGGCCTCTAGAGTGTAAATCCTTCAATTATTGACGCGGCATGACAACAGACATTCAACAAGCTAAAATTACAAGAGCTGTCATGGACTGTTTACACTCCACGAGTAACCTAGGGAAGTTTTATGAAATTAAGTTAAAAATAGCAAAGGGAAGTATCTTGAATTTGGCCACTACTGATAAACAGTTACTCTTCTTAGCAAGCTACTTCCCCTGAATATATGTATAATATCTGTGAACAGAAATATACAAAAATAAATGTAAATTTCAATCTCTTTCTTTTAATCAAAACTATTAAAGCATTTCTACCTTATTTGTGAAATTGTAATATAGTCTTTAATATGGTCTTTTAACAAGAAACTTATATTTCTTGTAAAGTAACATAAAATAACTATCACTTAGAATCTGTTTATTTTAACTGGTGCTGTAATTTAAAATAAGACTAAATGCACCTAGTAACCATTACTACATCTTTGCTAGCCAATGATGATGCCAACTGCATGTCAAGACATTTCATACGAAATATTGAACTCAGCTCGAAGTGCATTATCAAACCTCTGTGAAACTCAAGATGGTTACCAAATCCATTAGTAATATGATACATGTCTCGAGTGTTTAATATACTTGCTACAAAACCAAAATATTCGTAGACATGGGATGTTTCTAAAGTTCTGTGCTATTTGAAAATGCTGCCACCAGTCCATAAGTAAAAATTAAAGTTTCTTAGTTACAAGTTAATAACTTTAATTGCATTGACTCAGGCAAGTCCATCACATTCTATAAGTGTGTTAGCTTTTGAAAACCTTTCAGAGTGTATTATAGTATGTTGTTGAAGCAAATTCACAAGGGCAAAAGTATTAACATTGAATTTGTGTATACATGTATAGTACTTTGATAAAATATATTTCAAGAACAAAATTTTTCAGAGGGAATATTAAGTCACTTTTAGGTAGCTTTATCAGGCCAGTCAAACCAGTTTCTACAGCAAAGATAAGTAGATGGATTTTTTCTGTTCTAAGCCTTTCAGGCATAAACATAAATAGATTCAAGTCACACAGCACTTGTAGGGCATTTACATCAAAAGCAAAAGTAGTCAGGTGCTTAAGTGAATGAGATAATTTACATTGTTTTGATAAACTTTTGCCGAATTCTATGAAAAGCCTTTTATACAGGGAAGAACATTTCAAGATGCAGTTCTACAATAAACACAGTACATGAAGGTGCATTTCTATAATGAGTTCTCAAGGTACAAAAAGTGTTGTTTTAGTGCTTAGGTCTTATTTGAGACAAGAATTAATATGAAGTAATAGAATCTCCCAAAACAAACTAGACCTACCAGTAAGTTGATGTTTGGTTGGGATTCTATGTTATAATATAGCAACTGGGGGATCAAATCTGAGGGGAGCCGCCATCATAGCGCAGTCGGTAGCGCATCAGACTCCTAATCTTAAATCACAGGATGTCATGGGTTCGATCCCCCATGGCGGTACCTATCCTTTCCAAAATTTGTCTCTCACCAATGGGTGGATAATCGTAAACCTAAGTGGGATAACAGCTGGAGGCTAGGAAAGAATGTAGTGGTAGTACTGGTGTGAGAAATACCAGGTACTCCAGTCGCCACGATATAACTGAAATACTGTTCAAAGTAGCATTAAACCCATTCAATCAATCATTTATTTGATGGGATTGTCCTATATAAAATTACTCCTAAACAGGAACAAATAAATTTGTCTGGTCAAGGGAATTAGGTCTTAATTCTTATTTCAACCTTGAACTGTGACCTAAAATTATGAATAAAATATGAAAATGAATACTCACGAATGCATTGAGTTTTGGGTTGATCCCAAGAGCCATCAATCAAACATGAAATACAATCGTCATCTGTTATAGGAACATAGCCGTAATCACATTGTAGTATTCCTATAGATCCTACTGTTGTTCCATGGTTTGCTACATATACTCCATTTGTTACATTGGGCAAGGATTTTCCACAATCTGCATGAGATAAAAGATTATTGCCATCAGATAAACATACAATAGAGTCTTCATTTGATATAGGAATATAACTATAATCACATTGTACATGCAGATTCTATAAATCATACTGTTTCCATGGTTAGCTACATATCTTAATTTTGTTAAATACTGAAGAGAATTATGACACTAATTTTGAAGCTAAATGGTAAACTACTGTCGGACAAACATATATTAGAGTCCTCATCTGATACAGCAACATGGCCATAATCAGACAATAAAGGGGAAGTTTGCAGCCTAAGGCATGAAGGAGCAATTCAACCCTTGCCAGTTTGAATAATTTTCAGACCTGTCCAAATTGAAAGAGGTTGCAGACTACAATAAAAAATGAATGAAATTTGAACGGAAACCATCCTTTAGGGTAGAAATTATTGCGGTAAAGAAGAAATTGCTTGTAACACGCAATTTCTTCCTTTTTTCCACAATGTTTTACTCAAGTGACGTAAAATCCTGTGTTTGTACAGGAAAGGGTTGAACATAATATATATTCATTTATTTTTCAACATTTTAACGTTACAAGCCTACACCTCTTGTCAAATAGTCTTCAAGAATCTAATACCTTCCCTTTAAGGTAGCATCTTTGGCTAAAAAAAATGTGTCAAGTTTGTTGCCATTTCTTAACTATAACTATAACATGAGGCATGCTCCCTTATATTGCTTGCATGCCCTTATCAATTTCCTTATCCAATAAGCCTTTGAGCCAAAGGTATTAAAAACCCACATGATAACCAACAATGTTCATTTGATTACAATGACTCACAGTAGGAAGGTTTGAGAATTTAACTCAGTCAAACTACAGGAAGAAAAAAATTTGGTCACTGAAAAGTGATTATAATACCTTATGTACATTTATCAGAGGTCTGCTTCTGTGCTAAGCTGCAAACTTTTCAGTTGCACCTTAAAGTTTCCTACAGATCCTACTGGCTTTCTATGGTTAGCAACAAACCTTGCATTTGTAACTATCGGATGTACAGTAAAACCCCTCTAATAAGACCACCTGCGGTTCTTTTTAAAAGTGGTCTTAATAGAGGGGTGGTCTTATTACCGAGGTTTGGTCGTATGTTCAACCAAGATGGGCATTTCGAAAGAAGCTTTTCATGTTTTTAAACTTTATTGCATCTTTTATTACATGTATTTAACAATATTATTTGTAATATATTTTTACATAAGTAACAATACAACAATAAATACCTGTTTCAAGGAGAATACATATTGTTATTTTTGAATTTATCAATTACCATGAATCATGGCAGAAGAAGGTGAGTTTGCTCATACATAGACACTCTCATCTTAATCTGCAATGCCCTTTATATTATTGACAATGATCCAATATCCCTCATAATCCAGATTGTGCACTAAGCTAATTGGTCATCATTGGTATTGTAAAAAGCTAACACATATCTCAAGACCAGACTGTTTAATGCTTCTTTAATGCGAATAACAAACACCAATTAAGATGAAATCAAATTTTAATTTCTGATTAATTTACGTTAATACTGTTCAAGACGCCATAACAAACAAATCATAATTGCCCGAATGTACATCTTTTCGGTTTATAACTCGAGTGAAATCCGGTGAAAAATACAAATAACTATTAAAGATTATATAAATTGTAAGTATCAAGAGCGATTGGCAACTTTAACCTGTTTGACAAAGAAGAACACCAAACATAACAAGGGTGAAATAACACCCGACTAAAAATCCGATAATGTCCAGTCGATGTGTTCGTAACCAATTAATGTCGCACTTATCGAGTGTGAAATTCCGATGATCGGTCCGAAGGTGTGAAGTTACTGGTCGTATTAGTGGGGTTTAAATTAGTGTGTAATTAAAGGTTGGTACTGAAATTAGTGGTCTTAATTCGGAATAGCGGGGTGCCCGTTTTAGAGGGGTTTGCGACCATTGAATTGAAGAACAAAAAAAATCCGTTCTGTCAAAAATCGGTCGTAATAGAGGGGTGCCCGTATTTCCGGGGTGGTCGTAAGGAGGGGTTTTACTGTATATATTATCTTTAAAGTGAATGTGTTCAGTTATACCAGAGATATCACAAAATGTAAAAGTTTGCAGATGTCACTAGTTCAGATGACGCTTTAGATATAGCAAAACTGACGAGCTAAAAATACTTCACATAACTGTGGACCACTTATTATTTATTATGTCGTAGTTCAAAGTTCATGTCCGGTCTAAATATATATAATTTGATAAGTCAATTTTTTGATTGACAGCAGTGATCTGTCTCCTGTTTCTAAGGATTGAATTTTTAACCCTTGTCATGCTGAACTCGGAATATTCCGGTTTTGGCAGGAGGTGTAGACTAAGATCAGACTGTGGAGGGTAATTCAAATTTTATGAAATTTGTAACAACCATTTCTCCATTTACACAATGTTTTTTCAATTGCATTTCTTGAGAGGGGGGTGTTTGAAAATCGTTACTGTGTGGGAAAGGTTAAAAGAAATTACAAGAAGGTAATGTTTACTTACCATTTATTGTACATTTTTCCGCAGGAATGGACCAGCCCCATGGGGTATCTTCACATGTGATTTTTACAGTTGAATTAGTAGAGTAACCTTCACAGCACTCCAGTCGAGCTTTTGCTCCTAAAAGTGTGTTTCCAGCTATTTTGAGTATGTAATCACCATTACGTGCCACAGGAGGTTCACCACAATCACCTGACGAAAGAAAAAATTGTGATCAAGAATTCTGATATACTGAGCATAAGTTAACCCATTCAAACACAATGAGGCTTTTGAGGTCCCCAAAGAAAAACAACTGGGAATACAATGTAAAACAAGAAGACCATGAAGGTCCTATATCGCTTACCTGAATGTGTGATTTCCAAGTTAAATTGATTTTCTCCTATTTCTATTAGACATAATTAGGACCCACCCTTTAAGAAGATTAGGCAAACATTGAGTGTTAACAAAGAAATTGTCTTAAAGGCCCCTTTCCCAATGTATTCCATTGGCACATTCCCATTTTTGGCAGGATTCATCCTTGTGACCTACCAAGCATTCTGAGCAAGTTTCACGAAGATTAAGTATGCTTTTCCAATGTTTTCAAACAGAAGGTTGCTATTTCCAATAGGATTTATCTTTCTCATATGTAAAGCATTCACACCAAGTAAAAAGATTTGGCAATGATTATTGCCAGAGGAGTGCTATTGATGTCCCTTTTCTTGTGTTGTCCAAAAGAACCTCCCCATTTTTCAATAGGATTCATCTTTGTGAGCAGACATACTTTCTGACCAGGTTTCATGACGTTTTCCAATGGAAGGTTCCAATTTTTGATAGGGTTCACCCTTGTGACCAAATAGTTGGCCCTAGAGTGCTAACGAGGTAATTTTTGTGGACAGACGACAGACAACAGACTACATTTTACAGGCATTTAACGGTAACAAAAGCTAACCTTGAAAACAATGTGCTCAGGTGAGTTAAAAATGAAAAATTGCTTGCATTAAGCGCTTTCTTCATTTTACATAATGTTTCTGTCGACCCAAAAGGTCATTCTCTTTAAATTGTTGTTTCTTTGACATTCATTTTCAAGCTTTATGGGTATTTAAAATGTCATCTGCAACTTATTTTTTCATTTTGGACCAGTCTACAATTTTGTCATTTGGTAATAGGTTAACCTTTCCAACGCAATCTTGCCTTTTTACTCCCATTTAAAAAAAGCTTTCGAAAACATTGTGGAAAAAGAAGAAATTGCTTGTTACACACAATTGCTTCAATATCAACAATGGTTTCTACCCCAAAAAGAAAATTGTTACACAATCATCGCCAAAAAATTGTCATCTGCAATTTCTTTGAATTTCTACTTGTCTAAAATGTTGTCGTCTGGTAACTGGTTAAAATTGTAAAAATTAATTATCAAAATGGACAGAATGTATAATTAATTAAGTGATCAATCTTTGAAACTAGCTAGAGAGTGAATCTTTTATTGCATCAGATTTAAGGCAATTTGAAATGTCATCTGCTACTTCTTTCAATTTGGACCAGTCTACAATTTTGTTATCTGGTATTGGGTTAGCCCTTTCTCACCCAATCCCTCCTTTAAATTAAAATTGTTTTCGGCACCTCCTATGAAATTGGACAGACCTAAAATTTTATTGTGTTGTAATGGACTATTCATGGTTTAACATTGTAACTAAAATTCTCAGAATTCAGATTCTTGATATGATTAACTGTCAACACTGACATGAATGACAAACTGTCGTCATAAGGATCCATAACAATATTGTTTCTCAAATAAGCCAGTGACAGAGAGGCATCGCTGTGAAAATTTACTTGTCATGAATATCTATTACATGAATGTTGACGGTAAGCCATATGATACTTGACTGTAATTGAGTGCTTAACCAATCAACTTTCAAATTCAAATTTTCTAAATGGTAAATTTTGGAAGAAATTGCTGAAAACAAATCAAGATGATGGAATTCTTAAAAACAAAATTTGGGTAGAAAACTTTTAGGAAAATGAAGTAATTACTCATAACAAGCATTTTATTCATTCATCAAAATTTTTTCTTAAGCTTTTTTCTTTAAAGGGTATCAAAAGTATAATTCTGTGGAAACGGGTTGAAATATGTTAAACTTTTTACATGTAAATTTTACTAAGGGCACTTAGCCCATTACAGGTGACATGGTTTATCAGACGGGTAAATATAAAAGTAATTGCAAAGGACCTTCTAAGGTTGTGAAATTCAAATTTTGGTATTCTTTAAGGGAGGAAAACAATGAGGTGAATAAAGAAATTGCATATCACAAGAAATTTCTCCTTTTTCCATAATGATTTTTTTCTTCAGGGGCATAAAAAGCAGAAATATGTGGAAAGTATGAAAGCAAAGTTATAACACTTTTTTACGCACACATCAAACCACTAATACTTACGAATACAATATGTCTTTGGTTCATCCCAAGAGCCATTAAACAAACAGACAATACAGTCATCATCTGTTTTAGGAACATAGCCATCATCACATTGTAGTGTCCCTATAGATCCAACAACTGTTCCATGGTTAGCTACATATATGCCATTTGTCACATTTGGCAAGGAATTTCCACAATCTGTAAACAATCATAGAATATACACATAATATGGTAATCATTTCATATTGAAACATAACTACAAACATGCTGAAGTGTTTCTATAGATCCATCTGTTGTTCCATGAATAGCTACATATCATATGGTAAGGAGTTTCCACAACCTGAAAACAATCATACTACAGTCATCATTGGATATCGAAACATAACTACAAACACGCTTTAGTTCAGTGTTCAATGGCTAGCTACATATTTTCCTAGATTCATCATTGGATATTGAACCAAGACTACACTTAATATGTAGTTTCTCTTCATATCCTGCTGCTGTTCAATAGCTAACTATAGATCTGCCATTTGTAACAGTTTGCAAGGAACTACAACAATCTGTCTAAAATAAAGGATATACAATCAAGGAATAAACACCATTATACAGTCATTATCTGACATAGAAACAAGGCCATAATCAAATCATAGGGCTATCATAGAACTAAAAGATTGTTCAATGGCTAGCTACATATAATACATTTGTTACTGTAGCTTGCCTAGGGAACTTTGATGACATTTAGGTGATAGAAATAGTAGATTTAGAAGAGATGATTTCCTTGATTGTTTTCATAGTATTCTTCGCAAATTTTATTATTTCAGCAAATTTATGAAGATTTGACTGGAACCATGGAATAAACTAGCCTATGCACTGCATACTTTGTAAATAGACACAAATGCCTTTTCAATTATATGATTTATAACACTACTTTACCTAGATATTATGATATATTGAACATAAATAAGGTGACTTACCATTAATAGTACAATTTTCAGAGGGGTAGGACCAACCCTGTGCTGTGTCCTGACAAATTATTTTGACTGTAGTGTTTGTAGAGTACCCTTCACAACATTCCAGAAAAGCTTTTGATCCTAACAGGGTTTGTCCTTCTACTTTCAGTAAGAAATCTCCATTATATGCAAGAGGAGGACATCCACAATCCCCTTGAAAAGTGAGACATGTCATGTAATTTTTTTCAGTAATATATTTATGATTTACATATGCCAATCAAAAGATACATCTAATAAGATAGCTACTTTTGCCAAGTGTTCCAAATGTGCTTACAGATATGCATCACCAGATTGAATTAGCTTCGGGTTGAGACAAACAAAAAATATAATATCACTGAATCCCACTCAAACCCCTTTACTCCCCTCAAGAAATAAGCTTAGTAAAGAATTAAGAATTTGCTTATTACAAATAAATTTCAGCTAGATAAAACAAAAATGATTGACATAAATGTCAGAGGTCAAAATGCACTAATGGTCTAAATTAATTATTTAATCCATTCCAGTACAATGACACTTTTTTGACACCCATTCCCTCACAAGGATGCTTTGATGCCCCCCCCCCCCAAAAAAAACCCCCAAAAACAATTGGGGGAAAAAATTCTTGTAGAAAACATTTAGATAATGAAGACCCCAAAAGTAATAAAAAAATCCATCAACAAAAATGTGTTTTCTGCAACAAATTTGAATTTGAACCAGACTATAATTTTGTTGCCTTGTAATAGGTTTACAACAGTTTATTCAACCAAAGATTTATTATTCCTTTGCAAAATAACATTGTTTGATATCTCAGTTTAACTGCCTTGTTGGAGGTCAGTGGATGTGGTTCGTAATCAATCGATTCAGATCAGTACCAAAATAAAGGGGTTTTGATGTTTTTATGCTCCCCGAAGGACGAGCTTATAGCCGTCTGTCTGTTCGTCCATCCATCCTTCCTTCCGTCCGTCCTGGTATCTCCACAACCCTTGGGCCAATTGGATAAAACTTCACATATGAATTCCTTATGATATTACGACGAGGTACTCTCCCATTTAAAGGATAGCTCCAAGGTCAATGTCACAGATCAAGGTCAAAGGTGAAATTGATCTTGTTTACAGCAAAGCTCCTTCGATTATGGATAGGTCTCAAAATTACTTTGCACAATTGTTCTCTATTATAATTAGATGTACCATTTGAAAAAAATCAGATAGCTTAAAAGTCAAGGTCACAGTTCAAGGTCAAAGGTCAAAATTGACCTTGTTTACAGCAAAGCTCCTCCATTTATGGATGAATTTCAAAATTAATTGGCACAAATTGTTTTCAATCATGAATAGGTGTACCATTTGAAAAAAGTCAGATGGTCCAAGACCAATGTCACAGCTCAAGGTCAAACATTGAAAATAAGGATATAGCTACTTCAATCATTAATGGATTTCAAAATTACTTTACACAAGTATTCTCTAGCACAAATAGATGTACAATTTTAAACAAATCTACAGATAACTCCAAGGTCAAGGTCAGATTCCAAGGTCGAAAGTTAAAATTAAGCATGTCCACAGCAGACCACCTTCAGTTGAAGAAGGATTTCAATATGATTAGGCAGTATTGTTCTCAGTCATGAGAAGATATGCCATTTGGGAAAATCTAAGATAGCTCCAAGGTCAAGGTCAAGGTGATAGGTCAAAGTCAAATGTTACAAATGCCCTGTCTGGAGCATACCTTCTAAAAGTATGTATTGAATTCAGAATAACTTGACACAATTGTTCTCTATCATCAGTAGAAGTGCATTTCAAACAAATCTTCAGAAAACTGCAAGGTCAAGGCAAAAACTTGAGCTTGATCATGAAAATTTAGCATTTCTAGAATATAGATCCTTCAATTATTGAATTATTTTTTAAATAACTTTACACAGTTGTTGTCTGCCATGAATAGATGTGCCCGTTGAAAATCATACAGTTCCAAGGTACAGGTCACAGCTCAGGAATGAACATTGAAATTAAGCATGTCCAGAGCAAAGCTGCTTCAATAATAGATTGATTTCGATATAATTTGTCAAATTGTTCTCAGTCAATAGTAGATGTGCAATTTGAAAAAAAAAATGGATAGCTCAAAGATCAAGCTCACAGCTTAAGGTCAAACATTGAAATTAAGCATGTCTGGAGCTTAGCTCCTACAATTATTGATTGATCTTGAAATAACTGCACAATTGTTCTCTACTGTGAGTAGGTGTTCTTTTCAAAACAAATTTTAAAGGTCATGGTCACAGCTCAAGGATGTACGTTAGAATTAAGTGTGCATATACCTGCTTCTTATGGTTGGTCCGAACCCTTTTCGTTATTATTCTATACTTTTTGTGACAGGGCTATATTTGGGGAGCATAATCTTTCTATGACTGCTCTTGTTTAACAAATTATGGTTATTCTCCCTACTTATCTGGAAATGTACAAGGGTGCTAGGCATCTAAATCATTACCCCAGTAGTGACAATGATTTCTGTAACTGTAATAGGTTGAGGTCTTGGAGAGATTTGGATGCTTTCAAATGTTTATGTATGTAAGTTGAAAGAGAAACGACAATACGAGTGCAATGAACTCAACTTTTCATAACGTTGTTGGGCCAGCAAAATATCATAACTACGGATTTTTTTTAAGTTTACTTTACTTTTACAAACTATACTTTATGGTCATAAAATACTAAGAATTAGAAACATCTCAGCATTAATCATACCTCCTATCTAATAGTAGTATATTTCCTTGGAAAAATTGTGCACTAGACGCAATAAATCAACCCAAAACCTGATGACAAAATTTTTTGATTGGTCTTTAGATTTTTTTTCTTTATTTTGAAATAAATTGTAAGTTTCCACAGTACAAGGCTTATGCAAATCGCATAATCATAACCTGATTCATTTTGAAGGGAGAACCATTAGGCAATGCTACATGCAAAATTTTGAAGCTCTTAGTCTTACAGTTTAGGAGAAGTTTGCATTTCCTTGAAGGAGTTTGGAAGCCCATCATCAAAGGATTTTTCCTGTAAAGTTTCATAGAAATTTGATGGGTACTATAGGAGAAGTTTTTTCAAAGATTTTTTCACATACAGATGGTCAGAATGCCGATGAACAACAGGCAATCACACTTCGTTGTTAGGTGAGGTAAGAAGGCAAAATTGCTTGCTGTGAACATTTCTCCTTTCCTATAAAGTGTTTTCCATATTTACTGGTTTTGTGGTTACAGGTTATTTGGATTATTCAGATAAGACAATAAAAAAGAACATACTTATACAGTCTGTTTTGGGTTCAGCCCAAGAGCCATTAGATAGACACACAATACAATCATCATCTGACATAGGAACATAACCATAATCACATTGTAGAGTTCCTATAGATCCTACAGTAGTGCCATGGTTGGCTACATATACTCCATTTGTTACATTGGGCAAGGAACTTCCACAATCTGTTTGAGATAAAAGATCACTGCCATTAAACAAACATGTAATACAGTCATCATCTTACATAGAAACATAACTATAATCACATTGTAGGGTCCCTGTAGATCCTACTGTTGTTCCATGATTAGCTAAGTATCTGCCAAATCTTCCATATGGTAGAGAACTCCCACAATCTGTTTGAGATAAAAGTTAATTACATGTACAAATAATTCAGTTGTCAGTTTTGTTTATCAAAAACAATCATTCCAGTTGGCCGGAAAATATTTATACTTCCATAAACAAAATTATCAGCACACAGCTATTTTGTATTCTTAGGCGCGCAAAATAGTTCCATAAAAATATAGCAAAATTTGTAAAATATTTGGGGTTTTCACTTGATGTCATTAAATTATAAGAAATTAAGAGAATACTTTTTTTGTTTTCATGGAGGTAAGAAACAAAAAAATAGTTCATACTTATGTGTATTCATACAGTGTGATTATTTTTTCGTTTCATACCTCTAAGAAAATAAAAATATTCTCATTATCTCTTAATACATTTACACACAATATTTTGTTGCAATATCATGGGAATGGATGATAATAACTCACGTTGTTTTTGAATTTTATTCTGTAATAATCATAATTAAAACCAAGGTGTTTTTTCGTTCAAGATCAGTTCGAAGTCTGATGTCCTGACCAGTTGGCGGTTCTTCTATAGGAGCTATTCTTGTCACGACCCAAACACAGCTCCTAAGTTGAAGATCCAATATAGAAAAACATTACATATTCTTATAAAAAATGATACACTAAGACATTAAGCACTAAACATATATGAAATAGACACTAAACATATATAAAGCATAACTACTCATTTCGAACCGAAAAAAAAGGATAAACATGTAAAACAAAACAACATAGCTTTAAATGATTAATGTATATCTTAGACCTCATACGGTTCCGACTTGAAATTTTACTAAGACTACGTTTCTTGTTTGTAGGGCGTCAGTCATAAGTAATTGTTACGGGTATAAAGTATAACATTTGCAGCTCATTGGGCCTAGATCGTTGAAGTGACTGGCGTCCGTCGTTTTGCAATGTCCCAAGAGCGTCCGGCGTCCTTGCATTTGGTGTTGGATGCATGTCCCTGAAATACATATTTCGATGGCACAACCATGAGGCCATTTCGGTAGCTATATCCACGGCCATATGTGTAATGAGTCTTTCAGGTAAATGTGGTATAGAATTTCTCAGTACAACCTCAGCTATGCGGGCTACACCGTTGTTAATCTGTCCTAAGTTTAATTCCATTTTATATACCGTCCTTTCTGTAGCATGAACAAATTGGCCAATGAGCTTTGCTTCAATTAAGGTTGGGAACTCCTTTGATTAACACAATTCAAAGTAAGTAATTTTTACTAATACAAGCCAACATTGTGATAACAAGAAGTCATTAATTCCTGGTAGTGCTTACTAATCATAGTTTACCGTTACCATTATCATAGTTTATAGTTCCTGTATGGCATACCTGGTGCAGTCCACAGCAGTTACATTACCCAGCCAGATAGCAACTATTCTGTATCGACAGGAGAGAGATGTCCATACAAAAGGTTATAAATGTAAAAGGTTATAAATGTCTATGAACAGCTAAGAAAGTATCCTTGCTACAGAGTTGTTGTAGTGTTAAGAATCTAATACAGCCTTAGCGCTGAGTGGTTATAATGCGGTCTTGATAAGCAAGTCAAACTGTAAGAGTTTTTATCGTAATTATAACACAATTAACTGACTACAACGTCCAGGTTATCTTACTCCGGAATGTCTTGTCTCCCCCTTGCATTACCGAATAAACGTGTGCACATTTCTACACTACACTCTTCAATACACAAGAAAATATCCCTTTTCCACAATTGGACAATTTGGACGATTAGACGGTGGGTAGATTTTTCCTTCACTTCTCCCTGATCTGGAGTTCCATATAACTTGATAGAACCGTCTCATCTTGATCCAATAGATGGCATTCCCTTTTCCTCTTAACATTACGAAACCGTTCTTGCAGACAAGTACGATGGTTTGCATATTCATATTTACAACAAAAACACAATATAATGCAAATGACGACTACTAGAGCAAGGCATAGGCTAAGGTGGTTCCATATCGACCAAGACCTATTTTTCGGGTTAAGAAAGGGTTAGTAGTCCTAATAGAAACATTTCGTATAGCTAACATGTCTAACTGGGATTTCAAATCAAAAAGATATTTTGCGTCTTCAACAAGCTTTTCGATTTCGTGTAGAATAAAAGTTAAGCGCGCAAAGATTTCCATGAATCTGCGATTTTCAATTATTTTGCATTCAAGTTCATGTTTAAGCTGATAGAACTTTGAATTCATTTCCCCGATGCTTTTCGTAATACCTTTGATTGATTATCGATTTTCCTTTATGAACACCCTTGATTCGTTCACAATTGAGTGTGATTATTCCACATCATGTATGATCTGTCTTTGATTCCTCCAAAGATTAGTTATATGATTTGTAATTTGATCCAAGTCTGCATTTGTAGAAACTCAAAATAGCCAAGATAAGCCCTCGCCAACAAATGGGAGTAGTGACCGTTTTGTACATGTTCGTCAAGAATCATGCATGTGCATAATTTGATCTAATTCATTTTCAATGCTTAATTTCAATTATTTCAGATAGTGAATTTCTTGCAGTTAGCCACAAATTACGTTTCGGAATGCCTTGAAATCCTCAGTATTTTTATTTGGTTATGCCTGCTTCAGCTTGTTTTATGTCATCATGTCACCAAAGACATAAAGGGCACAAAGTCATCAAATCAATTACAATAGAAAGTAGCCACTTTGCTCTAGATATCCATACTTCATTTGTTTTATGTAAAATACATTACATCTAACAATTACTGCACGTGATAAAATCATCTGAACAATAAATCACACTGCCAGAATAATAAAAGCCACATCTTACCCAAAAACACACTATCAATTGATAAGCAAGCCATACTTCGGGCTCAAAAGTATAAATAAACATGACGATTGAAATGGTCAACATATTTCTACGCAGTAAGCCAACAATGCATGAAAGAAGTTTCGATATTTTAAATAGTGACCCACTACAATTTAAGATTCGTTTACATAAAACTATGACGTCAGTGATGACGATTTAACTTTCACTAGTCATTCAAACAATAGCTGGGTCACAAAGATTAAAGAAATCATCTGTAAAGTTTAGTCATCAGCACCTGTGCATATAACAGTCAATGCCGAAGATAAGCAAAGATTTTCTGTGATTCGTCTCCATTGCAAAATGTAAACAAACACGAATTAAATCGACAAGAAAGACACAAAATACTCTATCTAGTGAACATCACTCAAACCCTGCTTTTGCATATCGATATTATGAATGCCCTTTATTGCCCCAGTGACTAAATAAGCGATAGGTTATTTCAACTAATTTTCCTTACTCCGAGGGCAGATATGGTTTTAACGTAATTGGATTCATTGTTCTCTGAAACGAGAATTATATAAACAACTATTTACAGGTTATCTTCATTTTATCATGAAGCCTACATTTTATCATGAAGCCTAAAATAAACATCACAAACCCATCAATATTTATAAGGCACTGATATAGAACCTTGTTCAAGTTGCCAAAGAACTCGACTTGTTTTTATTCTGTTTGTTTGTTTGTTTGTTTGTTTGAATGGGGTTTTAAGCCGCTTTCATCAATCTTTCAGTTATATAGCAGCGGCTGGAGCACCTAACAATGGATTCCTGGTATTTCTCACACCAGTACCGCCATCACATCCCTTCCTAGCCTCCAGCTGCTATCCCAAATAGGTCTACGATTATCGACCCATTGGTGAGAGACAAATAGTCGGAGAGGATGAGTGCTGCCGTCGGGGATCGAACTCGGGACCTCTAGAATGACAGTCTGACGAGCTACCAACTGCGCTATGACGGCGGCTTGTTTTTATTCTGACTCTTTGATCTAGTGATACAAGATAGAGGGCAGGTAAATATCTAAGGTCATTATCTTCATTGCCATTGAAGAAAGACTCTGTTGAACTGCCTGAATCTGCGAAAATGCGTTTATTTTCTTTTTCAAGTCGTTTTTTCCTTGACCATATTTTGTCTCCTAATTAGGCCAGAGGTATATCATCGTCTGAACTACTACAATTAGTTCTTAATCGCATATATCTGTCTAAACGACCTTGCCTTTTATGGTGCTGTCCTTCCTCTGAACTAGATTTAGAGCTTGAACTTTCCACAGGTAGCACAACATAATTAGAGGGCCTTAACTTTTTTCCCAGTTTTTTGGGTCGTTTTCATTTGCTACCCTGAGATGTTTGGCGTGAACTTTTACAGTTTAACCATCTAATAGGTTTTTGATAATGAAGGTCCCTGGAGGTGTTTGTTCGATTATAGGAAAATAAGGCATGCCACGTAAAATCTAGCTTTAATTTTCTATGTGATTCAATAATTCTTGAAAGATACCTGGAGCATTCATCATTCCAAAAGGCGGGACGTAAAAATGAAATAACCCTCTTTGACAGGTGAATGCCGACTTTTCCCTATCTTGGTAATCCGTAAGTACTTGCCAGTAACATGACATCAAGTCCAATGAACTGAAGTATCTTGCTTTACTTAGTTATGCCAAAATATCATCAATTACTGAGAGCGGATGGGGATTTAATTTAGTTATCTTGTTTAATTTCCTGAAATCAACACCGAAACGTTTGTACCGTCTTTCTTATCCACCATTACTACAGGGAATAACCATTCTGATCTACTTCTGTCAATTATCTTTGCATCCAACGTTTCGTTCACTGCCTTATCATTTTTTTCTATTGTTTAATTGGGCACGGTATAGCTTAAGTTTTATTGGTGAATGACCTTGAGTATCAATTTTCATTCGCACTTATTTAGTGTGACCAAGTTCAGCATCTCTCTGTCACGATTTCTCTCAAGTAACCTAATTACCTGTGATCTATGTTCTGTTGGAGCATCAACCTTATCAAACTCATTAGTGTCAGCCATCTGAATCTTATTAATTTGACCGACAGAAGTAATTTCTGAAACGCTAATTGGACTAATAAATGCTATAGGTGTGCCCTGTTTGATCGATAATGTTTAATTGATGGAGTTGATTAAGAAGAGAGGTTTGTTTCTGTTCTTTGTAAGTTTGGTAACGGAACTAGTTATGAGCAAGCCTAGCTCTTTTCCAAGTGCCCGGTTATCTATTGGGGAAACTTCATATTCTCAGTGAAGAAAGCAGGGTGCTTACTTACCTTACACGGAAAAATGTAAGCTGTTTGTGGAGGAAGTTTGACCTTGCATTTAAGTCGGGGATGGGACGCAATGAATATTATCCACCAAAAGTATGTAAGTCTGATGAACACGTATCTAAGATAGGTCATGGTACACACGAACGCCGCGTGATTTCAACCAATCTAACCCAGTTATAACATTTTCTCCTGTTATATAGGAGCTATTCTTGTCGCAACCCAAAGACAGCTCCTTGTAATTTGGCCTGGTAATATTTGCTGCGTGAACATTGTTTTCGTAATAAGTTGGTCGGTGACCTTAAATCCGGACCAGTGTTTACCTAACCAAACAATTTGATGTTAACTACAACCCTTATTGTTTCACAATTTTTGACTGGTCCAAATTCACAAAAGTTGCGTACGACAAGTTTCAGTCAATATTATATTTAAAACTCTGTCCTTTTAAAAAGAAAACATTTTAGATAATGTGGATATTTATTTTCAACAATGTTTTCCAAAGATTTTTTTCATGGGGGTGGTAAAATGTATGATTATATGGGAATGGGTTACATAAACATTTGTTATAGTAATCATTTGAGCTTAAATCCCATTGTAGACTTCCTATAGGTCCTACTTTGTGGTACATATCTTCGCTTTGTTACATAGAGTCAATATAGTTAAGCAGAGTAAAGCACCATTTAGCCCATTCCCAAATGACAAAATTTCAGACAGGACTTGCAGACGACAATTCAAAGTTTATGAAATTTTAGATATTTTCAACTTTCATGGTAAAAAAGTGCGGAAAAAGGAAGAAATTGCTTGTCACAAGTAATTTCTTTATTTTCAACAAAGTTTTACAGTTTAAATTCTTGGGGGCCCAAAATAGAAACATGACTACAATCATATTGCAGAGTTTCTACAGAACATATAAGTTGTTCCAAAGATTTACACAGAGTGAAGAACTGCAACAATCTGTTTAACCCTTGTCATGCCGAATCTGGAATATTTCTCCTTTTGAAGTCAGTTTTGTTTAAGACATTTTATTTTCAAAATAAATATTGAACTAGGAATAGTACTTTCAGTGCTTTCAGCCCTTTGATTTTCATGCTGTTTTGAAAAAGGATTTTATTCAGCATGACAAGGGTTTAGACTAAAGATACCATTTAACATTTAACCCAATTTATCAGAAAGACACCTTTAAAACGTCCACCAAGAAAACAGCCTGGTTAAATGATTTGAATAAAGAAAAAAAAATGCTCATCCTCTAGGCAAAGGATTAAGACAACAATGACTTGATAATAGTATTCCCACAAACCCTAAGATTTTTCCATGTTTTGCTACGTTGCTTTGCATTCAAACTTGATAGGAATCATTATCATTTTCCTGCTTTGCAAAATTTTAGACCTATCCTAATCAAATGTTTTGCAGACTAAAATTTAAAATGGATTTGATTTTACTAATACCCAGTCAGTAAGTAGAAAATACTTGGGTAAAAAGAAGAAATTGCTTGTTATAAGTAATTTCTTCTTTTTCTACTATGTTGTATCAATTAAAAAAATCACAGGAGTGCAAAAACCACAATGCAATCATTGTCTGTCATAGAAAATAAATATATATCTAATGTGCCAACATATTTAAAAATCCAACCAGAAATGAAAATGTGTCCTCCTGACACTACATATGGACTAAGGTAACTCTTTTATGCCTTTTGCCATTACACAGTGGGGGTATAAAAAAGGATATTTGGAGAAACATTTTTTTTTTGATATCCTGAACATTATACCTTGTACAACTTCTATCATAGTACATGTATCTTGGACATATACTTGTACAACTTCTAACATAGCATCCTGAACATAATCATAAATGTACCTTGTACAACTTCTATCATAGTATCCTGAACATATACCATGTGCAACTTCTGTCATAGTATTCTAGGTGTATACCTTGTACAACTTCCATCATAGTTTCCTGATCATATAATTTGTACAACTTCTGTCATAGTATCCTGGATGTTTTGTTTTTAATATCTTACCATTAATTGTACAGTTTTCAGAAGGTGTTGACCACCCCATTGGTGTATCCTGACATGTAATTTTGACATTGGAGTCAGTAGAGTACCCTTCACAACATTCCAAATATGCCTTTGACCCTAAGGTTGTGTTTCCTTCTTCTTCGAGTACAAAATCACCGTTGGATACAACTGGAGGGCAGCCACAATCTCCTGTAATATAAATGTGTCACACAATTGACCAATCAATTGGCTGTCAATCATTGAATATATAGACCAATCAAATCATTTATTCAGCCAAGACCTGAGCTTTCAACTCCAACATTGGCCGCTATTTTTGTTAACCTTTCTTGTTGGTTAGGCTAATCAATTGTCATAACTACAGCTGTAGTTAGGACGTTTAGGTCACCAACCAACCTGACAATTTCAAATACTTTACAAATTTTACACTAACTTCTATGTGTATAGACACAAGAAGCACTTATTTTATATTGCTTACACCTTGCTATCTTTTTCAAGTGAAATAAACAAACTGACTCCTATGACCAGAATTTATTTTCGTTGGCACACTAGTTGAAATGACTACTTAATTTTATAAATTGTATAGGGGCTCTTGCACTCGTCAATCTATTCATTTTCCTAAACAAAGAGAAGCCAACTATATTGCAAAACACTATCTCAAATATTATTTGACTCAAAACTGTAATATTTTGGTTGAATTTATCTCTACACCATATCGAGAATATTACACATGCAGTGAGTAGATAAAAATTTTCTCTATTCTAACCAATCACAGATTCAAAAATAAGGCCCATGATTATGTAAATCTTATCTAGAAGTAGCATATGCATATTCTTCTATCTTAACAAAATGTTTGAATTTCATTCAATGGAACTTATTTTGCTTTCTGCTTTCGGAATATGACTTTTGACTCCGGTTACGCACCCATAAGCAGGGGTCGACACTAGCAGTGTCCCGGGATCCCGAGGATCCCTGAAAATTAGAAGGGACTCTAGCAATCTCAGGCTAGGGATTCCGTCAGGATCCTTCAATACTTCTCCAGTACAATAGATCTTAATGTATCAACAAATGCGCCTGCCTTTGGTTATTGTAGAAAACCATGTGGATAATGAGGAAATTGCTTATCACAAGCAATTTCTTCATTTACTACAATGTTTGGGCTTAGAAGCCAGGTTTACATGAGATCGAGTTAATGTATATCAAGGAGGGATCCCTGATTATATGTAGGAAGCCCTGAAGTAAAAGGTATGGATTCCTGTGGGATGCCAATGAAGCAAAGTTAGTGTCAACCCCTGTAAAGGGTATGAGATCAGTTACGATCTTCTACTTAAACTATGAAATGCAATGGAAAAAATATACAAAATGACAGTGAATTGTATGATAATCTTCAGAAGGTTATAAAAATAAATATGAAAAAAGTATACTTCATAAGTGTCTAGTGATTCACAAGCATTTTGAATATTTCAAAGTACATCGATAATTGGTATACACCGGTAAAGGGTTAAAGAGCATATTCCGCAGCCGAGATTCAAACCCATGACACCCAGGGTTTTCACAATTCTCTGCTTGCAAAGTTCAAGTCTTTTTGAAAACTTTTCCAGGAAGTTTTCCAAAATTCAAGATTTTTTTCATCGACAAACTGAAATTACTCAAAAAATGTTTCTATCAAAAGCTAGTTTTCATGCATCTTTTATTCTAATGAAAATGTGGTTGCTCCCTCTAGTCAAAGAACAACAGTACCTATACAGCAAACACTTGTTCTGGTATACAACAGACAACATCAGAGGTCCCATTTAAGCACATATGTACATATTTCACATAGAGAATCGAAATTCACTCACGCAATTTACAAGCTATGGGTGCATCGTGCACAGATATGTTTTACATCCCGGATATCTAAACCAATGTTTAAAGGTTCTGTTTTTTTACAAAATCATTACATACGCATGCATCTCAACAGGTCAGAAGTTTTAATTTTAACTGAATTCATTTGACACTATATGATTTGAACAGAGGAGGTGCATAAATAGTTGATTTCACTAATGCCTAGATTTGTTCATGCTTTTCTCATTGTCTTAAATTTCTTTTATCTGCTTAAGGTCGCACAGTGGATACTTTCGCATCAAAATTCATTTCATGTCCGGTTACTGGTACACTGGTAATGAAGCATAGCCTGATACCCATGTAATTTACACTGTGTGATAAAACCTTACCGGTGGGTGGGGGATATTTGTAACGGGTCTTAACGGAATTATTACCAGAAGCAGGAAAATATTGAAATGATTCGTTTTTATATGTTAAATATCCAAAAAACATATCTAAGAAACATAAACATTACAGTCAAATTCTATTACATTTGGCCAACTAGTTTGGAAGAAGATGAAATCATAGATTGCCTCTGGACGACACACAAAGCATGACAGCCGTAAAGAGGATGAACACAATTTGCTCACTTGAGCACTTTGTACCCAGGTGGGCTAAAAGTAAAGAAATTGTGTTGTAAATGAAATTCATACCAATATCGCATTGTGCAATCGGATTCAAATTTCCAAGGAGTTCCTTTAAACCATTACCAAACAATTTTAGATTGGTCCAAATTCAAAGAGGTTGCAGATGCAGACAACAAAATGAAGTTGGTTTAAACAGAAAACTTAGGGCCATATCAGTTAAAAATTATTGAGAAAAAAAGAAACTGCTTTTACAAGCAATTTTTTCTTTTCTCATAAGTTTGCCATAGCTTTATTTTTTTGACACATAAAAATGCAGGAATGTGTGGAAATGGGTTAACCCATCAAGTATAGTCCCTGGTTTAACGTCCGTGCAATTTCATACTTATGAAATATTGAGAAAAAGACGAAACTGCTTGTAACAAGCAATTTATTCTTTTATCACAATGTTTCTACCATAAAGGACGGCTTCGTTTCAAATTGCACCCACGTTTCACAGTCTTTTACATTGCCTTGCATTTCAAATAGGGCCAGTCTAAAACTTCGAAAAACAGGAAAGAGTTAAGGTGACTTATAATTCACACTTACTGACACAGATAGTTGGAGGAGACGTAAATGTGCCAAAAGTAAGAAAAATATTATTTGCACTCTACAAAACACAAATGAAGCTAAAATATTTCGATGCTTGACCCAAATGTTTTTCATCGGAAAGTTGAATATTGGGTATCCTAGAAGAAAAAACATGTTCACTAGAATATAAATCAGGCGACTCTAGAAGAAATGTCAATTTATACTTACGGACACAGATAGTTGGAGGAGACGTAAATGTGCCATTATCACTACAAATAGAGCATGTATCAATAGAACTCGGAGTGTAGCCCATATCACACTGAAGGTTGGCGATAGATCCAGCTACGTTATCTTGGGGTATATACACGCCATTTGCAACATATGGAAGGGTGTCATTTTCACAAATTGTGGGTACTAATAATAGAAATACAGAAAACACTTATTTATTATTTAGACAATCAATCCTATTGAAACCACCGTTAATGTGGAGGAAAGTCCCAAAGCGTCCTGTGAAAGCCTCAAGACAATCCGACATTATTTGTAACTCTCGTAAATAAGAGTGTATTGCGAAAAATCCACTGCCCAATCCCCAATATTCCCCAATTATATTTCCCAATGTTTCAAAGAACGTCCTTATGGCTCCACACACACTGTAAGATATTTCCTGAATATCCAATTCGTTAACTTCACATGTTAACAAGAGCGTAACTAACTACATCTCAGTTTCTTATTACAGTACAAACATCCCCAAAAAGTGTTGATTTTAACGAGAATGTTATGAGTGAAGCCCGAATAATCACTTTTCTTTTGTCTTCAAACAGGTTCCCTTTGAATTATAAACTTCATTATAACGATAGTTTTATTAAATCTGATTAAATTAATTAGGTAACTTTATCAAAACTGTACTGTTTTTCATAGTATAAACAGAAACTTTCTTTGGTCAGAAGGAAAAGAGTAAAGAACACTATGATAGCATTATAATTTGATAAATCAAAGGATCAGTACAAAGCTTTGTTCGTGCATTTAATATATACTGAATTACAAAGATAAAGCATCATCTTTTAGTGATTAATGCACACATGATCAGAGACAAATGCATAGGTAAATCAAGTATTCCGTTCCTGCTACAGAAACGATGCACCATATTGATGTAAGTTAATTAACACAGCAATTGGTGGTAGCAACGAAAAAACAATGTAGACATTTATCGGATCAAACATATTTGTCGAGTCTTACAACAGCATATCACTGAATTTAGAACCGCTATCCCGTCATGTAGGCATATCAAATACATTAACATGGGCACTTGTAAGGGTGGAAAAATAAGATCTAAGTTAACAAAACCCGGAGCCTGACAGAATGAGAAGATGGCAGTGCAACGTGTTGGGGCCGGGATTTTTAAACTCTATGACACAGTTATAAGTATCTCTTGGGCGAATGATGACAGTGAACTAAAATAGATGAGGTTGCTGAGACCTTCCATTGACAATGGCCATAGCGAAACTGTCTCTTAGAAAGCCAATACATGAATCAATTCCTCATGTGCCATTGCGGTTTTTCTCCGAGCACAGTACTTGAAGGTCATAGCAAGGCCTTCGCTGACTTGTCTCAAATCGGGCATAACTATGTGAAACGAGCTTGCAAGGAGAGTCCGGAACGAAGCACAGCAATACAATGTGTTGTCCTGATTGAGGCTGCATTGTAGGCCAAATAGATAGCCAATGACACAGGCCACCCTTGAGAATATCCCGAAAACCATACGTCGGATGTGTCTTGAGGTCAATGTCACACAAGAACGCACGCAATATTGACTCTTATTGAATGTTGGCGATTTTTTGGGCTGAATCCTTAACGCGTTCTCACTCTTCAATGCCAATTGTATTTATAGTTTCATCTTTTTTACCAATTGTCAATAATTTTTTACCACTACTTGATATACATTTTTCCAGACATTAATGTTCGTATTATATCTAAAAAATTTAGTTGATTCTTTATTTTTGTTGTTCAGTATATAAAGATTTGTATTTTTTCGCAAACCCACAATATTGACTGTGAATTGAACTGTTTTCGATCTGGAAATTATTGCATTTTAGCAAATCAAAAGATTGCAAGCGATTCTGCAAGAATTATAACGCTTACCGTCTATTTCTACTCTCTTACTATAAATCATGTTTAATTTACTATTGTTTTCCACAAGGGATATGTCAAAAATGGAAAAATACAAAAAAAATTGATTCGCGCCTTAATCGACATGAAATTGTAAAAGGAGCGAGTGAAGTAACTGTGTAAAGTTGACGACTTTTGGAGAATAATCGTTAAGTTTGTTTGATTTGAATGGGGTTTTACGCCGCTTCCAACAATCTTTCAGTTATATCGCGGCGGCTGGGGCATCTAACAATGGAATCCTGGTATTTCTCACACCAGTACTACCATCACATCCTTTGCTAGCCTCCAGCTGCTATCCCACATAGGTCTACGATTATCTACCCATTGGTGAGAGGCAAATAGTCGAAAAGGATGAGTGCCGCCGTCGGGGATCGAACCCGGGACCGTTAGATTAACAGTCCGACGCGCTACCAACAGCGCTATGACGGCGGCTTTGACTAAAAATGAAAGTATGACTCTTGGTGAAACTTTTAAATGTGTCACCTTATTCTGAAGGAAATACTAGGCTTCCATGACTTGTATCAACATTGAAAGTACAAGCTTTGGTTTTTGTTGTAGTTTTGTTTTATATAATTTTGTTTTCCTTCTTGATAGTGTTTTAACTAGAAGCGAAAAAGCTCTTGAAGACCTGTTTTTGTTGTTTAGAAAAGTTGAACATACTAAAAGTCTAACTTACATCTTATGCAGACACCATCTTTAGGAACCCACCCCTCTCTACAAACACAAATATTACTAGCGTTACAAAATGAATTAACATCTTCACAAGTCTCATTTGTTGCACAACTGCCTCCTGGAGGTTGAACTGAAAAATAACAAAGAAAAAAGTAAAAATCAAGCTATAATAATCTGTTAAATCTTAGCTCTTCGGTGTCTAAAGTACATCAACTCACCAAAATATGAAGAACCATATGTAGCTTTTGCCATAAAGTTCTAAGACAACCTCGTTAATAACATCAATATACGCTGCCAAGTAATTGCTTTTTAATAAGGTAGCTGTAGAGCTAAAAGAGTTAGAACCAATGGATTCAACAGTAATTCGGAAAAAACAACCCTTTTTTGTTACGTAGCCTAGAATGACAACACCCCGGCAATGTTGTCAATGGCAGGTGACTTTGAACATTCCGTGAAAATTTCCTTCAAATCCGTCGAAAGGTGTATATGAGGAAAAATGTTACCTATCAACATTGCATTAAGCCACTGTTTCGTGTGACTCAGCCTTAACTCCGCCACAAAGTTCAACCAGTCATAATTATTAAGAGCCCAAAAGGCATTTCGCAAGTGCATTTGCAGTTTAACCAAATGAGCCTGACACGAAGAAAACCATTGTTTGCGATCTCTGTCAGTCGAGAATGATTTTAAAAAAAGTGGACGAAATTGATAATGGTTTTAATTTGATCTTTGAATTATGCTAAAGATTTAACGACATCTGTAATTAGAGTATTGATCACCCAAACCTAAAGTATGTTTCTTTTTTTGTTTGTTTTCTTCGGGGGTTGGGGTGGGGGCTCATTTAAGGAAACAATGTCGTCTAATTACAGGGGTAAGTTTCTAATGCCTTCTTTTCAATTAAATGCGTTGTTTTTCTTTTCATTTAAATGCGTTTTGTACCAGTTTTTCGTTATCATTAGGACTGATATAAAATGATATAAATGTAACTACTGTGACCGGACACAATTTGCATATCTTTTGAAATCTAGGTAACCCAAAGAAGTTATATCTTTTGATTTTATGGAACTTTGTAATAATGACCAGTGATGTCTTCAAGTGAGTCGGCTAAACGTCAAGATTTTAAAGATCTTTGTTTGAAAATGTAGCAAACCATTATGTTCTTATATTGCAATAGGAAAACAATTTAAAAATAAGAGGACCATGATGGCCCTAAATCCCTCCCCTGAGCATGATGGTTCATGGCTTTGTGTTATTTACAAAACAGCTAAGTCCTCTGTCTAATTATTTTGGAGAAGATGTTTAAGAATTTCTCCTTTAACCCTAGGTGTATTGATGATCACACCATATAGCGCTATTTTCATGAGTATGGTAATTATTTGAAGTATTTAGAGGGTCAATAGACATAAATACATACCAAATATCAAAGCTCTAGGTCTAATGGTTGAGGAGGATTTAAAATATATCCTCCTTTATTCCTATCTTAAATCAGGAGTTGCACAGATAAGTGCTAATTTCCAGAATACGATAATTCTCTGAAGTATTAAGGTAAAGGGTCAAAAGATGTAGATTTATTCCAACCAAACAACAAAGCTCTAGGCCATATGGTTCGGGAGAAGAAGATTTTCAAATATTTCCTTCTTTGCTCGTATGTGAAATAAGGGATCACTAAGGGCTAATGTCCAGTAATTCTTTGAAGTATTTTGGTAGAAGATCAAAAGACATTAATGAATACTACATGTTAAAGCTTTTGGTCCTATGGTTTGGGAGAAAAATATTTTCAAAAATTTCCTTCTTTATTCCTTGGTAAAATCGGGGGTCGCACAGGAAAGGACTAATTTTCTGAATACGATAATTCTTTGAAGTACTTTGGTACAGAGTCAGTAGATGGTGCCAATAGGTGATCATACACACCAAATATTTACGCTCTAGAAGGAGGAGAAGCTTTTCAAAATTTCCTTCTTCCTTCCTTTGTAAAATCAGGGATCGCATAGAAAAGGGTTTATTTTCAGAATACGGTGAATCTTTGAAGTATTTTAGGAGAATGTCATTAAACACTGATACTCACCAATTATCAAGGATTTAGTCCTTAAGGTTTCGGAGAAGAAGATTTTAAAAGTTTGCCTTATTTATTCCTTTGTAAAATCATGATTGCACAGAAAAGGGCTATTTTTAAGTACGATAATTCTTTGAAGAATTTTGTTAGAGGGTCATTAGGTGATGATGCATACCAAATATCAAATCTCTTATTGCTTAGTAGAAGAAGAATTTCAAAGATTTCCTTCTTTTTTTTTCTTTGTAAAATCAGGGATCGCACAGAATAGGGCTTATTTTCAGAATACGGCAATTATTCAGAATATTTTGAAAGACGGTCGATAGGTGAAGATACCCACCATATATCAAAGCTCTGGGCCTAATGGTATGGAAGGAGAAGATTTTCAAGATTTCCTTTGTTAAATCAGGGATCGCACAGAAAAGACGGACAGACTGATTTACCAATCACAATATCTCACCTTGTGAGCACGTTGGGCTGAGGTGAGCTAATAAACAATATTAAGTTTATTTCAATGAAATATGAGTTCATTAAAACCAATTCGAAATTTGATATATTTGATATTTGTTTATAGTGGAGTATTCTCTTAGTCGTTTAGCCTAACATCTATATTTCTAAGTGTTGTATCATCATTGTTTGCGTTTATTCGTTTTCTTTCATTCCCTTTGAAGTATCTTCTTGTAATTTTTCTATGATCTGAAAACTATATGTAAAGTGACACACTTGTGGTAACTCGTAATTGAACACTTCTGATGGTCCATATCATGCAAACATCCGTCTTGATTATAACTTGTAATCATACTTCTTTATCATTATATCAATACATGTTTATTTGAACTTTATTACTTATTTCTGCATATTTTTTTCTTCTCCAACCTGCAGATATTCAGTGCTATTTGGTTCTAATGGTAAGTGTCAGTAAGGATTCTACCAAATTTTAAGGACATCTCAACTGACAACATTTTTTTAATCTACCGATATTATTTCATTTAGTTCGATGTCGTTGTTAGTGGCGTTGTTTGTGTTGTTTTTAAAGTTGAATCACACTGCTGACCATTCCAATGTTCAGTTTGTTAAAAAAGAGTTAGGAGTACATTTTGAATTTCATTATTACCTTGCAGAACAAGAAGTCATTAGACCAATTTCATTTATAGTAAGGCCTACTTAAATACCAAATAGAATTTTATATTACTTATTTGTAATTATACGAATTCATATTGATAAATCCGTACCATATGTTTTAAAGATATTAGGCTTGCACATATTTCGAACAATTACACAAAATATATGCGACTTTTCAGAATATTGAATATATTCCTCACGGTTAATGCGGAATCTCAGAAATGTGTAACACAGACTCATACATAGACATTCTACTGAAAGTTACCAGGTATACATGTTCCGTTGGCCATATCTCCATTTTCATCAGCAAAACCATCAGCACATACGCAGGTTTTAGTCTCACAGTCACAGACTGCATTGTGGTCTGAGCATTCGCAACAACCCTCGCAGGCTCCACCAAGAGGGATATCTGAAACAAGGTACATTAAACATGACACATTATTGTCTAAATATTCAGAGATCCTATATAGACGTCATTCGCAACAACCCTCTCAGGCTCCACCAAGAGGGATATCTGAAACAAAGGACATTAAACATGACACATTATTGTCTAAATATTAAGAGATCGTTTACAGGCTCCATAGACACTAATCTAATACACCAAGTCATTCTCGGTTCGTGCTAAGCTTTTACATGTTTAAAAGAAGAGTTAATGTTTTTCAAGTGTATTAACATTTTTGTTGCATAATACAATTACAAATAATAGCTCATATAAAACAGAATTGAATCAATGAGGGCAAATTTACTTACTGAATTCACGGACACATTCATTTTTAATGCAAATCTGAAATAAAAAAAAATAAAAAAATCACAAGTGTGGTTAAATACTAGTGAAACCGGTGCGTGAAACCAAAAAAATCAGTATCATAGTGTGTTTCGTCATTTTCATTAAAAAGAACAAAAAAGAACTTTATCTTTTGATCCTCATATAGAATATAATCGCGGCTATCGGTGAAAGAATCATCCAACCTATTTTAAACAATTAATTTATACCGTCAGTAAACATCAAACTCCGATATTGGCGGACATGTGTAAAGGATTGTTTTTGTTTTGGCGGCTTAAAATTTTGATACCTTTATTTACCAACCAACTATTTTACTTTTTGTTACACGTTACTGACCATAAATTTCGCAAAGTAAGGCCCTTTAACATCTAAAAATTTAATTTTAAGTTTCGTCTATCAACAACAAGCGTTCTGATTGGTCGAAAAAAATAATTCATAACTCCATGAACAAAATTTTGAGCACGCAGCGATTTTGTACGCCTCCGTACAAAATAGTCCCATACGTAAAGGTATCAAATTTGTAAAGCTTTCGGTTTTTTCGCTCAATGCTATTAGATCATAAGGAATGAAGAGAATATTTGTTTGTTTTCATGGAGGTATGAACCCAAAAACATAATCACACAATGAACGAATCCGCTTTTAGGATATGAATATATCTATAACGGGCTCGACACCAGTTGGACTGAACAACACAACGCTTATTGACACCTCTTGAAAAATAAGCTTTGGAAAAATGTCGAAAATGTAGAAAATACATATATGTTGTTGTTTTGTTGTGATTGTTTTTTTATTAGTTTGTTAGTTTTTGTTTTTGTTGTTGTTTAGTTGTATCAAAATGAATAAATATATAGGTAGAATGACCGTTATTCAGAATATCTGGACACCTTAACCCATTACCAGACGGCAAAATTTTAAACTAAAAATTGAAAAGGGTTGCTGACGTTAATCTAAAGTTAACGACTTTTTATATTTTTCATCTTTTGGGATAGAAAACACATCGGAAAATAAATAAATTGCTTGGTTCAAGCATTCTTTTTTTTCATTTACACAATGTTTTCCGCGTCCAAAGTGTCACTGTGTTGGAATGAGTTAAACTATCTCGATTCCGATCAGCCACCACACACAACAATGTCTAATTAGGGTCGATACTTTCAACTATTACCATATAGTCTCTCTTTATGTGACGGGTCACATATCTTCCTTACCTTCTTACATCCACAAGGTGAACCGTTATAGACACGTGTTCGAAACGTGTTATCTCCACCAACATCACAATAAACACCCTTGTAGCAAATGTCTCCAAAATCAAATATCTGGAAAATATCGAATTGATAGAAATTTTGAAATCATTGAACGGGAGAAATTTTGAATTAGATAAAGAATTATTCATTTGCCATTAGACATAAGGTTATGGGGTTTGATTCATCTGTGCTAAAATTAAGGGTAGGTTAAACGGAGCGATAGCAAAGAGACAATCCATTATCGTGTGAAATCCATGTAACATAATGAAACAAGCCAAGGCAACCGTTTAGCAATCACCTCCGTCCGGACAGTGCTAAAATCCCATTACGGACCTCATAGGCATAAATGTCGTATCTTCATCCAACACAGCGGGGTATTAACGAGTATGTTGTTCGATGCATTAACGAATTCCCTAACTCTTATATTTATTCAAAGATATGACATAAAGGCATAGCCTTTCATCCCACATTCCGTAATATTGTTATCGTCCGGGATATTACTTGCATGTAATGATATCTAGTAATCTATAATAAATCTATAAAAAAAAGCTTACTTTTTGCCAAAGTAAATTTGTGCCCGCTGTATTGAATACCAATTATATACACGGTAAAGGTTCATACTTCTCAAAATATTGACAGGCCTCCTAGCAGGCCAAAACAAAAATAAAGGTTTTATAAAGGCTCCAATGTATGAAAATAAAGGCCTTTTAGTGTAAAATATGAAAAAATAAAGAGTGAATAAAGGCTATTTTCGTCGAAGTTCTCATTTCTTTATTAAACCCACAGTCATACCAAAGTCATTTTTTGATGTTATATACTGTTTGAATTATGCAATATAATACATACCTTATTTAATGTGTATACCTATTTTCTCTGCATATTTATATCATACATAGCTCCTGTTTTACAGTGTAGGAAAATGCAGAACAAAATCCATTACTTGCTTTAAGCTAGCACGGCAACCAGTCAGAGCAAATATAAAGGTTTTGAGTGAGAATTACAGGCTATTTTTGGCGTTTTAAAGGTTTTCTGGGGAAATGTAAAGGTTTTAAAGGTTTGCTCTGAAATTAAAGGTTTTTAAAGGTTTCACTAGGAGGCCTGTATTGAAATTATTATCGAAGGAACAACTGACAATGTCAGACGCATACCTTATTCTACAGTCCCATTGAATTAGGGGCGCGAAGCATAAATTTTGGTTTATTAGCTATCAATGCTGACGCTTTTGCTAGCTTAAGTAAACAAACCAAATTTTGAGGTAGACATAGAGTTCAAATGTGTGCAAACTGCCACTGGAGGCTTAACCACCGAAAACATTGAATGCCTACGCCATGAAAGGTAGTTCTTATGAATTTCAGGAATATTGCAAACTATGAATTCACCTTATTCAAATTGTAGAAAATCCATTCTCACGCAATGCCTCTTTTTATGCATCTCAAAAATAAATATAAAATAACAACTTTGGAAAACATTGTTGACAATAAAGAAATTGCTTGTTAGAAGCAATTTCTTCATTGTCAACAATGTTTTCTATCCTAGTAGGTATATATAACTCCGCCAACATGAAATTGTCATGATCTGCAACTCCTTTCAATTTGAACCAGTCTCAGATATTTTTCGCACTGTAATGGTTAACTCCTGGGTTAACTTTGATAACATAGTTCATTTTTCATGATCACCTATAAATAAGAAGATTACATAATAAAACATCCTTTGCTAGCTAACAGTACTTTCAGAACTTTGATTTTATATTAGCGAGATTAATCAATATAATAAGACATAATTGTTTCAAAGACAATGTAAAAAAAATCAAGAGCTTAGCATTTGCATATACTCTTCTGCATACCTGGCCGACCTATTTGAAGATACCACTGGGTTTTATACACCTAATTAATATTTATTTTACGATAAATTAATCTAGTTTCTTTTTATTAACGTATGAAATGCGCCTTTTATATATCATCGTTTAACGAAAAAATTGTCGTAACTACAGCTTTTATAAAACTGTAGTTCCGACATATTGTTCGCGCACCGATGGAATGTGTGTATATCATTGAAATCAAGATACAATCAACTTCTATAAAGAATACACAGTATTAACAGATCCCTAAGAAATTAGTACCATGGACTGATAATAAAATAATAAAACGGAAACATTGTTATTAGACGGAAATAATCGTATGACGTTATATACTTACAATGTGAGCCTAATTGCTTACATAATCAAACGACCCAAAAATGAACAAAACTTGAAGGTCAAATGTGATGATACTACATAGCAAATAGTATCGCTTACACCCCCTGGCTTTAGAAGACGATTAATCAAATGGCGTCAACTTTGGAAAAGCCAAGCCCCATACACTGTCCCAGAGGCATCATATGAATAAACTTAGTAGAGGTTCACCAGATGATGTTACATACTCTACACTCTCTAGTTTCAGACAATTTTACGTGAAATTCAAGGTCTGATTTTAAAAATTTCAAACATATAGGGAATACTATGTAAATGAACGACGGCACTAAAATATTGTAAAGGGAGAGGTTTTGTTTATTTGAATCTTTCCTTTTTTTATGATTCCTTATATATATATATTTTTCACTTGATAATTCTTGAAAATTACAATTCCATATGCAAAGAGAACCATGATTGATAATTGGATAAAACAGAGTATGTAAACCTAAAATCGACCAATCGCTGACCCCGCCCACTGACTCCAACACGAAGTCCCGCTTTGATTTTAAATACGTTTTTTTTTATTACGACAAGTAGCATGAAACAATAAGTAGAATGGTTGTTTGGCGACCTGAACATCGTAACTACAACTTGAATAAGCTGTAGTTACGACCTGTCAGTTGCCAAACAATCAAGAAGGGTTAACGCAAATAGCGGTAAATGTTGGGGTTTAAAACCCATTTGATTTCATTTGTCCACTGAGTATTTGAGTGACAACCGTGGTTGGTCAATTGTTTAGGAGTCTAACTTGGTTACGGTATAGTGCGATGGAACTGGATCTAACATATTGCTAGTCCAGCCTTTTATAGTTGACCATCTAATATAGCGTGAATCGATTTGCAAAAAAATGATCAGTGACATTCAGTAAATTGTAGCTGCAACATCACAGTCGCCCACGAACAAAAATGAGAAATATATATTGGGGGTCAACATTGTACTTAAATGCCTCATTTGATTGGCCAATCTTTTTTTCTCTCTTTTGACAGCGGCAATTTAACGCCTGAGAGCTAACTTACCGATGTTTCTCCTGGGCCTATGGTAGCAAAACTCGTCAGGCCAAACGCGTTTTGACATTGAAAATCAAGATCAAATATCTCTCCAGCAAAGGGGGTTTGAGAAAGATATGAGTCGTAGTCTTCCACTGTAATACTGCTAGTTTTCAAGCAGTTGTCCCTAAAATAAAAAGGAATAGAACAATTACGTCATGTAACGTGTTTGTGAATTTTTCTGGTGGGTCTCTCAGTGCCTCATATATATAACATACAGTACATTTCGACAAAAAACAACAGTAGCGTCGATACAACAATGAACCAATTGCTGGCCCTTCCTACATACATGTACTCCGTTTGCCGATCCTACAGGAAATTCCACTTCAATTTTAAGCGGTGGTATTTTAAAAATTAATGGCATGTAGCATGTACCAAAATGAAGAAATGTTGGTCGGCGACCTAAATTTCATCAAAATAGCTTGAATAAGCTGCAGTTACAACGTTTAATTCGCCAAAGCATAAATTTTTGTAGTTCAAAGTTAACTTTCGGTATAAATGGCTAAGTTAGTAGGATGACTGATTATTTGATTTATAGCGATATAACTGAAATAATGTTAAAAGTGGCGTTATACCACATTCAATCAATCAATTAATAAAAAACATATGCAAATTACGAAATTCTGTGAATTGATTGATTGAATGGTGCTTTAAGCCGAATTTAACAGTCATGGTGACCGGGCCATGCTTTGAAATTAAAGTTTATCAATTATTGAGTTATTCATAAAGTTTGATGGTCGTTGGTGTAAATAAGAAGAACTATTAGCAAATTTAAAAATAACTCATTCGAGACTTACTAAAAAGCAATGGAATTACTTTAAAAGCTTTGTAAGGTGTTAGACAGAAAGGCGGACAGGCTAACAAAAAATATAAGTACATTTGTACCCCACAATTAAATGTCGAACTCCATATGGATTTGAATTAAGGCACAAGTAGGCAATTTGCCAGGTTGCATTAAAGGATAGCTTGTACGATAATTTAGTAAACTCATCATTCCTTGTGCACTACCCGACCAGAAACCCCACTGCTATTATGAATCTTCTTTAATAAACATATTCCCTTATTTTATATTTCCCTTATTTTATGACTACAACTTGCATATAGGTTACTAACGTTAAATTGTGCGCAATGTTAATCTAGATCAAATATTGAAATCCAATAGAATCGAACCAGGGACCACTCTGTCCGAAGCAAGTGCTCTAGCACGTCGCTTTACAAGCTAACTTGCAGGACAAGGGAGTATAAGCATCAGTAATACGGTATCTGGCTTCGTCTAATCAATGCCCTTTTTAAACACATACCCTGAATCCAGAAAATCCAACCAATGCTGTAATTGCTCTCTTGAGCACTTTGAAAATTGCCATGGGTTGGTTAATGTTCCATTTACATGAGGGACGTCATCAAATTGGGTGCCAATGAACAGAAAACTTGAATTGCAAGCTGGATCCACTTCAGCACTGTCAAATGTAACATTCAGTCTGAAAAAAGGTAAGAAATTGACAACCAAGCGTTAATCCGTGTACGCACTTGAACATCAACAATGAAATCTGAAATAAACAATATAAACAATAATTATCGTCATTGCGTGTAAAGGAAATACCTCTCTGATAGAAGAAAGTTGCCTTGTGATACAGGTTTTGAAAGGTAAAGGTTGTTGACACAAGTCATCTTTCGTCTATCAGAGGGGTGTTTTCTAAGGCCATTTTCGGCTTGTACCAACGTAGACCGGTACCGCCGTCGACTTTAACAAAGGCTTTATTAGAGTCGCAGTGGTACCAGTCTAGTACGAACGTTCCTACTATTATTAACTATAGTAGATGAAATCGGATCCCATCGATCATTTATACGATATTCATCTAGGTTGTTCCGGTTTATGTTTGTACACTAATTTCATATCGGAAGATACAAGAATACATTTGATATTCGATGTTTTCATGTTATAATGATTATTGAAACTGTTCTACTTAATTCTTGTAATTGTTAAAGTTCCGTGGTAAATTTATTTGAAAACTAAATCACTTAAATTACATTATTATCATAAGTTGCCATGATAGGTGTGACCGGCTATTGTCACCCCTTTTTGTGAAATAAGCGTTTATACCCCTTTCCTCAGGGTTAACTTGCAGATACCTTATTTCCAAAACATTGAGAAATTTCATAAATCTTACCAGTAGATCAAGGGGCCAATATGTATATTATAACCAGAATATCTTCAATAGGGTACCAAAAGGTCGTACATGCAATTTGAGATAACATGTGGTACGACATTTTGGTCACCCCACGACGATGTCTGAACAGAATTGACCTTTAATTTCATCTTTCCTCGCACAAACTATCATAACTTCAATATTTCTGGAGGCAAAGAACATGAGTTTTGGGGATTCTGATGGTTGCCGGATACAAAACAAGTTAATGGCCTTTCCGTGGTGCATTCACCTTCATACATTCCAGGCATTTGTTTCAACTTATACAATATACCGGCGTTATCGAACTATTTATTGTATAGAATGAAAATAGATCATGAAACAAAACACCCGTCATTTATTCCTTACGGCCGATAAAATAGGGTACTTTTAATGCTTCTGAAGAACATTACTGGGACAACGTAGAAAAATAAGTATTGTTACATACAGATGCTACATTTCCCACTCACATCTCACATCATTTACCCAATGCTTTTCATTGTAAAAAAAACGAAAAAAGAAGTTAAAATGACTGAACGCAATTATACGGCCTTCGAAAAACAAAACCGGAAGTAAATCCTCACCGCAGTGGAAATTATTTTGTTGTTTTTTTTTTCTTTGAAGGAGTCTAACAGATACAGACTTTTTAGTCATCTGACGCTTTGCGTGAAAAGGTTTATTGTGCACAGTTGCACGTTTAACCCTATCCGTAGTTTGAAACAATCAGCCTTTAGAAAATTCACGCAAAACGTATCTTTATTGAGTAATGTTTTTGTCGATTTTAATAATTACTTTTGTATTAAATTAGTAGTGCATCGAAAGAAGAAATAATAACTCGGATTTAGCTGTCTGCCAGAAAATAAATCTAGACAAATTTTCAAGACGTTGCCAATGAGAAAATTTCCATTTCATATATAAGACGTAGTTTAAATGTTTTGTTATCTAGATACAATACAGCGATGAATTGGAGTAATTTACTTTTTAAATATCAGGAGAGATTTTTTATCACCAAACTAAGAATTGCATTTTATATTTTAACTTCGATGTGTCATGAACCTTTTCACACGAATCACCCGAAGCCATTAATATACAGACTTGAAACAAAGTAAAATATAGTTCCTTATCAATGATTTCCATTCCATTGCTTTAAGGACTTTATCAAGCGGGGTGTGTTTATAGTTTTACGAAAAATCGGAAAATTAAACACAAATTCATGGAATTGCCCTGTTAACTTTACTATGTACAAAACTCGACTTTTTTATGTAAAAGTAAAATACATAAATTAATATAAGTTTTAAAAAGATGACTTTTTTTTCAAATTATCAATAAAAGGACAACTTGTTTTCCTTTCATTTAAAAATTGTTTGTCAAGTTTTATACAGAAGTTTTAGCATTGAAACTTATAGTATATAGTATATAAGACCATCAGTATCGCATTATGTGATTGCCTTAGGCAAAACATCTTGTCGTACCAAGGGCAGCGAACGTTCTACTTTTCTAACGATATTAGAGGAAAGGATGATCTCGATATCCCTTCACCCGTGAGGATGGAGGCAAAGGGGTTAGGCGGTATACAACATCTGGCAACGTGACCAGACGGATTAAGTTTTACCTAAGCCGCATGTAAGAACCCAGAAATCGCGTTTGACATTTTGATCGATTGGTTAAAAATAAACCGTACAGAAAATACATTTATACCTATTCTTTAGGTCAAGGGATGTTAGAGGAAAAAAATGTCTCGATATCCCTTCACTCGTGGGGATGGTTTTACTATAAAATCGCCGATTACGACCCAAACCAGTAACTACAGCTGATTTTAAGCTATACCACAGCAGTTTATGTCGCCAGTCGATGAATTGCTTCTTCGACTTTCGAATCTTTTTTTTTTCATATCAGTAAATGTATTAAAGATTTTGAGAAAAAGTGAGAATTAAAAAAAGTAGAAATATAAAAGTTAAACCGTAAGAGGAAACTAAGACAATCTTTTTGAACGTGTTAATCCAATGAGTTGATACCATATACTTATATCTATATCAAAATTTACATTATGCAATGGTATATATGATAAATGTATTTACACTAAAAAATTCAAAGTTTTTTTTACAGATTTTTCCAAACTTAAACATTTCTTTACAGATTTTCTTAAGGAAAACAGTTTTAAAATAGAACTATTACCTATTGCAACTAAAATCCTTTTTTAAAATACAAACTCGTATATTCCTTAGAACTATATGGATTAGTAAACGTCTTCCTTTGTTACTTGTAATAAAGGAACATCGGGTGAAAATCAAAGCAAATAGCCTTTCATTATGAGAAATATCCAGTGTATATCTAAAATACTACCCGCGATCTATTATGCAATCTCAGATACCGATCAGAAGCGTGCAAGTTACTTGGGTTAAAACAACACTTTATGGAAGGACATCGTTAACTGCTAAATTTGACTTACCATTTTACCCTCTACAGAAAAGAATATTAGAATGAAAAAGGATACAAACGAAATATTAACAGCCATTTAGACCGAATATAACGGATATTTTAGATGTGAAGAAAATCGGTGTAAAAAGTACTCTTTATCGCTATATTTTTGTTCTTGGTTGTTGTTGTTTAATTTCCTTTTTTGATATAGTATTTCAAGCCAAAGAAGTAGACGCAATGATTTCCTACAGAGGACGCCTTTTCTAATTTTGCTTCGGAAATGAGAAGGAAAATATGAAAACTGGAAGAGAATGAAATTGGTTCCTAGTCCAGAGAGAAAAACGATTCGAACGTGCCAACCTTAATATAAACTAACACAACAATTTCATATGCTCAGAGTTTTATAAGAGTATTCAACATTTCTCCGTGCCTAATTCTACTCAAAATAGAGGTGTAATGTTGTACGGACTTAAAAGTTATTATAGGAATTAGCCGTTTTAGGCTAATACTTTCGTCCCTACTATAGTAGATTAATTCTGCGATTAGAATGCGTTAAAGGTTAAATGGCGTCATTTTGGTAGCCTATACTTGTTCGAACGAACCATTACTTAAGATGGTAGGAACGTTAGTCTCAGTCGAACAATCCTATTGTGGGGTGGGTTTTTTGTTGTTGTTGTTGTTTTTTGTTTTTTTTTTTGTTAGGGTTTTGGTTGGTTGGTTTTGTTTTGTTTTGTGTGTTTGTTTGTTTTGTTTTGTCTTCGATTTTCTTTTTGTTTTGTTTGTTTTGTTCATTTTGTTTTAAATATTTTTGCGCAATATAAGTATCTTTTCTAGATCGCAAAACATAGGCTTTTCAGAAAATGAATTTGACTTAATTAACTTTGTTGCAGGTCATAAGGGCTCGTTAGAATTGACCAGTTGATGCTGTCATCTGAAGGAAATAACGGTCAAATAATAAATCTAAACCGGACTCCGACATTTGCCGTCATTTTTGTGCAGCATCTTCGTTAGCTGGCTACTGAAACATTCAAGCTGTAGTTATATCGTTTAGTTCGCAAACCAACCATTTGAAACTTTTGTTACGTGTAACTAGCCATAAAGGACAAATTGCATGAAACAATTTACGACTTGAAATCTTAATGACAGTTTTTGCAGTTTTTGTGCCTCTACACAATTCCTTAGACATCCATGAACCTTGGTTGGCAGACTGACGCAATGCTGGTCCAACAAGGCTCCTGCAGGAAGTTGAACTTCGATATCAAAAAGCGATTTTTCGTAAAACCAACTTGTAATGAACTAGATGACAATACAGGTCCTTACTTGAGTCCCCTTGTTAATTAAAGTAAAATTATCGAAAACAGAGTACTCCAACAAAGAACCAAATCCAAAGATTCTTTTTCAAAGATTACAACCTTCATTTCTCTATGAAATGCAGCATTATGTAGATCCCAACTTTTAACAAAGGGAATTTTTTCAAAATGATTGGTCATGTTAGTGCCCTGTGAGCATTAAGTACGGTACGCCCCACTCTTTCTCAAACCTTTGTTAGTGCCCTGTGAGCATTAAGTACGGTACGCCCCACTCTTTCTCAATGATTGGTCATGTTAGTGCCCTGTGAGCATTAAGTACGGTACGCCCCACTCTTTCTCAAACCTTTGGGAGAAAAATAAGAAGAATATATGCAGCAGAAATTTTGGAATTCCAATGCCAGTGTAGTTATGATTGTTGCTAGGGAATCACAGGCCATTTTCCCGACCAATTAATTGTTTCCATTCTGTATATTTTCCGAAATAACATGTCGCAAACTTGTAGAAAAAATGTTTAAGGTACCTTCCACGCTAGTTATCTGCCCTTTACTGGTATATGCAACTTTCAGTGTAAACGGGATATGGCTTTTACATTTACTTCAACATTTTTCCGTGTGTAAAATTGTTTTGCGTGATGTTACTTGTTGCAAACTACATGTAGACTCTGTTTCACACAAGAAGCTTTTTGTTCGAAACATGTAAACGTCAAATCATTTCTTGGTTGCATTATTTGTAGTATGATTCTATTTGCTTATTTCAGCATAAATGCACAGAACTGATGGTTTTCTACACCCTCAGCAAAATCTCATATCTTTAACCCATTCCCACTCAGTGACACTTCTAGACGCCCCCAAGGAAAAGAACTTTGGAAGATATTGTGGAAAATGAAGAAATTGCTTTTAACAAGCAATTTCTTTATTTTTCACAATATTTTCCTACCTGAAAGTTGAAAAAATCCACAATTTCACAAACTTTAAATATTCGCTTGAAACTTCTTTCAATTTGGATCAGTCTAAAATTCTATTGTGTGGGAATTGAAAGTATTACGGCCTATCCATAAAATTACTCGAAATATTGAGAAAAAAATGTAATCTGAATTTTTACACCAAATATTGCTATCCTTAAACGTAAAAAATGGAAATTGAGGAAGAATTCCCGTAATGCACCATTTTGGAACGTCGAAAATCTCTGACGTCGGGAAAAAATAAAATATAAATGATTTACGCCACTTATGACGTAAATACCACGTGATGACGCCATTAATCACCAAATATCATGTCCTTTATTGTATTCGACATTACTGCATGGGTTACATAGGAACGAATAAAGGCAGTGATTAGATATACTACTTCCGGCAGAATCTTTCCTGACAAAGATACGTGATAATTCACCTTCCTGACCATAAAAAAGTGATATACAAAATGGTTGGTCTAAAATATAAAAGATATAGAATAAGATTAATCAGTTTAGAAAGAGCTTGGTGCATAAGCCCATCTAAGAGTTGACAGGCAACGCAAACCTGGTCAAACATACCGTTGTCGGTGAGTCTAGTTCTTTTAACAGAGCGCTTGCTCAGCCCAATGACTCCGCTTTCTACATCCAATGACTCCAACAGAAAGTTCCATTTCGATATCAAACGGCGACATTTTGAAAATTAAGCTTAAACGATTTAATTAGCCGAGTGATTCTTTGATTGACAGTCGCGATTACTCAATTATCTAAAAGTTGCAAGTAAAAAATTGTCCTTAAAATCAACCCATTTTTCCGAATAAAAATTCCCGAATGAATCTGAAATGGGTCAAACATATGACATATAGCCTTTAGAGTGCACAAATTGTTTTAAGAGATGAAGAGAATATTTTTTGTTTTCATGGAGGTATGAACCGAAAAAACTAATCACACTGTATGAATACGTCCATAAAAACAAAAAATATTCTCTTCATTTCTTATAATTTAATAGCATCGAGCGAAAAAAACAAAAGCTTTACAATTTTTGATACCTTTTTGTATGGGACTATTTTGTGCGGAAGCATACAAAATCACTGCGTGCTCAAAATTTTGTTCATGGAGTTATGAATAATATTTTTCGACCAATCAGAACGCTCGTTTTTGATAGACGAAACTAAAAGTTAAATTATTTCATAATATTTAATCTATAGATTACAGGGAGCCTCAAACTCTACTAAAATTACCTTCATATAACCATTCTGATCAAGTATTGCATAAGAATCGCATCTGTGAAGTAAAAAAAAAAAAAAAAAAATCGACTGTCTGGTTCAGGGAGAGAAGACATTTTGTAAAATGTTTACAAACAGCCAGGCTAGTGGCCTTCAATAGCTAAAACCTATTACGTTGTGCTCAGTTGAGCAATACGATTTTGTTGACATACCCCGAATGCACACACGCACGGACAGACACTTGATTGATACAAAGCTAGTTCGATAGCTTAATAGGCACAAGTTAGTGAAGCTGATGATAGCTTCCTAGTCTTTAATAAGTGCAGCAACAACAGTATATCGTTCTATGTTGTAGTTACAATTTGTAAGTCTCCACTTTCACAATTAATTTGCACCATCAAATACATGTATGACAAGTTATATTACTTATGGTTATACTTACGTTGGTAAAAGAATTGATGCAAACACTAAGTCCGTATCATCACCAAGATCCTCGGCGATAAAATTTCGAAAATTAGCAAACTGGGACTGACAGATCACACCAAAAAAGGATATGGCTGTGAAAAGAAAAAAATAATTAAGTGTTTATCTACTTGAGTGGCAAAACGATCGAAACTCGAACGTGATATATAAGAAATTAAGTGCAAATCACAGGCTTAGTGTGATTTTAAAACCCCAAATTATTTGGAAAAAATCAGGAAAAATCTTGTTTGGCAGACTGATAGACTGACACAATTGATGAGTGCAGACATGCAGTCTCCTTCTGCAAAGCCTGCATGGGAAAATAAAGTTACTTTGTTTGCTTGGTTATTTGAACGGGGTTTAACGCCGCTTTTAACAATTCTTCAGTCATATCGCAGCGGCTAGAGTACCTTATAATGAATTTCTGGTACATCTCGCACCAGTACTATCATTATATACTTTCCTACCCTCCAGCTGCTATCCAACTTATCCCGCCTATTGGTGAGAGACAAATGTCGGAAAGGATATGTAATAAAGTTGAACTGTCCTAAAGCAAGCAGACCATTTGGTACGGGAGTTCGTACATGACAAAGAAGCCTTAGGGCTCCAAGTTGTCTAGAAATTATAATAATCCTAGACAGTATTTGAACTTGAAGAGGACACGATATTCGAATAAGCTGTTGTTACGAATTAAGCCGTCAAACCAAGAAAAATACTTTAAATAATTGTCGGTCAATGTGGGAGTTCAAAATTCAATTCCGGTCTATTCCAGCCAGTCCTGTTTCGCCAAGTTTTTTTAAAGGATGCCTATGATGCACTGGTGTTGGCTGAAGAATGATTCTTTTAAGAGACGAAGAGAATATTTTGTTTGTTTCCATGGAGGTATGCAATTAAGAAAACAACTACAAAAACAACAAACAACAAAAACAACAACAAAAGAAAACCACTGTATGACAAATGTCGGAAAGGATATGTAATAAAGTTGAACTGTCCTAAAGCAAGCAGACCATTTGGTACGGGAGTTCGTACATGACAAAGAAGCCTTAGGGCTCCAAGTTGTCTAGAAATTATAATAATCCTAGACAGTATTTGAACTTGAAGAGGACACGATATTCGAATAAGCTGTAGTTACGAATTTAGCCGTCAAACCAAGAAAAATACTTTAAATAATTGTCGGTCAATGTGGGAGTTCAAAATTCAATTCCGGTCTATTCCAGCCAGTCCTGTTTCGCCAAGTTTTTTTTAAAGGATGCCTATGATGCACTGGTGTTGGCTGAAGAATGATTCTTTTAAGAGACGAAGAGAATATTTTGTTTGTTTCCATGGAGGTATGCAATTAAGAAAACAACAACAAAAACAACAAACAACAAAAACAACAACAAAAGAAAACCACTGTATGAATACACGAAGCGGATCATTAAGTATTTCGTTTCATACCTCCATAAAACAAAAATTTTCTCTTTATAATTCAATTTAACGCCAAGCGAAAAAAAACAAAAAAAAAACAATAAACAACATTTTCTGATTTTTATACATTTTACGGAACTATTTTGTGCGCAAAAATATACAAAATAAGTGGGTACTCAATTTTGTTCATGGAGGTTTAAAAATTGTTTCGGCCAATAAGAATGCTCGTTTTTGATAGACGAAACTAACAATTAAATTATAAAAAAAGATAAAAAAGGAAATTGATTATAGTATTGAATGTTCACGCCGAAGACATTATGCTATATTGGATCTTGCTGGATATCGATTCCAATATTTGACAATTTTATTTCCTAACCCTAACACCTAAACTTTTCAAAAATATAGGTGACTTTAAGATACCTCTTTCGTTTCACACAAAAAGAGGTGTCAGAATGATTTTGTTTTCCTCACAATCGAATGCATCGAAATTAATTGAGATTAATCACCTATAAAGGTAATGCAGGTGTAAGTCAAATTGTTTTTTTTTTGCATTTAGAGGTAGACCCCAACAAATTGTGAATAATACTAATAACTTTATGATATTGCAATCTTCTATAAAATCTAAGTTTACTTTCGTCTATTAAACTTTTCTTATTCGGATTATCTGGAAAACTGTTTCATGGCTCTACAAAAAAATATTGAATTCGGAACTTTTTCATTCACATACAGACAAAGAAGTTTCATAAAAGCTGAAAAACTCTTTTCCCACACAAGCCCTCCTTTTTACGCCCCTCAAGAAAAAAGCTTTGGAAAACATTGTGGACATGGAAGAAATTGCTTGTTTCAAGCAATTTCTTCCATGTCCACAATGTTTTCTACCACAAAAGACAAAGAATGTTAGAATTGCATCAACCTTAAATTGTCGTCTGCATCTTTTTTTAATTTGGACCGGTCTAAAATTCTCTCGTGTGGGAATGGGTTAAGCTTTGATTGAATTGGCTAGCCCCGCCCACTGATTTCCGACAGGAAGTACTTAGATATCAAACGGAATTATTCTTGCAAAGCCAGAACAATGTAACAAAAAAGTAAGATAGTTTGTTGGCGACCTGAAGGTCGTAACTACAGTTTAATGCTTCACAATTAACGCGGGCAATGTTTGAGTTCAAACAAAAATATTCTTACATCGTGTTAATTCTATTAAATTCACCATAATCTTAATTTCAACGATAAACATGTATTCCCTATGCCCTACTCAAACACATCGGAATTAACCCATTCCAACTCAATCCCTCCTTTTTACGCCCTTCAAGAAAAAAGCTTTGGAAAACATTGTGGATAATGAAGAAATTGCTTGTATCAAGCAATTTCTTCATTATCCACAATGTTTTCTATCCAAAAAGACAAAAAAATTAAAAATTCCATCAACTTGAAATTGTCGTCTGCAGCTTCTTTCAATTTGGACCAGTCTAAAATTTTGCTGTGTTGGAATGGGTTAACGGATGTGGTCATTAGCTTTCGGATAATATCGCAAAAGACTGGATTGCTAGCGGAACCAGTGACGTCATTGCAACACTGTGGACGCTTTAAATAAGGCAATTTTCGGCGCAATCGACCGGTAACCTATTTACCCGATGAATTCCTATTCCATTTGTGATTTATTGACTCATTTGGCGTCTCGATATGCGAAATACTTTTGTTTCTTTTCTTTCTTTTTTTTTTTTTTTTAAGTTATGAACCTTCATTTTTATAACAAACTCAGTTTATTCGCTTCTTTCAAATGTTATTTCAGTGCATTTTCTCTGTCTACCGACTTTATACTTGTAAATAATTTAATTGTTAGTTTCGTCTATCAAAAACGAGCGATCTGATTGGTCGAAAAATTTAATTCATACCTCCATGAACAAAATTTTGAGTACGCAGCCATTTTGAATGCTTCCGCTCAAAATAGTTCACTACAAAAAGGTATCAAAATTTGTTAAGTTGTTGCATTTTTCGCTCGATGCTATTAAATTATAAGAAATGAAGAGAATATTTTTGTTTTCATGGAGGTATGAACCGAAAAACCTAATCACACAATGTATGAATCCGCTTCGCGTATTCATACAGTGTGAATAGGTTTTTCGGTTCATGCCTCCATGAAAACAAAAAATATTCTCTTCATCTCTTAAATGATTGGTCATTTATAGACTATATACTACCGAATTTATGAGACGAGTCATATTTAAACATGCTGTTTTAGATGACCAGGTTGACAAAATCGGTGTATGAAAACGAATTCGAAATTTTGTTTATAATAAGCTTTTGTGATAAAGCAAAAGATTAATAGAATCCGTCTATATATGATATTCCGCAAAACATATGACCCTGTTTGTAAAATGACTTCACTACATGCGTTATGACGTCATTTAAGCGGCAATGAAAAGGTGGTACCATAGACTTCGAATTCATTTGCATATTCATTACAATAGTGCTATATCACCCGTGTAATATCAAAAATATTTAACGGGTTTATTTCGTTCCCGGGCCATGGGTCATATTACAAAAATAGAAAAATTCTTACCCCGAAAAGATGAATCAGTTTCGAATTCAAGGTTCAACCTGAAAGGAAGATTAACAAAACATACCACCTTGCCATAAACGAATTTTATATAAAACGAATAGAAGAACGAATCAAAGAATCTATCGACCAATCAAATCACTGATTTAGACCTGGAGTCCAACATTGGCCGAACATTTATGTGACGCAAAATGCTTCACATTTAGGCGAAATGCTGATTAGCTTACCCAAAGCAAGAGGACCATGATGGTCCTATATCGCTTCCCTAAGAATGATGGCCCAAGGCTTTATGATATAAACAAAATATCAAAGCCCTACACCTAATTATTTGGGAGAAAACTTTTAAAAGATTTTCTCATTTAATACTAGGTATATTGAAGATCCTACCATTTAGAGCTAATTATTTTGGTAGAGGGTCAATAGATGATGATTTAAGCCAAATATCAAAGCTCCTACCCTTATGGTTTTGGGGAAGATTTCAAAGATTTCCCGGGGTTCGATTCCCCGACGGGGAGCAAACCTTTAATGGGCAGATAATCGTAAGCCTATGTGGGATAGCAGCTGGAGGCTAGGAAAGGGTGAAGTGGTAGTACTGGTGCGAGAAATACCAGGAATCTATTGTTAGGTGCTCCAGCCGCCGCGATATAACTGAAAGATTGTTAAAAGCGGCGTTAAACCCCATTCAAACAAACAAACAAAGATTTCCTTCTTCAATTCTATGTAAATCAGGGATGACTGAGAAAAAGGGCTAATTTTCAGAGGACGGCATTTCTTGAAGTTTTTTTGGTAGAGGGTAAATAGACATTGATACATACACATTATTAAAGCCGGAGGCCTTATGGTTTTGGAGAAGAAGATTTTGTAAGATGTCCTACTTTATTTCTATTAGGGATTGTACAGAAGAGGGCTACTTTTCAGAGTAGGGTCATTCTTTTAAATATTTGGTAAAGGGTCAATAGATGACGATTTATACCAAGTATGAAAGCTCTAAGCCTTACGGTTTGGTAGAAGAAGATTTTTAAGGATTTCCTTCTTTATTACTATGTAAAATCTGGGATCGCACAGAAAAAGGCTAATTCTCAAGATACGATAATTCTTATAAGCATTTTGGTGGAGGGTCAATTGATGATGATGTATACAAAATATCAAAGCTCTAGGCCTTATGGTTTGAGAGAGAAGAATATTTTTTTAAGTTTCTTGACTCGGTTGCCATGGCAACCAAAGATCTTCGTGGGTTTCAAATTTTTGAAGTAATTTGAAAGAGCATGACCTAAGGATCATTTCTGTAAAGTTTGGTTAAAATTCCATGGTAAGTTTATGAGGAGAAGATATTTTTGTAACTGTGAACGGTCGGACGAACGGATGGACAGATGGACGGACGGACGCCGGACAATGACCGATCACAATAGCGTATCCTGAGCACTGTAGAGGAATTACATGTATTCCTACAATCAAAATTTTAGTTTAAGACCACGCGTTCCTACTACATACTGATACTTTCTACAACTGATATTAACCAACCCTCGAATCAGAATGAAATCAATGGACAAAAATCCTTTAATACATGAAGAGAATATTTGCTGTTTTCATGGAGCTATTAACCGAAAAACCTAATCACACAATGTATGAATCCGCTTCGAGTATTCATACAGTGTGATTAGTTTTTTCGGTTCATACCTCCATGAAAACAAAAAAAAGATCCTCTTCATTTGTTATAATTTAATAGCATCGAGCGAAAAAAGCATTTTTTTTTCAAATTCTGTTACCTTTTTATATGGAACTATTTTGTGCGGAAGCATACAAAATCGCCGTGTGCTCAAAATTTTGTTCATGGAGTTATGAATAATTTTTTTCGACCAATCAGAACGCTCGTTTTTGACAGATGGAATTAAAAATTAAATTATTTTGAAATAGCTTAATTCCCATATTTTCCAATTTGGTTGATAAAGAAGAAGTTCACGGGAGAAAAATAATGATACCAACATGTTTTGATAAAATAATGATCTACAAGTATTCCTCAACCTTATTCGAATGTATGTCCTTTATTCAAGGAAAAAAATCCTCATTTCTTTAACCTAGATTAAAAACCTTAGGTAAACATTATTAGAGGTGAAGAAATTGCTAGTAACAAGCAATACATTCATTGTCCACCATTTTCTCTATCCTTAAAGATAAAGAATATTTCAATTTCACGAAATTGGTGACTGTGTGGAATGAAGTTTTAACCGTTATATACAAATTATTATTTTCATCTGATTTATTTCTATTCATTCAACTCTACATCTTAACTTATAGATTTCTGGCTTGGCTGGTTTACTGAACACAGTCACTTGAAGCCCGGAATATATCTTCGCTATCAAAAGGGCAACACGGGGAATAACTCTAAACGCATTTTAAACGAATTATGCCCCTTTTTAGACTAAGGAATTTTACCCACAATCAAGCACAGCGGTATTCTTGTTGAACGTAACACTCACCTTGTTGTGCATGCGAGCAAGTCTGCTGTTGTTTCTCCATCCCGTTGGGTTCCGCAGTTGAATAAAGTTTGCAATGCATCAACATTTCCATTACCAAGGAATGTGTTGGTCCAGTCACTGCTAGGATCCTACCAGAGAAATATCTACGATGAGATTATGTGTTGTAATGTATATTATTATCATCGTTTTGACTTTTCGTGTTTTTAACCCATTTCCACACAATTTCGCTTAATTACGTCCCTCAAGCAAAAAAAAAAAAAAAAGAATTATGAAAACATTCTGAAGAACGAAGAAATTGCTTATGACAAGCAAATTCTTCATTTCCAACAATGTTTTCTACAAAGAAAAGAGAATTTTTTATCTACTTGTCGTCTGTAACTTCTTCCAACTTGGACCAGCCTAAAATTTAGTCATGTTGTATTGGTTTTAAACTGGATTTATTTTGGGAAGCAGTCAAGACCTACAAAATAACCAATAAAGAATTCGACGTTTAAGTAATGGAATAAACAAAGAAATAGGTTAGGGTCATGTCACCTCATTGATCGCTGGTCCACTAAGCTCCAACAGGAAGCTTCTCTTAGATATCAAACGACGTTATTTTGAAAACATTTTAACCAGTTTAATATAACACAACTGCAAAATGGCTGGCGACCTTAAACGTCGTAACAACAGCTTATTTAAGTCACCAAACCTACAGAAATGCTTTTCAGAAATGTCGACCAATGTGGTATTTTCAAAGTTCACTTCCGGTCTGAATTTACGATTTGGTTGGTCTATCTAATTTTCATTGACAATCCGCGATTGCGTTAAGTCAAGTTTGCAGTGTCCGCACTTTCTTTCGTAAAATTTGACATAGCGAAATGGTTTTTTAGACATAGTCCATATCTAACTTGACTTGACTTGTCTTCCGTTAAATCGGAACGCTCATTTTTGATAGAAACTAACAAATGAAATACAAAAATTTTGACAAGGTTTCAAGCAAAGAACGAAAATATAGCCTCTAGACTTAAGTGTGCAAAGGAAAACACAAGACGCTCACCATTCTACTATGTAAGAAAAAACTTACATTGAGCAATTTGTGTCAAGTAAATTTAAACGATACTCTTACATCCTACCATTTTGAGATTTGAAATCCACTGCGTAATTAATTTTAAAAAAATCTAAATAAGATCACAAAATATCAGGAACTAACAAGAAATAACCAGCACTATCCACCTCCCAAAAAATGGAAGAAAAAAGAGAAAAGTACGATTAAATGTTACAAAAACGTTGCTAAATTTCATCATCTTTTATTTTCAGTCTTTTCTAATTTTAGGTGCTTTTGTTATTACTGAGGAAATTCTGTAATTATAAACTATAATTGAGCCTGTGCGTGACATTTCCAACAATTTCGCATGCGCGTGACTCGCACACATTGAACACCCTGGACAGCCATTCGGGGCAATTAGAATATTCGCTGAATGTTTAAAGGAGCTTTGGGTCAGTATCTATCTACAGAGCGCAGAGTGAAGACTCTGATCAGACTGTGCGGATGCACAGGCTGATCTGAGTCTTTACTTGGCGCACATTTGTAACGGTTGGAAATGTCACGCATGCGCTCAATTATCTTTTTTTATGCTGAATAAAATCCTCTTTAGAATTGCTTCAATATTAAAGGGCTGAGGGCACTAGATGTAATCATTATGTGTTAATAATCCTTTTAAATTTTATGTTCTAAACAACTATGATTTAAAAGAGATAGACAGGATGTGTAGACTGAGATCAGACTGCACATATGTGCAGGCTGATCTTTGTCTCTACCTCCTGCCAAAACAGAAATACTCTGGGTTCAATTTTACAAGAGTAAATATTAGAGATTCAATTTTACGGGGACTTTTGTCCCCGTCAAACATGGCTGCCTCTTTGTTTCACGAAGCTCTTTCCCAAAAAAATCTGAATATCCATTTTTTCAACGTGGAGGGTAATTATTTGTTATTGTTTAAGATGATTTTTTTTGTATGACATAAAACAGAATCAATCGCGGCTGTCAATCATATAATCAGTCGACCATTTAAATCATTAATTTAGACCGGGAGTTAACTTTGAACTCAACCATTGGCCGCCATTCATGTGACACATTTTTGTTGGTCGGGTGACTTAAAGGTCGCAACTACCGCTTATTCGCCAACCAACCATTCTTCTGTTCTGCTACATGCTTCTGGGCCATAAATGTTGCAAATAACGCCGTTAAATATCGAAGCCGAAATTCCTGTTGGACTCAATGGGCTGGGCAAACGGAGTAAGTGGGCGGGGCCAGCGACTGGTCAACTGAACGATGACATTGGCAAAGTCTGTCGTGTATTGTTATTGTTTGGTGGAGGGGGAAAAAGGGTCAGACGGAATAAAATCAAGCTAAAACAGTAGGCTTATGGTTTGGATAAGGGAACCAGTCCTTCCATTGGATTATAATTTTTAAACAATTCCGCTTTTAGATGCCGCTCAAGAAAGGGGAGAAAACCTTGTCGAAATTAAGAATTTGCTTGCCAAAGACAATTTCTTCATTTCTCACAAGGTTTCTATATAAAAAGACAGAAATTTATTTTAAAAATCATCAAATTGCAGTTGTCCTCTGCAACTTCTTTCAATTTGGAACAGTCTAAATTTTATCGTTTGTAAATTGGTTTATAATCAATTAACAAAATGCTAATCCATAGAGGAATGTCTATTTAAGAGATAAAGAGAATAATTTTGTTTTGTTTTCATGGAGGTATGAACCAAAAATAAAAAATAAATAAACACTGATCACATTGTATGATGAAACAAAAACAACAAAAAAAAACTAATCACATTCTATGAATATACTAAGCAAATACATACATTCATTTATACTTCCACGAAAAAAAGTCGCTTTTTAATTTATGACATCAATCGAAACAAAACAGAATATTTCATTAATTTTGAGGCATTATTATCTTTGCGCAAGCATACAAAATAACTGCGTACCCAAAATTGTTTATTGGGGATATGAATCCGAATTATAGCCAGTCTAATGTGATAGACGAAAGCAAAATTTTAAATATTAATCAATAAAAAGCATTAAAGGAGTTATAGCACTCACCACATTTATACGAAGTCTGTCTAAAACGACTCGGATACAGATTCCAAAATCTATAAGGCACTTGTAGCGTAGATCCAGCTGGGAGAGAAATAATATATTTTTATTTAAAAAAGCTCATATGGCAAACATGACTAGATTAAACAAAACAATGCCAAGAACAGAACAGAAAATATATTTCATTTAGGCCGCCGTCAAAGCGCAGTTGGTAGCGCACCAGTCTCCCAATCTTCAATCATGTGGTGTCATGGGTTCGATCACCGGCGGCGACACATATCCTTTAAGACATTTATCTCTCAACAATAGGTGGATAATCGTAAACCTAAGTGGCATAGCAGCTGGAGGCTAGAAAAGGATGTATTTGTGGTACTGGTGTGAGATATACCAGGAATCCATTGTAAGTTGCTCCATCCGGCGCGATTTAATAGAAAAATTGTTAAAAGCGAAGTTAGACTCCATTCAAACAAACAAACAAACAAACTTTTTATTTACATCAATGTACAATATTGTACAATATGGAAAAATATACAAACAAATGCATATAATAAACAATTAAAAACAAAACAATGGCAAAAGACAACTATTATTATCTATAAAGGGAGTTTACCAGAGTAAATAAGATCAATTATTAATAAAATACGTTGACCTGACGATAGGAATGTGACGGGTCGATTATATTTCAAGGTGTTTATTGAAAGGTAAACTAAGGTTAAAGGTAAGATATGGCCTTTCAGAATGAGATGACTAATTAAATGCCTCCAACTCATTTTATTAAGATTCAACATTGAAAATTCTGACGACTTTTTAACAAAATGTTTGCGAGGGATTCCCCGTCATGCCAATGTTCATAGATAGTGGGAAATCTAAATAAATTAAAGAAATACAGAAGATAGCCCGAATATGTCAATGTTCAAAAGTAGTGGGAATTGTAAATACATTAAAGATATTCAGGAGAAAGCTCGAACATGCCAATGTTCAAAAGTAGTGGGAAATGTAAATGCATTAAAGGTGTGAAGGAGGAAGCTCGAACATGTCAATGTTCATAAAAACTGGGGAATGGGATTGCATTAAGATTATACAGGAGACAGCTCGAACATGTCAGTGTTCGAAAGTAGTTGGAAATGTAAATGCATTAAAGATATACTGGAGACAGCTCGAACATGTCAATGTTCATAAATACTGGGGAATCTGATTGCATTAGAGTTATACAAGAGACGTCTCGAACATGTCAATGTTCGAAAGTGGTTGGAAATGTAAATACTTTAATGATATACAGGGGACAGCTCGAACATGTCAATGTTCATAAATACTGGGGAATCTGATAACATTAGAGTTATACAGGAGACAGCTCGAACATGTCGATGTTCGAAAGTAGTTGGAAATGTAAATGCATTAAAGATCTACAGGGGACACTTCGAACATGTTAATGTTCGAAAGTAGTTGGAAATTTAAATGCATTAAAGATACAAGGGAGACAGCTCGAACATGTCAATGTTCATAAATACTAGGGAATCTGATTGCATTAGAGTTTTACAGGAGACAGCTCGAACATGTCGATGTTCGAAAGTAGTTAGAAATTTAAATGCATTAAGATCTGCAGGGGACAGCTCGAACATGTCAATGTTCGAAAGTAGTTGGAAATTTAAATGCATTAAAAATCCACAGGGGACAGCTCGAACATGTTAATGTTCGAAAGTAGTTGGAAATCTAAATGCATTGAAGATATACAGGGGACAGCTCGAACATGTCAATGTTCATAAATACTTGGGAATCTGATTGCATTAGAGTTATACAGAAACACGTCGAACATGTCAATGTTCGAAAGTAATTGGAAATGTAAATGCAATTAAAGATATACAGGGGACAGCTCGAACATGCCAATGTTCATAAATACTGAGGAATCTGATAACATTAGAGTTATACAGGATGCAGCTCGAACATGTCGATGTTCGAAAGTAGTTGGAAATGTAAATGCATTAAAGATCTACAGGGGACACTTCGAACATGTTAATATTCGAAAGTAAATGGAAATTCAAATGCATTAAAGATATACAGAAGACAGCTTGAACATGCAATGTTCATAAATACTTAGGAATCTAATTGAATTAGAGTTATACAGGAGTCACCTCGGACATGTCAATGATCGGAAGTAGTTGGAAATGTAAATGCATTAAAGATATACGGGGGACAGCGCGAGCATGTCAATGTTAATAAATACTTGGGAACTTGATTGCATTAGAGTTATGCAGGAGACAGCTCGAACATGTCGATGTTCGAAAGTAGTTGGAAATGTAAATGCATTAAAGATATACAGGGGACAGCTCGAACGTGTTAATGTTCGAAAGTAGTGGGAAATGTAAATGCATTAAAGATATACAGGAGACAGCTCGAACATGTCAATGTTCATGAATATTGGGGAATCTGATTGCATTATAGTTATACAGGAGACAGCTCGAACATGTCAATGTTCGGAAGTAGTTGGAAATGTAAATGCATTAAAGATATACAGGAGACAGCTCGAACATGTCAATGTTCATAGATATTGGGAAATCTAAAAGCATTGAAGATAAGCAGGAGACAGCTCGATCATGGTCTTAAAAAAAACACAATTTTTTAAACGTTAAAAAAACCTTTGACGGGTATTAGCTGTCAAAATAGAACCGATCAAAACTTTCATTTACACTTGAAGTGAGCTTTGAGCTTCGACACTTGCATTTATGCGAAACATTTTTGTTTGTTTTTGACTGAGTCGTCGTAACTACAGCTTACTCAAGCTTTAGTTACGATGTTTAGGTCGCCAGTCAACCATTTTACTTTTTTGTTTCATGTTGCAGGGCATTAATTTAGCAAAACAACGCCCTTTGGAATTTCCTTTCTGAGCTCAGAGGGCAATTGATCTGTCAATTGAAATATTATCACAAGTTTGACCTTGATTGGTGGCTTGAACTGTGTAGATAATCGACGTTGATAGAATCATATCGATGTGAGGCACTATCAAGCCTAATATGAACATTGTACCTCCTAATGGAATATTTAAGTTCATATGTTAGGTTTTAAGGCAAATAGGGCGCGCCCGAATGTCATTCAATTAGTGGATGCTATACGTAAAAGCATTATATTCAAAGGGGAAGGCCCCTTGATAGTGACTCAGTAATCAATTGGCTAATTACAGGTTCAAGCAATTTTAGTCGAAATTTTCCAAGTAGTTAAGACAAAATACTCAAAATAAAATTACACAAAAATGTCCTGACAGGGAACCCAAGGAACAATCCTGCCAATTCGGAATGAAAATTCAAAGTTTTTGGGAAAAAACGATCTTTATAAGAATTAAGTGAAAAAATACCTGCCACGCCGGACCATATTCAATGGCCAATACCGACCAAATCATTCATGTAAACCGAAGGTGAATTTGGACTTTAACGACGTAACTTTAACTTACAAATTGTAAATACGACGTTAAGGAATCAAAAAACGATTTGCTTTATATTTGAGCGCATGCGTGACATTACCAACCATTACACATGTGCGGCAAGTAAAGACTCAGATCAGCCTGTGCACCCGCACAGTCTGATTAGAGTCTTCACTCTGCGCCCTGTAGTTAGATACTAATCCAAAGCTTCTTTAAACAATCAGCGAATGTTCTAATTGCCCCGAATGGCTGTCCAGGAACCCCAATGTGTGCGAGTCACGAACATGCGAAATGGTTGGAAACGTCACGCATAGGCTCATTTAATGTCCCTGACCCCATCTCCTACAACACAATACCATGTACAACCTCAGTCGAAAGCCCATGTTGGAGGTTATCCGTCAATTAGAAATTTACGGTGTAACTATATAGTAGGTTTATAGGACATATACACTTTCACAAAAAGACCAAATAGTTGTTCATTTAATAGTCTTACCTCTCCAAATAAGGCCAAATAATGTCTTAAGATAACACTGTCACCTGCTAGCTCATAGCCATGTTCACCTTCCAGGAAACTGAAAATTTATTAGCTCTATAAGTTTTGAAATTAGGGAACTGCTGCTCTGCACTATGTATATAACAATTGTGCTTTTCTCGGAAAAATTAGCATACCTCTACATAACCATATAAAGCTGTGGGCGATTATACAAACTAGAGGTGCTTGGTTCATGTGGCTGAATTTACGTTACTGAAACAGACAGCATGTAGCCTTATGTTCCCTTCCCAGGGCATTCCAATGCATTTTAACTGACCAATCGCTGGCCCGCCCATTTCTCCGTTAGCCCCGCCCATTGACTCCGACAGGAAGTCTCGCTTCCCGTTGTAAAATGGTGTTTTTTTCTAAATTAATAACCGAGTAGCATGGGATAAAAGGAAATTGTTGGTTGTTGGCTTATACATCGTAACTGCATTTTGGACAAGCCGTAGATACGACGTTAAAATCGCCAAACTCACATTCTTTTTACTAAAAAGATTAGATTATCGTGAATATCAAAATTAGAATTTTCTTATCTCGGCTCACCAGATAATTTCTTACGCCTTGCCCGATAAACTTTTCAATATCAAGACACCAACCATCTATTCTCTATATCCTCAGGCTGTCACTTGTCATAAATATGCCTGATAAAGAGAGGTAAGATCAACTTGTTGATATAATGTGACGTGATTAGCTTTATCATGTCACTTGATCACGTGACCGACCGGAACTACTTTTACAGTGGTTGGTTACTTTTAAAGCACTAATTTTGAAAATATATATGTTTCAAGCTTCATCTAAAATTTATGTCCAAATATATTTTTTACTCGACTCTCAACTTTCAGCGGTCGAATTATAAATCGACGAAGTATAGATGACGTAATGCCCGGTGTAGACCTTGTCCATTACATGAAGTCATACACAAACCTTCAGAAAGAAGGAGGATGAGTGTATTTAGCATAGAAATTATTTGAGTAAGGACTACCTCGCGTGTAGGCATCTAATTCCAAGCTCTGTCCATCCTGTGATATTCTTTTGATAAGGATGGCAGGACCTTAGGGTTTGGTTTTAAACTTAGTTGCATAACAACGAACTCGCCAGAAAATTTTCGAAACTTTAGTTGGGTGATCGTTCAGATAAGGCACATCTTAATCGATAGTCAAGGTAGGACTTTGTAGTTTAAGGTTCAAGTTTTAGATGTTCTTGTTGAATTATTTCTTATTCAGGCCTCGAAAATTAAATTATGCGGGTTCTTTCAAAGTTCTTCAACGTAACCTCCACCCCAAGGAAATAATGTTGGGCGAGGAGATATAAGCTTACATTTACTCATCGCGGTCATTTTTGGTTGAATAGGTTTTTAAAATCGGTAACATGATAAATAGAAAAGATGGTTGGTTTCTTGATATGGAAAAGTTTATCGCGCAAGGCGTAGGAATTTATCTGGCCGAAGGCTCATGTCAAGACGCCAACCCTCTATTCTCTATCTTCAATATATTTTCAAACTACTTGTTTAAGACATTTCCGTCATAAGTCATTTTCCATGTGATCATTGGGTCAAATATATAAAACACTTACTATTCATACACAGACGAATCTGTCAATACTTCAATCTCTATAATGTTACATTCAATGGACGCTCTTTTTTTTCGTATGGTATGGCCTTCTTTTTTAACTGTAAAGAAATATCATTTTAATTATATGTACATGTTTTTTTATGTTATAATCAATTGACGCTCATTTCTTTCGTATGACATGACCTCCTTTTTTAACTGGAAAGAAATTCCATTCTAATTACATGTACACCTCTTAATGTTACAATCAACTAATTATTTGCTCTCGTATGGTATTGCATTCTTTTTAACTATAAATAAATTTCATTCTAATTATTTAAAATAATGATAATAAAAACAATGATAATAATAAAATTGAAATAATGATAGTAAAAATTAAATTATACAATGTTCATTCATAATTAGGCCGGCGATACTAATGACCAATCGCGGTTGTCAATCGAAACATTTATTTTGACTTTTAATGAAATTTGAATTTCGACCTTTTTGTGAAGCATATAAGTTGGTATGGCAACTTAAACGTCGTCACTAGAGCCTTTTCAAGTTGTAGTTATAGCGTATTTGTGTATTGGCCAATATAACGCCGTTAAATACCGAAGTGGAACTTTCTGTCGAAGTCGGTGGTTTGGGCTAGCAGAGTCAGGAGGCGGGGCCAGTGATCGATTTAGTAAGGGGTTAAATAAAGGATAGTTGTTTTCCTCGGGATAAGACTGACTTTTTTTCTTTGGTAGGATTTCAAAATTTGTTTCTTCAATTAATAAGGCTCGAAAAAAAAAATATAACACACAAAAAAATGTCAGTCAATTCTACCGATTTTCGTTTTTATTTGGCACCATCTGTATAACAACACCATCACCAAGGTGATAATAATACTTTGACTTTTTGTTCCAAATAGGCAAGCCAATAAATCAGATCAACTCACCTTTTTCAAGCAGCTGTAAATACAAGTGCTCTGGGTCCTGTTTTGCTTTAGCACTGGAATTGTTGGGCACAACCCGAGAAGTCTGTGAATTGTCAAAGGCTTCTAAAGATTCGGTTGCGTTATATTTTCCTTTCAAATTATGTAGTGGGCTGAGGTTCCACTTGGTCAGACCATGGTAGAAAGTCCCTTCCTAAAAGTGAAGATTTCATCTGACATTTTTTTCACATTTACTGCAATTCTGCAAAGATGTGATTTTGTCAACATTTTTAGCTCAAATGAGAACGAAGTACTCAAGGTGAGCTATTGTGTGTCCGGCATCGGTGTCGTTGTCGTCATGCGTCTGTCAACGATTTCTTTAAACAATTTTTCCTCCTGAACCAGAAAGTCCACTTGGAAGGGGGTGTTCCTTGGGTGAAGTTCTTCCAAAACTGTTCAGATAATTGAAATTAACCCTTATCTCTAATTGCCATGGCAACAAAAAGGAAAAAAAAGAAACTCTTTAAAAAAATCTTCTCTAAAACCAGAAGACCGAGAGCTTTGATACTTGGTATGCAACACTTCCCAGGGGACCTCTTTCAAGTTTATCCAAATGATGACTCTTGGGTCATATTTGGGCTCCGTCCAGACTCACCTCATTATACACTGAGATAAAGAAGTAAACCTGTAAAAAGCTTATTCTCTGAAAGCAAAAGATTGAAAGCTTTGATATCCGGTATGCTGCACCTTTTAGGGGACCCCTATCAAGTCTGTTCAAATGATGGCCATTGGGCCATTTTGGGGGGCTCAGTCCGGGCGCACCCGATTTTACAGTGAAACAAAGAAGGAAAAATTCAAAAAACTTCTTCTCTGAAACAAAAAGTCTGAGAGCTTTGATATTTGGTATGCAGCACATCCTAAGGGACCTCAATAAAGTTCGTTCAAATGTTAACTCTTGGGTCATATTTGGGCTCCGCACGGCTACAACCAACTTTTCTTTGAAACATGTAAACTTTATATCCAAGAAGGTATCCAGGAAGAGAGGGAAACTACACCAGTGATTTCTCTCGTGATTACGTTTTTTCCCTAATTATTCATTATTTCCCCCTTTTTTCGAAGTTAAACTTTTCCACTGATACAATTGTTATCAAATTAGAATCAATTGTTATCTCATCATTGTAAAATATAGGTGAATTGAAAATTAATTCAAACTCACTTGTAGGAAGTTAAAATCGAACGTAGATGTAAGGAAAATATCGAGAAAATCTCATGGACTAACCATTTAAACATTGTCATGCGGAAAAACCTACTTTCTTAGAAATACATTGAATTAAAAGGACTGAAAGCCTTGGAAGTCCTCAATGAAGATGAATATTTCTTTTGAAAAAAAAATCTTACAACTCTGGTTGAAAAAGGACAATCAGGTGGTGTAGACTAAGATCAGACTGCACTTATGTGTAGGTTTATCTTTTTCTATGCCTCCTGCCAAAACAGGACTGTCTCAGAGCATCATATCTAGTTCATCTATCTACCTTGTAATTTCTTTCTTCCCTAATTATAGTTTTATTTCCTTCCTTTTTATTATATCATTCAACTTTTCATTTTTCTTCCAAATTACTTTCCTAATCTGTCCCTCAATTCGAACTTGCTACTATTCTTATCAGTATACATGTATGTATATTTTGTATAGTTGCCATTGTAAATGTTGTTTGTATTGTAGGGGAAGGGCCGATACTAAGTTGTTAGAACTTTTGGTCCGACCCCATTTCATGTTTTTGTGAAATAAAATATGTTTAAACCAAAAACATTCCGGGGCCCAACGTGAAAAGAGTAAATGAATCAAAAAATTGTAAAGAAACTTTAATAAACATTAAGTTTCACTCCATCATCAAACTCCAAACACTTACCAAAGTACATGTTTCTGAGAAACGGTCACATTCAACAATCATTGAAGAGTGGGTGGACACATCTTGATAAACTGCATACTGTATCTGAAAGAGAAACAAATCATATAATGACGTTTATAAATCCAAGATTGTGAGACAGTGGTCATCTGAGTAAAGCAAACCAATGTGCTGTCGGCCAATCGCTGACCCCGCCCACTTACTCTGCTTGCAATGCCCATTGACCCCAATAGGAAGTCCACTTCGATTTTAAACGGAGTAATTTTGCGAAAAGAATGGCCGGCTGAATAATAGAGTGGTTGGATGGCGACCTTGAAAAATCTGTAGTTAAAACGTTTAAATCGCGAAACCAAAAAAATGTTTCGCAAAAATGCCGGCCAATGTCGGGGTTCAAGGCTCAATTCCGGACTGACTGAATGATTCAATTGATCGATTGATAACCTTGATTGACAGATGCGATTGGTCAATTGACTGATCGCCTCTGACAAGCAAACGATCGATTGAAAATCATTTATTAAGTTCGAAAGTTACTTTCGAACTCCGACATTTATGAATCAAGCCAATTCCGCTTTTCTCGAGATTTATTTCTAACCTATATTGTATTTATCATTCAAGTCCAAATAAACTTTGACAGGTCGTCTGCTAGCCTGTTACACGCGTGGCTAGTCAAAAATTGTGTTTTCTGCCAACGGAATGTATGAGAAAATGCCAAACCTTTTGAGGATCGAATTGTACAACTCCGTCATGTTTCGTCACAACCACATCATGTGGTGAAATATATTTGCTAAGTACCAACTTCTTGTCACCGTCTTTCAGATGTAGCGTGAACTCCATCTGTTTCGGAAAGTCCCCTCCAGTCAAACCGCTGAGGTCTCTTTTAACTCTTGGTGTGGGAGAATGTTGGGTGACATCAATAATCTCTGGAAATACAAATTTGTTACCCGTCACACGAATTCGATTTTGTTTTAGTTTCGTCTATCAAGATTAAAGCTTTACTTTCCCCATAACATTCAACAAAATAAATATATAAACCATAGATGAGGGTAAAAAGCATCAATAATTATGACGATTGAAATTCCAAGATCTAATCCTACATTTCATGAAAGAAATATTTTTTAATGTGACCCAACGCAATTTGAGGAAAAAACCATGACGTCAGTGATGACGTTTAAACTTATGCTAGTCGTTCAAACAACTATCTCAGTCACGGAGATTAACGAAATCGTCCATAGAGATTAGTCATCGGCACTTATAACAGTCAATGCCGAAAATCCGGTGAACAATCGTGTGCCGCAAGCTCGATGTTAAAAAGTAAACAAACACGAGTTGAAAAACACAAAATACTAGAGGACTGCAATCATACTCTCATTTTAAAAGGCCCTTGTTTGGTTTAACAACCAAATAATCGATGGATTGTTTAAACTGTCTTTCCTTCCGCGGAGGAAAGATGTGGCCTTAAAGCGTTTTGGTTGGCTGAAATTTTCTTCCCTCACTTCCATGAAAAAACGTTTGAGCACCAAATTATTTTAAATGCTTGCGCATAAAGTAGATCCATACAACTTCTCATTTTCTTTGCTTTACTTAACGGCATTAAATTTTAAGAAACAATATATATATATTTGTGTTTTGTTTTTATTGAGGTAGAAACGTAGAAGCTTGTTGACACTAATGTGATTAAGTTAAATTTGACAGGCCTTTAATAGTTCTTACAAGAAAAAAATGACTAAGATTCACTTCTGATTAAATATTTAAGCAACAAAACAAAGATCATCCTGCAAAGAATTAGCAACTTGATCTTCATCTGATAATATGTTCGTATAGCTGTAAAGTTATGGTCTCTGTAACTCCAAAACTCCTTTTCTTTTTATTCTGAAGTTATATCATTGGCATATCTACATCTACATATCTACATCCATTAAATATTTTACGAGTCTGAAATTGTCCTTTGTGTACAAAAAATCTGTGAAAAGAGGTCCGAGTATTTCTGCAAGTTGTTCTTTACAGTCGTTATTTGCGAAACAAAGTAATCTGTGAACAGAGATCCGAGTATTTCTGTAAGTTTTTCTTTGCAATCGTTAAATTACTGGTAGAGAGCCAGTGTACGTGTTTAATTTTGAATTTGGGTTAGTTCATATTAGGGTTGTTACCAAATAATTCTTTACAAATATTTCTCTTCGTATATTTTATTTTCATCATTTATTTCTTTCTTTAATTCAGAAACATTTATAAAAAATCTTACCGTGACCGATATGTCTTGCAGTGCATATCTTTAGAATACCCAGTAAGCACAGGCAAAATATAATCAACTTTTGTAATGTCACCAGCATTCTCGGAGTAATAACGAACTTTTCCCTGGAGAGAGAGAATCAAAGTTCTGAAAGTATTGTAAGCTAGCAAAGTATAGTTTTGTTCAATTATCTCCTTTGCCAAAGGTTATGATGATAGATTAACGAGGTTAAAGTAACCCAGGAATAAACCCATTACAACAAGATATAATTTCAGACTGGTTCAAACTGAAGAAGATACAGACGACAATTTCAAGTTTGTTAGATTTAGAAAATCCCTATCTTGTTGGGTAGGAAACTTTGCGGGCAAAGAAGAAATTGCTTGTTACAAGCAATTTCTTCTTTGTCCATAATGTTTTCTAAAATTAATTTTGAGGTGCTTCAAATGCGGAATTGAGTGGGAAAGCGTTAACTAGTATGCTTTTGAAAAAGTTCTCTACAATTTGGATAGAGTTTGCAATATTCCTGATATACATAAGAACTACTTTTTATGGCATAGGCATTCAATGGATTTAGTGGTTAAACCTCCAGTGGAAGTTTGCACTCGTTGAACTTTGAGAAGACCTCAAAATTTCGTCTGTTAACTTAAGCTATCAAAGCTGACGCCTTGCTAGCTAAAACAACGAAATCGTAATTGATACAAACTAAGAAATACGTCATTCAAAATGATTCGAACAATAATTTGGGTTCAAGCTGTGCGATAATATATGATTAGTCAAACTTTGGTGAGTCTAAAGCGCCCAAAGGAATAACAGTCACACATTTGTATATTAAAGAGCCAAGTGCAAATAGTGTGTGCCTTGGAAGAGACATAAAGAACTTTGGGAACATTACTCAATGAATTATCTTTAAGGACGGTGATGTCACATGTAGGAAACGGGACATTTCAGCTTTATAGTTTGTCAGAAAAAGAAGTTTAAGATTTCTTTTTGGGCTCTTTTTAAAATAAGGTAAGATCAAGTGTAGCCAAAGTAAGACATGGGGCGCTTTATTCAAAAACTTACGGCGATAGTAACCGAATGGTTTAACATGCATAATGTGAAAAAACTAACCCTTTGTTTGTAATCAGAAGCCCAATTGAAAAACAAGATACTTTGTTCTAAAACATTTTGTAGATGGCATCCAGCTGATACCACTTGTATAATATCAAATATTTGTCAGATGATGTTCCAAACATTCCCTTCTTTGTTTCTATTTAATAAAGGGTGCGCTAGGGAAGATCCCAAACTTCCTTCAAGGGGTACTACTTAAACTACTTTTGTGAGCACCGCCATGCTAAATTTCAAACCTCTACGCCGTATGGTTTGTGGGGGTAAGATTTTAAAAAATCCATCTTCCTTCCTATGTAGAATAAAGTAGAGCACGGTTACAGCCTAGAAGACAAGGGGCACAATTTAACCCTTTTCTGTTTTGCAAAATATTAGACCATTTGAAAAATAACCATTCAACATGGTAGAAAATATCGTGGAAAAAGAAGACATTGCTTGTAACAAGCAATTTCTGCTTTTTCTACACTTTTTCACAAATATAAAATCACAGGGACGTAAATCCAGGGATTGAACAGGAAAGAGTAAACACGTTTCGTAAAGGGGAATAATTTGAGACCACGTGTAAGATGAAGTTTTTTACGTGTGTCATGGGCTTTTATTGTCTGTTTGCTTGCTTGTTTATTCTTGTTCTTGTTTAGTTATGTTTTGTGTATAATTCTATCTTAATTTCTACGTAAAATAAGATACCCTTAGTTGTCGTCGTACGCACATGAGAGCATGTTGTTCCCACGTTCCCACGAGATAGCCATCCAACCGGACTACTTCTCTAACGCGACATCCATTTTAAAGTCCTGAATGGCTCAAAAAATTAGACCGACTTTGATTGGCTGTGTTTCTCGTTCCAAAGAATTAGCAATTCGTTTTCATTCTTTTTTGGACAAACTACCAAAAGAAATATTTTTCGAGAAATCATTTTTATGACGTAAGTCTATGTCTAAATAAATAAAAAAAAGTGTATGTCATCTCTAAGCCACCGGGAAGAACGATTATAAGAAGTTAAGAAAGAAAACGAACTGCTATCTAGTGTGAGCGAGATACACATCGTCAGGCAAACATAAATTGCCGTTCATGTGCGATTTCTTCCAGTCAATTTGTTGTTGTTTGTTCATACCCCTCCCCCCCCCCCCGAAGATTATCAATTTATGTGGCTGTATTTGCCGTGTTTCTGTTCGTAAGCCAAAGCACCAGAATGTATGTGCAAGGTTTTGAGTTAATCAAAAGAGTGTGTTATTTTTGTTATTATCCACTACGTATGATCACGAATTGCCAGGATTTCTGTTATTTGTGTATACCATTTTACATTTTTTACCAAACCATTGTTAATTTTAGTGAAACTGAGTCTAGCCAATTCCATCACAGTGACGCTTTTTGACGCCTCCCAAGAAAAACAATGCTGGAAAACAATGTTTTTTCCCCAGAGAGATAAATAGTTAAATTTTTCAACAATTTGAAATTGGCGTCTGCAACTTCTTAGAAACTCTATAAATACCAAGGCAGAGATTTCAATATTCCTGAAAAACGTAAGAACTACTTTTTATGACGCAGGCATTCAATGGATTTGGCGGTTAAGCATGCTGTGGCATTTGCACTCATTGAACTCCAAGTTGACCTCAAGCTTTGTCTAATAACTTAAGCTATCAAAGCCTCCGCTTTGCTAGCTCAAAAGTAATTCATCGAATATTAGGAGACTTGACATTGAAATAAAGTCATTTGAAGCTGTCTCGATACAGAATGAAAGAAATATACTATACGGAGTTTTTTACCGGCCACCAATTTCACCATTGACATACAATGCTTTAATCGAAGATTCCACCTATCTTGCATATTGACTCGAATATATCTGATATTATTATTACGATTGATTTCAATTGGAACCAGTTACATTACGTCCAAAAAAGTTCTTCGAAAAATTTGCCTTTCATATAAAATCCGCAGGATTTTGTATTATCAAGGGTCTTTTGGGGAAAAAACGATGCATAATTACTGGACATTTAATTCGGAAATACCCCTATATTATATATACATGAATGATGAAAATAATGATATGATAATATCAGATGTAACTGAAAAAGCTAATTTGCTTTACACTCGTGAATTTACACTTCAATTTATTGAAATACACCTAGAAGAAGTGTATAATGTTTTGAAAGACTTAGACACTGGAAAGGCCGCGGGCCCAGATGGAATAACAATAAGATACTACGTGAAACAGCCTTACAGCTTGGTGTATCTCTATGTGATATATATAATTCATCTTTAAGATAATGTATATAACCATCTGCATGGAAAATCTCAAATGTATGTCCCATCTTTAAATCAGGCGTCTCATCACTTCAATCTAATTACAGGCCATTTTCTCCCCAATGCTTTTTTTGAACAAAATATGCTACAACCACGTATTTTATATCTTTCAATTAATATTTTCTTTTATCTCGTTTCCGTCTTGATTCTTACCTGGCGATTCAACGTTAAATCAAACTTCGTGTCTTTATAACAATAATGAACGCGAGTTTTGAATGATTTTCTTTGGCATTCGTAAAGCTTCCGATAAAGTTTGGCATATAGGTCTTTTATTTGAGCTGCATCGTGCAGGAATAGATAGGCTATTACTAGATTGGTTAAATCCTATCTTTTGAGACGATATTAAAGAGTAGTAATTGTTAGAAGTATTTCTGAATTGTGTTTATTGAAAGCTGGCGTCCCATAATGGTCTATATTTGGTCCGCCTCTCTTTTTAGTTTATATTGAACATAGTTGAAAGCTTGGAGTTAATAATAAACATTTTTGAAGATGATACTAATTCATCCCTAGAAATTGATAATCTTGCTTTATGCACAGTTGCAATCTGATATAAATAAAATATATTAATGAGCCAAACAATGGATCGTCAAATTTAACCCCTTAAAATCTGAGACTATAATTATCACTCGAGACAGTATAACTATCAACTGTTCAAAATGTATGTTCAAAAACTGTCCATAAACATTTAGGTATAATTTTTCTGAAGGTGGTACTTGGGAAAGGCATATATATAAAAGTTCAATAGCAAAGGCATGTATTTTCCCTCCTCTGCACGATAATTGAATACGTGCGCGTTATTTGGGAAAATTGTACACTGCAACTGGAGGATCATTTCGATAAGATCCAATTCGATGCTGCAAGAATCGTAAATGGCTGCTCAAACGGAAATCACTTGGTGACCTATCTGCTGAATCAGGTTGGGAATCACTTCATGAACGAAGACATATACACAAACTCATTCTTTATTTCAAAATAGTAAAATATCTCTGTCCAAAAACCCTAAATTCGTTAGTATCTTAAGGTATAGGAAGAACATCCTCTTACAGCTTACGTGGATCTCAAAATCATAGAATGCGCTTTACAAAAGATCATTTCTTCATTCAGTCATTGAAGAGTGGAACAAATTATCAATCGAAATAAGAGAACAACCTCACTATCCTGCTTTAAGGATTATATTTAAATATTAACAGCATAGGTTTTTTTGCGAAGAACGAAAGGGTCGTTTGGTTATTGTCACTTGGTGGAGGAGATCGCTGAACAAAAATAAATCGTGCCTCAAAGACAAAAATGTTTTAGACTTGACCGTTTTAAAAAAAGTCGCAGATAAAAATATCAGGAAATAAAGAAATGTCTTGTAACAATCAATTTTTCGACAATGTTTTCCAAATCATTTTTATTGAAGTGCATAAAAACCCGGGGTTTTGTGGGAATGAATTAAAATAGTAGAAGACACGAGGCGATTTGGATTTGTGAGTTGCTTGGTTCTTTCACTAATGGAATTTAAATTTTGTATCGTCTTTCAAAATTCCTTAACTCTGATGGCCGAAAAACTCGTTTCAGACTTCCACGAAAAATTATTACGGTATGATGTAATCTTCAGTTCAAAGCAGCCCAAAGAAAATCTTGCCGAACTGGTATTTTTGTGATTTTTTGCTGTTTTAATATTAAGTAACAACAAATTGAGAGAGTTCATTTCCACTGAGGTGTGAAAGAAAACCCTATTTACTCTTCCGTGAATAGGTTTTTTGCTTCAAACTCCGTGTTACCAAAAATCTATGTGTCTATTAAATGCTAGTATATCGTCGGTGCGCGAGCAAAATGACGTAACTACAGCTTCACACTCGTCATTTTATGGTAAGTCTGATCAATAGTTTTCCTCCAGTTCTTGGACATGGTTAGGTTTTTATTTCTCCGATTCTGGAGTTTTTTCACTGGAAGTACTTATGGTTAGATGTATAAAATAGGTTTGAAGTGGAAGAAAGAAAACTTTATGGGTTATGAGATTCTTGCTTTAGAAAAGCTATAAATGTTGATACGTTGGATTTGATACGAATCAATCCTTTTGTATCATACAGAAAAGAGAAGGTCGCGAAAAGGAAAAATATGCGTTAATGTACAAGAGCAAACGCGTGAATCCCTCAACTAAAATGATAAGTATATTTTTCATACTATTTGCATTAAATTCGATGAAATGCACCGAAAAATACAAACGAAATAAAGCTTTCGGTAGCTATTATATTCTTATAAAATAATCCTGTTTGCTAATAAAACGGAATTGTAAACTGTGAAAGAATATCAATGAATTCAACCTACCAACTATTAGCAGAATCGCCTGTTGGACGAAAAGTGAAGACGTGTAAGGTGCGCGGACTTAATTTAAACGACCAGTCAACTCATTTCACCGCGGCATTAAATGATATGAACCGGAAATCGGGAAAAGGTGCCTTATTGCCGGGAGAAATTACAGGGCAGGAAAATGTGCACAAAAATGTGATGAGCGTTTAAGGAATGTGAAATTATAATCTGAGCATAGTAAATTTAGACGAACATTTTTTTTGAACATTTTATTTTACCGGGTATTTGTAAATCGAGTTAATATGCACTCAATTTGCGGATAGCGAATCAACCGACTAATCTAGCCATCCATTAGGCTGGAAGTGAACTTTGAACTCAGTTATTGTCCGATATTTATTGGTCTGTTGACTTATGCGTCGTGACTAAAGCTTATTAAAACATTAATTACGATCGATGTTTAGGGTGCATCCCAACCAGTTTACTAGTTTGTATCATGTTACCGATCATAGCCATAGCGTTCGCATAAATAACGCCGGTTGAAGCTCAGTAGGTTGGGGCAAGCAATCAGTCCATTCAAAATATCGACGCTGTCTTTTTTGTTCGCTATGCGTTCTAACACCATTAACCCATTCCTTTTTAAAAAGTTTATACTAGTCTTACTTGAAAAAGGTTGCAGACGACAACGAGAATTATAACATTTTGAAATGAAACCGTCCTACAAGCAATTTCTTCTTTTTCCATAATGTTTTCTCAAGTATAGAATCACATCTCTGGTTTGTACAGGAAAGATTTAATCTTGATATTTGCGCATGTAGAAGAAAGATTTTGCGTATTGGGGATCTTCTAGCCTGTCTCCCTGGCTGTCAGTAGGTGTACGTTTTTAAGTAAGAAAGATAAATCATGCGAATACATTTCATTCCTTGACATTACCTCCCTTACGTCTCACGAACTCACTGATCAGCAAAACAGAGAGATAAAAGCTATAGAATGTAAAAAGAAAATCAACTAAAATATAAATATCAGTGAGACTGGGAGTGAGTCTAGAGATCTTCAACAGTCTTGTTATTTTGTATACAGACACTAACCCATTACTGGATGAAGATATTTCAGACTAGTTTGAAATGGCGGATCGCTGGCCACGCCCACTAAGCTCCGACAGGAAATTTCAATAAGATATTAAACTATGTTGTATTGCAAATTAATGGCCAGTAACATCTTACAAAAAGTAAAATGTTTGGTTGGTGAACTAAATGTTGTAACTAATTCTCGAATAAACTGTAGTTATGACGCCCAAGTAGTCAAACCATCAACAACAAAAACATGTCTTACACAAACGTCAGCCAATATCGGAGTCTAAAGTTAACCTCCGGTCTAAATGAATGATTTGATTGATCGATCGATCTTTGATTGACAGACGCGATCCGAAATGAAAAGGGGTTGAAAACTACCTTGGGTATCGCTTGTAAACTGGAAGATAAGGTACATTAGTATAACAAAAATAGAGTATAGGAATATTCGATCGTTATCTATGCTATTTTTTCATGTCCGAGAAATTGCTTGCACGACAAAGAAGCAGCTCCGCTTTTATCCCATTACCTGTAGAATTTCCGGACGACAATTTTAAGTTGATGGATTTTTGAAAATCTTTGTCTTTTGGATTACTAAAAATCCTGGAAAATGAACAAATTTCTTGTAACGATCAATTCGATCGTCTTTTCCTCTATGTTTTCCAATCGGGATTATGTAGGAATGGGTTGTTAGTTATGAAAAAATGTCTCGATGGTGGATACAAAATATCGTTCTAAAACGTGGTAACTACACTGCTTGATCGGGATGGAACTTTTGCTTTTTGAAGAATTTCTTGACAAATAAGTGTGGAGCTCCGTGGTCTAGTGGTTAGACGCAGACCCTGGGATCGGGTTCGAATCCCACACGGACCATGGGAAAATTACTCAACATTGCTCCTCTTCACCCAAGTGTATAAGTGGATACATGTAACCTGCGAGGGTTGTAGCCGTATGTTAATAGTCGACTTGCAATTCAATGATCTCTGCTTTATAAGTTCCGTTTCGAAAAAAAATGTAAGAAGAACCTGGAGTCCTTTTATGTATCTATTTCCGTTATTTACCGTCGCTATCATAAAAAATGCCCATCTGAGCGACTCCCTCAAAACTTATTTATTACAGGGGGTAGTGCAAGGATACAGGACGAAATTGCTGTGAGCCCCGCCTGGTTCTCTAACGTGGTCGGTGGATAGCACTGTCACACGGGGCCTCGTTTTAGCGTCTCATCCGAAAGAAAACTAGTTAGTTAGTTTGGTCAGCCCCGGGATCGACCTCGCGATCTCGGGATTTGCATGGTCCCTTCTGGCTTGATGGATCTTATATATTATTCATTATCCAGGAAACCCCGCTTATATGATTACCAATTTGATTTTTTACATTGTAGAATTCGCTATCTTCCTGAATCACAAAACTCAACGCAAATCGTCAATATCTTAAAATCTGACAAATAAACAACTGCTTTTGTTCATTAGCCCATTATCAGACGACAGATGTTTCCTTTTGTCTTACTATTGATAACCAAAGAACGATTTTGTGATGGAGCACTTTTTACACGACTCCTTTATGGTAGGCATTTTTTATTTCTAATTTTGAATCAAGATGTTTCAAGTAATTATCTTGTTTTTCTCGACATGAACCCGGGTGTAAAATAGGCTTTTTTAAAAAAAACCTTTTCCCGGTCTGCTATATATCTACCTACCCTTTTCTTAGGAATGGTTTGGACAATTTTAGGATTTTCTAATTTTAAGCCTCATTTTTAACTTCCTCCCTTTTTTCCAAATTCAAAGAAATCTGTCGGTCTACAAATGTCTTATACGTGGAAGTTTGGCTAAAACTAGGGGCGCTCGAGTGCCTGTATCGCTTCACAGGCCAGCATTTTTGATATTGAGAGCAGTTTTTTTTAGATTTGAGTCTAATATCATATTTAGAAATTGGCCCACCCATGATGCCGTGTTATTCATCCGATAAAAATCATTGAAGGACTGCAGTAAAGAGTCACCAAAAGTAATACCTTTGGAATTTGGGTAAATCCAGCCAATAGTTTTTCGACTTTTTCACTTGTAAACTATATATCGAAATATCCCCGCATACAAATATCATTTTTATACGACCAAAGCGTTACCTAGGAATTTGGTAAAGGGCCATCTAAGGATCATTCCTGTTGAATGTAGGTGAATTCCGATAAACAGTTTCGGAGAATATGTTCGAAGTTTCCCATTTAATCCATATATCGTGATTCGCCCCGCCGATAGATATCCTTTACTAGCATCCAGCTGCTATCCAACTTAGGATTACGATTACCCCCCATTGGTGAGAGACAAATGTCAGAAAGAATATGTGCCGCCGCCGGGGATCGAACCCATGACATCCCATGGTTGAAGATTGGGAGTCTTACGCGCTACCGACTGCGCTATGACGGCGGCTGACAATATTTTCTGAAATAAGTTGTAAACGAAAATTTAAAGTTGGTGATTTAAAAGAAAAAATGAATTTTTGTTTAGAAATGTGGATAATGAAGAAATTGCCATTGTGCGAATGGGTTAAACATTCTTACGTGTTTTAATTGACGGATCAGTCTCTGTCTCTCTGTTTCTCCCTGTTTCTCTCACTCTCTTTCTCTATGTCTGCCCCCCCCCCCCCTCTCTCTCTCTCTGCTGTAGGCAGTTCTGTTAATTTGGACTGATATAAAAACTGTCGGGTGGTAAATGGTTTAATGAAAGTCGAGCAAAATAGACAATCATAGCCGGTCCCAGATGGTATGGCAATTATAAGAATCACGTTCGCAAAATGTACTATGTCAAAGTTTATCAATGAAAAAAATGTTTTATATAAGTTTAAAAACTACAATAAATCTTGTATAAAGCGACCACTCAAGGGACGACCAAAAAACTACAATAAATCTTGTATAAAGCGACCACTCAAGGGACGACCAAAAAGTGGTCGTTTAAGAGAATGGTCGTTTGGTACACTTTTTTTGCCAAAAATATGAAGATCGCATACATAAATTGTCACAGATTTCTTGCTCAATCCTGTGTTGTTGAGACTCATTGGAATCGTCTCATTGAGTTCCAACAACATAGGATTTAGTTGTGATTTTACTTTTAGCGACATGCCTACACTTGTTAAGAGCTTTTGCCTGTAAGAAAGGGATTTCGATAATTGTCGATTATCCACCCATTGGTGGGAGACAAATGTCGAAAAGGATATTTGACGCGACCGGGGATCGAACACGGACCCCATGTTAAGGAGTTCGACACGCTATACCAACTGCCAACATTTGCACAGGGACGTGCAGCAATAAGTCGTCAAACCTTAAAAACATAAATAAATATATGTCGCCTTTTATATTTAACTTTCGGGCTCAATATATGATTTGAATGTTTAATCGATTCTGGCTGACAGTATCTGTCCGCTAAGTGTTTCACTTGTAATATTTACCACTGAATTGACAAGTTGTCAATCAAATAATCAGTCGCCCAATGAAATCATTCATATAGACTGGAACTTCAATTTTAACTCCGACATTGGCCACTATTTCGGTGAATCATATGTGTTGGTTTTGCGACTTAAACGTCGTAACTACAGCTTATTCAAGCTGTAGATACGACGTTTAGGTCGCCAACCATCCATTCTACTTATTTGTAACGTGCTACTGGCCTTAAACTTTGCAAAATAACGCTGTTAAAAATCGAAGCGAATGTAATATAATGGTCTAATGCACCGGCTAATGCGGTATAGGGGTATCGTCGGACTTTGTGAGATTGTTATATTCCAGTTATCAAGTAATAAGAATAAAGACACGTCTGGCGCAGCTGGTTATCAAATGGACGGTAACGCTGGTCAGTGTTGGTAAAATGATCCACCCAAAAATATTTGCATAATGTTATGAAGTTATTTGTCACGGACGATATCCAATAAGAGTATAAGATTGGGCCTCTGTGAGTTGATAGAGGGCTGGGTCGGAACAGTATAAAAGGTGGTGTTCTCAAAGGAGAAGGGGGTGGGGGTGGTCAAGATTCGGATTGATGAGTTTTACGGATTGCTGCAGTTGATGTATAAATAAATAAATAAATAAAATAAATATTGTCCGTATTAGCAGACTCAGCTTGATACAAAAAAAATTTCCACTATACGATCACTGAGAAGAAATATATTGTAGCAACAGGATAAAAGGCTTAGATTTTATAGCCCGGAGCATCCTGTCTAAGTCAATTGGCGGGGCTAAAGGAGTCAGTGAGCGATGCCAGCGATTAATCAATTGACCAATCGCTGGCCCCGCCCACTGGCTCCTTCGGCCCCGCCCATCGACTCCGACAGGAAGTCCCGCTTCTATTATTAAAGGGTTTATTTTCAAACTGTATGGTCAGTTATATGTTACGAATACGTAGAGACGTCGCAACTACAACTTGAATAAGCTGTAGTGACGACGTTTATATCGCCAAACCAAGAAAAACCTTTCACCAAAATGGCTGCCAATGTTAGGAGTTGAAACTGAACTTCCAGTCCAAATGAATGATTTCATTGGTCGACTGATTATTTGATTGACGGTCGCGATTTACATCAACATGTACAAGAATATCACGAAATGTCCAACTGTCTTTTTGTTTTATGGCGGCGGGTATTTAGATTTACCTCTGTGGTCGAGGGTAGGTGGGTGTGTCCATTTCTTGTTCGGAGCACATATTTCTTGTCTGGAGCATTTATTCTGCATTGATTGAAAATATTTCAAAATAACATTGCACAGTTATTCCCCTTGATGAGTACGTGTAGGTTGTTTAGTGTGCAAGTCCATTTCTTGTCCGGGCCATATACACGTATTTCTTGTCCGGAGTATGTATTTCTTGTCCGGAGCATGTTTTTCTTGTCCTGAGTATATATCTTCTATACTACTAAATAGGTTTCAATATAACTTTTCACAATTATTCTCTTGGTGAGTTCTGTTGGATTTTCAAGTTCAAGGTCACCGCTGCAGGTCATGTGACAAGCACATAAGCGGGAGGCATCCGTTCATGTCTGAGACACATTTCTAGTTTAAAGTATTTATCTTCTTCCGCCTTTGGTATAAAATGGTAAGGAAGCGCCCTAACAAACTTGTTTGAGAATAAAAAATAATTTCATTCTTATTTTGACACGCCAACTGAAAAGGAACTTTCAAGTAATTCAACTAACAAATATTTATTATGATTAGTGACGAACTCGGGTCAGTCTCAGGGTTAACACTTGAATATTGAATATTCATTAATCTGGAATGGCTGCTTCACTTTCGAAAAAAATCGCTCAAAGAGAAAAATTTAGACACTGATCACACTGAGCAAACTTTGCAGTCTTACATTGGTCAATACTTTTCATCATTCGAAAAAAGCTGTGTTTACGACATTTTCCTCGTCCAACGACGATAAGATAACCCCCGCTCCCTTACACTACTGACTACAATATACAGGAATTAACAAATAGAGCACTTTTTAAGTGAGAACAGTCAACTACAGTAACTAAATGACCAATCGCTGGCCCCGCCCACTAACTCACTAAGCTCCGCCCATTAACTCCAACAGGAAGTTTCGTTCGATCTTTAACGGCGTTATTTTGCAAAATTATGGCCGGTAGCATGTAACAAAAAGTAAAATTGTTGGTTTGTGACCTAAACATCGTAACTACAGGCAGAGTTTGCTATATTTCTGAAATACGTAAGAACTACTTTCTATGGCGTAGGCATTCGATGGATTTAGTGGATAAGCTTCCGGTTGCAGCTTGCACTATTTGAACTCTGAGAAGACCACAAAATTTTGTCTTTTAACTTCAGCTATCAAAGCTGACGCTTTGCTAGCTAAAAACCAATAACATATTTTTGTTTCTTGGTCCGAGATGTTTCGGAAAAAATACCAGAAGTTTCCGTCGTAACAGATGTTTTTAAATGAGTATCTTTTGAAAAACAAAAAACATATGTTTCGGCGTATCTAATAATTGCTTTTCCATTCTTTATTTGAAAAAAATAATTTGAGGCGTATGAGAGCCTGATTGGCTACATCCAGTCGACCAATGAAATCATTCATTGAGATAAGAAGAAAGTTTTGATCTCCAACTTTGGCAGCCATTGTAGTTGATCTCTTTTGTTGGTTTGGCGACTTCACGTCGCAACTACAGTTAAGCTTATTAACAGGAAGGATAAAGCCTATCAAAATTCCCTCAAGAAGTCTGATTGAGGTTTATCAAAAGATATTTGATGCGAAATTTGCTTGAAATATATCTTTTGAAAAGACGAATTTCAAACTATGTGGAATATACATATATAAATACATGGAAATTAGCCTGGCCCGCTAAAACTTTTTTAAGCGAACTAATTCATTTGAAAGGATTCTAATAAAGGGTCGCAAAAACATCATATCTGTGAAAGTTAGTTGAAATCCATCTGCAGCCTTCTAAGGGGAAGATTTTCGAAACTTTCACAGTACTCCATAGTTGGAATTTAGCCCCGATATATCGAACAATATTTTATACAGGAATATGATGGAGAGACATCCCATGGTAACTCCTGTAAATATTCATTGGAATTCAACTCAGTTTTTGAAACCCAGTTTCTGAGAAAGAGATTTTCAAAGTTTTCACGATACACAGTAATTATTTAATTGTTAGTTTCGTCTATCAAAAACGAGCGTTCTGATTGGCCGAACAATTTAATTCATACCTCCACGAACAAAATTCTGAGCACGCAGTGATTTTGTATGCTTCCGCACAAAATAGTCCCATACAAAAAGGTATCAAAAGATGTAGGGTTTTTGCTTTTTTCGCTCGATACTATTAAATTATAAGAAATGAAGAGAATATATTTTTTGTTTTCATGGAGGTATGAACCGAAAAACCTAATCACACAATGTATGAATCCGCTTCGCGTATTCATATAGTGTGATTAGTTTTTCGGTTCATACCTCCATGCAAACAAAAATATTCTCTTCATCTCTTATATAATATTGAAATTAACCTCGCCCACAAAAGCCATGTTTTTTATCCGAGGGATCTAATTCTGGGTTACTCAAGGATCATTTCTGTGTAGCTTGGTAATATGTGCTGTAGATTTCTACTGCCGAAAGGAGAATCTTTTTTAAAGTAAAGGTTTACGGATAAAGGCACGCAAGCAACACCACAATTATAGCTCGCTGGCTTTGAACCTGTAGAGCTAACAAGAGGTCCATAAGGGCCTGAGGCGCTCTACTGGTTTTCAAGTTTTCCGTTAAAGTAATCTGATATTCAAGGAAGTTAATTGCTTAACCAATTACCAGACGGGAAAATTTTGGACTAGTCCTAATTGAAAGGAGTTGCAGACGACATGTCGGAGTTCATGAAATTCTAGATTTTTCCAACTTTTTTGGTAGAAAACATTGTGGAAAATGAAGAAATTGCTTGTTACAGGCAATTTCTTCATTTTACACAATGTTTTCTCAATTGTTTTTCTTGAGGGGCGTCAAACGCGCCATTGTGTGGGAATGGGTGAAGAAAAATGCATCAAATAGAAATAGCAAATTGGTCTTTATCCCCATCATTATTTTGAGCAACGATCCTTAAGGTCCCTTTTCCTTTGTTTCACGACAGATCCACTCCATTTCCAAAAAGGAAGTTTCCTTTTGACCCAACAATCATCCTGTGAAATTTTCGATAGAATCCGATAATAAGTGTGGACTTTATCACATAAACAGACTTGTTTTGAGTGAAAATCCATAAGGACCCCCTTTCTGTGTCTTCTTATTGATCCACTTCATTTCCGAAAGGAACTTTCCTTACGGCCCTTCAATCGTCCTACGAAATTTTATATAGACCATATAAAAATCTCATACACAATACAACATTTAGATTCACTCTGGGCAATTTGAATCAAGTCTGATATGATCTGTAGAAGGATTAATATTCAATTGAACAATACTGTTATTTAAAGCTATTTTGCAGAAAAGTCCAAAACTTATTTGAAAAACAATAAAGAGCAAAATTGGACTTGTCTAAAATTTGGTGCTTGCAAACAACTTGATATGAAGTAATATCGATTCTGAGGGTTTGAATGAGTTGAAAAGATCAAATAATTTCTTATTAAAAAGCAAAAATAATAGTTTATTCTTCAATTTCAAAAGAAATACAAAATAAATATCTGTATTAAGATTATACAGTAGTTTTATCACAGCTAGCAAAAGTTATGGCAAAATGTGAATTGTAAAACATGATTCTGTTAACCCATTCCCACACATTAAAATTTTAGACCTGGTTTAATTCAAAGAAGTTGTAGACGACAATTTTAAATTGGTAGTATTTTAAAAATCTTTGTTGTTCATGGTAGAAAACATTGTAGATAATGACGAAATTTCTTGTAATAAGCAATTTCTTCATTTTCCACAATTTTTTCCATAACAGTTTTGTGTTTGGGCGTACAAAAGCGGGGCTGTGTGGGATTTGGTTAAGTTTATCATTTTTTCTGACCCTGTAATCCTCGCTTCACATTCAGTATGTTTAGCCCAAACAATTTTGGCTGAAGCCTAAACAGTTTTTCAAAATATCAAATAACATTTCTACTTCTTATTAAATACCAACATGACTTTATCTATGCTTAACCAAAAATTTGCTTAACCCGTCACCAGATGACACAATTTTAGACTAATCCAATTTCAAATATGTTACAGACAAGAATTTTTAGATGATGAAATCTTTTTTTTTTATTTTGCAACTATATCTTGGCTTTCAACCTAGTATTAACAGACAATGAACTTAAAGACTGGTCCAAATTGACCATCTGTAGACTCAAAGTGTGTTCAAATTGAATAGGTCTTAAACTCATATATGATATAGGAGCAAATTTTAGCCGATAGGTTTTTACATTTTTTTCTTCAGCACATTAACCCTTGTCATGCTGAACCCGGAATATTCCTGTTTTGGCAGGAGGTATAGACAAAGATCAGCCTGCACATAAGTGCAGACTGATCTTTGTTTATACCTCCTGCTTGTCCCCTTTCAGCCAGGCGTTTAAATAATCAAATTTCAAACGAAATATTTGCGCTCATTAAGTCTTTCCAGTACTGCCATTCCTTTGATTTTAAAGCAATTCTGTATATAATTTTAAATTCAGCATGACAAGGGTTAAAACAAAGGATTGTGATAATTTAACCTATCACTATAGCTTGAATTTAAAGCTTTATAAATTCATTGAAATACAAAGACGAAAACCCATTTGCAAGTTCAATTTGTTTGCTTAACTCATAACCAGACAACACATTTTTAGACTGGTCCTAAGTAAAAGATGTTGCAACTTTGAGCTGATGAAATTATAGAAATCTGTCTTTTCCAGTAAAAAAACATTGAGGACAATGAAGAAACTGCTTGTAACAAATAATTTCTTAATTTTCTACAATGTTTCAATAGCATTTTACTTTAGGGGTGTTAAAGCAGGAGTGTGTGGGAATGGGTTTCATGACAGATGCTGAAGAAGCAAACAGTTTTACCCACGTCAACAGCTGGGTTATAAAGGTAACTGTCCGGTAGGTGTTTTAAAAGGAACATCAGCTTGAGCAAGCTGTGGAATAATGTTTCAGACACCAACAGTCACAGAGTTCTTAACCCATTACCACACAATGATGCTATATGACACCCCTCAAGAAAAACATTGTGTAAAAGAAATTTCTTCATTCTACACAATGTTTTCCACTCAGAAAGTTGAAAAAAAAATAAGATTCACAAACTTTGATCCATTCCCGCAGAATCCTTCTTTTACGTACCCCAAGAAATTGGCTTGGAAAACCAAAAAAAAGGGGAAAATTGAGAAATTGTTTTATCCACAAGGTTTTCTTCCCCAATATGCAAATATTTTTAAGCATTCATTACCTTTAACCCTTTCCCGTACAAATACAGGATTTTACGTAGCTGTAATTTTACACTTGAGAAAATATTGTGGAAAAAGAAGAAATTGCTTGTAACAAGCAATTTCTTCTTTTTCCTCAATATTTTCTACCACATAGGATGGTTTCATTTCAAATTGCATCAAATTTTCATTTAATCTTCAACCTCTTTCAATTTGGACCAGTCTAAATTGTCAAAAAACAGGAAAGGGTTAAATTGTTGTACACTCACACACATGCACCCAACACAGAGGATACTCCATATTGATGGGGCAATGCAAAACAGTTGTAACTGCCTATAAACATATAGGCAGCTACAACTGTTTCGTGCTGACCCAACAATATGCCTATCCCTATTACATGGGGATAAAACAAGAGTATTGTATGCGGATGCCATCAATCGCCTGTTCAAGTACTTGATAATGAGTAACTTCCAAGTTGTAAAAGGTGCATAATTCTAAAAAAAAAATTGTTGGCATAAGTGCTCTTTTCAGGGTGAACATATATTTCAAATTTCAAGTGAACGTGTTCAGTATTACCAGAGATATAACAAAATGTCAATAACAATAATGACGCACCTGCTCTAGCAAATGCTCTATTTTTCCATGATTTTTTTTTACATTTCCATTTTTAATTTATGTCTAAAAGCAGAAATGTTTTAGGTAAAATTATCTATGATGACTGTTCTAGTTCATTTATGTATAAGATAGTCAGTTTCAAAAATACAATACAAGATGACATGATGTTAAATTAAGCATCCAAGAAATTGATTAATTGCTGATCCCATCCACTTATGCTATAGGACACACTCACCAACTTTCACAGGAAGTCTCCCACTTTGATTTTAAAAAGTGTTATTTAGTAAGTTTTATAGCTTGTAGTATGTAACCAAAAAAAGTAAATGGCTCGTTGGCAACCTAAATATTGTAGCTACAGCGCAAACAAGCTGTAATTACGACATAAAAGTTGCCAAACCAACAAAAATGCTTCACATAAATGGTGGCCAATGTTGGAGTTCAATGTTGGAGTTCAAAGTCTAAATGCATGATTTCATTGGTTGATTGATTATTTGATTGATAGCCGCAATTAGTCAGTTTATCCTTTTCGTTCTAATTTTTTTTTTATCCTGATTCATGCTTCTTTTTCAGCAAAATCTCTGGACTAGGACAGGTAGTACAAAATTTACAATGCATTCAACATCTTTTTCACAACATTGGCCTGACAGCTTAAATAAAACATGCTCAAAGCATTACTAAAGCTAGCAATAATATAAATACTACCTGTAAGCACTTAATAAATATATATCTTTGTAATAATTAAAACAAAATAAAGCAAAAATTAAAGATTTGACTATTTGGAACATACCCTAACCAATTCCCACACAGTGATGCTTTTAAACGTCACTCCGGTAAAAGCTTTAGAAAACATTGTGAAAATGAAGAAATTGCTTGTTATAAGCAATTTCTTCATTATTCACAATGCTTTTTACCCAAGAAGACAAAGATTTTACAGATTTCATCAGCTTAAAATTGTGGTCTGCAACTTCTTTGAATTTGGACTCGTCTAAAATTTTGTTGTCTGGGAATGGGTTAAACCAACTCATGAGACATGCCTGAGCTGTTTATTGAGTTGTAAATAATATTGGGCTGTAATTTCCATATTCTTTCTTGGAATTACTAAACCATTTGTTTCCAGTAGGTAAACTCTTTCCAAGCTGAAAGTTCTTAGAGATTCTACATATTGCTTATAAATACTCTGTGCTTCCTGGTGAAAGAGAAGAAGATTTTAAAAGTTTTCCTTCTTTGATTTAATGTAAAATAGGGTGCTTCCTGGTGTTGTTGAAATATGACCTAAGGGTCATTATACAAATTTATTTGATAAAGGATCCATAGGAGGTGCTGTATAAAAATTATCAAAGCTCTTGTTCTTTTGGTTTTAGAGAACAAGATTTTTAAAATTTCATTACTTTGCCAAGCCAACCAGAGGGAAGGAGGGATTTAAAGTACTTGAATTTCGAAGGATTTCACCCTAGGAACATGCCTGCCAAATTTGATCAAGATTGGCGCAATGATTTAGAAGGAGAAGATATTTGAAAGAAATGATCCCAGACATACAACAACACATGACGCCTGATACACTGCAACTTTAACCCTTTCCTGTACAAACCCGGGATTTTATGTCACTGTGATATTATACTTAAGAAGACATTGTGAGGATGATTTCAATTTAAACTGTGTCCCATTTTTATTAATGGGTTTTTTGATTGATAGTGTCAACCTTGCATTTTGTATGTAAGTAGATGAAAAACAAGAGCTTTGCAGACAAATAACCCTATTAGAGTATTTTGCACTGGTATAGCTTAGAAGAAAACAATGCTAGCCAACTTTGAAATCAAAATAAGACCATAATAAAGACCAATATCATTTCAGCACTGTGATTTCTTATTAAATCATTCTCACATGACAAAATTATAGACTACCCCACATTGAATAGGGTTGCAGACATCAAAACGTTGTTGATTTAAATTGAAAAATAAGGGTCATTCGAGGTTGAAAACACGGTGAGAAGATTAGAAGCATTCTCACAATGATTTCCACTGCTATATTTCTTTGGTGCTTAAAGAGGCAGGATTGTGTGTAATGAGTCAAGACATCACAAGGCATTAGAAGCTCTTCTTGTTGAAAGAGTTGGCGTAGACCTTCCATTTATATTTGTTGGTGTATTTCGTCCATTCGTCACAGACGCAGTTTTGTTCCGTGTTCCTGAAACACTAGGCAGTGGAATCTGTGTTGGTTTAGTGATGGATGGTGGCGGTGAAAACACTTCATCTGTGGGTGTGGAGTTTGAGCTTCTTGGGGCAGTTGGCATGTTGAAGGCTGGAGATACCGGCAGAGGTATCATGGAAAATTTACGAGATTTCTTTCTACACAGATTCCTCCATGATACAAATATCTGTAAAGATAGATAATGTTAATTAGTCTTAGAACATTTTGATTTTGATTTATTAAGATAAAAAAGAATAAATTGTATTTTATAGATTGACAGATCGCAGCTGTCAAACTAGGAGCTTAAGAGCCTGTATTGCTCCACAGACCTGAATGTACTATAAAGCAAATGGTGTTTTCAGGAATTCAATATAAACTGTATCATATTCACCATGTTTGATAAATAAATCTTGTCACAGAATACTTTTAATATTTCAATCTTATACAAAAGTCAATTAATTTACTAGTTCATATGAAAAGATATTAACAATATTTTTAAAAATGTTCACTGTATACCATATACATGTATACTGTTAAAGTGGCATTAGACCCCTATTAACAAACCAATAATATATAGACACAAGCCAAGATCATGAAAGCCTTTGTTTCAACCAATCAAAATCAAACTAGAACTTGTCACAGTATGTGACTTAATACCCTCGCAAGTGCTTTCAGTGTAATCAGAGCTTTAACGATACAAGGACATAGCTACTGATTTTACTTTTCTAGAAATGAGGAGTTCATGACACAAAATTGGCAATATAATTAGCTGTATTTGTCTACAAATCATAAAAAATGTCTAAGTTCAAGGGGAAATGATTCTTGAACCAGGGGGAATTAAGACTTCAAAATTGCTTCTTGCAAAATTTCAACATGTGGTTAATCTTTGTATAAGTGTTCAATGGTATTGAAGCAAAACTGAAGGAGGGATTCGCAACACAAAATTGGTAGTATAATTAGCTGTATATGTCTACAAAGCATAAATAATGTCTAAGTTCAAGGGGAGATGATTCTTGAACCAGGGGGAATTAAGACTTCAAAATTGCGTCTTGCAAAACCTTAACATGTGGTTAATCTTTGTATAAATATTCAATGGTACTGAAGCAAAACTGAAGGAGGAATTCACGACACAATTTGATAGTATTTTGTACACAGATAGATGGACAGACAAACAGACAGGCTGATTTCAGTATACCCCTGAAAACATTCGTTTTGCGTGGGTATAATGATGGAATCTGAAAAGAGTCACTACCAGATCATTTCCCTGTAATATGGTTGATATCCATCAATTTTTTTCTGAGGAGAAGATTCTCAAAGATTTCACCATATATGGAAATTAACCCTGTCCATTTAAGCCATGTTTTTCATCCAAACATAATTCTTTTAAGGAATCTGAAAAATGGTCACCCAGGGATATTTCTGTGAAATTTTGTTGAATTCAGCTCAGTACTTTCTGAAGAGATTTTAAAATTAATTATTTACTGACAGATTGAGGTACAGACGGACACAGAACAAACATTGACGATAGCCCTTCTGGCATTCTGGCATTAGGGCTAAAAGAAGTGTTTGTTAAACAAAAACACTCCCCACAAATAGCTGCCATAGGAATGTGACCTTGATATTTGATCTTGACCAACAATCTTGGCATTAAACCAACAGAAAATTCTTACTCTAAGAAACACACAAGTAAAACATACTTTCAGAGATATGCTCTGGACAAAGTCTTAAAACAATAAAAGTAAATAACTCCAAAAACATGCATGCAAGAGGTTTGATTCTTGTACACTGCACTTCTCCTCAATGAGATCTATCCACCAATGAAGTTTCAAGTTGATAGCTATTATACTTTCAGAGATATGCCCCGGACAAAATCCAAGTCTTGAAAATTACAAAGGGCAATAACTCCAAATTATTAAAGCAAGAGTTGTGGTTCTTGTGCACTGCATTTCTCCAATGAGATCTATCCACTAATGAAGTTTCAAGTTGATAGCATTTATACTTTATGAGATATGCTGCGGACAAGCTTAGCAATGGAAATGACAGAATGATGGATGGAGACCATAACTATATCCCCTTTGCCAAAACAGCGGGGGATAATAAGAATCCCTGTCACTTATAATTCTATGGTCAGTGTTAAAGTCTTTATTTCAGACATATAAAACACTGACCTTGACATATAACCTTAAACTTGGCATCAATAGAAACAACCAAACTTAAGGAATATAAATATGAAAGCCTTTTTAAACACTTACCAATCAAAATTTATAGCTTTTTCTTCTTCATATGACCTTGAAAAATAACTATGACCTTGGCATAATATTGGACTTGATATCAGCAGAAAGGTGTCACATTAAGGAATAAACATTTTGAATACAAAACCCCTATTACTCATCATTTAAAGGTAATGGCCATTGTATTTTTTTTACTATATGTAAGTCAGACCTTGATCAATGATTTGAACTTTTAAGGATTTCAAGGAATATACTTGTTACTATTTAAGGCCCTCAAATATATCAGTCAAAAGTTATTGATATTGCAAACAGGTAAAAACAGACATGTTGCAATGTAAACAGCCCCACATTAGCTCGAGAGTCCTTAACAGCTACAGGAACCAAACTAACCCATTTCCATTCAATTCTGCTTCTTTACAGGCCCCTAGAAAAAATTGGTATAACTTCGTGAATATGAATACATTTCTTAATTTCCGACAATGTTTTCTACCTTCAAAGACAAAGATTTCTAAAATATTATGAATTTAAAGTCATTGTCTGTAAGTATTTTTTTTTCAATTTGGACAAGTCTTCAATTCTATCATTTAGTACAATCTACATACCATAGACAATTTCTGTTTCTTCTCAAAAGCTACAACTTTTTGTTCTGCTTTTCTCTTGACAAACTCTAGATGCCATTTCTTCCAAATCATAAGATAGAGATTTTCTTGACGCTGGAACGAAACATTTGAGCAATAAAAATCTTTAGCACTGTTCCTGATCTACAAAAGAGTTTGTTTCCTTAAATTGGGTTTAATGTGATTTAAATAAGAATTGTCACAAAAGGGCTATATACTCCCACCAGCATTTTATTACTCAAGTAGTTAGGTCTGCTTTGGACCTACTTTACCTACTAAAAGAATAGGGTCGCTACTTTGGTCATGGATAACATTCATATAAAGTTTCAAGATCCTATGTCAAATGGTTTATGAATTAGTCCATAGAGATGTTTTTTGATCTAAGTTCAGTTGTGACCTTGACCTTTGACCTATGTGACCCCAAATAATAAGATTCTTCCTGAGATCATTGACAACAATTGTATCAAGTTTCATGGTTGTTGGTCAATTGGTTCTACAGTTATGTAAGGCAACGAAAAGCCTACAGTCAGACAAACAGATCGATTGGACAGACAGACGAATTAATAACCTCTCCCCCCTCTACTTTGTTGATTGATTGATAGAATGGGGTTTAACACCACATTTAACAGTATTTCAGTCATATCATGGCAGCTGGGGCACCTAACAATTGATTCCTTGTATTTCTCACACCAGTACTACCACTACATCATTTCCTAGCATCAAGCTGCTATCTTACTTAGGTTTACAATTATCCACCCATAGGTGAGAGACAAATGTCGGAAAGCATATTGGCCGATGCCGGAGCCCTCAACTATGTAAGTGTGAAATATAACAAATCACAGCAAAGCTCATTTATGTGTTTCACAAGTACTTTGCCACATGATTAGTGGTATGGCAGGGATTTGAAAACATGGCCATCAATATCTTCCAGATTTAGAGTCTAATACCCTTACCACTGAGCTCTGTAGAAAAGGGACACATTTTCAACTATTTTGCTAGAACCTTGAATTTTCAGAAAAAGACACTCCTTAAACGGAAATAAATTCACAGACAAGAGGGCAATTGCACCTAAAACATTCACCTAAGTAAAATCTTAGGAATGTAAATCAAGGAAAAACTTTGCAGTGAGTCCCCAGTTGATAACCCATTCAATATATAAAACCTTTCACCTTTATTATTTTTCACAAGATTTCAAATAAGTTTTTCATATTTGTTTCTACGTAAGTATTGGTGGGCTCTAGAAGCTCTTCAAATTGGGTGAGACAAGGTGCCATACATGAAGGCTCTACGCTCTCTGGTTTCAGAGAACATTTTCACAGCTATCTTTCTTTGTTTCTATTATGTCAACAATGGGTGCACCCAAGCAGAGACCAATTATGACCCAAGGGGCATCACATGAAAAAGTGTAAATTTGTAAAAGTTCACTAGGAGATTCTTCATACCAAATATCCAAGCTCTAAATTTTGATTCAGAGAATATTTTACAAGATTTCCTTCTTTGTTTTATGTTAATCAGAGTGTATTCAGCTGAGCCCCACAGTGACCCAGTGGGCATCACATGTACACACTTTGTACAATTTTACTAGGAGATTCTGCATGACAACTATGAAAAATACATGGCTTTCTTGTTTCAAAGAAAAAGAATTTCTCTTTTACTTCTTCCTGTTCAAATAGGATGTTCCTGGGTGGAGCCGAAATGTGTCCCTGAAAGGCATCACATGAACAGAATCTTTAGAAGATAACTGGGAGTTTTAATATACCAAATCATCTTTCTGGTTTCAAAAAAGAAGATTTTCAAAGATTTCCTTCTTTAATTGTTTCAATGTTTACATAGGTTAAACTTGGGTGGAATTGAAATATGACCCAAGGGGCATCACTGAACATACTTTGTAGTTCACATTGAAATTTTACATAACAAAGCCTATTGGTTTCTTAAAAGAAGATTTTCAAGTACTTCCTTCTTTGATTCTCAGTTAAATTAGGATGAGCACGGGTTGAGCAAAACTCTGACCAAAGCAGCAATACATGAAAAAAATCAGAACAATGTAGTAGGTTGTAGGTCAATTGGATCTACAGTTAGGCAAGGCAACAAAATGTTTACAGAGAGAAAACTCAATAAACCCCCTCTACTTTGTTGATTGATTGACTGAATAGGGCTAAACACCATATTTAAAAGTATTTCAGTCATATTATGACAGCTGGAGCACCTAACCATGGATTCCTGGTATTTCTCTCACCAGTACTATCCTGACATTCTTTCCAAGCTTCCAGCTGCTCATCCCACTTAGGTTAACGATTATCCGACCATTGGTGGGAGACAATTATGTCGGAAAGAATATTTTCCACAACCAGAGATTGAACCCTGGATCTCATAAATGAGAGTCTGACACGCTACCAACTGTGCAATGGCAGCAGCCTCAAATGAACAGACATGATAAGACATCCTCTAGCAAGTGCTGCATGCCTAATATCAAAGCTATTGGCATACTGGTGCAAAGAATTATACTTATAAAGATTTAATTATCTTTAGCCTTTTTGTCATTGCAAACCAGAATTAGTGTTATATTTCAACATTTTCAAAAAGTTCCAACCAAAGATAATCCCTGCCCAGTTGCATTAAGAGTCAGCAGGAGATCTTTCAAGAAACTGTTTACAGACGCAGGACAAACACATTGGTTGTAGGGGGTCAATAGCTCACCAATTGAGCTCTTTGTGCTAAGGATGAGCTAACAAGGCCATAAAAAAATAAAATATCACTCACCATACAAGTTGCAGAATATGCCAAGTCTACCCTGTGTTTCCAAATTCTGGCATATTTCTCACTTAATCTAACTCTCCTCTTGTTACTTTGACGAGTTGCAAGGACTTCATTATGCCAAGCTGTATAAAATTTCATGCTGCAAGCGAATGACAAAAAACAAGTTAGCTCCACTTATAATGACAACAAAATTGCAAAATAGTCAAAATTAAAATATACTTCAGATGACAATAATTAGTTGATGAAAATTTGTTGTAGTCTTTTAAGGTAGAAAACATTGTGTATAATGAAAAAATTGCTTGTAACAAGAAATTTAATTGTCCACGATGTTGATCAAAAATTTTGTAGTCTGATATAGGGTAAAGTTTTAGATAGATCAACCGTTTTTTCTTCTCTCAAATTTCTTGCTTAACAAAATGCATGAGGGGTGTAAATATACAAAAGTGTGTGATAATGCATTGAAAATAAGTGTTAATTCAAGTTCCAAATAAAGTAGAAATATGTTGGGAAAAGAAAACTAAATGTTTCAAAGTTTTGCATATATTTCATCTTTTTCTCAAGTGCATCAAAATGCAGGATTGTGTGGTAAGCTAATGAAGTAAAAAACATTCAAGTGTCACGATTTTTGCTCAAAAAACAGCATGACTAAAGGAGAACTACTAATAAAAGGTAACAAATTGTAGACTGGTCCAAAGTAGAAGAGGTTTCAGAGGAAATGAAAGTGTGTACAAATCAGTCATCTTTGTAATAGAGGGCTAGAAAACATTACAAGCAATTTATCTTATTCTTGCAATGCTTCAACGGCAATGTTCTTTCAGTGTTATATTGCTGTACAATGTGTTGTGTGATCATTGGTAAAACAAACTGACCCTAGTTTCTTGTTGTAGAAATGAGAGGCTTTCTTCATTAACTCCTGCATGCGCTGTCTCTCCTGTTTTCTACAAGCCACAAAACCGAGCCACTGTCTAGCAGTCCTCTTGGCCAGTAAGTGTTCATAGAACTCATCTGCTATCACAATCTGGAAACAAAAATGGTAAGAAAGGTTCACATTATTGTAGGAGAAATTCTCCTGACAAACACAATTTTAGTGTTTAACCTTGAGCTGTGATCTTGACAGTAGAACTATCCCAAAAATTGTTTCAAATGGCACATCTACTCATGATAGAGAATGGTTGTGCCAAGTTATTTTGAAATCCATCCATAAATGTAATTGTCTGGACAAACACAATTTTAGTGTTTGACCTTGAGCTGTGATCTTGACATTTGAGTTATCTCAAAAATTCTTTCAAATGGCACATCTACTCATGATGGATAATAATTGTGCTAAGTTATTTTGAAATCAATCCATAAATGTAGGAGAAATTGACCGAACAAATTCGGACAGACGGAATAATGCACATACACCAACTTGTAATAGTGACAACTATGTCTCTCTCACAGCAAGCGGGAGAATGTAGGGGAAATTGACCGGACAAATTCAGAGGGACGAACTAAGGGACTAACACACAAACACCGACTTGTCATAGTGACAACTATGTCTCGCTAACAGCAAGCAAGCAATTTCTTCGTTTTCCAGATTGTTTTCGAGAACTATTTTCTTGAGGGGTATAAAAGGAGGGATTGTGTTGGAATGGATTAAATTCTACAACTCAGTTTTATAAACAGTGATTGACGCTCTAGGAAGGATAAACAGTGATTGACGCTCTAGGAAGGCCTTGATCAACTTTAACTACAATTTAATGTCTTTCAAAAGTTATTACTAATAGATGTGAATTTTTGCAGTCCTAGAAAACTAGAAAAAAGCTATACAGATATAAGACGGCCAATCCAAGGTAATTATCCAAATTAGCTCTCTTACAAAAATGGCTGTTTATCAAGGTTCTTGAATTGGATGGAGCATTTTGTCTTTGAAAGTGGCTCTTTTATCCAGGTTTCTGTTAATTTTTGGGACCCAAAAGTAGTGGCTATTTGCTAGACATGGCAGGTGGAGATATAATACATGTTCATTAAATGGCAATTTGCCATGAGGATGTCTTTAATTAGACCACTCAGATAAGTGGTTTGTCATGCTTGTTTAGCCGCACAATCAAAAGTTTTGGTTTCATTTTTTTTTTTTTCTTAGCAAATATGATAATATAATCATCTAAAAAATCTCAAATCAGACAATGATAGCCTATACAATGCTGTGAACTTAAATAACAGAAAATATTGAAGTAAAAGGACACATTACTTCATGCAAATCCTTCTTTAACATGTTTTCTACAATTGAAACACTAAATGGTCAATTTACAACAACTTTGATAGGCATCTACAACTTTTCAAAATCTTATTAGTCTGCCATTTTCTTAAAATTCTTCAAAAATATCAAATTTACTCATTCTTAATATGGCATTCCTTGAAAAAGATAAAAAAAAATCAGAAACTTTATACTTAACAAGAGGACAATGGTAGTCCTAAATTCTTCACCTAAATCAACTGTTTTTACAAAAATTGTTACTGGAGCCAAATAATTAAAACCAGTTTCATGAAGACTGCACTAAAACTCTGGCCTCTAAGGTGTATAACAATGAAACCGTCTCTAAGGCCTCTTGCCCTGTGTTTTCAAATAGACCCTCCACATAATCAATAGGATTCATAGTTATGAACAATTATTTTGACAAAGTTTCATGAAGATTGAGCCAAAACTGTGGTCTCTAGAATGTAGAGAAAGATATTGTCACAAAGACACCCTTTTCACATATTTTTTACAAGAACCTTCGAATAATCAATAGGAGTCATCCTCAGGGTCAAATAACTATTCTGACAACGTTTCATGAAGATTTGGCCATATAGGGACTCTAGAATGCCAACAAAGAAATTGTCATTAAGGCTCATTTCCTGTGTCTTCAAATAGAACCTTCCCATAATTAATAGGGTTCATCCTTATGACCTAACAATAATTCTGGCCAAGTTATATGAAGATTTAGCCAAACTTTGGCCCTTAGAGTGTAAAAAAAAAAATCTTCATTATGCACCTTTTTCTGTGTTTTTAATAGAACCTTCCCATAACCTTAAATTGTCATCTGTAACTCTGTTCAATTTGGATGTGTATAAAATTTTGATGTCTGGTAATGGGTTAAAATACTGTTCTCAGCTGAGTTTTCTGTACCTTTAGTCTGAAGTCCCAATGAGTCAGAGCCATTTTCATCAAATTACTATTCTTCTCCTTCACCACCCTGTTGGACATCTCCGTCAACTCAACACAGTAATGAAATCTTGTCTTCATGATATACCAATACTTCTGCTGTATTTTCTCATGGCGTTTACGTGTAAATGTCTTCTCAACTCGTCGTAAATTGATCTGTTTTCTTGTATACAGTAGCCAAGCTTTGAATACTCTGAAAAAAAAGGGTTAAGGTTCTCTCTGTTTCAGTTTTCACATTTCAAGCAATTTCTTTATTTCCACAATGTTTTCCAAAGCTACTTTCTTGGGGTTATCAAAAGTGTTATATGTGGAAATGGGTTAATTTGGATAAGTCTTGAATTTTGAGGTCTTGTAATTGTATAAATACGAATATATGTATCCATATGGAATTTCAAAATAGGTTATTCTCTTTGTCTTTTGATGTTGGATTCGAAGTATGAAATCCAAGTCAGCATTCAAAATTAGAGATAATAACAAAAACAATGCCAGGTCTACAAACCTTCAGTTTTCTTCTAAAAACAAACCAAGCTAATGATCAAATGAAAGAGAACATAACATCACTTACGAGAGCTGCATTTTCAGATTGGCATGTCCCCTGATTGATTTTCTAGCCATTGCCACATTGTACCAGTATAAGAAATAACCTTTCTGCACGTGGACCTGTTTCTTCGCCATGTGAGCTTGTAGCACCTTCCTCCTCTCTTTACAACCTGGAAAAAATCATGCATGAGTGAAGCACTGACAATTCAGCCAACAACAAAATTTAACCAATGACTACTCAATAAAATTTAAGACTAGTCCAGATTGAAAAATGTCGCAGTAAACAATTTAAAATTGATGAAATTAAAAATATCTTTGTCTTTGAGGATAGAACACATTGTGGACATTTAATAAATTGCTTGTTTCCAGCAATTTCTTCATAGTCCAAAATGATTTCAACCCTTTTTCCTTGATGGGTGTAAAAAGGAGGGATCATTTGAGAATGTGTTGACTCATTATCATCTTGATTTTCAACAATTTTTTCCACAGCTTTTTTCTTGAGGTTGATAAATAACATGGATTGTATGGAAATGTGTTAAGACAAAATTTGAGGATATATTACTCATATGATCATCAACAAGGCTAATATAATATCCAGGATCCCGTATCATAAGGCTTAAATTTACCTCAGAAAAAATCATTTTAGGTTTTTTGATAGAGTACCATTCTGATTCTGAAATTTGAAAGCTCACAGTAGGTATTATGGAGAAGATTTTCTATGTAAAATCCAAGAACCCACAATATTAGCTTGGGAGAAGAAAATTTTAGCAATTCCCTTCTCTATGTAAAACTCTTGTCTTGAAACCCACAGAATAGGGTTTATTTTGATCCCAGGGTAATATTTTGAAGGATATGATGAAGGTAAGTCAAAGTGATTCTGTATGCAAATTCCAAAAGCTCTAGGCTATCTATATAAGGAGTAGAAGATTTTTAAAGCTTTCAATCTTTATAATTATGTAAAATCCAAGATCCAAAAACATAGGAACTTTTCATTTTTACCATAGAACATTAACTTGAAGTATTTCGGTAGTGGGTCATTAGGAAAAGCTAATGCCACATATCAAACCTTTCAGCCTTGTGGTCTGGGAGAAGAAGTTTTTTTTTCATTTTATTTATTTCATTTGGTTGCCATAGAGAGTTCTTCATGGATTCCAATTCTAGAAATATTTTGGCAGAGTATGACCAAAAAGAATCATCTATGTGAAGTTTTGTTATAATTCCATGGTTAGTTTGGGAAAAGAAGATTTTAAGTACTTAATTACAGACAGACAGATGGCATACAGATGACAGACACTTTGTGCTCAGGTGAGCAAATTAGAAGTAGTGGAAAACTACTACTACTGAATTACCAGATGACAAATCTTTAGACTGGTCCTAAATGAAAGAAGTTGCGGACAACAGGTCTAAGCTAAGTAATTTTATACTTCATTGTTTTCCCTTATATTTCTCTTGATGGGGATTAAAAAAGCAATATTCTTATATAATAGTTCTACGGAAGTGATAATAGGATTTACCTTTAGCTGTTATTTTCCAATTCTCCATGAACGCTGCCAATAACCTCATATCAAACACTCTACCAGCCTGTAGGGCCATCAGTTCTGTTCTCCAGGTTGACAAACATTGTGACAACAGGACTGAATTCTTGTTGGATACATACTGGTCTAGAATCACTAATCTTTCTTGACACACTCTGTATGCTGTCTTCCACTTTTCTACATTCCTTTGCAACTGTAAGAAAATGGGGGAAATTCACTTGGTTGACTTCCAAAACACAATTATGTCAGAAAATCTAATCAAGTACAGGAATCACACATTTCTGACAGTACATTCAAAGTGAAATAGAAGATTGATAAACAAATGTTCAAAAAGGTGATACTTTTTTCAATGTGCCAAACTACAAGGTTTCACAAAATATGACACAGCAGAACAAGAGCAGTGTAAGCAGATGCCAATGCTCGGTGCTTGAAAGCCAGTAACACTTCCAAGTAAAAAAGGGGCACAATTCATTCAAACATGTATTTACTTATTGCCCTTTTAGGTATTCATTTCTCTTTTGATGGTGAATGTGAATTCCGATATTCAAGTGAATGTGTTCAGTGATACCAGAGATATTACAAAATATCAAAAGTTTCCAGATGCAGATGGCAACCCTAGGTTTTCTCCAAAAACAGAAGTGCTAAATATTAAAACATTACTTGTTTCCATATTTGGACATAATAAAAATTTACCAATCTCTGTTCTAATTTCTGTTTAAGCCATCGTCCCCTAGTTGTCTGTGCTTTTCTCCTCCATTTTTTGGCAATCCTCAGAACTCTTTTCTCCACAATCTGATCATGAAGTTTCTTCGTCTCAACTTTTCTACAATAACTGCTGTACCAATGTGTGAATGCCTGTTTAGCCTGTTCAAAATAATAGACAGTTATCAATGGACATAGTCTCCGACTAGTCCAAAGGGACAGAAATTGCAAACAAAAGTTCAGTACATTAAAAGTGGTAAAAAGAGAATGAAAAATAGGGAAAAAATACATTGTGTGAAAAAATACATAATTTTTTCAGGCAATATCTCCTCAACAAGATATTTTTTCCATTGCTATTTCTATTTCGAGAAATGTTTACTTTTTCACACAAAGTTTTCCAGAACTAATACTATTCTGCTTGTTAATAGGCAGGATTGTGTGGTAAAAGGATAAGGTAATGAACTCCAGATTACATGATTTTCAATGGGTTTGAATTATCTGTATATCAACTGGTTTTGATCTTGAGGTGCAATTGATGCATTTTGAGGAATATAACAAATTCAGAATTATGAGTGTTTTTACCTTTCCCATACAATACTAATTTTAATGTGAGGTATTGTATTTAAGAAAATATTCAGAAGAAGGAAGAAATTGTTTGTAAAAACAATATCACCTTTCTCCGATAAAACTTATATTCTTGTCTGCACCTTCACTCAATCAATTAATATCTAATAACAAATTCAGTTTTACTTATTGTGCTGCTTTGTCAAGTTTCAAACTGTTAACAAGCAATTTCTTCATTATCCACATTACCCAGAAAGACAAAGATTTTAAAAATTCCTTCACATAAAATTGCCATTCATAACTTCTTTCAATTTGGACTAGTCTTAAATTTGGATATCGGGTGATGGGTTATACAAGAGAATGTGTAAGATGACATGCATTTTCAGTTTGTGGTTCAAAACATGTCAAGGGTAATAACAACCAGTTACCAGTTTGGGGACTATAGGTTTGCTCCATTCTGTCCGTCTGTCTGTCTGTATTTCCATCCTTACCTATTTTTTGAGTTATTGCCCTTTGTTATTCTAACCTTTCTATTTTTGTCCAGAGCATGTCTCCAAAACCAAAAGTGCTAGGAACTTGAAACTTTATACACTTATAGATCCCAACGTGGAGAAGTGTAGAGTGCAAGAACCATAACTCTAGCTTGCCTACATTTTGAATAAATGCCCTTTGTTATGTTTACCTTTACAATTTTAGTCTGGAGCATATCTCCTAAATTATAACAGCTAAGAACTTGAAACTTTATACGCTTATAGATCACAACGTGGACAGATGTCATGTGCAAGAACCATAACTCTTACTTGCCTTTTTCTGAGTAATTGCAATTTGTTGTTTTTATCTTTAGATTTTTGTCTGGAGCATATCTCCTAAACCAAAAGAGCTAGGACCTTGAAACTTTATACAATTATAGATCACAATGTAGAGGAGAGTAATGTTCAAGAAACATCACTCTAGCTTGCCTACTTTTCGAGTTATTACCCTTTGTTATTTTTGCCTCTACATTTTTGTCTGGAGCATATCTCCTAAACCATTAGTGCTAGGAACTTGAAACTTTATATGCTTGTAGATCACAATGTAGAGAAGTGTCTTGTGCAAGAACCATTACTCTTGCTTGCCTTTTTCTGAGTAATTGCCCTTTGTTGTTTTACCTTTATATTTTTGTCAGAAGCATATCTCATAAACTATAAAAGCTAGGAACTTGAAACTTTAAACACTTATAGATCACAATGTGGAGAAGTTTCATGTGCAAGAACCATAACTCTTGCTTGCCTTTTCCTGAGTAATTGCAATTTGTTGTTTTTACCTTTACATTTTTGTCTGGTGCATATCTCCTTAACCAAAAGAGCTAGGAACTTGAAACTTTATACACTTATAGATCACAATGTAGAGGAGAGTAATGTTCAAGAAACATCACTCTAGCCTGCCTATTTTTTTGAGTTATTGCCCTTGGTTATTTTTACCTTTACATTTTTGTCCGGAGCATATCTCCTAAACTATAACAGCTAGGAACTTGAAACTTTATACACTTATAGATCACATTGTGGAGAAGTGTCATGTACAAGAACCATTACCCTGTCATGCCCATTGTTTGAGTTATTGCCCTTTGTTGTTTTTAACTATACATTTTTGTCTGGAGCATATTTTCCTAAACCATAAGTGCTAGGAACTTCAAACTTTATACACTTATAGATCACAATGTGGAGAAATGTCATGAACAACAACCCTTACCCTGCCATTCCCATTGTTTGAGTTTTTCCCTTTTGTTGTTTTTAACGTAGCTTTTAGAACTGTTTCTCTCCTACAACTAATTTCAAGTTAGTTTTAGTTTTTGCCCTTTGATTATTTTAAATCTTTAATTTTGCCACAATTAACAACCATGGTAAATGGATCTTACTCTGAAACAAACAATTATCCCCGTTCAAAAGCAATAGATTTTTTATACTTTTACACTTTTTACACTAAAGTGAAAAGGTTTACTAGAAAAAAGACTTTTTTAATCCGTCGGGAGACTCCTGTATAGCATCGCAATACGACATGTACTTGTTTAAATTGGTCTGAAGAGTCTGTAATAAACATTACAATGGGTAATAATAAAGACTGATGTGATAGGTCAATTGACAGGTCACTGGCCACACCCACTGACCAATGACAGAAAGGTTAATGGTGTTAATTTGCAAAAATGTCAAACAACAAACAACTTCAAACAACAGAGTAAAAAAAAATGAATAAGCTTTGGTAACAGCGCTAGCATTTAACCCTTTCCTGGACGAAACCAGGATTTTACGTCACTGTGATTTTATACTTGAGAAAACATTGTGGAAAAAGGAGAAATTGCTTTTAACAAGCAATTTCTCCTTTTCCCACAATATTTTCTACCACATAGGATGGTCAGATTTCAAATTGCATGCATTTTTCATTGTCATCTGCAACCACTTTAAAATTGAACCAGTCTAAAATTTCATAAAACAGGAAAGGGTTAAGCGGCCAATCCACCAAAATCCTAGATAAAAATATCAGAATTCTAAGTTCAATTTGGTCTAAATGTATGATTCTATTGGTCATTCATTTATAGATATAGAGGATAATTGTTTGTTTCAGTGTAAGATTGATTTATATTTCATTGAGTGAACAACAAAAGCTATATTTTCATGAGTGGGGAGGCTATGAGTGAAAATGTAGCTTTCGTTGTTCACGAAATGTAATATAAATTGATCTTACTCGAAAAACAAACGATTGTTCTATTTCTTTAGTGCAAAAATTAGACAAAATGCAAAAATTTCATGACAAATTTTCTTAAAGCGTATCATTTTGCACGTGACTGCTATGCAACTCTTATGATGACGTCACTTATTTGGCTCTGCTTAGATATCGTCAGATAGGGTGAAATGAACAAAAGCAGGGCATAAGTTTTTGGTAATTTCACTGGATAGGCAGTGAGTTTCTCAAATGATAATCTACCGTTATTTCTCGGTAATCCACCTGAAAGCATTAAAGAAAGTGATGATCTTTCAATTTTTTTCATTTATTTGAGGGTTGCAATTCACCATTTCATTATGCAGCTGAGCTAATACTTACCAGTATCTTATATGACATCAACTGGCACTCCAACATTCTATTCTTGAGGTTCCTTTGCCACACAGCAACCTCATGCCAAGCATGGAGGGATCTTGAAAGATATTTAGTAGAATACAGTATGATACAGACAAACTAAATTTAACATTTTTATCTAATTATGCATAGAAACTAATTACCAGATAGAAAAAAAATTGAATTTGTACTGATTTTGAGACATTGCAAACAAATATTTTAAGAACGTGGCAATTTTAAACAAAGTATCTTAATTGTAAGAAATTTTCATAAACATGAAAGGAAATTTAACTTTGAGAAAACATTGTAGGAAAAGAAGTGCTTGTTATAAGGAATTACTTCTTTTCCCACATTATTTTCTATCATATAATACTGTTCCATTTTGAATTGTACAAATTTTGATAAACAGTAGAGGTTAAATTTAATTCAATTAGAAAAACTTTAAACAATAAATTTGAGGGCCAAACCTCACTGAGTATACCCCAAGATGCACTACTGCACACCACAGTGAAAATAAAATTCTCCCTCAATGGAACATATTCAGTAAGCACCATGTAAGACATTTAGCTTCACTTTACATCAAGCATTGGAGAGATACCACTACACTAGACAATGTCCAAAAATTAACTATTGGCTGAAATAAACTAAGTCAGAAAACAGGAAGTAGATACCATGCTCTCCAAAGGAGGGCCCCAATATGAATAACAAAGTTGTGAGCTCTCCAATGGAGGGCCCCAATATGAATCTCCCCTAAGAATTAACAAAGTTGTGAAACAGGAAGTAGTTAACTTGTAGACCTAAATTCGATAGAGCCATGTAAGACCCCTATATGGACCTAAACAACAAGTTTCAAGTCAATGCTATAAATATTTGCTGAGAAGAACACAACAAAATATACCACTTTACCAGGCAATGTCCAAGAATAACTTAAGTCGTAGTTAACCTAAGGGCCCAAATTCTGTAAGCGCCATGTAGAACACCTATCCCATCAATGTCCAAGATTTCACAATGTCATAAAACAAGAAGTAGTCTCTTGAAGACCTAAATTCAATAAGTGCCACGTAGGACACCTAAACTGTCAAAACAAATCAATGCTATGAATAGTTGCTGAGAAAAGTGTGATGAAAATATACCACTATACCATAAATGTCCAAACATAAACAAAGTGGTAAAGTAGGAAGTAGTTAATTTGCAGACCTTAACTCGGCAAGTGACATGTAGGACCTGAGATGAACCTCCACACCAAGCTTCGTGTCAATGCTATAGTTGCTGAAAACAAGAGGGTCCATGGTCCTGCGGCGCTCACCTTAGATAAAGGCTCTTTTTCTTTAAACAGTTTTATTTTATGTTAAGGATTATGATACAAGTCGACCACACTTTAAATATATATAGGCATTGTAACTTGGGATACCAAAGTCTTTATGAGAAATTCCAAGGCTTTAGGACTAATTTGAAGGGTGGAAAATAGTTTTTTCCTCACTCTTGATCTGGATCCATGACCTGATGCTTCATGCAAAATATTAAGGTCATGGGCCTTCTGGGTAAGGAGAAGATTTTTGAATATTGTTTTGGAATTTCACTTTTGGCTAAGGCAACCAGAGTTTCATATTACAATTTTTTAGCTACTTTATGCTACTTCATGCAGAATATTAAGACTCAGGAAGAGATGATTTTCAAACATCATTTTCTTTGCCGTGGCACACGGAGTTTAAAACAGATTTCAATTCTTTTAGCAATTTTCAAAGGGTACCACCTAAGGCACATCTCTGCAAAATTTGGTACAGATTGGCTCACTGGTTTGGGAGCAGATGTCTTATAAAATCATTCTTTATAAACCCCATCCCCCTAGGGCTCAGCCTCTGGTCGGACCTCAGGGCTCTGATTTAGCTTCTTTGAAAGATTTTGATATACTTGTGTTTCACGCAAAATATCAAGGCTCTACACCTTTTGGGTTAGGAGGAGAAGAATTTTAAAAGATTATTTTTAGATTTCAATTTCATTGCCATGGCAACCAGAGTTTTAAACGGATTTCAATTATATAGGCTCTTTTTTAACGAAACACCTAAGGAACATTTCTGCCAAATTTGGATTTAATTTGCCCTTTGGTTTTGGAGGAGATGTCGTTTAAATATCGTTCTTTATTTCCATTTAAACACCAACCCCCACAGGCTCTGCCTTCCGACCACAGGGTCATGATTTTATTTATTTTGGAAGAGGTCAATATACTGATATTTCATGCAAAATATCATGGATCTACGCCTTTTGGGTCAGGAGGAGAAGATTTTGAAATATACTTTTATAATTTAACTTTTGTGGCCATGACAACCGGATTTTCCAACAGATTTCAATTCTTTTAACTATTTTTGAAGGGGACAACCTTAGGAACATTTCTGCCAAATTTGGCTGAAATTTGCCCAGTGGTTTCATTGGAGATATTGTTTTTAAAGAACTTGTTGTCTGATGCCAGATGACAGACGCTGGCCAGACGCCGGAGGAAGGGTGATCACAATAGCTCACATGTGCACTTTGTGCTCAGGTGAGCTAAAATGTGATGAAAATATACCACTATACCAGTCAATTTTGGAATATAAACCAAATAGTCAAACAGGAAGTAGAAATGTTACAGACTTAAATTCGGTAAAGGCTATGTAGGACCCATAGATGAACCTTACACCAAGTTTCAAGTCAATATTATGAATTGTTGCTGAGAAAAGTGTGACAAAAGTATTGGTTTAAGACCGACAGACAGACAAGGGCAAACCATTATACACCCTCTTTTTTTGGATAGAGGGTATATTTAACTTGTATAGACAGATTCTAGAGTGACCAATTATATCTGACATTATTACATGTTTCTTTTTCTTCAAATTTACCACATGCTGCCTTATTTTCAAGACATAGGAATATTTAGTCCATTGCAGTAAGAAACTAAAACCATGGTTACACTGCATGAAGCCACAAAACAGAATAAGTCTAATTAGGTACTTAAATGAAAATACAAAGTATCTACTTCTTTGTTTATCATTCAAAAAATAATTCAGATAATAAAAGATTTAACATGCTTAAGACAATTGTTTTTCGGAACTATGTTGTGTGTAAGCTTTCAAAATAGTTTTCATATGCATTTTTTTTTCATGGAGGTATGAAACAAATTTTTGGGCCTATCACAATGCAGAAATTTTGATAAATGAAAATAGAATTAGATTATTATATTACATAGAGAAAAAAAAGACAAACAGAAGTTCTCACAGTAGACATACCTTTTAGACAGTCTGACTTCAAAGTATTTTTGAATTTGAATTTGTCTCTCTGCAGAAGTTTTCCATGAAACAAACATTTGTGTCACAAGATGGTTATTTCTGATATTTATAACTTCTTGTGCCAATAACTTGTATTGTCTTTGAGCTGAAATATAAATTAACATTTTTTTCACTTTTAAAATTTTGTTTCATAATACTGCCCTAAACTCCAGTCACAGAAACATGTTACACCTTTGGAAAACATTGTGGAAAAAAAGAAGAGATCACTTGTAATCAGTCCAAAAGTTTGTCAAGTAAGAAGTTTTTGACAGTCCAATAGGCTCTTGTTTATAACAGATTCAACTGTATATATAGGCTCAATAATTTTGGCAGTTAAATCAATTTGAATACTTTGTTCTGATATGTCCTCTAGAAAAATATGTCCATGCCTTCAACTCCCCCCCCCCCCTTTAACCATGGTCCATGTGCCTGAATCATTAGCCATGACATATCAGGTTTATACTCGTCAATGCAGTACCTGCAAATTAGGATAGAAAATATTGTTACTTTCTACTCTTGTCTGAAATTATATGCCAAACTCAGTAAGTATTGCATGCCTGTATCAGGAGGTTAGGTTGTTTCATTTACACCAATATGGCCAAATTTGCCTTAATACATATGCTTTATTTTATAGTTTCTACTTCTTTTTTAGTAAAACTTGTATCTTAATACATCATTTTGACTTTATCTAAAATAGATGAATATTTTTTACCCTCTGAAAATCCAGGTAAGGTCTCTTTATAAGAAAATGCATTTTTGTAAGAATATGTTTTCATGGATTTTTTAAAAATGCCATGTATTGTACAATTGTATGAACTATTTTTCTGTATTCTTTTTTCTTTCAAATATTCGTACATGTTTTCAGTAAATCTCACTGAAAACTTAACATCTTTTGGTTAAATTGTATGATTATTTTGCAGGAAAAAAGTAATATTCAAAAATTTCAATTTTCTCCAAAAATGCATGAAAAGCCATCCTGATTTTATCAATATACTATCTCATATGTATACACTCAACATTGTACAAATATCATAAAGATTGCAACAAGTTGCAATAGTTTTACACATAGACACTTTTCAAGACTATATGGTCACAAAAAAACAACCACTAGCATAAGCGCTAACTTGTTATAATGATTGCTTAATACTACCAAATGTTAAGGTGTTTTAGTGAAGCAAAAATGACTGTTCAATGGACAAAAATACCTCAGTTTTGGCCTTCAACCTCAATAAGTGATTGATTGATTGAATGAATTTAACACTGCTTTTAACAGTATTTCAGTCATATTGCAGCAGCTGGAGCACCTAAACTTATTATGATACAAAATGCCAGAGTTTTTGCATGAACATGAAGTTTTATCCCAATTTTGACCATTGATCTCTGTGACTATGCCAATGAAGCTCAAAATCTATTGCTTGCATCATGAATAAAGGTAAATACTTTCTTAACTCCAATTGATTGATTAATAAAATGGGTTTAACGCCACTTTAAACAGTATTTCAGTCGTATTGCAGCGACTGGAGCACCTAACAATGGATTCCTGGTATTTCTTAATCTAGTACTACCACTACATCCTTTCCTAGCCTCCAGCTGCTATCCCACTTAGGTTTATGTTTATCCATCCATTGGTGAGAGACAAATGTCAGAAAGAATATGTGCCGCCACCTGGGATCGAACCCCTGACATCCCATGATTGAAGATTAGGAGACTGACGCGCTACCGACTGAGCTATGACGGCAGGCCTTCTTCTCTCCGAATTCTATAGCAATATAGAGTTTGATGGATGGATGCACAAAAGAAAGGATGGTCTGATCTTATACCTCCCTTTAGATACATAAAAATCTAATACCTACCTTTAGCCCATGTATGCCAGGCCTGGAAAATCCTTCCCTTGTAGTTATACCATGTGTGCTGGTACCTCCTTGCTACTTCAGTTTTCTGTCTATATCTCAAGCACCATTGTCTGTATACCTGTAGAATATTTACATTCACAGTTTAAAAACCATGCAAATATACACACATTCAATGGCTGAGGATGGGGCTCAAACTGGTCAACTTCAGATCACAAATCAAGCACCAATACCACCCTAATATTCATTCTGACCTAGTTTCATCAAAACTGAGTAAAAAATTTTGGTCTTAGAGTGTATTTTAACATAGTAATTGTCATTAAAGCCCGTTTTTACATGTTTTCAAATAGAATCCTTCTATTTTCAATAAGATTCATAAATTCATCCTTTTGACTTAATAGTCATTCTGACCATGTTTCATTTAGTTTAAGTCAAAATTGTAGCCCTGAAATTATCATTAAGGCCCCTCTTCCCATGTTTTCAATAGATCCTTCCAATTTTCAAAAGGTTCATCTGTTAGACCTGACAACTATTCTGACCAATTTTCACCAAGATTGAGACTAAATTGCTGCCCTTAACCCAATCCCACTTGATAAAATTGTAGACCAGTCCTAATTCCAACTCAACCCCTCCTTTTTACGCCCCTCAAGAAAAAAGCTTTAGAAAACATTGTGGAAAATGAAGAAATTGCTTGTATCAAGCAATTTCTTCATTATGCACAATGTTTTCTATCCAAAAAGACGAAAAAAATCAAAATTCCATCAACTAGAAATTGTCGTCTGCAGCTTCTTTCAATTTCGACCAGTCTAAAATTTTGCTGTGTTGGAATGGGTTAAAGGGTAAAGACATTGTAGATAATGAAGAAATTGCTTGTAACAAGCAATTTCTTCATTTTCCACAATATCTTCCATAGCTATCATATAGAGGAACATTTAAAAGTGTCATTGTCTGGGGATGAGTTAAAGTATAATCAAAGAAATTGTCAGTAAGACACCTTTCAATGCTTTATTACAATCATTCTAACCATGTTTCATTCAGATTAAGCCAAAATTGTGGCCCCTGGAATGTTAACAAAGAAATTATCATTGAGACCCTTTTCCTGTGTTTTCCAACAGAATCCTATTATCAATAGAGTTTATCCTAATAACCTAAATACATTCTGACCATGTTTCATAATTATTGAGCTAAGGTTTCTACCCTTAAAATGTAAACAAAGATTTTTCATGAAGGCCCCTTTTCTCTTGTTTCACACTAGAATCTTCACATTTTCAATGAGGGTTCTTGCTTATGACCTAACATTCATTATGACCAAGTTACAGTGTAAACAGTTAAATTATTGACCTCACAAGATGGACTACAGACATTCAAGGATCACAAAAGCTCACAAGTAAGTTCTTGATTAACTAAAATATTTTCTACCCCAAAAGATTTTCAAAATTTCAAATGCTATAATATTGCCTGTAACTGCTTTGATTTTGGACCAGTGTAAAATTTGTCATCTGGTATATAAAATATATAAAGATTATATAAAATGAACCTTTGCTTGAATGCTAAGGACACTGTAAGTAAAGAACAAGTCAAAACACCCCTCAAAAAACATACCAGCGCTTTAATTCTTTTACTTCTAAACTCTTCACAACTGAGTCTCTGTCTATGTTTCTCTAAAGCCCAGGTACACCAAGCTCCAAAATATCTAAAAAAACATTGGTTTGAAAACATTATAGAGGTCATTATTTAAACATTAAGCCTTTCCCATACAATCCCTTGTTTCTTCTTCCCTGTCATTCTATATGTGGGAAAATATTGTTGGAAAAGAGGAAATTGCTTGTAACAAGCAATTTCTTCTTTTTACACAATATTTTCTACCCTACTGAATGTTGTTTTTTTTTCAAATCAAATCCACTTTAAATTTTTGTCTGCAAAACCTTTGAATTTGGACCAGTCTAAAATTTTGAAAAACAGGAAAGGGTTAAACATTAACTAGAATTATGATGACTAAATAAGAGTATTACCCTCTATGGCTCCATGTCACAGAAAAACATTTTGTCACTATAATAAAGCCCTTTTTAAACAAAGGGCAATAACTGCCAGAAAAGTTGATTGATTGTGACCAAAATTAGATCTTTGGTTGATATTGAGGACACATGGGAAATTTAAATCAAATCTAACAAGTAGTCGAAGGGAAAATGAGAGGACAAAGTTTTGAAATAAAAGGCCGTAAGTTTGAGAAAATTAATGGAACATAAGCAAAATAGCATGTGCATATCTTTGCTTGATACTGAGTGATTGTGTGAAAACTTAATCAATTCCTTCCAGTAGTTTTGGAAAAAATTGGTGGACAAAAAAAGCTTCACACTTACAGACCCACCAACTGACAAGCTGACTACTAAACACACCAAAACATAGCTGCCCCACCAGACTTACTCTATTGGCCCCACCAATTGACTCCAACAGGAAATACTGCTTTGATTTTATATTGCGTTATTTTGTGAGATTTTTAGCCAGTAGCATGAAATGAAATAGTAAAATGGTTGGTTGGCTTGAATAAGCTGTAGATACGACATTTAAGTCACCAAAACAACAAAAACATGTTAACGAAAATGACAGCCAATGTCAGAGTTCAAAACTTGATTCTGGTCCAAACATTTGATTTCTATGGTCTACTGATAATTTGATTGACAGCCCTAATTGGTCTATCACTACAATGTGACAACTGTTGACCTTATCTCATGACCTTGACATGAGGAGATGCGTATTATGGAGATGTATCATCATGCCATATATGAGCATTGTATCTTGAATAGGCTGGTAGTAATTGGCAATGTTAGATTTTTTGGTTAAGTTTTGCAGATAAACAGACAGACAGACCGATGGACTAAAACAGTATGCCCCGGATCTTACAATGTGGGGGCATAAAATTGTTTACCAAAGAGACAGAGCAAACCACTTAACCACTGCAAGTGATGTAAGATCCACAGAAGGTAAAATATGTTGAATTTTAGTGACATTTAGAGTAAATTTTATAGGGAAGACACTGCTAAGCAGTGCATTAAGAACATCTGCTGAAAGGAATTTTTAACCCATTCCCACAGTGACGCTTTTGGATGCCCTGAAAGATTGGCAATTGGAGAAACATTGTGTAAAATGAAGACATTGCTTGTTGCAAGCAATTTCTTCATTTTACACAATGGTTCCCAATACCCAGAAAGTTGAACAAAAAAATTCTACAAACCTAAAATTGTCGTCTGCAACTCCTTTCAATTTGAACCAGACTTACATTTTTTTGTTCTGGTAATGGGTTTAATCACTGTCCATCTACAGAGCCCTAATAGAACATGTGTAATCATGAGTAATTGTTGGTAGTGTCATGCACAGGATGTATTAACCCTTTCCTGTTTTAACAAATCTTAGACTGGTCTAAATTGAAAGAAGTTGCAGACTATAATAACAATTGGCTGCAATTTGAAAAGAAACCATCCTGTGTTGTAGAAGATATTGTGGAAAAAGGAGAAATTGCTTGTAATAAGCAATTTCTCCTTTTTCCGCAATATTTTCTCAAGTATAAAATCACAGCAACGTAAAATCCCGGGTTTAAACAGGAAAGGGTTAAATCATCTTACCTTTCCAGTAAAATCCTGTGGTAAGTTTTCTTCAATTTATCAATCTTTCTGAAATGCGTTTGCCATGTTTTAAAACATGTTGTCAGTAATTTCCTATTCAGTTTATAATTAAAGGATCTCTCTCTTGGTATGAGTTGTTGTTCCTCAGAGGTAATGTTAGACCATAAGTGTAGTATATGTTCTGTGTGCTGCTTCTCCTGGGTCTGAAATAATACATCCATTTATGAACTATCACAAACATTAGCTGTCAAAGATGGATTATGCTCCCCAAACATAGGCCTGTCACAAAAAGTATAAAATAAACGGGGAAAAGGTTTCGGATGGATGGACAAAGAAGCACAAACTATATGCCCACCCTTCCCCAGACATGCTTTTTTATTATAAGATTCAACCTTGTGCTGTTACCTTAATCTTTGAAAATCTGTTTCAAATGGCACATTTACTCATGATTGAGAACAAATGTCAAAAGTTTTTTCCAAATCCATAATAATTTTAGGTTTTAAGCTCCAGACACCAATGCTAGTGTTTGACCTTGAGCTGTGACCTTGACCTTGGAGCTATCTGAATATTTATTTCAAATGGTTTATCTACTCATGATAGAGAATGATTTATATTGAAATCAATCTACAATTGGCCCAAGGGTTGTACAGAAATTGCAGCAGATGGACAGAGGACAGACAAAATGGTGGCTATGTGCCTACCCTTTGGGAAGCATAAAAATGGAACATCCAGGAAGTGTTATAAGTTGGACCAGTCTAAAATTTTGCTGTCTGGTAATGGGTTAAACCCATGATCAAACAACAAAACTCTAACTGAAAGAAGTTTCAAGAGACAAAGGGATTGCATCTGAGGAATACTACCTCTACAATAGAAAAAATACTGTAAACAGAAGAAATTAATTCTAACAGGACAAATTCTTCTTTTTCCAAAAGGTTAGGTATTATAGCTCAGGATCATGCAAGCAAATGAGAGTCTAAACTATAATGACTATGTGTCAGCAGTCAGTACATGATTAAAGCTGGTGCTGGAAAAAGTTCAGGTAAGAAAAATAAAATAACTACAGTAAAATACCTATACCTCAAAGTTCAGGGGACTTATGACAAAACTTTGACGTAGAGATAGTCGAAGATTTTCCATGTACGACCAAAATGGAGGCAAAATACCATAGGTAAATAAGGCCACAAATGATTGGTACTAGTATTATTATCAAATCGAACGAACAATATACGACGTTGTAGTAATCGAAATTTTATTCATTAATATTCTTTTTATTGTCATTCGTAGCTAAAGTTTTGTTTAGACTTCACTTTTTTTGTTGTTGTTTTTTTGTTTGTTTTTCTTCTTCTATTATTGCTTATTCTTCGTGTTGAAAAACCCAAGTATCCATCTGGATTAGTTACCGGGTCCTTCCTTAATTGCATCCCTTTGGTCAAAGTTGCTGGAAATCCCCTTAGTAGACAATGTCTGCATTATCAACAATGTTTTCTACCAAAACAGTAAAACAAAATCCATAATTTCATCAACTATTCATCAACAAATTTGTTGTCTGAATATCTCTAAATTGGGGTCTTCTGGTAATGGCTTAAACTCATCTTGGAGGAAATGAAAGGAAGAATTACGAATTCTGCTCATGATAAAAATAACAAACCTTCTGTAACCACAAAGGAAACACTTTAATATACACATTCCTTGCATAATGTTGGTTGGCTAGCTGTTTCAGATGATTCTTCTGCTTTCTGGTGTTTCTGTACAGTATGAGACTAAGTAGAGCTTTGTGCTGTATAACTTGATTCTGAAAAAGATAAATAAGAAAAATGCACACTCGTTCATCCACTATCATTTTTGTCATTTCTAACCAAGGCTTTGCTTGACTTTAAACCACTCCCACATGGTGACGCTTTTAGACACACCCGCAAGAAGAAAGCTTCAGAAAACATTGAGGAAAATGAAGAAATTGCTTGTTACAAGTAATTTCTACATTATCGACAATGTTTTCTACCCAAAAAGATATGGATTTTTAAAATTCCTTCAAATAAATATGGTTGTCTGCATATTCTGTCAATTTTATCACTTTAAGAATGATTTGTTTGATAAAAGTAATAAAACTGACCACCAATATCATATTCTATTTACACAATAACCTGTAAATGGATCATTTGTAAAAAAAATTAATGTTACAGAGACTATGCATGATATGTTTGTGAAACAACATGCCCTCACAGCCTTTTAGCTCACAAAAGTGCTCTGGGTGAGCTATTGTGATGGATCATCATCTGGCCACCATCCATCCATTAACCCACCCATCCCTTCATACAAAAAAGATCCTTTGGTCATGCTCTTTCAAAATACTACATGCTCTTTCAAAATACTACAAAGAATTGAAATTCATGAATAACTGTAGTTTCCATAGCAACTGGTTAAAGAATGATATACTGAAAAGGCATGCCCAAAAGTCCTTTCACCGATTCCTGGTTTGCAAAATTTTAGACTGGTCTAAATTCAAAGTTTTGCAGACGATAATTTAAAGTTGATTTTATTAGAAAAACAATGATTCAGCAGGGTAGAAAATATTGTGGAATAAGTAGAAATTGCTTGTTACAAGCAATTTCTAATTCTTCCACAATATTTTCTCATGTATAAAAGCACAGGGACGTAAAAAACAGTGTTTGAACATGAAAGGGTTAAACTTACATAATGCTGTTTGGCTGTCTGTGTATTTCTGTATTGTGAAATCCAGTTTTTAAAGTACATCTGTAAATCAAGCTTTTGTTGAACATATTTAATCTGTATAGTCAGATGCTTGAACTCCAGTTGTCTGGCAGTGAAGTCTTTCCATTGGTCAAAAATGTTGCTGAGTGGCCAATGACGAAGTCTGGTAATGGCTGTTACAACAATCTCCTACAATTATAGATTAGATATTTTGCTATGAAATTCTTCCATAAGTCAAAAATGATCCTTTACTCATTACCAGAGCCAGGAATATTTTAGCCTGGTTGGATTTGAAAGGATATATTTATATTAGAGCTTATGTAACATTATATTTTCAATATTCAGGGTAGAAAGCATTGTTGAAAATGAAGAAATGTTTATCAAATTGTTTTTCTTGTGAGGAGTCAAAAAGTCATTGGGTCAGAATGGGTTAAAGGCCAAAGTTGTGTAGTGGCTGTAAACACTCCTATATTTATCAAATATATATTTATCCTGTATGTCAATAATTGAACAATTGTGGTTGAGTGATGAGTGGCCAATGACCAAATTCAGTAAGTACTACCACAACAATCTCGAACAAATCTAGATAAAATATTCTGCTATGAAATCAGTCTATTCAGTGACAGATGACAAAGTTCTACTCAGTAATATACAATAGAATGATCCCCTGAAATCATAATATATATATTTAGCTGAAAGTTTTGTCAGTGGTAAAAAATGTGTCTGAGTGACAAATACCAATGGCAGAATCATACACTGTGTATTTGTTTATTGCTGCAAGGAAAATATACTAAAAAACTATTTCAAAACAATGTATAAGAATTTTATTCAATAGCATCAGAGAGAAATTATGCCAAGTACAAACCCTTCTACTTTCTGTTTTAACAGCTTGTTCCATCTCAAATCTAGCATCTAGGAAACTTGAGCTCATTAAAGGCGTAGCATCAAAGTCTTGTGACTGAGTAAGACTGTGGCGACTAGGGGACTGAGAAAACAACCTTTAAACAGAGAATAGTCAACACTTTACCACATAATCTCCCATGTGGACAAAATCAAGAAAGTAAGCTGTGGAAATATTTTCAGTACCAGAGGAAATGCATGCAACAAGCAATCCTTTCTTTGTGGCATTTTTTTCATAAACCCTATTAATATTGACCAGTACTATATCTTGCCCTATTACCCCAAAATCCCCCTTTTTGATGCCCCATAAGAAAAAAAAAAACTTTGAAAAACATTATTGAAAATGAAGAACTTGCTTTTTACAAGCAATTTCTTCATTATCCAAAATATTTTCTACCCTAAAATACAAGGATTTTTAAGATACCATTGACTGAAAATTATCTTCAGCAACTTTTTGGAATGTGAACCAGTCTGAAATTTTGTCATCTGATAAAGGGTTAATGTCTTGTAAAAGCTTATTTCAATAAGCAGTACTAGTTAACTGGATTGATTTTTTCAAGCTTTTTTTTCATTAGAATTGATCTTGTACAAGCAACAACCACTTTAAGTAAGTTACTAGGATGTCTCTTTCTAAGACAGAAATCAGTCGAAATTTGATCTTACTAACAGTTACTGCAGCTTAATCCTATGCATTGAATAGCTTTTATAGACGAAAACAAGGCTTTATAGAGTTTTTGTCTCAGTTGATACAGTATTTCATAAACACAAATTTGTTATTCTATTTAATAATATGACCTTAATTTTTCTGATGAATCAAGAAATTAATGCTTCTAAAAATTTTCAAAGAAGAATTGGACACAAAAGTAATATTTTCAAGCAACTTTGAAGATATTATACACAAACCGTTTGAGTGGTGTTCCATAACCAGACCTCTGTCTTGGGGTTCTAGGTGTATGAGGGGTCTTCGGTGTTTTAGGGGTCCTAGGACTTTGTAGAGAATCAAGAGATCCATCTAAATCTAAGTTTAAGGGTTCAATCTGGGCTTCAAACAACATCTCGTTTTCTAAAAAAAGTATTTCAAATTTTATTTCTAAGATGATTAATACTTAATCCTAAGTTTAACAAACAATGAGAATTTTTGTAATAAACAATTTCTCATTTTTTCATACAGTTTTCTTTTCCTATATGATGTTTACTTCTCATTCACTTGCACTTTAGAATACTGCCTGCAGCTTCTTGCAGTTTTAACCAGACTTCCAGCAGTTGGTTAGTGTATTACATATTCTTGAATTGAGCTGAAAAAGATTATGCAAGTTTCTTCTACTAAATATAAATAAATTGCAATTTTAGTGCTTTTTCTAAGGTGTCCCATTGCACCTGAGGCACTAAATAATTAAAATTGATGCAATTAATCCTGTGCCATTAGGGTGCACTCGAACCTAGTTCAGGATGAGGATTCCTTTAATAAATTTTTTTTGTCAATTCTCCCTTTTTCCTTTGGTTCATTAGATTTAAATATGTCTTTCCAGTACTTATCTAGATAAAACTTAATTCCAATATCGTTACAAAAATGACAAAACTTGAATGATACTAACCACTCATATTGGACCTTTCATTCACATCAATATGCTGTAATAAACTATCTCCTCCCCCTTCTACATGTAGACCAATGGCAGCAGCAAATCTCTGTACAGCTTCCTGCAGGGAACTCTGGGTATAATGATGCCATTCTTGCAGAGCTAATTTGGCCAGGCGTCGGGTGCGAATCTTTTCATTTTCTCTGGAAATAGCAATTTTCAAAAACATTTAGCATTTTGAGAGATGTTTGGAAAATTTCTCTTTAAAATAAACAATTTCTAATTTTGACTCCTCTGATATAAAATGCTGTTGAAAACAAAATGGAACAAATTGCTTGTAACAATCAATGTCTACTTTTTCCACAATACATGATACTTATTTTTTTCTTGAATACACTTTGACCTGTTGTCTGCTATTTTTTTTTTTATAGTTTTTGCCATGTAAATCGTTAAGAAAATGATCATTGGAAAGACCTTGCTTTTAGAAAAGATCAATCTGTATTCTAAACTCATACAAAATTACATTACAGTTATGACCCCCAAAGACTTATCAGTAATCAGCTGCGTAGGGAAAACAAGATGTGTTTGTGAAACACCATGCCCCCAAAACAGGATTTTTTTTAGAAACGGGTGATTTTTATTGTTTTTTTTCTTTGTTTTAGGAAAAAGGGTTAAATTTTGACTAAGACCTGTAAGAAATTACCTTCCCCAGTTGCCCCTTGTTGAGACCTACCTACATACCAAATATTAGCATTGTAACTTAATTAGGGATGAAGTTATACGAAAATGTTAAGTTGGCAGGTTAAGATTTGAGTAACGTTTTAGGGAAAAGGTTTCAAATTTTGACCTTGACCTTGATGAAATGACCATTCCAAGTTGCCCCTTTCTGAGACCTTTCTACACACCAAATATTAGCATTGTAACTTAATTAGGGATGATGTTATAGGAAAATGTTTAGTTGGCAGGTTAAGATTTGAGTAACGTTTTAGGGAAAGGTTTAAAGTTTTGACCTTGACCTTGATGAAATGACCTTTCCCAGTTGCCCCTTGTTGAGACCTATCTACATACCAAATATTAGCATTGTAACTTAATTAGGGATAAAGTTATAGGAAAAAGTTTAGTATGCAGGTTAAGTTTTTGAGTAATGTTTAGGGAAAAGGGTTAAAATTTTGACCTTTACCTTGATGAAATAACCTTCCCCAGTTGCGCCTTGTTGAGATCTATCTACATACCAAATATTAGCTTTGTAACTTAATCAGGGATGAAGTTATAGGAAAATTGGCAAGATAAATTTTGCAGACAGACAGACAAACACCGGCAAAACAATATGCCCCCGATCTATCGATGCGGGGGCATAAAAAATCTTTTTTCATAAGACTGAAGGTAAAGTGGATTTTGCTGTATATACAAGGTTTGGGTCACTATTCCATCATAGTATTCCTTTACTTGTATAGTTACAAAGTTTTAAGATGCCTCCATAGGGCAGTTGGTAGCACGTTGGACTCTAAATCATGAGGTTAAGGGTAAGATCACCAGTTGAGGCAAAAATCCTTTCTGATATTTGTCTCCGACCAATGGGCTAATAATCTTAAACCTAAGTAAGGATGTTGTGGTAGTACTGGTGTTAAAAAAGACGGAATCCACGGTTAGGTGCTCCAGCTGCAGTGGCATGACTGAAATACTGTTAAAAGTAGTGTAAAACACCATTAAAACAAGGTTTGGTTATTGAGAATTACACATTAAACACCATTCTAACAAAGTTTGAAATATTGAGAATTACATTAGCTGAAATAATACTGTTTATTTTTTCATTTTCACTACAATCTAAATAATGTTTTTTCTAATTGTACCATACTTTTTACCAATTTTTTACTTTACAAGGAAAGAAATTTAAATGAATACCTAGCTATGAGTGTTGCTCTAAAATGCCTTCTCCAGAACATGAACATGGATCTCAGTAAGTTACTTTGCTGTAATTGTTGTATATGGACCAATCCTTGTTCAGCCTCTGTCTGCTGTTGGTGCATTCTGTTTCGCCAGCGATCAAAATACTCTCGTAATGTGTTCATGACCGACTCCTAGTAAAACAAATATACAAACCTAATAATACACCATATTTTCCCGAACTAATTTCTAGACCATCCTGCATTTTTATGACCTTCAAAAGAAGTGTTTGATATACAAATGTGGAAAATTACTGTTTACAAGCAACTTCTTATTTTACACATTTATACATCAAAATTCTTTGAAGCATCTGATAAAAATTCATCTAAGGATCATTCCTGTGACATTTGGTCAAAATTCATTGACTGATTTCTGAGTAAAAGATTTCAACGTTTTCACCATATAAGGAATTTAGCCTCACCAATAAAAGCCATGTTTTCTATCTGATCAATCTGATCAATATTCCTCAAAGGGGTCTGATAAAAGTAAAAGGTCATTCAAGGATCATTCCTGTGAAATTTGGTTGAAATCTGTTAATTAATATCTGACAATTTTAAAAGTAAAAGTTAATGGGTAGATGCACACACAGATGGACAACAGACACAATGCCATGTCAATAACCCACTATCTATCAGGATGTAGAACTAAAAGAAAGACAAGATTCTGTCAAAGTACAATGCCAGTGGTATTTTTATTCATAGAACAAATCATGACCTTACTATAATTATTTTTGATTCAAATATTATTCACGTCATCAAGATACACAAGCATGTCAAGATATTTTCAAATCCATCCATAAATACAAGAGGCCCATTGGCCCTAAAGTGCTCACCTGAGATGAAGCTTGGGAGTATTAAACATAGGGTAATTATTGAAGAGGGGCACCAGTTTGAAATTCCATATGTTAATATGATTCTTTGTAAAAGATTTGCTCCTTAGTTTTTATACAAGTTGATGCTCTAAGTCCAAAAATAGATTTTTTTTACATTTTCCTTTTAATTTCTATGTAAACATGAAGGATCCACAAGTGGAAACCAAATATGACTAAAGGGGCATTATTGTTTTTAAAAGTTCACTTGAAGAGTCTACATACCCAGTATCAATGTTTTAAAGTTTATGGTTTTGGAGGAGAAGATTTTTAGATTTCATTCTTTCTTTTCAACGTAAAATAGGGTGTGGCGTTGGTTGGGATTTCAAGTTTCCTTCTTTGTTTCTATGTTAAATAGGGTTTGGCAGGTGGAGCCAAGATATGACTCAAAGAGTATCACATGAAAAACTCTGTACAGGTTCAATTGAAATTCCTAGATACCAAATGACAATACTCTAGGCTTTCTGATTTCACAGAAGATTTTTTAAGTTTTCCTTCTGTGTTTTTTATATAAGAATAGCATGAGTCCAAATGACCCAAGGGGCATCATATGAACAAACTTGACAGGGATTATGCATACCAAATATCAATGTTGTAGGCTTTCTCATTTTAGAGAAAAAGATTTTCAGAGTTTTCCTTCTTTGTTTCAATGTAAAATGGGGTGAGCCCGGGCAGAAACTAAATATGACTCAAGGGGCATCATTTGAACAAATTGATAAATGACCCTCTGGAGGTTCTCCATACAAAATATCAAAGCTCTCGGTATTCTTCAGAGAAGAAAACTTTAAAAGATTTCATTATTTCCCCCTTTTTGTTGGCATGGCAACCACAGTTAATTGTGGATTTAAATTATTTGAACAATTTTGGTAGAGCTTCACTCAACCAACATCCCTATCAAGTTTCATCAAGATTGACTCACTGGTTCTGGAGGAAAAGAAGTTTACAGAAATTGCTGACAGATGCATATCCCTGATGTACGACAACGACACCAGACATTGAGGGAACACAATAGCTCACCTTGAGCACTCATGTGAGCTAATAAAAGATATGCTTTGGCAAAGGTGAGTTTGGTCATTTGACCTTTAACTGTGACCTTGAAGTGATAAGACATTGAATCATATTCTTAATCTTTATGGTAGGTCACTAAATCTTGCACTCTGAAAGCCCCCTCATCAAGTTGCACAAGTATGTCAATTGATTTTTAAATACTTTTCCATAATAAGTGTTGGTTGATCATGGGCTCAAGTATAAATTCACAGACCCACAAAAAAATGTTTAATTCTAAAACCTCATAAATCCCTGACGCTAACCTGTTCAATATGCATCAATTTTTTCTGTCTGACTTGTTGTACTGCCAGCATATTCCAGTAATAGAAGGAAGATTTCACAAGATGGTTTTCATAAAATCTCTTTCCCAAATGTTTCCGCTGAATAACAAATTTCCAGGCTTGTAGACATCTTATGGATTGTCTTTCTACAAGTTTCTTGCTGTAATCTTTCTCAATTTGATGGACTGTGTATTGTCGTCTGTGCAAATGAAACAAATATCATAACAAAATGCCTTGACTATTTCCTGTTCAATCCATAGATTTTGCGTCCCTATGGATTCATACTTAAGAAAATATTGCAGGAAAAGAAGAAATTGCTTGTAACAGGCAAATTCTTTTTTTCCCCACGCTATTTTTACACTGTTGATTGGTCACTTTTCAGATTGCACTCACTTTTAGTTGTCATCTGCAACTTCTTACAAATTGGATAAGTCTAAACTTTTGTAAAAGAGGAAAGGGTTAAACATAAGGTTAGTCCATTACCATGTAATTACATATTTACATAAATCTAGAAACACCTTGGAAAAGAACTAATCAATTGGAAATAATGTTTATATATAATAGGCAGCATTTATTAACTAGGTTGAGTAGGAAGTCCATTAGAAGGTCAAGTCAAATAAAATTCAACACCAGCTTAAAACAACATACATCCTGTAAGAATGAATGATATTTTAAGGCATATCCACAACTATGGTTATGTAAGTCGAAATTGAAATTATTAACCCCTGTCATACTGGACCCAGAATATTCTTGTTTTGACAGGAGGCATAGACAAAGATAAGCCTGCACAAATGTGCAGTCTGATCTTAGTCTACACCTCCTGTTTGCCCTTTAGAACTCGGAGTGGTTTATAAATTGATTTTCAAAAAATACTGAAGTACAATCAAGCCTTCCAGTGCTTTCAGCCCTTTGATTTTAATGTAGTTATATAGAGGGAATTTTATTAAGCATGACAAGGGTTAAATAAATTCCCAAAATCATCCCTAATCAGACTGGTACATGAATTTAATCAGAAAAATTTAGAGTAACAATACTAAAAATTGTAAACTATAACAGTTATTTCCTAAAACAATATCCTATCAGAAAGAAAGACTGTTGTAATAGTTTTATATATGTGTGCCTGACAACAAGCAAAATCTCAAACACCAACCTTTTAGTTTCCATAATTTAACTCATACAATGGTTCCACTTGATTAGACCCCGATTTCTCTTGTTACATCCATTTTCAAGAGTTGTCAGTAGCTTGTTAGTTTAAACCTTTCCTGTACAAACTCTTTCTGGTAACAAGCAATTTCTCCTTTATCCTCAATATTTTGTACCACATAGGGTGGTTTTGTTTCAAATTGCATCAAATTTTCATCGTCTTCTATAACCTCTTTCAATTTGGACCAGTCCAAGATTATTAAAAACGGGAAAGGGTTCACAAATCTAAAATCTTTTAGCCGGATGTTACATTTAAAGCTATGTTGATTTAATTTAAATTTCTTTTAGTAATCACTCAAAAAGATATCCATCATTACCTCCATGCAGCAAACTTATTTTTCAGCCTCAGCCTGATGACCTCCTGATGACCTTCGCTACACTGAGCTTTATGAACCACATACTGTCGCCATTTCAGGAAACACCTAAAAAACAATAAAAATTTGATCACAATGATTGCCTTCGTCTTTTAGAAACCATTCATTTCAATTATGTGACATTTCAGCAACCGAACAAAGGCTCTGAGGCATAGATTTATGACTGGACAAATTTCTCTTTAACCAATTACCACATACTCCTACCTTTTCATAATCATAGAAAGACAATTTCTTCATTTCATACAAAAAATTTCTACTCTGAATGAAGAAGAATATGTATACATGATCATTTCAAACAATCATCCTAGTCCTTATGACCCTGGAACATTTCTGAATACATTTTGATCTTGGCCTACACTACCTGCTTGTCAATTTGACCTTGACCTTCAATCGATTACTCTCAAGATCAAAAAGCATAGTTAACAGTCCCCAGGAAAATGTCAGTTCCAAATTTGGCAAACAAAAATCAATTGACAGGATTTTGGCCACATCCTCTGAGCTCTGACAGGATGTTTCACTATGATATTAACCCTTGTCATGCTGTATAAATTACCTAACTGAATTGCTGTAAAATCAAAGGGCTGAAAGCACTGATAGAACTTGTTGTTCAAAAATCAATATTTCTTTTAGAAATCAACTTTATAAACAACTTTCGAAGGATAAGTACAATTTTATGAACAGCTCTGGCAGGAAAAGTACAGACAGGAGGTGTAGACAAAGATCAGACTGCACTTATGTATGAATATTCCGGGTCCAGCGTGACAAGGGTTAAACAGTATTTTGGCAAATTTAAGGTCACATGTAACAAAAAAATAGTTGATTGGTGACCTAAATGTCATAAATACAGCTTAAATAAGCTGTAGTTACTATGATGTTTAAGTCTCCAACCCAACAAAATGGTTAATATATGGGTTAATATTAGAATTCAAAGTTCACTTGCAGTCTAAATGAAAAATTTGATTCTTTGATTCATTGTGTAAAATGCAGAACAATGTTTTCTAGCCAGAAAGTTGAAAAAAATGTAAAATTTAACTTAGAATTGTCGTCTGCATCTCCTTTCAATATGGACCAGTGTAAATATGGTTGTTTGGTAATGTGTTAAAGTATTATGTTCTGGGGATAAATCTTGAACTTTATGTCTGCTAAAGGCATTTGAATACAACCAGAGAAATACTTACTCTGTTAACAATGTATGTCTGTACTGCAATACCATAGGTTTAATAAGTAACAATTTTTGACTGGCAATCTTCCATTTATCAAAACTCTTTTTCATTAAAGAATGATCTAGCACCAGTCTGACTTCCGCAGCTTCCTGTTTCTCATTTTCTATTTGTTGTAACCGTGACAACCATTTCAGGAAGAACACTGAAAAATATGAAATAAGATATGAAAAAAAGACATATTGTCCCAAGCCTGCTTACAAAATGTACCTAGTCCCTGATAATGGAGAAGATAATTTTCTTATGAACATTGTAGATTCAAATCACAGGAAAATGTCTAGTTTGTAGGTTAAGTTTTGGATTTAAAGGAGGGCAGACAGCACATGTACAGACACTGCTTAAATAATAGGCCATTGTCTTGTGGACAAGGGACATAAAACTAATCTATTTGAAGTCAACCACAGCAAAAACATGATGATTTCTGTTAAACTGTAATATCACTTAATATAAAGTCCTGAAATCACAGTACTTTCGTTCCATCTGTACAAAACTTGCCATCATTTCTGGGGCACAGCATGGTAAAAGAACCATGACTTTCAAAAATTGTATTCAGCTATAACCAGACAGAAGTATTTCAGATGGGTACAAATTAGAAAAAGTTTCAGACAACAACTCAAGTTCGTGAAATATTAAAAATGTTTGTTTTTCTGGGAAGATAACATTGTGGATAAGGAAGGAATTACATTTTTTTTCCAGAATGTTTTTTAGGGGTGTAAAAAAGTTTTGTTTGTTTTAATGGGGTTTATGCCGCTTTCAACAATCTTCCAGTTTTATCGCAGCAGCTGGAGCACCTAACAATGGATTCCTGGTATTTCTCACACCAGTACCGCCATCACATCCTTTCCTAGCCTCCAGCTGCTATCCCAAATAGGTCTACAATCATCGACCCCTTGGTGGGAGACAAATAGTCGGAAAGGATGAATGCCGCCGTAAAAAAGAAGGATTGTGTAGGAATGGGTTATCCCTCAGCCACATACCTCATTATCCCCATCCTTAACTATGACTGGAAATCCACTTTGATATTACATCGCTTTATTTTGCAAAATTTATGGCAGTAGCATGTAACAATAAGAAACGGGTTGTCCAGGGACAACATGTGGAGCCCGCTGATTTTCACAGAGAATGGGTGCACAGAAAATTTTTTTAAACTTTGACATTGACCTTGGACATATCACAACAAACGTTTTGCATGACACTAGCACTCCCCAAGTAGAACAACTGTGCCAAGTTATTTCGAATTAATTCATAAACGTAGAAGTCATGCTCTGGACAAAGTCGTTTCACCTTCAACAGTGACTTTGATCTTGCATGTATCATATGACACTTGCACTCTTCAAGAAGAACAACCATGCAACATTATTTTCAAATCCATCCATAAATGTAGAAGTAATGCTGCTGACAAAGTCAATTTTGTTCATTCACCTTCAGCTTTGACCTTGACCTTGGAGGAGGTATGACAATAAACATTTTTGCAAGACACTAGTACTCATCAAAAAGAACAACTGTGCCAATTCAATTCAAATCAATCCACAAATGTAGAAGTAATGCTCCGAACAAGAGTAATTTTGACCGTTGACCTTGAAGGTACCACAACAAACCTTTCAATGACACTAGAATTCATTAAGAAGAACAACTGTGCTAAGTTATTTTCAAATCTTTACATAAATGTAGAAATTATGCTCTGGACAAGGTCAATTTTGACCATTGACCTTAAACTGTGACCTTGGAGGTATCACAACAAATGTTTGCATGACACTAGCACTCAATCAAGGAGAACAATCGTGCAAAGTTATTTTCAAATCCATCCATAAATGGAGAAGTTATGCTCCGGACAAAAAAATCTGGACTGGCGCTTGGATGAGCACACTCACACACACTAACAGCAAATCAAAATTATGTCTCACTCACTTCAAGTGGGCTCAACAAAAAAGATATAAGTTAAAAGGTTGGTTGGCACCGTAAACATCTGAACTACAGCTTAAATAAGCTGAACTTGGGATATTTTACATTACTGGGAGCCAATGTTGGGGTTCAAAGTTAACTGCCAGTCTAAATGAACTTCTAAATGAATTTCATTGGTTGACCGATTATTTGATTGACAACCACTATTCTTCAATTTGTCATTTTAGGATACTATCATGTTATTTAATGTTGTCACATAAATTGGTTTTCTGTCACACCATAAAGCACTTTTTAAGTGGTCCCTGTCACTAGTCAAAACAACAACAAGATGTGCTTGTGACACACTTAGGCCATAAACATGAATATGTTTTTCAAAAGTTTGATAGATGAACTTGACCTTGGTATCAGCAGATACATATCAATAGGAGCTATCATAAAGTCAAATATGAGCATTGAAATTATGGAGGACACATGCCCCACATCTATAGACATCATAGCGTAAATATACTCTCTTAACCCATTACCACACAGTGAGATTTCAGACTGGTTCAAATTGAAAGGTGTTACAGACGACAATTTCAAGTTTATGAAATTTCAATTTTTTTCAAATTTCTGGATAGAAAACAATGTGTAAAATAAAGAAATTGCTTGTTACAAGCAATTTCTTCATTTTACACAATGTTTTCTCAATTGTTTTTTTTGAGAGGTGTCCAAAAGCATCATTGTGTGGGAATGGGTTAACCTTTCTGCAGTGTAAGTTGTCGTCTAGGCTCTGATTCCTTCAGCAGTCTAACAAGCTTCCTGCGATGACAGATCATCTTCCAGTGGTCTGCAGCTTTCCTGAAAAATTATACCCTCTATTTAGTGTAATTACAGACAGGTTCTACTGTGGTGGTAGTCTTTTTACAATTTATACTTGGTTGAAGTATCGAAAAGATTTTTTTCAATGCCTCCAAAATGACTATGAAGATTACTTACTGGATAATTTCAAACACAAAACAAGATGTGTTTGTGAAACACGATTCCCCTGAAACAGGACTAAATGTTTGACCTTGGTATGTGACCTTGACCTTATCACATAACCTTGACCTTGACATGAGGAGATGAGTATTATTTAGATGTATCATCATGCCATATATGAGCATTGTATCTTGAATAGGCTGGTAGTAATTGGCAATGTTAAGTTTTTTTGTTAAGTTTTGTAGACAGACCGATAGATGGAAAGACTGAAAGAAGGAAGGGCAGACAGTAAAACAATATGTCCTCGATCTTTCGATGTCGGGGCATAAAAAGTGAAATAATCAAAAATGATAAGCTCAGTTTTGGTGGATTTAGCCTGGTAACTTTCGTTCAATGAGTGCTACTAAAGGTCGTCTTTGCGCAAATATACTGATGAGGTTGTCAGGTTGCAATGTAATTCACATGCAAAACGACACACTTTCAGCAATTCACCCACTAAAATATCATATTTTGTCTATTTTTGCATTCAAGAAATAGAATTATTGCTTGTTTTTTGTGCAAGATTGATTTATCTTTAAATTCATGAAGACCTGAAGTATATTTGCACTTGTGTCTCTGTCACCTGTACAAATATACCTAACATTGTTCACTCAATGAAAGATAAATCAATCTTACACTGAAACAATTTATATGATCAAAGATATCTACTTCAAAATTGGTACAAACTCAAATATATATCTGTATTTTCCATTCTTGAATGTAGCAATTTAAAAAAAGACTCCTAGGATCTGTATACACCAAAAAGTCTAAATCAACGTTTTATCTATGAATTTCATATTAACCTATTCCCACACAACTGCCTTTTAAATGCCCCTTCAATATAAAAGTTCGGAAAACATTGTTGAAAATTGTTACAAGCAATTTCTTCATTATCCCCAATATTTTCTACCCCAAAAGACAAAGATTTGAAAGATTTCATCTACTTAAAATTGTTGTCTGCAACTTCTTTGAATTTGGACTGGTCTAGAATTTCATCTTGTGGAAATGGGATATGGGCTCTGTTTTGCTGAGACATGTATCTCAGAGCCTTGGTTTTGAAATTTTCGACTGGACCTTTTAATTAGACTGGTCGGCCTGGATGTGACCCAATGCTAGTAACAAACAATTTCTTCATTTTTCACAATGTTTTCTTAAGCTTTATTTCTTGGTGGTGTCTAAATCAGTCAGAAGGGTTTAATACTTACTTGGCACACATGTTAGACCAGAACTGCTGGGCTCTTTGTTGGTCACACTTGACCTTGAACCTTGACCTCCACAGATCTAGATATTTCTTCTGTGACTCAATCTCTGTCTTTCTGATATATAGCCTAAGCCGTCTCCTGAAACAAGAAACAAATGTTCATTAACCCTTTCCTGGACAAACCAGGGATTTTACGTCACTGTGATTTTATACTTGAGAAAACATTGTGGGAAAAGGAGAAGTTGCTTGTAACAATCAATTTCTCCTTTTCCTACAATATTTTCTACCACATAGGATCGTTAGATTTCAATTTGCATGCATTTTTCATTGTCGTCTGCAACCTCTTTGAAATTGGACCAGTCTAAAATTTCATAAACAGGAAAGGGTTAATGTTGGATGAAAGCAATGACTTATGTGAGCAGTAGAAACATTTCTAAAGATAGTAAAGCTTATCATCCTTTGCTGTCAATGTATATTTGACCTGTAATAAAAAAAAAGCCATGTGGGAAGTGTATGAAGTATTGACCCTGGTGTCTAATCATTTTGCTTTTGCAAGATTTTTCTAACAGTAAAACAGACATTCTACCTCAGTACATTACCCATTACCAGACAACATAATTCTTAGACTGATCAAAATTGTATGAAGGTGCAGATGACAATTCTAAGTTGATGAAATTTCAGAAATCTTCATCTTTCTGAATCTTTGAAAATGAGTAGATTGCTTGTGAAATGCAATTTCTTTTTTTTCACAATGCCTTTTAAAGCCTTTTTCTTTAGAAGTGTAAAATTAGGATGATATGGGGAAGGATTAATACAGTCTTGGGCTCTCCCATCTGTATGATAAATCATTTTAGATATTCTTAATGCCTATAATAATCTAGTTGAACCCTCTCCTGGACAAACCCAGGATTTTACGTCACTGTGATTTTATACTTGAGATAACATTGTGGAAAAAGAAGACATTGCTTGTAACAAGCAATATCTGCCTTTCCCACAATATTTTCTTACCTGTATGTTAGTTTCTTTTTAAATTGCATCCAATTTTCATTGTCGTCTGCAACCTCTTTCAATTTGAAACAGTCTAAAATACCAAAAAGTGGGAAAGAGTTAAAACAAACCTAAGATCTCTCTGGTTATGGGTGTACCAGACCCAAGTCTGAATTACTCGTCTCTGTAATACATTATGTATACACTCAATAGCCCGTTCACGTCTTTGTCTCATCACCGTAACAAACATGCTCCACTGTTGGAAGGAGTTTGTAAGAGCTTTGGTGCGAACAAAAAGGTCCACATCATTGCGTCTCTGTACCAAAAACTTATAGCGATCATGCCACATCTTGAAAGACTTCCTGTTGTCATATACAAAACACAGGTTATTTAAAATAAAGGCAAATTAAACTCAGGTACTTTGGAAACTTGCATTTCATTAAAGACAAAATAATTTTGCCTTCTTCCTATACACTAATACCTATCTTTGAATTCAGTTAAAAAGAATTAAAATATTTTTTAACAATAGTTAGGTTTTAGCGCATTTCAAAACCACAATATTTTAGACTGATCTCCATCAAAAACAAGAGCATCGCCTACAGATGGCTACGCCCGGTTGTTGGGTGTTGGATAGTGGATAAAAAATCTCAGTTGAAAAAGGGGCATAATTTGCACAAAATGTGTCTAGAGTTATCCCCCTTGTTAGTATAGCTTCCTCTTTTGATAGTGAACATGTGTGCCAAGTTTCAATTGAAAGCTATCAGTAGAACCAGAGATATCGCAAAATGTCAAAGTTTTTGCACAACGACGACAGCAACGACGAAAACATGGAGGCTATCACAATACCTTGGGTTTTCTCAGAAAACAGCCGAGCTAAAAATCGTAGGCAATAATTTTTAGTTGGTGAAATTTTGATAACCTTTGTCAATTGCTGTAGAAAACATTGTGAAATATTGTTACAAGCAATTTCTTGATTTTCAATAATGTTTTCAAAAGCTTTTTTTTGTGGGGGCTATCAAACAGTGGAATTGTGTGGAAATACGTAAGGTGACACTGAATCTGAAGTAGTTGATAGCTCAAATATAGGATCTATTCAGGCAGATAAGTTGCCAAGACCTGCTCACATATGTTTTCAATTTAGACTCGGTTTAGATCAGCTTGTCCACTCACCTGAGCTAAAGGCTCTTTTCTTTCAATAGTTAAATTCAATATCAAGGCTAGGATTATGCAACAAGCGGGCATAATCATACTTTATACATACAAAGACTTTGTACAAGGGGATCTGAAAGTCCAAATTTTAGCCATGTTTAGTTAGCTTTTGTGAAAGAGGACCACCTAAGGAACATTTCTGCAATATTTGGTTCAAACTGGCCCAATTAGTTTGGGAGACGATGTTGTTTAAAAATAATTCATTATTTCTACCTAAAAACACCCCAAAGCCTCCACCCCTTGGGACCCTAGAGTAATGATTTTAAGTATTTTGAAAGAGGTTGATATACTGATGTTTCATGCAAAATATCAAGGCTCTAGGCCTTCTGGGTCAGGAGCCTTCTAGGCTTGTAGCGAACAATTTCTTCTTTTTCCATATTCTCCACCCTATTGAATGGTATTTTGTCTGCAAAAACCTATAAATTTGGACAGATCTAAATTTTTGAAAAACAGGAAAGGGTTTAACCATTACCAAACAACAAAATTTTCAACTAGTTTCAATTGAAAGAAGCTGGAAACCACAGATTTTACTTTTAAAAATCTTTTTTGGGTAAAAAACATAGTAAAAAAATGCTTGATACAAGTTTTTTTTTATTGAGGGGGGGTGGGGGGTGGTGGTAAAAGGCAGGATTGTTGGGAAAGGGTTAAATTTAGGTTTACTTTATTTCTGTGCTAACCTCTTATAAAATGCTAGTTTAATGGCATATTTGGTATTCATTTAAATGAAATTAAGACACACAATAGACTAAATTTCTCATTATCTTTTTTCATTAAGCATTTAAATATATAATCAGTTGATTTCCCAGTAGAAATTTACTATTTCATGGTAAATATACAATAAATATACAGCGTTTGTTTTTTAAAATGTTTTTTCACTGTTAACAACTGTAAGTGCATTGCATCCTATGCCTAGCATACCTATGTTACATTTCAACATGTAGGTCTCATATGCTATAAGTATATGACATAATAGTGACTACTGTTTTCACTTTTGCTGTCATGACACTTGGAGCTTTCAACAGATTTCAACTCTTTTAGCTATTTTTATAAGGAACCACCAAAGGATCATTTCTGCCTAATTTGGTTTGAATTGGATTTATAGTTTAGGGGGAGATGTCATTTAGTAATCCTTTTTTTCTATATGACCCCCCAGGCCTTGTCCCTGGGGACCCAAGGGTAATGATTTTAGCTATTTTGAAAGAGGTCAACATACTGATGTTTCATGTCTGATATCGAGGCTTTAGGCCTACTGGGTCAGGAGAAGAAGATTTTCAAAGATTTTCTTTTTTTAAAATTTCACTTTTGGTGCAATGGCAACCGGAGTTTTCAACAGATTCGGGGAGATATTGTTGACTGCTGACAGATGCTAGATGAAGGGTGATCGCAACAGCTGACTTGAGCATTTTGTGCTCAGGTGAGATCTAAAATAGCATTCCCACAGAAAATCATTCTTTATTTGATTTTGTCATGATGAAGGTGTTCAAAGTCCTATTCTATACATGTCAAAACGAAGGATATTCAACATGGCTGTTTTATAGGATACAGGGTATCTATGTGAAAACAAGATGCCAATGATCAGCTGCATGCAATTGACCATGACTAATGAACTTAAACCTTATATCAGCAGGAAGGTCTTGTCACCAGTGAAAAAGGTCCCTAAGTATTGTGATAGAAGAAATATAAATTTTGGGAGGATGATAACTCTGATGCAGATGATAACAGGGTTATAGCAAAACCTCTGGTTTCCTTCAAACAGCCACACATGTACTAAAAATGTCTTTGCCAAACTTAGATTTAACAAGAAATAAATATCGGAGGCTTAGTGCAAAAACATCATAAGTGTATATACAAAATATAGACACTTATGCTGTTTTTAGACAAAGCTATCAATATATAAATTAACCCAACCATTACAATTTTGACCACACATATGGAAATCAGTAGTTAGAAAATTATTGTGTGAAAATGAGAAATTGCTTGCTTTCTGCGTTCTCTGACAAGGTTTCCTACACCTTTAAATTAAAGTAAACCTCAAATTGTCGCATGGAACTTCATTCAATTTGGACAAAACTAGAGTTTTTTCTTCTGAAAATGTATCAAAAATTAAACTTACTTTGTAATAGCAGCATCTGACATTCTGATGGCCCTCCTAGTTAACAAAGCATCTCTCCAGGTTGTGAAAGTTGTCCTAATGGTTGTTCTGACCCAGCAAACTTCAGCCACTTTCATGTTGTTTAGTCTCTCTTCTTTTGACAATTTGGTCCCTGTCTTCCATGCCAGTATGGCTATCTTCAGCTGACAAACTCTAGATAACATTAAATGATCAACCTTATAATAACAATATTATTATACATTTAGCAATACACTAAAAAGTGATAAAAATTTCTCCCTTTCTCACAATGATTTCTAAGTTAAAGTTCTTGAAATTTTGACCTTGAGAAATGACCTTGACCGATGACCTTGAACTTAATAGCAACAGAAAGGTCATGTCATAAACAATGCACATGTGAAATATAAAGCAATTGTAAATGTATAGACAAAGTTAAAGTTAAGATTTTTTTAATCCGACCTTTACACATGACCTTGACTGATAACCTTGAACTTAATTTCAACAAAAAGGCTTTGTCACAAGCAATGCACTTTTGAAATATGAAGACTATTTCTGTAACCAATCGAAAAGTTATAGCCAATATAAGTTTTTGCAGGACAAAAAGAGAGCTTACGTAAAGCTAATTTTGTAAATTTTCAATAGTTTAAGGTCAAGAGGAACTGTTTTTCCACTCAAATATGAAATTTCATAAAATTCTGACTATTTGACTAGGAGAAATTGGAAAAAACTAATTTTTACATAAGGCCCCTTAAGATGCAGCCTTAAATTGAGAAAACTCAAAAAAGTCTCTTGGAAATTTGCTGGGAAGATTATATATAGTCTCATCCAATTAGGCCCAAGGGGTTCCTGAGATATGACGTCGGACGAACTGCCGGACGGAAGGATGGACAACTGCACAAGCCGGCACCTATATGCTCCCCCGAAAGTTTTTTCGGGGAGCATAAAAAAAGTTAAAAGTTCATCAACTAACTAGAGGCACTCTAGCGCCCAATTTGCTTCACCGGCCTGAATTTACTTATCATAAAACTAATTCAATTTTCTATAACATTGAGGACAATTCATTTAAAAAAGAATACCGGATGGGATGCCAATGCTTAGCTGTTCAAGTACTTGATAGTGGGCAAAATTTCTAGGTCAAGAAGGGGTATAATTCTTTATTAAAAGCAGTTATCTCCCTTGCTAGTATAGATTGCCCTTTTGTAGTGAATATATATTCTCAGTTTCAAGTGAGTGTGTTCGATAATACTAGAAATATTAAACAATTTGAAAGTAAAAAATTTCGGACAAAGACAACAACCAAGACGACAACCTGGTCATAGCTATACCTCAGGTTTTTCCAAAAATAGCCAAGATAACAAGAGCCATGTTGGACATGGCCATCCCCCGCTGTAAAAGCTTGATAGTAAACTGAAAGCAGTTAGATTTAGGCTTCTTGTGCACTGCTTTTCTTCTCAATGAGTTTGATAATAGCTATTATACTTTCCAGAGATATGCTCTGGAAAAATCTAAGTACTAAAAACAACAAAGGGCAATAACTCCAAAATTATGCAAGCAAGAGTTGTGGGTCTTGTGCACTGCACTTCTCCTCAACAAGATCGATCCGCCTATGAAGTTTCAAGTTAATAGATATTGTACTTTCAGAGATATGCGCTGGACAAAATCTTAGTCTTTAAAACAACAAAGGGCAATAGCTCAAAAATTAAGCAAGAAAGAGTTGTGGTTCTTGTGCACAGCCATTCTCCTCAATGAGAACTATCCACCTATGAAGTTTCAAGTTGATAGCATTTATACTTTAGGAGATATGCTTCGGACAAACTTAATGACAGAATGACGTAAAGACGGACGGAGACCATTACTATATCCCCTTCACCAAAACAGTGGGAAATAAAAAGGAATATAGTATGGAAAATCCTTATTTTGACAATCTTTTCATTCACTCTCCGGGCAATCATGTTCAATCAACGTTCAGTATTCAATCAGGAAACAATCACGATTTTCCATTCTGCGATCAATTAGTGTTCAATCAACAGCATTCAATAAATCCATATTAATTTTGATGAGCAATATGTTTGTTGAATCTAAATTCAGTAATTAAAATTTAATAAATAACATTAATATTTTCGTTAAAGATGATTTCCGATTTTGTAGTGATTACAAGAAATTTTGCAAGGAATGAATGATTGCATCTAAACAAGAAAGCTTTCAATCTGCTCAAAGTGAAGCACGATCAGCTTTCAATTACAATCATTCAATTATGATCATGTTTAAACCGGTTACAATCTGATAGTCGAATAAACAATGTTCTGTACTTCACTTTTCATTAACTTACTCTTAGGGAGGCAACTTTTTTTATGCAAAAAATATTCTCAGTCAACAAAAATTAATTATTTCACTTGCAGTACTATGTGATCTGTACCTGAAAATTGACCAATCTTCCATAGCTTTATCATTAAAACTAATAAAATTTCTTTAGACAAATCTGATAAAGGAAACAACACCATGACAATGACCTGTTGGCCTTTAGCCGATGAAGCTAAAAAAAACACTCACCTCTGTTTTTCCTTTGCCTGTGTATATTTAGTATATTCTATCTGCATTTGTACAAACATCTTTCTCTGCAAATTTCTTTCATACAGTTGACTGTAAAACAAATCGTGACAAGTCAGTGTTTTAGTATCTAAATTGCTTTCACATTACATTCAAACTCATAAAGCCTAACAAGTTTTACTTTGACTGATCAATAACTTTTTAATAACCATCAGTGAAAACCAATTAATACTAGATTATAAAACAATTTACCCATTACCACATGACCGTTTTTTAGAATGGTTCAATTTCAAAGAAGATGCAGATGACAAATTCAAGTTAAATCTTTTAAATATCTATCTCTTAACCAATTCCTACATAACAAAATTGTTCACTGGTTCAAATTGATAGGAGTTGCAGACGACAATTTGAATTTTATGAAATTTTAGAATTGTTCAATTTTCTGGGTATAAAACATTGTGGAAAATGAAGAAATTGCTTGGTTGTTTTCTGAATTGTTTTTCTTGAAGGGGTCAAAGAGCGTCACTGTGTGGAGATGTGTTAAGGAAGAAAACAAGGTGGAAAAGGAAGAAATTACTTTAAATAAGAAATTTCTCCATTTTCAACCATGATTTCCTAAAATCTTTACTATTCTTTATAAAAAAAACAAAAAACCAACAGGATTATGTTGGAATAGAATAAATCCAATAATAAGGAAACATTTGTCAAATACTATAATCTACATCAAATACTCACATTGCTATAACATTTCTGTGTTTCTTCTTTTTCATAATGACAACAAACAGTTTCCATGATAACCAACTTTGAGACAATAGCTTTGATCTAAAAATAGATAAAAACATTATATCATAAGAAGAACAAGAGAATTGTCTTCAAGTGCCTGACATCCCACTGTTGGGAGCAGGATAGGGGATACAAAAAAAATAAAAATAAGTCGAAAAAGGGGCAAAATTTATACAAAAACATAATAAGACCTAGTTACCTTTCTTGATAGTATGGATTAACCTTTTGATAGTGAACATATACTCAAAGTTTCAAATGAATAGTATGTCTTCAGTAATGCCAGATATTAAAAAATGTCAAAGATTTTGCATGACAACACTGATGACTTAAATGTTGATATGGACAAGAATATAGCAATACCTCAGTTTTTCCCTGAAACAGCCGAGTTGATAACATAAGTAAGGGCTGAAAGCCTTGAAAGTACCAGTTGTGGGTCAATATTTTTTTTAAAAAATTATATTTTATAAACAACTCCGACTTCACATAATGTGCAAGCTGATCTTTCTCTATACCTCTTGCCAGAATAGAAATATTCAAGGATCAAGCTTGACAAGGGTAGATACTTGATGTGTAACAGTAAGTTTCAGAACAAAGACATGCTGACATGATGATCAAGGCTACACCAGATGAAAACAGAATATTGTCCAAGCACTTAATTTGTGTCAATTCATCAAATATTTGACCTTAAAGCATGATGTTGACCTTGCATTATTTGGAAAGGGCATCTTGATTAGTATAAATTGTTCTAATCTTTATCTATGAATGTACTGGAAATGGCCTGGACAGTAATGGAACTACCATTATGAGCCAGCAAACTCGATGCTCAGGATAGAGGATAACAAATACTCAGGATAGAGGATAACAAAAATTTAAATTAAAGAATGCATAATTCTTACGAAATATGTATTTAGAGTTATATCAAACTACTGAAAGTCATCAAAGTGGAACCAAGGTTAGGATGGCTTCATCACGTTGCTATGTAAGCCACATTCAAAATGGCATACTTTGAGAGATTTTTGTGAAAAAAACTCATACTTTGTCTCTTTGCATTGACAAAAAACCTACATTTTCTTTGCCACTTTTGAAAATAAAAGATATTCAATCTTACATAAAATTGTCCCTCCTTTGGCCCTGCCTATTGACTCTGACAGGAAGTTTTGCCATATTTAAAGGCATTAATTCACAAGAATTCTAGCAATTAGCTTGAAAGAGAAAAGAGGAATGATCGGTTGGTTGGTGACTCAAACATTGAAACTACAGCTTGAACAAGCAGTAGTTACAATGTTTAAGTTGCCAAACCAACAAAAATCTTAACGAAAATGGCACCAAATGATAGAGTTCAAAATTCACTTCCGTAATAAATGAATGATTTTCATTGGCCAGCTGATTATTTGATTGACAGCAGCACATAGTCAATTATCCTCTCTGTTTGTGTAAAAAAACAATGATATTATACTGGTGTACCTGTAGTTTGCATCAGCTCTGTGTTGCTTCACTCTAGTAGCATATCTCTCACACCAGTGCTGGAATAGTTTCACTTTAAGATTTGTGTTGGTTTGATTTCTCAATGTCCGAATTCTGAAAAACAAAGTAGTTGTTGGTTGTAACTCATTTTACACCTCCTCTATATGCCTTTATAGATTAAAATTCACAAAAGAACCTTGAGAGATTTTACCAAAGATGCACCAATAAATCTTATATTTTTTCAATTTATACAAATAATTTTAATTCCCAAATATACTTAAATTCAAACAATATCTTTCAGATACTTCACTTATTGAAAGTTTTACAGTTTTTGCACTGAAACAAACAATTATCCTCTATTTCTTTACATCTCACTAATTCTTCTAATATTTTAATGAAAATGTAATCGGCAACTGTGACTTTCAAGAATTGTGCTACCATAGGCCATTGCAAAATCAAACTTCAAACACAGAATCAAGAAAATGTAGTCATCCCAATTTAGTGAAATTACTGGTTTAGATTCACACAATCAACCCTTGTCATGCTGATTCCACAATATTCCTGTTCTGCCAAAGTTGTGGCATGTGTATAGACTAAGATCAGCCTGCACAGATGTGCAGTCTAATCTTGGTCTACAATACCTGCTTGTTATTTTAGTGTTGAGGAATTGTTTGAACACAGAGTAGGTCAAAATTTGACACAAAAAATAAATATATAAAATATAGTGAAGAAAGGATGAATATTCAGCAGGACAAGGGTTAATCATAGAAGCTGTTGAAGCAAAATTCTGGAAACTCTGAATGGTTGTTGTAAAAAGAATCAAGAAACACACAAAAACAGTGTAAAATAAAAACAATTCAAGGAAAATAAAGCATGTTACTGTTATTGAGACAGTTAAAATTGTTTCTAAAATCTAAGGATCTTCATTGCACTCTTATACAGGGTTTTCCTTTGACTTTCAAAACAGGGGGGCATTTTGCCACATTATGACCCCTATCAAATAAGATAAAGAAGGATGTCTAGCTATTTTGGGGGTCATTTCTGAAAAATGGGGGTCAAAATTCAAAGAAGGAGGGGGTCAGGGAAAACCCTGCTTATATCTTGCATTATGGCATAAAATCCATAAAGCCCATTTCTATGCTAAATTAGTTTAATCAAGATATTTAAAGTAGACAACAATTCAATTCAAATTGAACAAGTTGTGTTTGTGAAACACCATCTGAACCGCGACCTTAATAGGTGGCCTTCACCTTGATGGATGGCCCTGATCTTACAACCAAATGATGCCTATCAATACAAGGATAAGAATTTGTAACAAGGTGCCAAATTGTCACAAGATACACCTGTCACACTGCTTAATATTAACTGGGGGTTTGAATAGAATTGAGGTTATTTTGAATCAATATTTTTTGTCAAACAAAGTATGAAAAACAACAAAGGACAATAACTCAAAATATACGCTAGGTAGAGTTATGGTTCTTGTACACTGCACTCCCAATTGGTGTGCTCAGCTCAATCCATCCATGATGTTTCATGATTCTAGCTATTATACTTATAGAGATATACCCGGACAAGATTCAAGTATGAAAAACAACAAAGGGCAATAATTCAAAAAAATAGGCTAGGTAGAGTTATGGTTCTTGTACACTGCACTCCCACTTGGTGGGCTCTATCCATCCATGAAATTTCATGATACTAGCTATCACACTTTAGAGATATACTCCGGACAAGATTCAAGTATGAAAAAAACAAAGGGCAATTACTCAAAAATAGGCCAGGTAGAGTTATGGTTCTTGTAAACTGCACTCCCACTTGGTAAGCTCTAGCCATCCATGAAATTTCATGATTCTAGCTATTATACTTTGAGAGATATACTCAAGACAAGATTCAAGTATGAAAAACAACAAAGGGTAATAACTAAAGAAATAGGCTAGGTAGAGTTATGGTTCTTGTACACTGCACTCCCCCCTTGGTGAGCTCTATCCATCCAAGAAGTTTCATGAGTCTAGCTATTATACTTTTAGAGATATACTCCGGAAAAGATTCAAGTAGGAAAACAACAAAGGGCAATAACTCAAAAAATAGGCCAGGTAGAGTTATGGTTCTTGTGCACTGCACTCCCCCTGGGTGAGATCTATACACCCATGAAGTTTCATGATCCTAGCTATAATATTTTTAGAGATATACTCCGGACAAGATTCAAGTATGAAAAACAACAAAGGGCAATAACTAAAAAATAGGCCAGGTAGAGTTATGGTTATTGAGCACTGCACTCCGTATTGATTAGTTTAAAGTCAATCGGACTTACAGTGACAGAGTTATGCTCCAGACAAAGGAGTGGACACCGCATGCACAACCGAACGCCAGGACACCACGGGTGATCCCATAATACGTCCCGTCTTCGACGGGCGTGTAAAAATGAGCTATGTATCTTTGTATCTATGTAAACAGTGTTTAAATAAGACCAAAATGTAAAGTTTTTGAGGTAAGTTTACAAAAACTTGTGGCCTTGACCTTACAACCAACCGATGCATATCATTTTAATGTAAAATATGAGCCGTGTATATGCAACAGTGTTTGAATAATAGCAAAATATTAATTCTTGTGATAAGTTTTCAACTTGCAGACAGATGAACAGACAGACATCAGTACAACAATTTGCCCCAAATCTTATTGGTGCAGGGTTATCTATGCAAGGTAAAAATGTTTTAGAATTACATTGTTTAAAATCTTTATACAACTTGGTTTCATAATATTATGTCTCAATTAAAAGTAGACATGGTGCTATTTTTAACCCTTTCAGCATCTCGATAGATAATACATTTTTGTATAATCAAAGGCTAGCTTTCAGAGTTTAGCTAGAGTTTCGACCTTAAATTAATCAGAATGTTAATAAGATGTAATTAGCAGAATAATGGTTTTCCATGAGGTTTAGCTGTATAAAAAATCTGAGCATCTAATATTAACTCATTCTCACTCTATGAAATTTAAGACTTGCCAAAATTCAAAAAAGTTACTGAAGACAATATTTAGCTAATGAAATTCCAAAATTCTTTGTCTTTTAATTGATAGAAAACATGGTGGATAAGCACAAGCATTTTATTCATTATACACAATGTTTTCCAAAGTCCTATTCTTGAGGGGTGTTCAAAAGCAGGATTCTGTGGGAAAGGATAAAATAGCTTTGAAATAAAAGATAACTTTTTTTAGGTTATATACATTTTTTGTGATTTAAAGGTCATTTAGCAAAGCCACCAAGTTTTCACTTTTGTATGCTGATAGGGTTAAACTTGCTTAAATTGCATTTACAAACATTTTTGGATCAAACTTAATGCATCATAATCCAGACAATCTAACTCATAGGCTTTTCCAAGGACTTAATAACTTTTGTTGGTCACTTTCACAACAGTTTTCCATTAGCCTTTCAATGTATTTTGGGGCTCTTTGTGAGCTTTATGGTGGGTTCACACTCTCAGATTTTTCTTACAAGTCTTTAAACGGGTCGCATTTCCGTAAAAGTATGTTTGTTACGATAAGGACACATTTGCAATGGTTTTAGACATAATTGATGTTGATTCATGTTGTTAAGAAGTATTTACTGTGATTATCAACAATTTCCTCTAACTAATTACAAATATGAACATCTTATTAAAAATTATGAGCTCTTTATAGATTCTTAGGAGTATAGTACTGATTAATGGGATTAATCTTATCATTTATGAGTAAATTACGACTTGCTACCACGTTGTCATGTACATTTACGAGTGACTTTGGAGTGTTTATGAGTCCTTTGCCATTATTTTGTTGTTGTACCAGGCAAGCATTTCTTTGTGTATCACATTAAGCAGCTAACAATATGTCGTACAAAAGATAGATTTGGGTCAAACCAACAAACCAACAGTGTCTTCCATTCAAACACATGAAACAGGAAGATACCCTTTCTTTATTGCAGTATACAAATTTAGTCTTTAATCCTTTCCTGTTTTGCAAAATTTTATACCTGTCCAATTTCAAAGGTTTTGCATACATTTAAAGTGGATATAATTTGAAAAATAACCATTCAGCAAGGTAGAAAATCTTGTAGAAAAAGAAAAAATTGCTTGTTACAAGCAAATCTTTTCGCAAGATATTATCTCAAGTATATAATCACGGGAACGTAAAAACCAGGGATTGTACAGGAAAGGGTTAAGTGCTCATAATATATTTCTGTAGATTACTAGTAATCTAGACCTTTCAATTCCTAAAGCAAATTGAAATTGAAAACATAATCTTTAAATCACATGTAAAGTACTGAACATTGTGAATTTATCAATCTGATTGGAACGCAATTGATCACTAAACGCTACAGGATCGTGATTTAGTGATTGTCATTGAAAGCTGACCACTTTTTTGTTCTGAACGCTTTCAGGGCAAGGCAATTCCATTCAATCAAAAAATATTATCACTGAAATTAGTTTAAACGAAAATATTGTTGCGAGCTGCTGGTCACCGGTAACTTCTAGGTAGAGTGGGCGCTTATGAGGGAGTAAGAGGGGCTAGTGGACTCCAAATAATAATTGTATTTTTATGGGAGTTGAATTAAATGACAATGACAGGATTCGTATCAATCAATCAGTTATAATTGAAAATCTATATGAGTATGTTTTAATATAATGACAATGTACATGTATTTTTATGAGATGACCTTAACAAAACAAGATGGACCTTCCAATATGAATTTCTATACATGAATGATTTGACAAAGATGACTGACTGTGTTCTCCAATTGAATTATACCCGAAAAACAAAATAGAATTAAATGATGAAATAAATGAGAAATACGGCCAATGGCTTAATACGAAACTAAAAAATTAATTCCTAATTTATATGATCTTATGCGACAACTTAAAAAAAAATGACAGGAGTGAAGCCATAAGTCGACAGGAGTGGCGCCTATCGATGCCAAAAGAAAATAAATAAACAACGGAATTTAGACATAACCTAAAAGTCTTAATTTCTTAAATAAAACGAACTTAAGCCGAAATTAAATGAAAAAAAATGAACTAAGTTATAACGGAGGTTTCGTACGAAGAATCAAAACTGGAGTCCCCGAAAGTGTCGGAACACGGCTTTTTAAACGGACCGTTCCAACAATTTTTCTGGTTGGATTTCCGACAGAAAAATCAGTCGGAAAACTTCCAACAGGAAAGTTTGTTGGAGAATTCGTGCGCAAGAAGTTGTAGGTACTCTAAGCCCTACATGGAAGCGACCATGAATAAGCCAGATCGTATGCAATAGACCACTAGATATGAACGCAAGTCATCTTTACCTAAGAAAGGGATCAAAAGTGTGGTTTTGAAGAATTGACTATTTGAATATGGCGCTATATTGCGAGAGGGGGTAAAATTGTTACGTCAGTTGATGACGTCATCAATTCTATCCCACAATGCATTTGGTCAATGAAAACAAAAATGGCTGACATGAAGATTGAAGTCAAAGTCAAATGTCAATAAATCAATAACCACGCAGTAATGGAAGATCGTTAAATGAAATGAATAACCTAAGGTTAGTACATAATAAACAAACATTAATCCAACGAGTGAGAAAGTGAATGTCAAACTGTTAAAGATAAATGAACATGATGAAAAGGGGAATAATAATGTCAAGCGAGCGATCATGGTTGTGGATAGAGTCTGGCTCACTTCATCACCCCCTCTTCAAATGCCAAAGCTCCGACTGGCATCACAAATTGTCCTAACTCCTGAAAAATTGAAATGTGAATTTTGGAAGAACTGAAGGGAATTAATTTAAATGAACTCTGTAGAATGGATGTAAAACATCAAATCTAAATTATTAACAAAAAAGGTCCTAGCATTTTTCAAATTCACCGTCTGTAGGGTCTGTCTCTTCTACTATCTGAATGGCTCCTTCTGTATTTTTTGTCCCTTCTGTCTCTCTCGTACCTCTCGTCTTTCCTCTCTCTGCTATGTTCCCTTTTTCTTTCCTTTCTGTCCTTCTCATCGTTCGTCTTGTATGTCTGTCCTCGGTGATTGTTCTGTGTTGTGTGTCTGCCTCTATTCTCATGTTCTTTGTTCTCCTCTACCCTGCTTTCCTGTTGTTTATGATTCTTTTCCTCCACAGTCATACTTTCACCCTCCTTTGTAGCTTTTGCCACTGCTGTCATGGCACTAGCCAGTGTTAGGATGGACTCTTCAAGAGACTGTAGGACCCTTGTGTTTCTCTGTATTGCTTCCCTGGTTTCCTTTAATTCTATTACCAACTCGCTCTTCTTCTCTTTCGTCTCTTCCTCATCATCCGAACTTTCTGAACCCGACTTGAATGTGCTCTCTGACATTGACACCGTGACATTGATCTCATTACTTTGTTTGGAATGATGGCCCCAGCCTGCTTCCTCTTAGGCGTCAGTACGTGGTCCTCCTGAGGAAGGAGCTGATTCATCAGGTTTTCCTCTGTGGGTACATTCTCCATTCCTGTATCCTTCTTGGTCAAGGCCTCCTCCTGTATCGTCTTCCCCTTAGATTCTTCAGTCACCTCGTCTCTTTGTTGTTTCTCCTCCACCACTTCCATTCTGACTCCCTGTTCCTGGCCTTGATCTCCCAACAAGTTCTTCAGGGTCTGCTGGTCCACCACTGAAGAGAGCCTCTCAAGAAGTGGAGTTAGTGTTGCCTTCAGCATTCCACCATCAAGGGATACAACAGCCTGTGGTGTCTGTCCACTGTAAGGCTTGGGTAGGGGCTCTTCCTCCTCTTCATCCGGATAGTCAAGGTCTGGGATGCCTCCCGGAAAAATTTCATTGACTGCCTTGGTCAGGGGATCTTGGGCTTTTCTTCTGTTCTCCAGTGTCTCTTTCCAATGCTGGAAGGATGACTCCCTGTCAAGTACTGAGAAATCCTTCTCATCGATCGTATACGGAGTGGCGTTAGACTTCAGGCAAGTAGTATCATCAGGATCCACTCCAGACTGCTGGGCCAGCACACGGTGTCGACGATACTTTACCACATGATCCTCAAGCTCTTCCCTCCGAAGGCATCTAAACTGACAGAGGGAGCAGAAATGTGGTACCTCATCCCGTCGAAGGTGGTCTCGAAGGATGTGGGCCTCTACTCGACACTTCACTTCAATAAAGTTCTTCCCCTCGCGATGGTAACACCTCAGGCACCTGTAGGCTCTACCACGCTTCCTTGCTGCCTTGGCAATCTCATCTGCTTTCTGTGTTACTTCAGGCGTCATACCATTAGTTGCCATTGCTGACTGTAGACTAAAGCTCCTGAGAAGTAGAAAAATAATCATTTTGCATAATCCCTTAGTATTCTCAAAGTACTTCAACCAGAAATACTTCTCAGTCTACTTTATTCATGTCTTATGTTTTTATTTTTCTTTACTCTCTGTACACTGTTGCATATATTTTTTTCTTTTTACAAATTAACAATTTACACTGGAGCTGGTTCTTCACTTCAATGTTTTGGACCATTCTATATGCATAGCTGTGATATACGAATCTGACCGTGATTAACCTCCCTGTGAATAGCCTCACTGTGATATTTAAACGTTCAATAACCACCTCTGTGGCCTTGATTCATTTCAAATTTACCTTTGAACTACATTACCCTTTAAAAGGATTTTTATATCTCAACCATATGAGCTTACTGGATTTTTCAAGACCTTTAACCCTTTGTCAAGCTTATTGATCCCAAATTTCAGCTGAGCCATATTAGCCTTGAACCCTCAACCGTACACGAATTCCCTTCCCACTGCCAATCTGAATAGCCTTGCCACGCTCCCACCCCATGTGTAGCCGACAACCTATCCCCCTTTGGACTTATTCTCTTGGGAACTCTACTCTGTGTACTGACTACCCACATCATAATTCAGGCCAATAGCAATCAACTTTAAGCTAATACTTCTTGATCGTCGTTTGCATTCATTACTTATGCTTGAAAAACCCTGTCATACTTGTGGCTCACTCCATTAACCAGGGTGTGCTTGCATTCGACTTGAAAAAAAAAGAACCTTAAATAGTGATGATTCCATAAGTGAAAAAAACTGGTCCAACCAATTAATGTGACAAAATCAACCAAATTCTGTAAACAACATCCAAATATTTGAAATTCACATCAGTATTATATGCGTTCAATGAATCGAAATTATTGGAAAAGTTTGTCTCTGGCTTTCTTGATCCATAATGGAACCTCTCTGGCTTCATAAGGTTTCATCTTGTCATGGTGAACAACCCTTTCCAGACCCTTCTTGTCAAGCTGAAGCAGAAAGTTGATCTCAGTTATCTTCCTTTTCACCAAGAATGGCCCGTCATACAGCTTCTCTAGTTTCTGGTTCACTCCTACTTTTCTTGATTCGTGTAATAGCCAAACCATATCACCAGTCTTGTAATTGTTGAGACATAGCTTTGTGTTGTAGGAACTCTTCTGACGCTTTGTATTGGTTGCAAGGTGTCGACGGGCTACATCATGAGCTCGCTGCATTTTCTTCTTCAGTGTGTCAACATATTCCCCGTATGAAGTAATGTCCTGGTCATTTTGTGTCAAACTGCCAAAAATAAGCTCGACTGGGAGACGCACCTCTCGTCCAATCGCCATAAGGTTGGGTGTCATGTTTGTTGACTCGCAAGGTGTTGCTCTATAGGCACCTGCCAAACAACCAAGATAAAGATCCCAGTCAGTCTGCTCATCACATAGGTATGCGCGTATCATACCTAACAGCGTCCTATTGAATCTTTCACATTGTCCGTTCCCCTTTGGGTTGCGCGCCGAAGTTCGCGTCTTGCGAATCTCTAGCATCCTGGTTAGCTGTCGGAAGACCTCGCTTTCAAATGTGCGCCCCTGGTCACTGTGTATGGACAATGGACATCCCCATCGGGCAACAAAATTGTTCAGGATTTGCCTTGCGCACTCTTCTGCTGTCAGATCTTTGATCGGGATGACCTCAACATACTTTGTGAACAAATCTGTCAAAACAAGGATGTGACGGTTACCTCTTGGGGTAAGAGGTAATGGCCCTATGTAGTCAATGGCTAGAACGTCCCAAGGCCCTCCAACTTTAATATGGCCAAGCGGTGCTTTCGGTGCTTTTGATGGTTTCTTACTAGCTGCACAGGTCTTGCAGGATCGTATGTAAGTAGCAATGTCCTCTTTCATAGCATACCAGAAGAATCTTTGGCATATCTTTTCTTTGGTTTTCTTCACACCAAGATGTCCAGATAGGATACAATCATGCATTTGCTTCAAAACACTCTCTTTCAGTGACCTTGGTACCAAAAATTGTAGAAAAGAACCTGAGTTGTCTTTCTTGGTAAACCTCTTGAATAGTAAATTGTCATCAATTTCTAGGCTATCCCAAATTAGCCAGTAATGTCGCGTTGCTGGACTTCTGTCCTGAATATCTTGCCAGCCTGGTCTTGTCTTCGATTTCACGGCTTGGAAAATGAAACCCATATCTTCATCTTCTTCTTGTGCTGACTGCAAGACTTGTTTAGAAATCCCGCCAGTCCACTGCCAACCATGCTGGTCTCTACTAGTAGTGTTAGGCGGTATGCTGGTACTAGGCCCTGCGGTCACAGCCCTTGCTGATTGGGTATTAATGACATGTGATTGGTTTGTTTCTCTGTTTAATGACTGGTATGCGTTACTTGAGGTTGGTACATGTATTACTGGTATTCTGGTACTAGTGCTGGTTGTGTCTTTCATGTTGGTAAATGCATCATCTGATGGTTCATCGTCACTATTACTTGGCAATCTGCATGAAAACACTTCAATACTATCTCCTGGTATTTCAAGTTTTCGCTGAGATGATTTGTCACTGCTGGTTGCTGGTTGGCCAATGCGCTCTTGCCCAGATTTCATGTCTACTGGTGCTCTGGTACCAGATATGTTGGTCGTTTCTGCTGGTTTAGTTTGTACTGGTTGTTTTGCATGGGTAGATATCTCCCTTTGTTGCGTTTGTTGAACTTTTAGGACTGTTTTGCTGGTACCAGCAATTCTTGAATCTTGATCTCTAAGTATCTTTGGGCAGCACTCTACATCTGTGGGACACAATATCATCTTGCGGTACTTATCATTGAGCATCATGTCTTGGGCCCTCTTTACGCACTTCTTGCACGGTCCACATTTAAGTTGCTCACTCATGTCCACCTCTGGGCAGTCACAATCATGGGGGTTTTCACATCGGGATAATGCGTCGCAGTGCCCTTGTTTTTTACCAGGGCGATACTGTATGGCAAAGTCATACTGAGACAGGATTTCTATCCAGCGGGCAATCTTACTTCTAGGTTCCTTCAGACTGAATAACCAGACCAGAGCTTGGTGATCTGTCCTCACTAGAAATCTTCGCCCTAAAAGGTACTGCCTGAAATACTCAATAAAATACCTGACTGCTAGCAATTCTTTCTCAGTTATACAGTAGTTGCGCTCAGCTTTGTTCATGGACCTACTGGCATAGGCTATGACTCTCTCTCTGCCATCTTGCACCTGCAATAAAACTGAACCAATGGCTACGTCTGATGAATCGGTGTCTAAGATAAACTCGCCACCATCATTCAGAGGATAACCCATTATTTCTGGACTGATTAAAGCAGCTTTTAGACTGTCAAAGGATTCTTGACAACTTTCAGTCCAGACAAACTTCTGTCCCTTCTTTGTTAAGTCCACCATTGGTCGTGCTTTTCTGGCAAAATCTTGAATGAACCTGCGGAAGTATGAACACATAGCAACAAATTGCTTAATTTGTTTGGGGGATTTAGGGACTGGCCACTCTACTACCTTTGCAATATTTGTTGGGCTTGGTTTCACGCCATCTGCGGATACAACATGTCCGAGAAATGTCACTTCTCTCTGTAGCATTTCACATTTTCTGGTTTAAGCTTTAGACCAGCCTGTTTCAGCTTAATAAGGACCTCTTCAACCCTGCTGATATGTTCGTCAATGTTCTTGGCAAAAATGATTATATCATCTATATAGATAATGCAAGTTCGCCATTGTAGGCCTTGTAGGGCAAGCTCCATGGTTCTTTGGAATGTGCTAGCTGAATTATTTAAGCCAAAAGGCATTTTCGTCATTTCAAACTGTCCAAACTTGCACGCAAAAGCTGTTTTGGATATGTCTTCTTCTCTCACTGGAATCTGAAAGTAGCCACTAGTCAAGTCAAATGTGCTGAAAAGGCTTGATCCTGAAACTGCGTCTAGGCAATCCTGTATTCGTGGCAGAGGAAATGCGTCTGGTGTCACTAGCTTATTTAGTCTTCGGTAGTCTATGCATGGTCTTATGGCACCTGATTTCTTTTTCACAAGTACTAAAGGGGATGACCAGGGAGAGGTACTTTTCCGTGCCACTTTTTGCTGGAGTAACTTTTCTACAGCTTTTCGTTCATCATCTGCAAAAGCCATCGGTACTTTTCTTGGAGGCTGTTTTATTGGCAGTGCATCACCTGTATCTATCGAATGTTCAGTAAGGTGTGTGCAGCCAAGGTCCCATTCATCTTTCGAGAAAACGTCTTGATATTTCTCCAGAAGGGCGGCAATAGCGATCTTGTCTTCATGTGCACAATTCCTAGTAGTTTTCTCGAATAACTCTACAAGATGTTGTGGTATGTTGTGCTCTTTGGTTTCTGTGTTATGCTTTGGAAGGGGCTCTTGAGCTTTTGCTTTCTGCAACTTGATTCGGCGAATGTTTGTGTTGTCATGGGAATTTGAATCCTCTTCCTCGGCAAGAATAATTGGCTCTTCAAGTATGGCTTCAGCCTGACCAACTACTGAGTCCTGTCTGAGCTCCACCTTGTCTTCGAATGGATTCAGAATGCGAATCTTACTGGTCACATTGATTTGATTGTCTATTAAGGTAGCTGCCATTTGTAGTGGGTATGTGTCTTTGAAATTTTCAGTTGGCTCAATGATGAACTCACTCAGATTAAGTATTTCATCTTCTTCTGTTCTATCAATGAAGACATCTACAAGCATCTCACTATGTCCAGGTATTATGTAGTTGTCTGCCAAAGTTACTTTTCTGCTGCCTTCTATAGTGTTCGTACTTATGCATGGAACTTGACGGCCCCTGAGCTTTATAATCCCTTCGCTCATCATTATATCTGCTGGACCGCTCTCATCATTCTGCAAGATGTCCATTCCTAGTAAGCCCTCGTCTTCTATTTGTGCTACAATGATCTCTTTCTGTAATTTGACTGCTCCCAGTTGAAGATCAAACACGCCTTTGCCCATCTCTTTTATTGGAGTGCCATTTGCATTTACTAGGTTTTTTGAGTGTTTGAGCTGAGGTCTGTTTTCTGGATCAATACTTCTGTATACTTTGTCTGATATCACAGTTTTGGTCGCGCCAGTATCCGCTGTAAAGAGAATAGGTTTACCCTCTATGAGTCCTTTTATGTATAGACTATTGTTTCCTGGTCCCTGTCGTCTGCTACATTCAAATTTATTGGTGTTCTCTTTGTGGTCATTTAAATGTTTGGCCTCGCCTCGACCTCTAGGTTCGGCCTCTTGTAGTTTAAATGGTTTTGGTTCGATTTGTTTGACCTGCGGGCTTGACTGTTTTCATTCAATGTTTCTGGACTTTTCTTTTGTTGGTTTCTTCTGTTGGGGCAGTCTCTAATGAAATGTCCTTCTAAACCGCATGCATAACAGCTATATTCCCTTTTCTCTTTCTTTCCATCTTTGTTAAGTATCTTGTTAAGCTTTGAAATCACATCTAGTAGGGCTGTGTGGATTGGGCTGCATGTGTCATCATTCTCTTGGTCTTGTCCAGAATCTTTTGCGCCCTTTTCAAAGATCTGTTTATTTCTGCACGCCCTGACTTCTGAATTTTTGGGTGTTTCGCATTCTTCTTCTGTTTCGCTGTCTTGATACACCTGTCTGGTGAATCGCTTCATTTTCTTCTCGTTGTAGAGGTCTCTTTCTCTAGTGCGTCTCACATGAATAAATCTTACTACATGAAACACCGCTTCGTCAATAGTTTTTGGATCCTTATTATATTCGACTTCAAATCTGGCCTCGTGGTCTTTCATCCCGTCTAAGAAACGTCTCACCAAATCTTCTTGTCTAACTTGGTTCCCTCTTGATTTGTAAGCCTTTGAGTAAAGTCTTTTAAGTTCTGCGGCATATTCTTCGGCTGTCTCTCCATTCTTTTGGTCGCGCCTGCTAAACTTTGCGGCATATGACTGCTGTGTTTCTATTACCCTGAATTGGTTTGTTAGTTCAGACGTTAATTCCCCATAGTCAAACAGTTTCCTTCTAGGGAGCTGGGTATAAACAAATTCGCCTGCGGGTCCCTGTAGTCTAGGAAGTATCTGATCAATCATTTCATCTTCATCCCATCTGTTTCTTTCAGCTATTACCTCGAAGCGGTTTATCCATATGGACCAGTCTTCCTTTCCTGTAAAAGGTGGTATTTTAATTTCGCTGTAGCTACCATGTTTTGGGGCCCTCAGTCGTTGGTAGTCTTGTTGACTTTGCTGGCTGTATAAAGCCTGTGGAAGCTGGCTGTATAAACCATGTCCCTGTGGAATCTGGCTATCAAAACCATGTCCCTGTGGAAGTAGTGTTCTATCCAAATTATGTCTCTGCTCTTGATATACATCCCGATGTATATCTTCCTGCACCAGATGACTGTGTTGGTCATATCTGTTCGGGCCGGATAAGCGTATATCATCAGCTCTACATCCCCTCACTAGTGGCCTGTCATAATTTCTTCCCAAGTAACAAAAGTCAGGCCCAGACTGTAGACTGCTGTCCCCTGTGGGCTGCTCAAAAGGAGCTTGTCTGCTTGTCTGTATTGAGGGTTTTCCCATTGACTGGGCCGTTCGCTCTGTGTAGCCATAAGGTGGTGCTGCTGTGGTTATGCAGGAAAAGCTGGGTCTATTACTGCTACAATGCTCTTCAGGTAAAGGTTTGTGTGGCAGCTTGTCTCCCCCTGCAGTTTCTGTCTCTACCTGCTGTATCTGGCTAGAGGCTAGAGGGAGCTGTCTGTTGGACCTAAAATCAATAGTGCTCAAGTCTGTAGGTTGGTAATTGTCATCCATTGAGTTAACTTCCAGCTGTATGTAGTCTGTATTATTTTCATTATCATTGGCCGTGTATGGTATGTGACTGTGACAGGCTCCGTCATTTGACTGTTGCTCTGTCTGTTCTATAGCGCCTTTTCTTCTACCCATCACTGTATGCTTCCAGGTCGCAAGTTCGAATCTCTGGATTCACTGTAATGAAGCTGTGAATCCCACTTCTGACACCAAAGGAATATGTTGCGAGCTGCTGGTCACCGGTAACTTCTAGGTAGAGTGGGCGCTTATGAGGGAGTAAGAGGGGCTAGTGGACTCCAAATAATAATTGTATTTTTATGGGAGTTGAATTAAATGACAATGACAGGATTCGTATCAATCAATCAGTTATAATTGAAAATCTATATGAGTATGTTTTAATATAATGACAATGTACATGTATTTTTATGAGATGACCTTAACAAAACAAGATGGACCTTCCAATATGAATTTCTATACATGAATGATTTGACAAAGATGACTGACTGTGTTCTCCAATTGAATTATACCCGAAAAACAAAATAGAATTAAATGATGAAATAAATGAGAAATACGGCCAATGGCTTAATACGAAACTAAAAAATTAATTCCTAATTTATATGATCTTATGCGACAACTTAAAAAAAAATGACAGGAGTGAAGCCATAAGTCGACAGGAGTGGCGCCTATCGATGCCAAAAGAAAATAAATAAACAACGGAATTTAGACATAACCTAAAAGTCTTAATTTCTTAAATAAAACGAACTTAAGCCGAAATTAAATGAAAAAAAATGAACTAAGTTATAACGGAGGTTTCGTACGAAGAATCAAAACTGGAGTCCCCGAAAGTGTCGGAACACGGCTTTTTAAACGGACCGTTCCAACAATTTTTCTGGTTGGATTTCCGACAGAAAAATCAGTCGGAAAACTTCCAACAGGAAAGTTTGTTGGAGAATTCGTGCGCAAGAAGTTGTAGGTACTCTAAGCCCTACATGGAAGCGACCATGAATAAGCCAGATCGTATGCAATAGACCACTAGATATGAACGCAAGTCATCTTTACCTAAGAAAGGGATCAAAAGTGTGGTTTTGAAGAATTGACTATTTGAATATGGCGCTATATTGCGAGAGGGGGTAAAATTGTTACGTCAGTTGATGACGTCATCAATTCTATCCCACAATGCATTTGGTCAATGAAAACAAAAATGGCTGACATGAAGATTGAAGTCAAAGTCAAATGTCAATAAATCAATAACCACGCAGTAATGGAAGATCGTTAAATGAAATGAATAACCTAAGGTTAGTACATAATAAACAAACATTAATCCAACGAGTGAGAAAGTGAATGTCAAACTGTTAAAGATAAATGAACATGATGAAAAGGGGAATAATAATGTCAAGCGAGCGATCATGGTTGTGGATAGAGTCTGGCTCACTTCAATATTATCTGATAAAACTAATATGGTGATGCTGATTATGTGAATGTTTGAAAGCTGTTGATTGAACTCTTTCATTTAAGGATTGATTGATTGCAGATTGGAAACCTTAATCGCTACTCGATTGTATGCTGAACGCTGATTAACCCTTGTCATGCTGTATAAATTATCTAATTGAACTGCTATAAAATCAAAGGGCTGAGAGCACTGATAGAACTTGTTTTTCAAAAATCAATCTTTTTTTCTAGAAAGCGATTTCATAAACAACTCTGGTAGGAAAAGTATTAGCCTGCACTTATGTGCAGACTGATCTTGGTCTACATCTCCTGCCTTAACCGGAATATTTCGGGTTCAGCATGACAAGGATTAAATGTGATTTAACATGATTGCCCAGAAGATGATTGAAATGATTTTCCATAATCTAATATTCTATAAAAGAGTCTTACACAAGATTTGACAAATCTTAAAATAATATCAAGTCCTTTATGGATTTTAGGAGTACTTTACATACACTTTCACCCAAAATCTTTTTTACATCCATGGATTGTTAGGAGTGTCTGCCAGTTGGGATGTGTTATTTACTGATGCAAACAAGTCATTTACAGATGCAAACAAGTTCTTTTATTTTATGGATACTTAAAAGTGCCTATGAGAAACCGATCTGTAAGGTTCTGTAGGAAAAATCTATGAGTGTGAAGCTGCTATTAAGTCCTTTTACCCTTTCCTGTACAGTCCCTGGTTTTCACATCCATGCAATTTCAAACTTAAGAAAATATTATAAAAAAAAGAAATTGCTTGTGACAGGCAATTTCTTCTTTTCTCACACTATTTTCCACTAAATAGAATGGTTTCATTTCAAATTCAATTTCCATTGTCATCTCCAATGGCTTTCAAATTGGACCATTCTAAAAATTTGAACAACAGGAAAGGGTCACCAATAAAAAATGTTTGATGAAAATTGATGCTGATTTTACCTCTGTATTGGGGTAATGGGCAGATCTTCAATCCTTATAAAACATAATGAAAGCAAGAATTTAGACATTCTTGTTATACACTGGAGTAATACTGAGAAGTTTCTTTTTAAAACCAACATAAAAAGAAAAACTACAGATCTAAGATTTCTGATTTATTTCCAGTCCATTATCCAGATTATCACTTGATTGTTTTGCTGACAATCCAGTCAAAGATATGTTTTATTCATTTATCATGTTTCATACTAGATGATCCTAGATGAAAAAATTCACATGTGAGGGTTTTTTATTTCAATAAAGAAAAGTCAAAGAACTATCATTTATTATTCATTCAAGATTGTAAGAACTTTTCATCTTGAAAAACAAAGATATTTTCAAAGATGGTACTGTTACCTATGAAATTGTTGCTTTTCTCATTTACTAAATATCATAATTGAACAGAAAGTTAAAGCTGACAGTTTTAGGACTCCCATTTGTTCTATATATTTTTTTATGACATCAAAACAGTATGAATTTCAATTAAACTTTATCCCTGTTTAATTAGATAAATAACAAATATATAGATATAAACTCAAGTGCAAGATAATAAAGCCACCTCTAAAAGACAGAAAATGAAAATCATGTTCTCATGTAACTGCATATAGGTATTTGTAACTCGGCTGTTAGGTGCTTAACCCATTTCTACATGGCAAAATTTTAGACTGGTTCAAATTAAAAGAAGTTGCAGACAACAAATAAAAGCTTATAATATTTTTGTTTGTTCTTTCTTACTTTTGGAGATAGAAACATTGTTGAAAATGAAGAAAATGCTTGTAAGAATCACTTTCTTCTTTTTCCTTAATGTTTTCAAACTCTTTTTTCTTTGGGGCTTCCAGAAGCATCATAGAGTGGGAATAGGTTAACCTGTCATTCTGTGCCTGGTTATTCCAGTATGGGGGTAGATTAGGCCTAGACAAAGGTCAGCCTGTACATATGTGTAGTCTAGTGTTAGTCTACACCACATGTTTGGTGGGTTTTTTTTTAATCCAGGGTTGCATATGAAATTGATTATCAAAAGGAATATTGATTGACCTCCATTTCTCTCATTCCTTTGATTTTAATTCAGTGGAATCCTGTTATTAGCAACACCAATTTGTCAAGTTTTCAAAGACAAATACGCAGACTTAGACACTAAGGCAATTGCAATACCTCAGAATTTCCCTAAAAACTGTAAAGCTGAATAAGTGGAAAATTTTGTTTGTTTGAATGGGATTTAAAGTCACTTTTAACACTTTTTCAGTAATATCGCAGAGGCTGGTACACCTTACAATGGCTTGCTAGTATATCTCACACCAGTACTACCATTACATCCTTTCCTAGCCTCGAGGTGCTATCCGACTTAGGTTTACGATTATCCACCAATTAGTGAGAGACAAATGTCGGAAAGGATATGCGCCACCAGGGATTAAACCAATGACACCACATGATTGAAGATTGGGAGTCTGGTGCACTACCAACTGCGCCATGATGTTGGCTTTAGAAAATTTTGACAATGGGAAAATTTTGACAATGGGTATAGTTCATTTTCTCAAATAATACATATGCAAAGTTTCTACTTGCAGTAGTGTGAAATGAAATTTGATTTTTGCTCTAAGAGTTGCAATTTTCCACTGTCTGGAACATAAATTTATAGTAAAACTTCTTTTTCCATGAAAGTAAAGATATATTTAAACTAATGAATAAAATTCTGTATGAAAAATCATATGTCCAGAAAAAATACAAAATTGTAAGATTTACATTCTATTAAATCTGAAACAAAAGGTATATAAGAAAAAAGATAACAATTAGTTTCATTAAATTTCATTAATTGTATGAATTCCTGAAATAAAGTCCAGTATATCCAAGACTTTATTGAGCATAGTACCATAATCAAAGATCAGAAGCAACAAAACAAAGGCTCAAACAAGGGAAGTAACTTATATGCAACAGTTCTTTGGCAAAAAAAAAGCTAACTTCCCTTGTACTACTAATATGCAGAAGCATTAATTATCTCCCTGTAAATTTTAACTAGTCACCAAAGAATTATTCCTGAAAATTTTTATGAAATTTGACTAGCAATTTCTGAAAAGATTTTTAATATATTATATATGAAATCATAAAGCCTCTAACCTGAATTGCATGTTTTTTATCTGATCAAAATTCTTTGAAGGATACTGATAATGTTTAGATCACTCAAGGATCATTCCTGTTAAATTTGTTTGACATTCATCCTGTAGTCTAGGAGAGGTAGATTTATAAAGAACAGGTTCCTAATTTTAGGTTGATAGAATCTGAAATAACTCATTTTGGCCAGAAAAAATGTGAAATATGAAGAAATTGCTTGTAAAAAGCAATTTCTACATTTTCATTTGTTTTCCTGAAGCCTTTTCTTGAGAGTTGAAAAAGGTGGTATTGAGTGGTAATGGGGATCTAAATATAAAGAGTGATTACAAAGATATCACAAAATATGAAAATTTGAGCACAATGATGACAACAAGGAGGACTACGCCAAGGCTTGCTACAGCAAGGGCTTGTGTTCCCCCACCCTCCAAAACAAAGAGAGAGAGAGAATACCATTTTCAGGCATCACAGAAAACCTTTTCCATATGAATCAAAGAAATAACTCGAGGTATGAAAATGAATTCCTGTACACGTGTTCATTTTCAAATTGCTAAAATTCAAACTCTTACATCTGGTAATGGAATATGATTAACTCATTACCACTCAATCCAGCTTTTTAACAACCCTTACGAAAATAGTTTAGGGGAATTAAATGTGGATAGTGAAGAAATCTTTTGTTACAAGCAATTTATTCATTTTCCACATTGTTGTCTACCAAAAAAGACAGAAGTATTTGAAATAGTAACAACTAGATAATGTTGTCTTTTTACAATTTTGACGAGTACAACATTTTGCTATCTGGTAATGTGCTACATGATCAAAGACAATGAAATTGTGTATTGGTCTAATTTAGAAGAACTGACCTGCAACTTATCAAATTGAGTGTCAGATAACCCTAAATTCCTGTTTTTTTTTGTTTTTTTTTTAATTTAGACTGGTCAGAATTAAAAAAGGTTGCAGATGACAATGAAAATTGGAAGCACTTTGAAATTAAACCATCCTATGTGGTAGTAAATATTGTGGGAAAAGAAGAAATTGCTTGTTACAAGCAACTTCTTCTTTATCCACAATGTTTTCTCAAGCATGAAACCAGAGTGATGTAAAATCCTGTGTTTGTACAGGAACAGGATAACAAACAAATGCCTTATAGTGAAGAAAACGTTGTCAACATTACAAAGGTTAAGACAGTTCAGACTGAATTAGAAACAAACCCTCAGCCTTAATAAAATGAAAATAGAAATGAAGGTATAAAGGAAAGGCTTTGTGGTGAGGTTAAACTTACAAGGGGAATAACGCCTTAACCCTGACATAAACAAATGTGACATAAACAAATGTAAAATGACAATTTCAAAAATATTACATTATGCTTTTGCTTCAATTGAAAATTAGATTCTTTAATCTTTCTTCTATCTTAACCATACTTTTTGTGTAATGATGTGTTTTCCTTTGACATCAATGAAAGTAGAAATTATTACAGGAAAAGAAGAAAATGTTAATCTCTTTAACCTTGAGAGTTTTTTTTGTTTTTTACTTAGAACAGCAGTTTGAAACTCCATTAGTTTGGACCAGAGTCAAATTTTACCTAGTAAGGGATAAAAGAAATATGATTAAGATATGGACAAAATTAAGAACTTGCATAAGAAAAAAAAACATGCATGTATAAAAAAAGTTCAAATTCTTTGTAGCAAGTAGCTTTTTATCTTTTCCTGTGGTGAATTCTAGGGTACAAGACATATATACATGTATTTCCAAGTCAGTACTTGCTGTTTTTGTCCACAGTACACTCCTAGTACCATTCTAGAAATTTCAGAAATTTCAGTGGCAGCTAGCAAATCAAATGAGTCTAAAATTATCTTATTGTAATCACGCTTTTTTATGCCCTTCACAAAAAGGCTTTGGAAAACATTGAGGAAAATGACAAAAATGAAGAAATTGCTTGTTATAAGCATTTTTGTCATTTTCACAATATTTCTACCCCATAGGACAAATATTTTCAAAGTTTTATCAACTTAAAATTGTTGTCTTCAACTTCTTTCAATTTGGAGAAGTCTAAAATTTGGTTGTTTGGTAATAGAATAAAAATTGTGAAATAAGCTATCACTGATGAAACTGACGCAAGTTGCTTTATCATCATTTGTACTTAAGTATGCAAGTTAGTCCTTGTCAAGCTGAACCCAAGAATAATCCTGTTTTGGCATGTATTGACAAAAATCAGCCTGCACATATCTGCAGTCTGATAATAGTCTACACCACCTGCTTGTCTCTTTTGAGCCAAAGTTGTTTCTCAAAACAATTATTAACCTAAATTAGTGCATCCAGTGCTGTCAGCTCTTTGATTTTTAATGCAGTTCTGTAGAGGATTTGTATTCAGCATGACAAGGGTTATTATATTGAAAGTTGGATTCTTGTTTTGACATCTTTATCTACATAATGCCGTTAACAGAAAATAAAATTTTAGACTTGTCCAACATGAAAGGAGTTGCAGACGACAAATAATATTTGATGAAATTATAAAATTCTTTTTCTTTTTTAGTAGATCACATTGTGGAAAATGAAGAAATTACTTATTACACGCAATTTCTTCATTTTCCACAATGTTTTTCAGAGTTTTTTCTTGAAAGTGTGTCAAAAAGCGTTATTTTGTAGGAATGGACTTAGCCTTGTCATGCTGATTAAAATCCTTTTCAGAATTTCATTAAAATCAAAGGATTGAAAGAACTCAAAGTACTAGCTGTGAGTCGATATTTCAACAACTCTGACTTCTACATGACAAACAGGTGGTTTAGACTTCAATCAGACAGCAAATGCACACAGGCTTATCTTGTCTATACCTCCTTGCAAAACAGGAGTATTTCGGGTTCAGCATGACAAGGGTTATTAATTATACTACAAGCTAAAACAAGGTTTATTCGTTTTTTTCTATTATGATTCAAGGAGTATCTTATTTCTTATTCAATATCATCATATAGGAGGATTTTTACCAGCTCCTAAAACTTACTTTTGGGCTTCTTTTGTGTACTGCCTCCATCGTAAGAAAGCTTGTTGCATTCGCAACCTGCGGTTTTCTATGGCCCTGTACTTCCACTGAAAAATAAACATTTCATGATCATTTGATATGACTGTTGTACAAGAAATTCAGGACCTAAAAAGTTTTTGCTTTCTTAAATACCAAGCATAAAAAAAAGTTTTTGTTGTGCACATAAATCATCTTTACTTTTTTTGTGCAATACAATTGTATATCTCTAAAATTCATGGAGATACCCAAAGTTAGATTTTATAATTGCAAGTTGTTTAATATTTTCTATTTTTGATTATTTTTTATCATGTTATAATTTTCTATTTCCATATTTTTGTATTTGTGGGAAATGGGAAAAATAATTGAGTAGTATAAAAAATTTCCTCATTTTCCACATTATTTTCCCAATCTTTTTCTTGAGGATTGCCAAAAACAGGGATCAAGCAGGAATGATTTAAATCAAAGCATTAAACCATTAATCCATTTCAACACTGAACTTAACAAATTTTAACCCATACCCACACAATCCCTCCTTTTTATGCCCCTGAAGAAAAAAGTCTTGGAAAACATTGTGGGAAATGAAGGAATTGCTTGTATCAAGCAATTTCTTCATTATCAACAATACTTTCTTTCCATAAAGATGAAAAATCTATTGTTTGATCAGTTGGATATAGTCGTCTGCAGCTTCTTTGGACCAGTCTAAAATTTTGTGGTGTGGGAATTGGTTAATACACTGAAGAAAAACATCCATGGAAAACATTGCAAGACAAGAAGAAATCGCTTGTAACACACAATTTCTCATTTTTCTCACAATATTTTAAACCCAAAATGACATTTATTTGTCCATTTTATTTCGATATTTTGAAAAGTTGTCTGTAACTTCCCTGAATCTGGAACAGTCCAAAATGTTGTTGTCTGGTAATGGGTTAAATCAAGTTAAAGCATGTATACTACCTTTCTAAAGCTAGAAGCGAGCAGAATCCCTGAGACCCTGTCTTGAAGAATCCCCTGTCTTAACTTAGATCTGTTGATGGCCCATTTAAAGGCATTCATTCCTTTCTTTAGGAGATGTTTCCTCTGTAAGGCTGCAACAGCCTTGTTTAGTTTGGCCTCCTCTAACTGGTCCCTCCATTTAGTGAAGAAGTGAGATAGTAAGGCTGTTCTGTAGCAGATTTCACCCCTGAAAAAATCAAAATGAGTTCAATGCATTATCAAACAATGACGCTTTTTGATGTCCCTCAAGAACAATAATTTGGAAAACATTGTGTAAAATGAAGAAATGGCTTGCAAAAAGTAATTTCTTCATTTTTCACAATGTTTTCTACTAAGAAAGTTTAAGAAATCTGAAATTTCATAAAATTTAAATTGTTGTCTGCAACTTACAATTTGGACTAGTCTTAATTTTTGATCCCTGATAATGGGTTAACCAATTCCCATATAATAACCCTTTTTGACGACCTCCAAGAAAAACAGCTGGGTAAACATTATGAAAAATATAGAAATTCCTTGAATTAGATAATTCCTTCATTTTACACAATATTTTCTACCAAGAAAGTCACAAAATTCAAATTGTTGTTTGCAACTCCTTTCCATTTTAACCTGTCTAAAATTTTGCTGTCTGGTAATGATTTAAAGGGTTATTGAAATTTCAGACTCAGTTCATTTTCAATAAAACACTGGGGAAATTCTAACAATCACCCCTGGATTTTGATTCTGTATCTTGATCAATCTCATTATCACACATACATGGCAATAATATTTTTGGTACTATTAACCAATTTCAACATAATCCCTCCTTTTTATGCCCCTCAAGAAAAAATCTTTGGAAAACGATGTGGAAAATTATGAAATTACTTGTACCAAAAAATTATTCATTTACTAGTTTCCTGTCCAAAAAGAAGAAAAAGTTTAAATTCCATCAATTTGAAACTGGAGTCTGCAGCTTCTTTAAATTTGGATCAGTCTAAAATGTTGTTGTGTGGGAATGGGTTAAGACTTAAGAAAAGCTGAAACAGCCAATTTGTATGTGAGTCAATAATCAAAAGCCAATATATTTATCCGAGTACTCAAAAGGGTGACCTAGTACTCGATTAGTAAAACTGGTACTAATTTAACTAAAGGCGCTTGAGCGCCTGATTTGCTCCACAGGCCTGAATTTACTTATCATTCAATGATTTGAAGGAATCTGATAAAGGGTCATCAAATGATCATTCCTGTAAATTTTGGTTAAAATCCATCAATTGGTTTCTGACAAGAAGATTTTTGAAGCTTTCACCATATATGGAAATTGGCCCCGTCAATTAAAGCCATGTTTTTCATACAATCAAAATTCTTTGAAGGTATCTGATAAAGGATCATTTCTGTGAAATTTGGTTGAATTCATTCAGTACTTTCTGAGGAGAAGATTTTTAAAGTAAAAGTTTATGGACGGACGCAAGCAAGGACAAATGCATGGGCGAATGCACGGACGGACACAACACCATGACAATAGCTCACTGGCTTTTAGCCAGTGGAGCTAAAAATGATCCTAAAATTACTTTAGTTTAATGACTAATCAAGGCATTAAATCTTAACCCATTCCCACACAATGAAATCCCAAGAAAAAAAGCTTTTAATAACATAGTGGAAACTGAAGAAATAACTTGTTACAAGTGGAACTTCCTGTCAGAGTTCAGTAGGCAAGCAATCCATCAACTGACCTATCGCTGGCCTTGCCAAATTACTTCCTTGGCCACACCCATTGACTGCCGACAGGAAGTCTCGAATTTTAACTGTGTAATTTTGAAAAATTCATGGCCAGCAGCATGTAACAAAAAAGTAGAATAGTTGGTTTGCAACCTAAACGTTATAACTACAGTTTGAATAAGCAGCAATAACGACATTTAAATCACCAAACCAACAAAAAAGGTTAACAAAAATAGAGGCCAAAATTGGAGTTGAAAGCTAAGGTCCAGGCTGAATAAATGATATTATTGGTCGCTTGACTCCTTGATTGACAGCTGTGATTGGTCATTTGAACAGTAAATATTTGTAGTAACTCACTTTCTAATCATGACTCCATAAGTAACAGGACTAACTCTTTGAGCAGCCTGCGTAATCTGTTCATTCCTGGCTTTGGCATAAAGAACATTGTTAAGCCATCTGCGGAAACATCTTGCCTGAAAAATTGGAAATGACACAGATTATTGCATGACTCTTCTATATTAGACAATGGAAATACGCTTTGCCCATCATAAATGCTCCCTCCCCTGAAAATAAATCCTCCATGTGATATTTACCAAGATTTTTCTTTAGTATGAAAGTTATTTACTCTAAACAACCATTGAAATGATTGTTTATCCAAGACTTTTTGAGCCCCAGCTTTATTAATACTTGTGGTACACAGGAAGCAATTTACTATGTGAACCTATTACCACACAATAAAATTATAAATTTGTCCAAATTCAAAGAAGTTGTAGACTACACATTTAATTTGATGAAACTTTAATTTCTTTTGCCTTTTGAGGTAGAAATCATTGTGGATAATGAAGAAATTGCTTGTGACAAGCAATTTCTTCATTATTTACAATTTTTTCCTAAGCTTTTTTTCTTGAGGCATCAAAAAGCGTCACTGTGTGGGAATGAGCTAATGTATTAGGGAAATTGTTAAAAGCCAAGGAAGTAAGTCCTTAATTCATAAAATTTTTAATGAAAATATAAAAGAAATATCCACTGTAAGTGAGTACTATTCGATCATTCTACTAATGAGAGATCTCATAAAAAATCACTAAAAGGATTTAATGCAAATTTTATAAAAAGATGATATACAAGAAACAATTATGTTACCATGAGGACAAGGTCTTGCCGTCTATCTGGTTCAACATCGTACAGTTTCCGTAGCAACTTGACTGCTTGTATTGTGGAAGAGACAGATTCCCCTGACCTCACAGAAAATGGAAGACTCAAGACAGAAGATCTACAAATAATATTGAGCAGAAAGATATTAGATAAAAATTTAATGTTATCACAATTTTTTCTAACATAATACGCTTCAGCAATAATCACTCAATTGGTTAATGATGACCATAATGTGTTTTCATTTTTCTTCTTTTGAGTGAGAAAAGGAGATATTGTTTGTAAAACATAATTTCTTCTCATCCCACAATGTATCATGTCCTAAACCATCCTTAGCCCTTTCCCGTTTTTCACAATTTTAGTCTTTTCTATTTGCAAAAGAGGTTGCAGATGACAATGAAAAATGAAAGCAATTAGAAAAGAAACTTAAGCTTGTAACAGGGTAGAATATATCATGTGAAAAGAAGAAATAGCTTGTAACAAGCAATTTCCTCTTTTCTCATGATGTTTTATCAGTATAAAATCACAGGGACATCAAAACCAGGGATTGTACAGTAAAGGGTGAATTTCATTTACATAATCTAAATTAATTGGCTTCTTAACCAATTCCCACACAATAATGCTTTTAGACACCCCTCAAGAAAAAATAAAATGAAGAAATTGCAATTTCTTCCATGTCCACAATGCTTTATACCCTAAGATAATGAAGATTTTCTAAATTGCACCAACTTAAAATTGTAGTCTGCAACTTTTTTTCAATTTGGACCAGTCTAAAATTTTGTTGTGTGGTAATCTTTTGAGAAGTTTACCAATTCAAGTTTTAGTTTTTATGGAATAATGGCTTTTATGCCATTGCAATTACTAAGAGAAATCAATGGAAATAACAGCATTTTTTGAGTAAAATTTATTGGAGATTGCATAAAGAAGAGAAAAAATATTTATCTTCCTAAAAAATGAAAATCATTCAAGAAAAGACTCCTGCAGTACTACGCTATTGTGTCTGCAATCTTACATTCATAAAATGGATCTGCACAATACCTTTGACATGCAGAGAGCCAACCCTTGTCATGCTGAATAAAATCTTTTTCAAAATTACATGAAAATCAAAGGACTGAAAGCACTAGCTTTAGGTAAAAAACTGTTTTAAAAATTGAATTTCAAAAACAATTCTGACTTAAAAGGAACAAACAGGTGGTGTAGACTAAATCAGACTGCACTTATGTGGGTGTGAATTCAACTCTATAGAAAATTTGAGAATAGGGGTTATCAGTGGTAAAAAGTAAAATAAGATGTACTAATGTAAAAGGTTCTCTTACAACAAAAAGGATCAATGGGGTAACAAATCTTTATAAAATGTGTATCAAAAGAAGCTAAATAATCATCAGGGCTCCATCACTCACTCTAGATAAAAAGGGAAATTCTTGCAAACAAAATGCAAACACCACATCACAAAAATACTAGCCTTCACCAAAGTATTGCATGTAATTGACAAATCGCAGCTGTCAATCAAGGAATCAATCCACCATTGAAATCATTTACTCAGCCACAAATTGAGATTGGAACTCCGACATTAGCCACCATTTGTGCGAAAAATATTTGTTGATTTGATAACATAAATGTAGTACAGCTTGAATAATGAATAAGGTTTAGGTCACCAACCAAACAGTTTACTCTCTTGTTACATGCTACTAGCTATGAATTTTGCAAAATAACCAATTCAAAATCAAAGTGGAACTTAAATCTTGTCGAAGTAAATGGGCAGGACCAACTGAGTAGGCAGGCAAGGCAAGTTCTTGAATAAGTGAATGATTTGATTGGTCAATTGATTTTTTTATTTATAGGGGTCCGTCAATGAAGTGCTTGTATATACAATATGAAACTACCACATCCTTGAAAATGAAATCACTCCTCTAAAATTACAAAAATCTTGATTACTACAATCATGCAGTGAATTTGACACACTATGGAAAACATCATCATAGAAAGAGATAAATTGCTTGTAGTTTCCTACACGGCCCTTTATTTTGTATTAACATGTACTTTGAAACTTGTCTCCAATGAAGTGTCTAAAATATTTTCTGTAATGATTTATCCACATTTCAGAACATATTCTAACCCTTTCATGTTCAAACACAGGATTTTACGTTCCTATAACTTTATACTTGAGAAAACATTGTGGAAAAAGAAGAAATTGCTTGTAACATGCAATTTCTCCATTTTCCACAATGTTTTCTACCACATAGGATGGTTTCATTTCAAATGGGGTCCAGTTTTCATTGTCATCTGCAACCTTTCTCAATTTGGACCAGTCAAAAATTTCCAAAAATGGGAAAGGGTTAAAAAGATATTCAGAAATGGGTGAACTTTTAATTTCTTCAATAACTTTATATTGAAGCCAAGAACATAGAGTTAACACATTATAATACTAATTACAGATGGACTGACAAAGAGACTAACATGTATGTTGACCATACTATAAACCAGTATCATAGTTAAGGTGGGCAAGTCCACCCAAGATTCAATTGACCAATTAACGCTTGTCCTGCTGAATATTTATCATCTTTTCACTATATTCTAAAACTTCTACAAAAATTTATCAACATTGCTTTCAAAGATTTACTCAAGACAAGAAGAACAAGCAGGTAGGGTAGCCTAAGATCAGACTGCATGTCTGTGCAGGCTGATCTTAGTCTATACACCTGCCAAAGCCATTGTCAAGGCAGGAAAATTCAGGGATCAGCATGACAAGGGATAAATAAATTCATTTAGAGTGAAATTTGAACTCCGAGATTGACCAGAATTTATCTTAAGCATTTTTTGTTGGTTTGGCGACTAAAACATTGTAACCACAACTATATCAAGCTGTAGTTACAACAGTTAGTTTGCCAACCAACTCCTTTACTCTTTGTTGCATGTTACTGGCCATAAACTTTGCAAAATAACGCCATTGAATAAGGAAATGGTGCTCCGTGAGCAGGACAAACGACCCGTAAATCATTGATTTAAAAAATTCTGATCTATTAAACCATTATACCAGATGGCAAATTTTAGACTGGCCCAAACTAAAAAAAGTTGCAGACGGCAATTTTAAGTTTATCAAATTTTTGATTTTTTTCAACTTTCTTGGTAGCATACATTGTGGATAAAGAAGAAAATGCTTGTAATAAGCAATTTCTTCATTTTCCACAATGTTTTATAAGGCTTTATCTTGAGGGTGTCTTAAAGCGTGGCTGAGTGGGAATGGGTTACTGACATAACTTTCCTTGTGTCCCAAGATGAAATTCAATTCTACCAAGTAAAACATTTTATATTAATCTACAGGAAATTAAAAATGAGATAAACAAAGTTTAAATGATAGTATTGTCCTGTATTGCAAGAAATGTGAACTTGTGTCTTAATTTAGTCTTGAAAGAAACATTGCCAGTTTTACAAAATATAGGTTTTTTTTGTTTTTCTTATATCAATGGGGTTGAGTTTATATCAACAGTTACTTGTTGTAGGGAAGTTAACCCATTCCCACCATGTTTGATATCCAATTGTCTGCAACTCCTTTCAATTTGGACCATCTTTAAAAAACAGTGTTTTAATTTGAAATCTTTCTGAATTGTGTTTACAAAAGTTGATGACGGCTCAGTCACTGGATTTTTCTTGTCAATTTATAGTCTCGATCCACTAAGATAAAGAGGAGAAAAACATGAAAACTAGATGGTTGTCCCAGGACAACTGCTTTCTAGCCTGCAAAGTTTTGCAGGCATAATACTCCGGATAGAAACAATTTTTGTGTTTGACCTTGAGCTTTGACCTTGAACTTGAAGCTATCCCAAAAATTCTTTCAGATGGCACATCTACTCATGATGGATAAAAACTGTGCCAATTCATTTTGAAATCCGCATCCATAAATGTAGGAGTAATTGTCCGGACAAAAACAATTTTAGTGTTTGACCTTGAGCTGTGACCTTGACATTAGAACCATCCTAAAAATTATCTCAAATGGCACATCAAGTCATATAGGAGATTAACCCTTATCATGCTGTATAAATTACCTTACTGAATTGCTGTAAATCAAAGAGCAAAAGCACTGATAGAACTTGTTGTTCAAAAATCAATATTTCTTTTAAAAATCAATTTCATAAACAACTCTGGTAGGAAAAGTCACTAGCAGGAGGTGTAGACCAAGATCAGACTGCACTTATGTGCTGGGTGAGCTTTGTCTACAACTCCTGCCAAAACTGGAATATTCCGGGTTCAGCAAGACAAGGGTTAATTGTGCCAATTTATTTTGAAATCCACAAATAAATATAGGAGTCATTGTCCGGACAAACACAATTTTAGTGTTTGACCTTGAGCTGTGACCTTGACATTAGAACTTTCCCAAAAATTCTTTCAAATGGCACATCTACTCATCATGGAGAATAATTGTGCCAAGTAATTTTGAAATCCATCCATAAATGTAGGAGTAATTGTCCGGACAAATTCAGACAGACGGACTAATGGACTAACTAACATTCTAACGCACATACACAGACTTGTAATAGCTAGTGACAACTATGTCCTGCTAACTGCAAGCGGGCTCGACAAAAATCATAATAGCAATTGGTGAAAAATTAGCAGAAGAATGGGATTGGCAAAGAATAATTCCTATGATTAAATCACATGAAAGATTGACTTTCTAACATTCAACCTTTTGACTAAATTTTATCTAAAGGGTCATTTACACAGGATCGAAAAACTAATTTGATAACTTGTGCTTATCAAAATTTTTGTTCAACTTCCAATAAGCAATATCTTGCAAACGACTGCCTGAATATACAAATATCCTTAGCTTTGTCCGTACTATAGTTTTATCTCCTATTAAAGGAGTAACAAACTGAGAGACATTGAATTTGTCCTGTGCCTTCACCCATTTGCACAAGAACTCTTTTTAAGACCGGTCAAAATTAAAAGAAGCTTCAGACTACAATTTTTAGTTGTAGGAATTTTACATTTTTTCATCTTTTTTGATAGAAAATATTATTGATAGGGAAGAAATTTCTTCATTTTCCACAATGTTTTCCAAATTTTTTCTGTAGGCGCGTAAAAAGAAGCTATTGTGTGGGAATGGGTGAACCCACTTTCCACAGTCCTGCTCTTAGAATGAAGAAATATAGATACGGAATACTTTATGAGAAAAGAAGTAATTTGATACAAAAACAAGAAAAATCAGTCAATGTTTTAAATTTTAATCAGGAATTCCTAAACCTTTTTAACCCTTGCTTGTAACAAGCAATTTCTTCTTTTTCTACGATATTTCTACCCTACAGAATGGTTATTTTTTAATAAAATCCACTTCAAATTGTCGTTTTCAAAACCTGGCTTTGAATTTGGACTGTTCTAAAATTTTTCAAAACGGGAAAGGGTTAAAGGACCCTTATGACACCCACAGACAAGTTGCACCTAAATTTGAAGATGTGGGACTAAAATTCTGAATTCATATTCCTGATTTAGCAAACTTAAACTTATCTAAAGGGAAAGGTTTAAGATCATTATCGCCCAAATCAATACCCTATACAGAAGAAAGGCAAACAAATGGAACTGATATATAAGTAATATAAATATTACCTTTTCCAATACCTTCATAATGTGTTATTGACAAGACCTAAAACCTTGCCTAATTCTTAGAAATAGGAGAAGATTTAAACAAGAGGGCCAATGGTCCTAAAATGTTCACCTGAGTTGATGATTGCAGATGTAATCAAAGAGCAAGTTACCTAATTTTGGCCTAGTCACCCAGTTTGACCACTTTCAGTAAAATTCTTGTAAATCAGAATCATAAAGCCTTTTGTGCCAGAAAATAGCATTCCAAAGGAAGCTTTTACAGTCATGATTTGGGTTAATGAACCAGGGTTTGATATGGTCTATTTCATTTACCTAAATCATGCCTTGCTAAGATATGAAGACTGGGTTCAAATTATTGACCTAAGGCTTGAAAGCTTATCAACAGAGCTAATGAAGTTCGATTGCGAAATTGATTTTTTCTTATCACATGCATTGTGACATTGCATGTGCCATGGAGCCTATGGTGTTACAACCAAACCAAATATTCTTAAACCTAATTTTAAGAAGGCTTTAACTATGCCAACCACAGAATATGTCAACATGACTGAGACATGAGCTTTAAAGTGGGGCATTTTATCAAATAGTGTAGGAGATGGTGCACGCACAATAAAATAATCATTTTTAAATTCAATGGCAGATAATTCAAGAATGCCTAGATTGTTCCTAACATATCCGAACAAAAAGGTCTGAAGAATGATTTTTGATAGGTCAGTGCAAAACAGTTGTAACTATCTGTATGTTTATTGTGCAGTTACAACTGTTTCATCAATCCATCAATATCTAGACATCCTGGAGATTCATTGAGGAACATTTCAGCTTCTTATTGAAGCTGACTGACCTTTCAGTAATATAAACAGGACCCTACAATGTATATGTATTTGATTAATTTCAAATATTTCAATATCAAATCTGCAGTTCAAGTTATAACCTTGAGGCCTTCAAAACTTTTGTTATGAATACTTCCTTATGAGATTTATTGCCAAATTTATTTGTAATCAGATGTAGAACAAACACGCAAAATGGTTTCAAAATCAAGGCATAAATACACCAGACAAAATCAAGGCATAAATAAACCAGACATTATCACTGAAAAAACTCCTTGTCACAGAAGAACAAATCGTCAGTGGAATAGATTTTTCAGTAAAGGGCAATAACCATAAGAAACAAAAAAGACCATAACCAGACTACAATATGCATATCTTGCTTGACACTGAGAGCACATGTGAAATCGGAATCAAGTCCATTTTGTAGTTGAGGAGAAAACAAGCAGACAATATTTTTAAAAAAAGGTCCAAAACTTTGAGAAAAATAAATGGAAAACAACAAAAATCCAATGGGCATATCTTTGATTATACTAATTGCATGACTGTGTGAAATTGGAATCCAATCCATTGAGTAGTTTAGCAGAAAATGGGTAGACAAGAAAAAGCTACAAACAGACTGACAGACCAACCAACCAACTCCCTAAAAAGATGAATCATTAAATCCATCAATATAAAATATAACCCTGACCTGTGAACTTGAAAATGTTTTGAAATTAGCATGACATGGCACAACTGTACCAAATTATTTTGAATTTATTCACTCATAAATATTGAGTTAAACTTTGGATAAGCTGGGATACATGCCACAGACAGAAGGATGGACAGACAATGCAAAACAGTCAAATAATGCCATAGCATTATATCTTCTTCTATCAGTGAGGAATAATTTACACTAACCCTCACCATGCAGAAGTAAAATCCGACACAGAATTGCTTAAAATTAACCCTTATCGTGCTGAACCCAGAATATTCCGGTTTTGGCAGGAGGTGTGGACTAAGATCAGCCTGCACATAAGTGCAGTCTGATCTTGATCTACACCTCCTGCTTGTTCTTTTCCTGCCAGAGTTGATTATGAAAATGATTTCCAACACAAATACTTAATTTTCAACATCAAGTTCTGATAGCTTTCAGTACTTTGATTATACAGCAATTCAGTAATTTATACAGCATGACAAGGGTTAAAGGGTTGACAGCACTGGAACGTCTAAATGAGGGTCAATATAATTTCTCTTGAAAATTGATTATTTAAACCACTCTGGCTGAAAGGGGGCAGGTAGGAGGTGTAGACCAAGATTAGACTACACTTATGTGCAGGCTGATCTTTGTGTATACCTCCTGCCAAATCAGGAATATTCTGGGTTCAGCATGACAAGGGTTAATAATATACAAGAATTTACTTAAGGATGAACAAATGCTGAACTGATTTAACACACCAAGAAGACTAAATTGTGAAAATAACCTTTTTCTTGACAAAATATCTTTTTAAATGATTATACAATGACAATGATCTAAAAATGGGATGACATTGACTGTATTGTAGCAAATTGATTTCATTTTTTTATAATACTTGATGTCATATGTATTTCATTTCAGTAATGTAAAACATTTAAGTAATTCTTTCAATAATACCAGCTATTTTGCCAAGAAAAAAGTTTACAGAGCACCTTTTGAACTTATAAGCTTCTCCAGGGGGCTATAAACCAAACATGGAATTGAAAAGTCAAGCATTCCCTTTTATTATAGATAGCATTCTCTTTTATAGATATATAGATAGAGTTTAGTTATGTTCAAATACATTACATATTGAGCAAATAATTCAGACATCTCAACCTAGACGAATATCAAAAGCTAAACAATTCATTCTGCTATAACTTTTAAAGTAGCCTCTCTGGAGGGCTTAGTGCAACAATGTTGTATGTGCCCATAGTAGTATGCCATTCTTAAACATCAGAAACCATCAGGTTAAATCATAACATTTGAAAACAAAAGTGTTAACCCATTTCAAGACGACTGGTCTAAATTGAAAGGAGTTTCAGACAAAATTGAAAGGAGTTGCAGACGAAAAAATTCAAAGTTTATGGATGTTCGATTTATTTTACTACCTTGCTTGAAAATGAAGACATTGCTTGGATAACTTTATATATCTTTTGTTAACAATGCTTTCTCAAGTATAATATCACAGGCATGTAAAAATTAGGAATTGTATGGAAAAGGGTAAACCCATTACCACACAATCCCACATCTTTACATGTTGATAAAATACATAGTTATGGAAAACATAATGAAAAAAGAAGAAATTGCTTGTAACAAGCAATTTCTTCGTGTCTCAACATGTTTTTTACTTCATATGACCTTATTTTTTAATCTAAACCAACTTTGTTTTATCATCTGCAATCTCTCTTAATTCTGGCCAGTTTAAAATTTTGTTGTTTGGCAACAAGTTAAGATATAATACTGATTTGTAGAATGCAAGGTAAGCAAACGGTACTTTTAATGCTTTGAATAAATTACCCCTGGAGAAGCCTCAAAATAGGATCATACAATGCTATCAAATAACCACTCATAATATCCCTAGCAATCTACAAGTGACAAACTTTTACCTAGGTTTGAGAAAAACAGGTTTCCTAAACAGTTTCAAAATCATATATTTATAACATTTATAACATAACGTTCATGAACTTATTGAGAAAGATCATTCCAGTAGAATACTAGAAGGTTCACCCTTGTCATGCTGCATAAACACAATATCAAAGTGCTGAAAGGACTGATAGAACTTGTTATTAAAAAAATCAATATTTCTTTTAGAAATGAACTTCATAAACAACTCTGGCAGGAAAAATACAAGCAGGAGGTGTAGACAAGATCAGACTGCACTTATGTGCAGGCTGATCTTGGTCTACACCTCCTGCAGAAAACCATAATATTCCGGGTTCAGCATGACAAGGGTTAATATTTAACTCATTTTGGTTTAAATACTTTACAAGACTATCTAAACCCATTTCCACACAATAATGCCTTTTAACTCACTTCAAGAAACCAGCTTTGGAAAACATTGTGGGTAATGAAGAAATTGTTTTCTACCATAAAAGACAAAAGATTTTTAAATTTTACTAACTAAGAATTATTGTCTGCAACTTCTTTGAATTTGGACAAATCTCAAAAATTGTTATGAGGAAATGGGTTAATTTGCAGTCAAGATACAAGCAAGCAGTACAAAGAGTTTTGAAAGTTCTTCTTGTGTTACTGTGATTGATAAACAAACACTTGTTACTGTAATTAATAAACAAACACCTAATTTCAGCCGAACTGATAACAACCTCTTAAGCACGCATCAAGTACAAATCGGTAAATGATACAGAAACTACAGTACAGTCCCTACTCATGACTACCCTGGAAATACAGGAACTCCACTTTTTCAAATGATTTTTGACAGAATATTTGATTATATGATGAAAACTGAGTTTTGGAATCAATTTTGATTGAATGATTAAAATTGGGCAATCATGCTTAGAAATCATGTTTTAATCGTGTGTTTTTTTCTTTGTCACAGGATTTATCTTGATTTGAAAAAGCTAAAGTAAAGTTTAATTCGAGTTATTATTTGCGGTTGATTTACTCTATTCTTCAGAGTCTTAACAGTGGTAAGTTAGATACTGAAATTGCTTCTTTGCTATTTAATGCTTTTTATTTGCATTTTAAAAAGAAATATCAATGAAAGTATGCAACTGATTCACAGATGGACAATGCAAAGCCATATTCTTGAGAAAAGGATCTGGCAGAGTAGGAAAGCACTTTGATTGCAAAATCATAGATGCAAAGGCCAAAATCTGCAAAGACAGTGATTAATTCATCTTGGGGGGGGGGGTATTCTGATGGGGATCCAACAAACCCTCTCAACTAAGACCACCCTGATAATATTACCGCTTTCAAAAGTACCATGAGAGGTCATGATATAGTGCTTTTATCAGAAGACAAAAAAGTTAAATATTTCAATGCCATAAGCAAATATTTCAATGCCATAAACAATCCAAGATTTTTACTCCAAACAAGACAAACTAGTTTGTTAAACGTGAAAAATAGAGCTTACCAGAATTTTTTTTATTGAATGTATTAATATATCCACAGCAGAAAATAATTTTCAGGTTAGGTAATTACTTTTTTTCTCTAAACAAGAGAGTCATTGGCCTTAAAGTAATCATCTGAGTCTGCGTGCCAAAAAAGCACAAATGACCTAACTTTTTATCCAATATGAGACTGGATCAAAATTCTGTTATGGATATATCACGGAAAAAATCATTTAAATCAAGTTTAAAGATATCTTAGCCAGAAATGTTTTAATTTGACTAAGTAACCTACTTTTTAACCCACTGGACCCAATACCTATCTTATCTAATACAATGTATATCATTTAGATATTCATTGTGACTAAATTTCTAGACATTTTATCCTACTTTTTGGACCACTGTGACCCAATATTGAACTTGTCAGAGATTATCAGATATGTAAACAAACATTTTGACAAAGTTTGAAAACACTTGAGCTCAAATTGTGGCCTCTAGAGTGCACACATTTAGTGAGCTAAAAAACATCTTTCCTTAAAATGGTCATTTAGAATACACAAACATAAAAAACCTTGTCATAATGCAATGTCAGTTAAAAGATGAAATCAGAAAAGTTAAAGCTATATACTTACTCAGTTTCTGAGCTGTCAACATCTGGTAGCACCTCTGCACTCTTTGGCCCTCTCATCTGAACATCCCTTGTTGGAACTTCATTTAAGCTACCTTGCAGATCTTTTAGATCATCTCTAGTGTGTGGTACATTACTTGTCAACATAGCACCTGTTAGTCTTAATTGTCTGGCTTTACTACTTAATGCTGTACTTGGTGTAGAGTTCCTATTGTCTACTTTCTCCAGTTTGACTGGAAACTTATCACATGTATCGTTAGAGTCATTATCTGCAGCTTCTGTCTCTCCAATGTCATTAGTGATAACTTTAGTGTCTCTAACAGTGTTTGTTTCATTACGTATACTAACACTCACACTTAGTTCTTCAATAACAACTGCTTGTATGTTTCTTTGATTGTTTGAATGGTAATTACCACTCAGAACCTGTTGTGTTTTTATCCAATCCCTAACTTTTTGATCTACATTTTCTTCATTTCCTCTTTCGAGCTTTTCTTCACTTAGAAGTAAATCTGCCAAAGTGTTTGACTTTCTTTTAATCTTTTTTTTGTCATGTTTCAAATTACCCTGTGTATATTGATCCTTTCCATACAGTGCCTGAGTTTTTGAACTTGGCTTCCGGTCAATATCATGGTCCATTAACCAAGAAAGCTTGGATCTTAAATGTTCCAGGTCCTTATCAACTTGTTCATGACTGTACTTTAAAGCCTCATGGGTATCTTCTCTTGTCTTTAAATATTCTCCAACATTGGTTTGTTTGTCTTCAATGAAATAATGTTTTTCAGATGGTTCACTGTCAGCATTTTTTTCAAAACCCAAACAACTAATCGAATTTTCCTGTATCCTACAAGGAGTTCTTCTGTGCATTTTTTCATTTAAGAATTTCTCTTGGATAGGTTTGCTAGTTTCATAGAATGGTACATTACTCTGAACACTATGCATTGAATGGTTCAAATTAGTTTGAGTTTCTCTACTCTCCAACCAAGCACTTGCTCTAGAATTTGGCCTATCATCTTGTCTTGAGCTTGACCTTTTTTCTTGTCTAGAATTTGATCTTAAGTTTGAGGTAGTTTCTGTTTCTTCCAAATGTTTATCTTTTAACTGTTCTGCATTAGATTTTTGTCTAACTATTTCGGAACTTTTTAAAACTTTTCTACCAGATTTTGCATGAATCAAATCATTATCTACAAGTTCCCCAGTCTTTGTCATAAGAGGTGAATTTCTTTGAGTGACATAAACTCTTTTTGGTTGACATTTTTGTTTTTCTGTAATAATTTCTTCATCCAAATCTTTTAAATTTTGTCTTTTTTCTTCTAAACTGGCCCTCAGTTTATTCAAATCTACTGAAAGCCTGTCTTCATTATTTATTGACTCAAATATATCAGCACTTTTTACATTCCTACTTCTTCTTTCTCTAGACCTCATTCTCCTTTCCTGCGATCCACATTTCTCTCTATCACTTTTCCGATCTTGCCGTTCATAGTCAGAAGATGAAATAAATGTGTCTCCCCTGCCGCCATTGTTTTCTTTTAAAGAATCACTTCTAGAGACCATAATCCTTTTTTGACTAGATTTATACTCATTATAATATGCTTTGCGATCTAGAATATCCCTGGTATCACGACTTTTGTCTATCACATTTTTAATGGCTACAATCTTATCTGTAAAGTCTAGATGACCAAATTCCTTATCAGCATTTGTTTCATCATAATCACCATTATCGATATTATCAAACTGCAACTTTCTTCTGACTTCTATCAGAGGATGATGATTATTTGTATGTATTTTAGGTTTCTCCTTACTTGCTGATTTTCCGGTCAAACCCTGAACAGTCTGTGGCCTTTGTTTGTCTGGCAGTATCTTAATGTCAGTTTTACATTTCCTAAACTGTACAAGTTTCTTACTTGGTTCTTCTGATTTCCTACTGCTACTACTACCTGGCCTCTTAACAAGGACTGGATTACTTTTCAACCCAACTGCAGATCTTGCAGACACAAGGTCAGTGTTTTTGCTTGAAGAAACTAGTTTCTTTGTACCTCCATGTTGTTCTCTGTCATGACCTGACCTAGTTGGTATTTCAACACATCTTTCATGTTCTATATTTCTGATCATATGTGTTGGTGTTTTGGCTCTTCTAACATCTAGTGAATCTCTCTTGGAACTTATTCTTGTTTCACTTGCTGGCCTAACTGCAACTCTCTTTCTAGCCAAATTTGTGTTTTCATACCTAGTGTATTCCACATCGTCTGGTCCATATGAAACCAAGACAGGAGACTGGCGAGCCTTAGTAAGAACTTTTGCCATTCTCTCTTTGCTCTTTACTACTGTATATAAAGTTTTTGATTTAATCCTCTACCCATAATCCATTGTGAAGTTCATTGTCTTTTCACATGAGGTTTTAACTCAATATACATGTGCTTCCATATTTTCTCTTCTCAGCAATTATGTCACTATATATTTTGGATTAGAACCTGAAAAATATCAAGTGGAGATAAAGGAAAAACTTGTCCATGTACTTGAACCATTTCCATCAAGCTAAAAAATAAATGTTTTCATTTCAGTCCTGTGCCATTAACCCATTCTCAGACAATAAAATTTTAGACTGGTCTAAATTGATAGAGGATGCGGATAACAATTTCAAGTAAATGAATTTTTTAAATCTTTGCCTTTTTGGGTAGAAAACATTGTGGATAATAAAGAAATTGCTTGTAACAAGCAATTTCTTCATTATCAACAATGTTTTCAAAAGCTCTTATATTGAGGGGCGTTTAAAAGTGTCACTTTGTGGGAATGGGTTAAAATATCTAGGTATAAACAGCCGTCTCCCACACAAAAGTCCTATCTTGATATGACACTGATATACAATATTCAAGAAGCAATAGAGGGAAAAGAAAAAAATTCTACTTTTCGCATAAAATGCTTTCTACTTTAACCCTTCCCCAACAAATGAGGCGTTTAGACGCCCCTCTAGAGAAACAATTGGGAAAATTTTGTGTAAAATGAAGAAATTTAAAAGAAAATTAAAAATTCTAAAATTTCATTTACTTTGAATGGTCTCTTTTGAATTTGGACCAATTAAAATTTTGTCATATGGTAATAGGTTAATATATGCCTGATATGACAGCTTTTTTTCTTTTTCCACCCATTGCAACTTTTTAGATTTGGACTGGTCTAAATGTTGTTGTCTCAGAAAAGATCATCAAATCCAACAATTAACAATCTCTCTCGATGCAGGGTAGCAGGGGTTAAAAGAGTACAAAGTCCAAAACACAGAATGCCAATCACGGATTAACTTTTCCTTTGAAATTCTTGATTGGATTAAAAGTCCTAATCCAACACTTTAAATGGCAGAGTTTGTCTTTCACTTAAATCTGCATCAGTATAATTAAATCTGCAAAGGAATTTAAAGGGGGGGGTTGTGTTAGATGTTTTTCTTGTCTGGATTAACCAGTAACCACACAATCTCATAATTTGATCAGAGAAATATTGAAAAACATTGTTGAAAAGAAGAAAATACTCGTTTTTCTTTGTTTTTTCAGATAAGCCTCAGTGTGTGAAATTTCCAACAATTTCACATAGATATGTTTGCCAAGAAAAGACTAATATCTGCCTGCATATCTGCACAGTCTGATCAGTGTCTTCACCAGGCCCTCTGTAGATAGCTTTTTACTCAAAATTTCTATAGACCATCAGCAAAGTTTCTTAACCTATTACCAAACAACAAAATTTCAGACTGGTCCAAATTGAAAATATTGCTGACAATAATTTCTAGTTGATGTGATCTTTTCTTGTTTAGTCTTTTGAGGTAGAATAATGAAGAAATTGCTTGTAACAAGCAATTTCTTCATTTTCCACAATGTCATTTTTTTTCTTTGGGACTTCACAAGCATCATTGGGTAAGAATCAGTTAATTAATGCCCTGTGTAAAAATCCACTGGCTACTCAAAGTATGCACATGGAAATGTCAAGCCCATGCAACCCATTCCCACTCAGTGATGCTTTTAGACGCCCCCAAGGAAAGAAGTTTTGGAAAACATTGTGGAAAATGAAATAATTGCTTGTTACAAGCAATTTCTTCATTTTCCACAATGTTTTCTACCCAGAAAGTTGAAAAAAAACCTAAATTTCATAAACTTAAAAAATTGTTGTCTGCACCTTCTTTCAATTGGAGCCAGTCTTAAATTCAACTGTCTGGTAATGGGATAAAATGGAGCTTTCTTTCTCTTTCTAAAGCAGAATTTACTGAAAAATTAAAAAGCCTTTTACAAAACAACAAAATTTTATACTCTACTAAATTTAAACGGGTTATGGATGACTATTCAAGTGTGAAAAAGTTGAAAATTTAGAGTCATATAAGTAAGAAAATATTGTGACAAAAGCAGTTCCTCCTTTTGCCAAATTGTTTTTCTATGTTGTTTTTCTCTATTCACAAAAATGAAGGAAAGTGTGTTAATATGTTAAGCTATGTTGTCCTGTAATGGTTTACCACTCTAACTTGGCTAAATTTCAAATCACCAAATGAGGTGAAAAAGTGGAAAAATCAGATTTGGTTCTTGTTAGCATAAAAAGCATTAAGGACAAATTTCAAAGTAACAAAAGTACATAAACACTGCAATTATTCATGCCTTTTTGCTCATATGTAGGTGTTATGTGAATTTGAATAGCAATGTATCCAAGCCATAAAATATAAGTATTGGAAATTTGGCATACAAAAAGGACCATATATACGGTATTGTAAGAATCAATATAAATTGCAAAAAATCTCTATAATTATTTGTTTTCCAAACCCTATATCATGAGAACTCCCAACATCACTTTGAACAATATTTCAGTTGTATCTCGATCATCGTGAATTTCACCAATATTCACACAATTCCTCGGTATCCCTAGTACCCATGTACTTAGGCTAAGTCTCAGAAATGTCTTGCAAAAGAACAATATCCATGTCAGTAAAAATATGATTAAGATTCACAATTGACTTTCCATTCATCTTGAATGTTTCAAACTATTAACCCTGGTCATGCTGATCATAAAATATTCCAGTGAAAATGAAATTCTCCCTCAATGAACATATTCAGTAAGCATCATGGAGGTCTATACCACCATTGTCCGAATATAAACAAAGTCCTAAAACAGGCATTTGAGCCAAGAAGTTGATCTCTAGAGTGCACACAAGATTTTTCTAAGATCTGACCTGGTGACCTAGTTTTTGAACCCATATGACCCATTCTAGAAATTGATAGAGATATAATGCAGACAAACATTCTGACCATTTTTCAAGAGATCTGCACCTAAATTGTGACCTCTAGAGTGCACTCAAGGTAAAAGTTGACCACTACGTGATCAGGTGTGCTAAAAAACCAACATAGTTATAGATGTAATTTCTAAAACAATGATTTATACGACAACATGTCTAATTTTTTGCATGCAAAAATGATGTTTACCAAATGACCTTGGAATTTCTAGGCAAGACTAATAGCCTAGAAGAAAAATTTAAGATTAATTTTGTTATTGCAGAAGGAGACAGAATGAGGTACACATTTATTAGAGTAGGACTTTTATCCTCATTCCATACTGTACAAACATTCCATTTTTTTTCTCATAAAATCATAACAAATTTTAGATTATTGTTAACCCAATATTCCCACTAAACAAAATTTTAGACTGGTCGAAACTCAAACAAGAGACAAGTCAGGCATGGCCATCTCCTGCCGTAAAAGCTTGATAGTAAACTGAAGCCAGTTAGATTTAGGCTTCTTGTGCATTGAATTTCTTTTCAACGAGTTCTATAATAGCTGTAATACTTTCAGAGATATACCCTGGACAAAATCTAAGTCTTAAAAACAACAAAGGACAATAACTATAAAATTATGCAAGCAAGAATTGTTTGTCTTGTACACTGCACTTCTATCCACCTATGAAGTTTCAAGTTGATAGCTATCATACTTTAGGAGATATGCCCGGGACAAAATCTAAGTCTATGAAGTTTCAAGTTGATAGCATTTATACTTTAGGACATATGCTCCGTACAAGTTTTGTGACAGAATGATGGACGGAGACCATACTATATCCCCTTTGCCGAAACGGTGGGGGGGGGCGGATAATAACCTGCAGATGACGATTTCAAGTTGATGGACTTTTACATTTCATCGTCTTTTTGGGGTAGAAACATTGTGGATTATAATCAAGTAATTGCTTGATACAAGTTATTTCTTCATTTTTCACAATGTTTTCCAAATCTTTTTTTCTTGAGGAAGAGGAGAAATTGTGTGAGAATGGGTTCATTATATTTCAATTACCACTCACATCAAAATTCCGAAATATCCAATCAAGACACTTGGCAAGAAATTTTACCTCTGAATGCATTTGTAACATATTTCAGTACATTTTGAAAACCCTTAACCCTTTCCTGTTTTCCAAACTTTCAGTCTCATCCAATTTGAAAAAAGTTGCACACAGCAATTAATAGAACTTTTCACACAAAGCGTCAGATGACTTAAGTCTTTATCCGCTAGGCCCTTAAAAAAACCCAAAAAAACACAATTTTCCACTGTGGGGAGGATTTACTTCAGGTTTTGTTATTACAATGTTTTCTTTTCTCCGTTGTCCCAGTAATGTTCTTCAGTGTGACAGAAAATTCAGGTGGCTTATGTCTTTTGTGTATTGTCGATAGTTGTTTAAATTAAAAATCAACAACATTGATTTCCAGCACAATAACTTATAGTTATTTATCATCACTCACTACAACTACCCATGCGAAAATATTACGCAGCTCTTGGTGAAAGCTGGATAAAAGCCGGCTTTTACCCAGCTTTTCTGCGTTTATATAGAAAATCAGCAGAAAAGCTGCGTATTTTCTAAAAATCTGCAGAAAAGCTGCGTATTTTTTAAAAACTGCAGAAAAGCTGCGTATTTTAAAAAAAACTGCATTAATGCTGCGTATTTAGGTCTGGAGCTGTACAAAAGCTGCGTCCTTAATGAAAGAGCTGCAGAAAACCTGCGTTTTTTTCTTTTCAAGCTGCGTATTCCCTTTGTAGATTCTCATCGACTCTCAATAATGAAATACGCAGCTTCCACCAAGCTGCGTATTTGTTTAAAGTAAATTCTGACATGATGAAAATTAAATACGCAGCTAAAACGCAGCTTTCTCAAAGCTGGGTATTTGTTTTTATCAAATATTGCATTATACATTATATCTTAGCCCATTACCAGATGGCAAAATTTTAGACTAGTCCAAATTAAAAGAAGTTGCAGACGACAATTTAAAGTTTGAATTATTATAGATTTTTTTTATCTTTCTGGGTAGAAAACATAGTGGGAAATGAAGAAATTGCTTGTCGCAAGCAATTTCTCCATTTTTCACAATTTTTTCCAAATTGTTTTTCTTACGGGGCGTCAAAAGTTGTCACTGAGTGGGAATGGGTTAAATTGGGATCAAAGGTAAATTTCTATTCAATAAAACTTAACCTTTGATTAACACTCCTCAAGAAAAAAAACTTTGAAAATATTGTGGAAAATGAAGAAATTGCTTATGGGAAGCACTTTCTTCATCATCATCAAAGTTTTCTCTAATTTCATTAACTTAAAATTGTCATCAAAGTTTTCTCTAATTTCATTTACTTAAAATTGTCATCTATAATTTCTTAGAACAGTCTAAAATTTTGTCATCTGGTAATAAGTTAAGCAATTCATCCATCTATCCATTCAATCAACATATCAGTCTTTCAAACCATCCACCAATCAATTAACCTATTTATCAACTCATCAATCCTTTGATTTGTCATATGGGTATTAACAATATATGTCTCAATATATTTATCTGTCTCTCTATCATCCCATGAATAATTCCATTAATCAACCAATCCATCAATCAAATCATTCTCAAAACCTACAATTAATCAATCTATCCATTAATCAGTCAATCAATTCATCTATCTCAGAATCTTTCCATCCATCCATTGATCTATCTATCCATCCATCCATAAATCCATTCATTCATCCATCTATCTATCCAAATTTCCACAAGTATCTGCTCTCTCTCTATCTCTCTATCTATCTATCTATTCATTCATCCATCAATCCATTAATCCATCCATCCATCCATGCATCCATCCACCCATGCATGCATCCATCGATCCATCCATGCATCCATCGATCCATCCATCTATCTATCTATCTATCTATCTATCTATCTATCTATCTATCTATCTATCTATCTATCTATCTATCTATCTATCTATCCATCCATCCATCTATCCATCTATCGATTCATCTATCTATATCTCTTATCTATCTTTCCACCAATATCTATCTTTCCACAAATATCTATCTATCTATCTTTCTATCTATCTATCTGTCTGTCTGTCTATCAATCCATCCATCCATCCATCCATCCATCCATCCATCCATCCATCTTTTCACCAATATATATCTTTCTATCTATCCATCAATCCATCAATCCATCCAACTTTTCACCAATATCTATCCATCTATCAAGCTATCTATCTATCTATCTATCTATCTATCTATCTATCTATCTATCTATCCATCTATCTTTCTATCTATCTATCTATCTATCTATCTATCTATCTATCTATCTATCTATCTATTCTCTATCTATCTATCATTCTATCTCACTATCTATCCATCAATCTATTCATCAGTCTATCCATCATCTATCAATCTGATAAAATGTATCTCTTTGTCTCTAAAACCTTTCTGAGTAGATATGAATGGCATTTTGAACTGAAATTGATATTAATTTTTGATTCTAGTTAAAGAGAGATTACTAGATAATCAGAAATATTATTTCTTCCACAAATTTACAAATCACAAATTTAAGAATAAATTTGGACAATAAAAAACTATCTATTACTTATTATCAAAAGTTTACTTTTGATTAAGAAAGGATTATGGTAAAGGGTTTAGCTAGTTGGCAATTCTAACATCCCTCTAGGGGTATATTACAAAATGGGGACTTGGTTTAATTAACCAATCAGACTTTTAACTTCCCACAAGCCCCAAAAAATTATTTTAAAAAAATGATTGAAATTGACAAAACTTTTCAAATTGATATCAAATGAAAGAAAATCATCAGTAAATTGAATTATGTAAAAAATTAAACAGAAATAATATTAGGATTTCTGTTGTTGTTGTTGTTGTTAAAAGAGGCTGGATGTTTGCATAATTGGTGAATGGCAGCCATTTTGAACTTTTATGACAACATGAACATGTTGACAGATAAGACATCTCAAAGGTAATTCTTGTTTCTTTTCTTTATCAAACATTACAAGTAAGTTCATTTCATCACTGTATTTCAATAAAAGATATGTATTATGTAATTGGGGGAGATTTCAATTAAGTTATGTAAGTCAATTAAGATGTGTAAGTGATTGTCTGGTCCAATACACAAACACTGGTTTTAAATGGCGTGAACAACTTGATAACCAGTTATACTGTAAAAGGTGTTTAATTTCTTAGTAGTTTTTTTTTTATTTAATTGTGTTTTTTTTTTTATTATTATTTACTTTTCTGTTGCAAGGGAAACTGGTGTAAAGCCTCACTTTGGCATATTATTGTATAATTATTTTCTCAAGGGGGATTTGTTAATATCAAAAAAGTAAATAATTTCAATTTAAGGTAAATGGTGTCTTGATTTCAGGTGCTAAATGCTAAGTAGAAGTGTGATTGTATATTGCCAGCTGATGGAATGTGGTTAAAGCTGAAGAGTTACTCCACCCTTCACTCACTAAAGGAATAATCTGAACTAAAACTTCTGAAATGATAGAACTTAAACAGTAAGTTGCTTTGTTGATTTTTTTAGAATAAAAGTTGTATGTTTATGTTCAACTAAAAAGTATACAAATAAAAATTTGCTAGCTATGATGAACATTTTTTAATGTGTGTGCAATTAGTACAATGCAAAAATACATGAAAAATTTAATAGGAAAAATATGACATAAGAGAGAAATTGATTGATTGAATGCCACTTTAAACAGTATTTCAGTCATATCGCAGCCGGTGGAGCACCTAACAATGGATTCCTGGTATTTCTCACACCAGTACTGCCACTACATTCTTTCCTAGCCTCCAGCTGCTATCCCACTTAGGTTTATGATTATCCACCCATTGATGAGAGACAAATGTCGGAAAGAATATGTGCAGCCGCCGGGGATTGAACCCATGACATGGGCTATTGACTGCTCTAAGACAGCAAACAATATAAGAGAGAGACAAACTGTCCTAGAATTATGTTTATAAAAAGAAAGTTTTTGAAATTTCTTTTTGATTTTGTTTAGATGATATTTTCAGAAACAACTGACATTAACCAATTCTTTTTGTCCCCCCCCCCTCTCAAGAGGATAACAGGTTAAAGGGTCGAAAGACTCTTATTTCCATCGTGGTCCTAACTAATACAAGATCTTATCATGCACATATAGAGAGAGGCAATGGATTCTAACCGATGCTACCCACTTTTACAGCTGGGTGGACTGGGGCTCTGTAAAGTGTCCTGCCCAAATACACTACCGGCCTCCAGTGGGGCTCGAACCCGCAACCACCAGATTACGAGACGACCACGCTAACCTCCCAGCCAACTAGCCAGACAACTAGCCATCTTATTTAACCACAATGCTTTATCTCAAAAACGAAAAAAATATCAAACTTTCACTAAACATGAATATAATCTATAACATCTTCCAATTTGGACTTGTTTAAAATTTTGGTGTTTGATTTGGGTCAAGAGGTTAATGCTTTAACCATTAACCCCACAAGAAAATTTAGACTGGTCCAAATTGAAAGGAGTTGCAGAGGACATTATAATGTTTGTGAAATTTTAGATTTTTTCAAATTTCTGGTAGAAAACATTGTGTAAAAGAGAGAAATTACTTGTAATAAGCAATTTCCTCATTTAACACAATGTTTTCTCAGTTGTTTTGTCCTGAGGAGCGTCCAAAGGCGTCACTGTGTCGGAATGGGTTCATTAAAGCCATTTTTCAAGTCTATCCAGATAAACTCCTATCATGTCTGTGTTGGTAATTAATTAATATCAAACATCAATTATACCCCTGCTTCAAAGAAGAGGGGGGTTATACTGGTTTACCTTTGTCCATCCTTCCATCCGTCTGCCCATGTCCAATAGATTTTGTCACATTTTCAGACATAAGGTGGTATAATGGTATATTTTCATCACATTTTTCTCAGCAACTGTTGGAAGCATCAACTTGAAACTTGATGTGAATGTTCAGATGGTGCTTACCAATTATAGGTCTGCACAATATCACATGTTTAAAGATTCAGTTTATTTTTGGGAAATTTATTGGGATAGCGGTATATTTTTATTGTTTATTGTATTTCAGTCATAGTGTGGCGGCTTGATCATGTAACCAAGGATTCCTGGTATTTCTCACACCAGTACTACCACTACATCCTTTCTGAGCACCAGCTATCCCACTTAGGTTTACGATTATCCATCCTTTTGCAGGTGACACATATTTGCTGCAACCGCAATTTAACCCAGGACCTCATGATTGAGTCTTATGGGCTATCAACTGTGCTATAGCTGTGGCCTTGTCAGATGCAAAAAATAGACAGTGATATTTGTTTCATAATTTTAGGTATTGATATGAAACTTAGAATATATGTTTTGTTAAAATATCAATTTAAAGCATTAAAGCCATATCTTCCCTCAAAACACACTATTAACCCATGTCATGCTGTATAAACTACCTTACTGAATTGCTGTAAAATCAAAGGGCTGAAATCACTGATAGAACTTGATGGTGAAAAATCAATATTTCTTTTAGAAATCAATTTCAAAAACAAATCTGGCAGAAAAAAAAAATGAGCAGGAGGTGTACACCAAGATAAGACTGCACTTACATTCAGGCTGATCTTGGTCTACACCTCCTGTCAAAAACAGAATATTCCGGGTTCAGCATGACAAGTGTTAAATTAATTAAAAAAAATATACACCAGGCTTAAAAGCATAAATAAATATGACAATTGAAATTATAAGATCAACATAATTCTACGCAGTAAGCTTACAACTCATGAAAGAAGTTACAATATTTTAAAATATGACCCGCCAAAATTTAAGGTTTGTTTACAATAAAATATGACGTCAGTGATGACGTTTTATCTTTTGCTAGTCATTCAAACGACCAGCTGGGTCGTGAAGATTAACGAAATCATCTATAAAGTTCATTCATCAGCGCCTGCGCATATAACAGTCAATGCCAAAGATTAGCGAAGATTTCTGGTGAATTGTCTGGTGCATTCGTCTCGATTTCAAAATGTAAACAAACACTAATTGAAATCCACAAGAAAAACACAAAATACTCTTTCTAGAGAAAATCACTTAAAACCTGCTTTTGCATATTGATATTAAGAAAGCTTGTGTTTGCTTTAGTGATCAAATAAGCGATAGATTATTTCAACTATTTTTTTCTTCCTTGGAGAGCAGATATGGCTCTAAGTAGGATAATTCTGAACTCATGTTTAGCTCTGCTATTTTTTTAGTTGTGATGCTGGGCAATAACAGTTTAGAAATCTTGAGTAAAAAGATGCATAATACTTTCAATCTATACTATCAAGAGAGGCAACTCTAAATGCATAATATCTATTTTGATTTATTGATTAATTATTTAGGGTTTTACATCCCCTGAACAAATGAGATCACATGAAGACAGGGCCTCCATAAGGTAAAGTCTGATCAGAATATCTGCAGAAGTTGCAATCCATTATTTTTTAAGATATTTTGTGAAACTTGGTATATATGTTTACTATTATCTGAGAAGTTCATGCCATTAATGGAGGTAACACTAAGAAATTTTGTAAAAAATATGTCCCCTTTTCAATTAGGAATATTATCAGATGAGCCTGGCACCCACACATGAGGCTTTTGCTGAAATTAATAAGTAGATATACTGATAAAATCAATATTGAATATAAATCCAATAATTGATAATTGAAAGTATCAGTTGCATTAATATTTGGAGTTTCAGAGAAATGTTTTTGTTATATTGTAGTGACTGGTGACCTAATCACAGCTCCTTGTGGATTCTCCCGCTAGAACAGTCAAAACATTACTTCAAAGCCATCAGCAGCTCATCCCTATTAAACTGGCAGCTTAGTGTGAGACAAATGAAGCCAGCCACATTGATATTTATAAAATGTAGGAGAGAGTGTTTGTTGAGCCTGGATTGGAAATAACAACCCAAGGATAGAGAGCACAGGGTGTTACAGAATCATCAAACTGATACAATCCACTAAAAACTTTACAGGATTATTGTTGTTTCTTAAATATTTTGTGTTTTTTTTAACTAAATTGTGATTTCAATAAGTGCTTCTTAACCCATTCCCACACAATGATGCTTTTAGAAGCACCCAATGAAAAACAATTTGGAAAACATTGTGGAAAATCAAGGAATTGCTTGCAACAAGCAATTTCTTCATTTTTCACAATGTTTTCTACACAGAAAGTTTAAAATATCTTAAATTTCAAAGACATCAAATTGTTGTCTGCAACTCCTTTGAATTTGGACCTGTCAAAAATTTTGATTCATCATCATATATTCACCATATATTGTAGCTTCTGTTAATTAAATGATTGCTTTTCCAATTGTTTTATGCTGTTTAATTGCTGTATCAACACAGCTGTGGTAATAAGATTTTAACCCTAGTCCTACTGTATATTTATCTTTTTTCCATTATATTTTAAAAGTTTGACATAATTTGATCAATTTTGGGTTTAAAGATTTTCTCAACACTATGACAGCAAGCAGGTAGTGTAAGCTAAGATCAGATTTATTTGTGCAGTCTGATCTTAGTCAACACACTTGCCAAAGCCAACATTAAAGCAGCAATATTCCAGGATCAACATAACAAGAGTTAAAATAATCTTTTTGCATTCTAGAAATTTACAGCTTATTGGCAGCTTAACTGCAGCTTCCTCAAAACCCAGCTCCCTGTTATCATAAAACGCAGCTCTGCGCTTTTAAAACTCAGCCCTGCATTTTGATGCGCAGCTCTGCGTATAAAAAACGCAGCTACCATATATTTACGCAGCTCTGCGTTTTTCATCCATCAAGCTGGATAAAAGCTGCGTAAAAGCTGCGTAAAAGCCGGCTAATAGCCGGCTAAAAGCCGGCGGTATTGGCACCTGCGTAAAAGCTGCGTTTACGCAGCTTATACGCAGGTTTTGGAAAAATAAAGGCAATTTTTTGTAAAGTCTGAATTTTCTGCGTTAAAGCTGGAATAAAGCTGCGTTTACGCAGCTTTAACGCAGAAAATGCGCAGCTTTTGAGATTATTTGAGATAAAATTCCATGTAAGCTGCGTTTACGCAGCTCTGGGTAAAAGCTAGCTATTACGCAGGTGCCAATACCGCCGGCTTTTAGCCGGCTAAAAGCCGGCTTTTACGCAGCGTAAAAGCCGGCTTTTAGCTGGATATTTTTCGCATGGGTAGTCTGCATACATCTGCTCAAAGGTTGAAACTCTTTTTCAACAAAATTTTGTTTTTTGACCTTTATTTTTGCACGTTCAAAATAGCCAATGCCGGTAAATATCACATTTAATGAGATTTAATTTGACGCATGCACTGTGAGAGTGTGAAAAGGTCTATTGTGTTACAATTTGAAAAGTTACCAACATACAGGGAAGAAAATATTGTGGGAAATGAAGAAATTGCTTGTTACAATCAATTTTTTCTTCCCCACAATGCTTTCTCAAGTATAAAATCACAGGGACCTGAAAAACAGGGATTGTAAAGGACTTAAGGGTAAGTACGAGAACATTTCTTCAAGACTGGAGGAAAAAAAGTATTGTTATATAATCTCAATTCAATTTTCAATATTTTTGGCCTATATTAAATCTCTTTATACTATAATCAAAAGACAAGATTAAAATTTCAATTTCAAATGAATTCATCAAAAGGGAAAGAATCTAATAAACTTGTTTTCTATATTAAACCAATTGTTTGCTAAGGATTTATGGGAATCAAAAGCAGAGAAAACAGAATTTTATGAACATATTTTGTAAATCCCCAATTCAAAACATTTGTGTTTGAAAAAGAATGAAAAATAATTAGGTCAAGAAACTAGCTGATAAAACCGACAGATTGAACATTGTCAATCAAAAAACAGATTATCCAATCAAATAATTGATTAGGACCTGAAGTGAACTTTAAACACCAATATTGGTTGACATCTATGTGATCCTTTTGTTTTCTTGGAAACTTAACCTTCTCCCACAAAATTGGCTTGTCTGTCCTGTATGAATTCTCCTTCTGTGATATCAGATTAAGCCTATTTGTTACAAGCAATTTCTTTATTATCAAAAATGTTTCCTCAAAAAGAAGACAGGTGTTCTAAAATTTCAAACATCCTTTAAATAAAGTACAAGTAAGATTTACGGTGGTAGCAACACTAGCCAATTGTGGAGCTCCGTAGCGAAACCGTGAATGATTCATAGGACAACCGTACACAATTAATTTTTGTGGTGAATCAAGCGAATTCGTGGTGTCAAAGATTCCAAGACTGGGTACGATCTCTCACGAATAGCAGTGTCAGTAGGAATAAGCATGATTGCGCTACGAATTAGGCCATGCCCATATTCGCCACCATGATTCGTCACGATTTGCCACGAATGTTTTAAACAATTAAAAACTTTTGTATTGCCACCTTTGAGTTTCCTGAATCATTACGTTTCAACATGGTTCTACTACAAACCATTGCAGTACCCAACAATTTCACAAATCGTGGCTAATCGTAGTGGTACATAGCTAAAAATTGTGAATGTGTAAACAGGCCTCAAGTCAAACTTCCTTTCAGAGGCAAGACTAGACGCTTCCAGTGAACTATCTATTTCCAGTGTGTCCAAATGGAAAGTAATCCCAATTAAGCGTCCATGATGAAAGCCCTTAATCCCCAAACTCAGTCTCTTGATGTGTTTGTTTGTTTTAATGGGGTTTTATGCTGCTTTCAACAATCTTTCAGTTATATCTTGGCGACTTGAGCACCTAACAATGGATTCCTGGTATTTCTCACACCAGTACCACCATCACATCCTTTCCTAGCCTCCAGCTGCTATCCCACATAGGTCTACGATTAAATTGACCCATTGGTGGGAGACAAATAGTTGGAAAGGATGAGTGCCGCCGTCAGGGATCTAACCCGGGACCTCTAGATTGACAGTCTGACGCGCTACCAACTGCACTGTGACGGTGGCTTTCTTGGTGTGAGGGCCTTTATGTTAACCCATGTAAAACTAAATAAAATTCCTTTCAAAATTGCATAAAAATGAAAGAGCAAAAAGCACTGGAAGTATTAGTTGCAGCTAGGTCATTAATTCTTTGAAAATTTGATTTCATAACCAAACATTTGATCAGACTGCAAATATGTGAAGGCTAAATTTTGTCTATACCTCCTGCAAAAACAGAAATACTCAGGGCTCAGTATGACAAGGGTTAATAACTTCTCTAGATGGATATCATAGCCCTCTATCGCAGTTAGATCACTAGGTGACACATAAAGGATAATCAACTCATTATATTTGCTATGAGAATGTGTTGTTAGGTGTTGAAAAACAAAGGACAGTTTTTCTAACGCCTAACAAAGTATTCAAGTGAGCGACTTTCATATCAAAACAAGTTAATTTTTCAATCGTTACCTATTTATTTTAACCATATTTGTCATCTCCGGCCTTCCGAACCGTGTGCATTAATATCAACGATTTTTATTTTAAATAACTTCTGTTCCCCATCTTGTATTGCCTTTTCAAGTGGGCGAGGGTTTCAAAGGAATTTCTAAAGAAAAGCCCGTATTTCAAGACACTTGGAAATTTGGGCTAAACATATACTGTATCTAAGGGCACCAATCTTATCGTCGATCTAAAGGCCCTGGGATATTTCGAACGTCGATCGACGATTCATGACTTGGACTGGACAGAATTATAGAATAGGCAGTCTGTGATCACTCAGTCTCCTGACTTGGGAGTACAAAACAAGCTCATGCGGGTTAGGTTTGAGTGTCTATTACTTTAACTGCAATATCATCAGTATTTGAGGTTTAGAATAATTTTGGACTTTATGGAAAATTATGCATTTGTTTGAGTCAATCAGTGATAACGCTAACATCCAGGTTTCTTATTGTTTAAAACCAGTTTTAAACAAACCGGTTATTTTGGTGTTGTAGCTATGTGCATTAATTACTTATTTTTCTGTTTTTGAATTTATTTTTTAGCCTATGAAATTGAATGTAAGGTTGCTGAGCAAGCTGGTCCTTTGGAAATAAAAATAGTTCCCATTTTTCGGAGTGAAGGTGATGATAAGAAAATTTATCACACTGGAAAATCCCAAGATTTCACAGATAGGAATATAATAGAAATATTTTACCCAAATTTGACCCAGATAATATTAGTCATTCAGAGTGACCTTGAACTTGGAGCCATAGAGATCATAACAAAATTGTCTAATATATTAATTTCTTTATAGTTTTCAATCTTACTCTAAATTCAAGTATTCAAAGTCCACTTAACCCATACCATGTTGAATAATAATCTTTCTCAGAATGGCAGTAAAATCAAAGGTCGTAAAGCACTGGGAGAAATAGTTGTGGATCAAAGTAAATTTTTGAAAATTAATCTCATAAACAACTCTGGTTTGAAAGGGACAAATAGATGGTGTACACTAAGATCAGATTGCAAAATGTGTGTAGACTTTTGTTTGTCTATACCTCCTGCAAAAGGAGGAATTCCAGGTTCAGCATGACAAGTTCATCAAATTATTGTAAACTAGTAATATCTTATATCTCAATCAGGAACGATATACAGCTATGTTCTAAGATTTATTTCTGTTAATCAAAACAAAAGAAAGCTCAGACAAAACGTAGATATGCAATAATGAAAAATACTTCTATGAACTTATTTTTTGAAGTATCAAGATATTACAAAATATACTACCTTATCCACTTATTATATTCAATTAATTCACAATGCTACATAACATAAATAACAACATATCAAATACTAAAGAATTATAAGTAGAAAAATGCTAGTTTCTGAACAGCCATCTTGTCAGTAGTGCTTTAATCATGGCATTACGTTGGATAGCTTCTAAAGCATTGTAACTGCAGTTTGGATCAAGCTATAACTAAAAGCTTTTAGAAGTAATCTAACCATTATTACCTTTGTTCTCATCAGAAAATCCAGGAGTAATAACCAAGAGAATGATATTGTAAAATCAATAGTGAAACATTAATGACTGTTTTAGGCCTGCTTCCTTTGATTTATCCGTCACAGTTTGTCATGTGATAAACCATCCCTAATTACTTCTTTTCTCACAATATTTTCTGCCTTGTTTGGCAATTATTTTCAAATTCTAGGGCATTAAACAGAAACTTCTTTCAATTAGGATTAGTCTAAGAATATGTTTTCTAGATGAATATGTTCTTGTGAGTTCTTTCACTCTATGATTTCAATTGATTATTAGTATTAATTACCACAATATTATTTTCATTTTGACTTTCTTTTGAAGGCTGATATTCAAATATGCTCTGCTCAATGAAAGTGAACATTCAACTCTTCTTATTTATTTCATCAAGAGCTTATTCAGTAACCCATCTCATGCTGAATAAAATCCTCTACCAAAATGCATTCAAATGAAAGGGCCAAAAGCACTGACAACACTGATTATGGTTTTAAATTGAATTGAAAAATAAGGGATAATGCAAATGGTGAATACTAAGATCAGACTGCACATATGTGCAGACTGATCTTAATCTACAGCTCCTGTAAAAGCAGGAATATTCTGGGTTCAGTGTGACAAGGGTTAAAGATCTCCATTGAGTATTATTACAAAATGGATTAAGAAATATTGATATTGATATTGAATGTAAGAAAATTCACTACAACTCATATACTCAATCACTGTACTCTAGCAACCATTTTTGCTTTAGCTTTTCTTTCTTTATTTCTTTTAACCCTTGTCATGCTGAAACCAGAATATTCCTGTTTTGGCAGGAGGTATAGACAAAAATCAGCCTGCATATAAGTGCAGTCTGATCTTGAACTAGTAGACACCTCCAGTTTGCCCCCTGTAAGTCAGATTTTCAAAAGAAGTAATGAACCTCAATAAGACTTTCCAGAGCTGTTAGTCCTTTGATTTTTAAGCAATTCTGTATAAGATTATAATTCAGCATGACAATTAAGGGTTAACATTTATAGATAGTTTCTTTCAGTTTTGTCGTGTGACCGTCATTTTAATTTGTCACATTGTATGTCTAAAATCAATAACAGTTCCCTACAGATAATTATGATTATGCTTTGATCAGCCTTGTTGGCTTCATCATGTAGGCTAATAAGGTCTAATTCCCTGATTCATTAGTCTTGATTTATAAATAGTCTCATGACTATAAACAGGTGACCAATCTCACTGCATTGATCATATATGAGAAATTTGGTTAAAATCCAGTCAAAAGTTTCCAAAAGTAAAGTTTTCACTATAATTACAGTAACAATTCTATAAATTAGCCCTGACAAAGAAAGCTGATTTTTTATCAGTTCAAATTTCTTTGAAGGAATAAAGAAAAAGGGTCACCCAAGGATCTGAAATTTAGTTGAAACTCATGCAGTAGATTCAGAGGAGAAGATATTTTAAGAAAAGGTTAACTGACGGCCGCACAACAGACACAGCGCTATAACAAAGACCAAGTACGTGTCCTTCAGCTTGTTAGTCTTTGCTAGTCCAGCTCAATTTAAATATATAATGTATAATTTAAAACATTTAAAGCTTTCTTTTGAGGTAGGATGAAAAAGCCCTTGAAATAAATCAAGTTGACAATGGGTATTCTTTGATTATTTACAATGCAATAAAATCAATTAATATTTTGTATACTTGGAGGACAATGTTTTGTGAAAATTAGTTGTTCAATCAATTGTATTCCTAAAATTGGTAATTCAATATGTCTTCAAACTCTTTTTAACCTTCAACCTGTTCTAGACAGGTCCAAATTAAAAGATGTTGCAGAGGACAATAATTTTTTGGTTTGAAGGAATTTTTCTAAAATGTTTTCCCAAAACTTCTGTCTGAAAAGTAAGGCTGTGTGGAAATGGGAATGGCATCTTCTGGTCTCCATTCCCTCTAAGCTCAGTCTTAATGTTAAGTGACATGTTTTTAGTGACAGTAAAGGGACAAACTAGTAGGCCAATGATGAAATAATGACAGTAATGGAACCCCACCCCTACCCCATCCACATAATACTCACTCTGAAGAACATGATTTATATATATTGCAAATATAGGTAATCATGTGAAATATTACATTATTACATTATGAATGCCTTACCACTTATTTGATGACATTTCTTAATGAGCAATGGTTGCATTCTTTAATCATGCTGGCTTTAGTTTGTAACATATGAGTTTGTTTGAATGGGTTTTACGCCACTTTCAACAATCTTCAGGGTTTTCCATTGGCATAAGAATTTGGGGGTCATTGTGACCCCTCTGCCTTCAGAACTGGGGGTCTTTTCTCAAATTTAGGGGGTCAAATCTGAAAGACTGCTAGAGACTACAGGAATTTAAAAAATAACAAAGGAGACATGAAAGGCGAAAGTTCTTACAGCCAGTAGTGAAAGGATTAGTTTTTTTTTTTGTTTGTTTGTTTGTTTGTTTTAATACAAGGGTAACACAGCATTTCACCATCGGCGAATTTAAGCCAACTAAAGGTTTTTAACCATTTCTGACTGTAAGACCTCCTGGTCTTTTTCAAAGACGGACTTGGGGGTTTCACCATCAGATTCGCTACCAGAGCTCTCTTTGGTAGTCTGATCGCTATGACTTCCCAAATCAGACGAGAGGAATTACGACATCTTTGTCGCAACATTTTTACATTTTCTAGTAGTCAGGTAAACAATATGTTTTATCACCGGAAATCGAGTCTGATAAAAATCACTATAACCAGTCTATCAACTCAAAATAGAACAGGATATTGCTTTAAATAAATGTTGGAAACCCAAATTTACGACAGTCGCTAAATTGATTGATTTGACTTCTAGCGGATTTATTTCAACATTTTGGCTTTTACCTACGATTCTTTTTACAGAGAATTTGCGTCATTTATGACGCAGAGGTAAAATTTCTTCGGGTCATTTGTTTTGAAATTGCGACAATGACGCGTGAATTTTGGAAAACCCTGATCTTTCAGTTATGTCGCGGCGGCTGGAGCACCTAACTATGGATTCCTGGTATTTCTCACACCAGTACCGCCATCACATACTTTCCTAGCCTCCAGCTGCTATCCCACATAGGTCTACGATTATTAACCCATTGGTGGTAGACAAATAGTCGGAAAGGATGAGTGCCGCCGTCGGGGATCGAACCCAGGACCTTTAGATTGACAGTGTGACGCGCTACCAACTGCGCTATGACGGCGGCCCGTTGTAACATATGAGAAAAATACATTCAGCATGGTTTAGCTGTCTTGAGTTTTGTTAAGTCACAAGAAATCTAAGATATGTTTTGCAAGTCATAAGTCAGCTATTTCTAAATGAGACCAGTTGAAAATGAAAAAGAACTTTGTTTTTACACAGAGCTGAAGCCTAGCCCTTATAAAGCATAAAGGCATGTGAGCGCCTGTATTGCTCCACAGGCCTGATTAATCAATTCAAAATCAATCCAGCTTTTTTTCATGATTTCCAAGAAAAAATGATGGAAAATGAAAATTTGCTTCATCCGTCTTATGATGCCCCACTACAAAACAGCTTGGGAAAACATCACTGAAAATGAAGAAATTGCTTACTTCTATAGAGAAAGACAATGAGTTTGAAAATTCAGTCAACTTACAGCTTTTATTTTATTTATCAATTGAACCAGTCTAAAATTCTTGGAATTGGTTAAAGCAATTAATTTGGTTATTTTCAACAATGTCACAAGCCCTAAAGGACAAATAATATTTAACTGTCACAAGTTTAAAGTTGTTAAATGCATTTACTTTCAATTTGGATCAATTTAAAATTTGTCTTCAGGTAAAGTGCTATGGATTAATGATAAATCTTTCTTTCAAAACAAATGAAGGAATTATTGTACAAAATCATTTAGTCTAGAAATGTAAAAGGAAGAAGGTGAAATGCAATGTAGTTCACTAAATCAGCTGAATTAATTCATTTCATAAGCCTTACATTCTTTGAAGGAATATCTGATAAATGGTCACCCAAGAATCATTTCTGTGAAATTGCATTTCACAAAAGTTTCACCAGCCAGATACAATCCAAGGTGAACACTGACACTTCATTTTCCACAAAAAAATAAGATGTATATAGAGGCATCCAAGTTAAATATAAAGCAGGGTTGTGGAAGCCCCCAGATATTCCCAACTTGTTTGACATCCCATTTTTTGTCAGCAGACAAGTAGTTATTCCTTGGGCACTTGTCATCTTGAAACATTAAATAAAAGACAGAGTCTATTATAGTTACAGTCATATGACATACATTTTATTACATAAAACCCATTTCTACACAATTAAGAAGTAGCAGAAGACAATTTTAAGTCAATGAAATCTTTAAAAACTTTGTCTTTTGGGTAAGAAAACATTGAGGATAATGAAGAAATTTTTTGTAATTAATTCAGAATGATTAAATTAATTATATGATTCTTTTTCTAAAGTTTCTTTATTGGAATCATCATTGAAAAGAGATTTTAAAGGGCTAGTTTAACTGTTATACTGATGTTGTTTGTCCTGTTACGAATTTTGACAAAAATTATCACGTGATTGTACTAGGTGTACACAATGTAAAACTTAAACCAAATTTAATTTTCCATCTATTGTCATGGCAACCACAAACAACATCTATACAAAATTGAATAATTCTAAATTAAAGCAAAGTAAATAAAACAAGATGTGTTTGTGAAACACTATGCCCCGAAACAGGAATTCTTTAGAAACAGGTTATTTTTTTTTCCCTTTGTTTTAGGGAAAAGGGTTAAAATTTTGACCTTGAACTTGATGAAATGACCTTCCCCAGTTGCGCCTTGTTGAGACCTATCTCCATACCAAATATTAGCATTGTAACTTAATCAGGGTTGAAGTTATAGGAAAGTGTTTAGTTGGCAGGTTAAGTTTTGCAGACTGTATAGACAGACAGACGGCAAGACAGACAGAAGGACACCAGAAAACAGTATGTCCCCCATCTTATCGATGCAGAGGCATGAAAAATCAAAATCTCTATTAACCCCTGTCACGCTAAACCCAGAATATTCCTGTTTTTTCAGGAGGCATAGATAAAGATCAGCCTGCACATAAGTGCAGTCTGATCTGGTCTACATCACCTGCTTGTCCCCTTATAACCAGAGTTGTTTACATTAATCAATTTTCAAAAGAAATATTGACCCTCATTTAGACCTTAAAGTGCTACCATTCCTTTGATTTAAAATTAATTCCGCATAGTATTTTAATTCAGCATGACAAGGGTTAATACAAAATATCTTATATATCTGATATACCTTTTATATGTTGCCTTGGTAACTAAATTTGCTCTTATAAAATTTCATGAATTATATTTAGTAGCTCATATGGTAAATTTACTTTTAGCATGTCAATCTTTATTGCCATTTTAGACTGATCAGGCGTAAAAATAGCTACTTGTAAATGCATGCTAGCATCCTAATAAAGATATGCATTACCATGGCAACTGATTATCCAGCAATACAAATCTCCAGTTGTTTTATCATGAAAAGTTGAATTTGTGAAAATTGTTTGGTTGAGTTGGAAATGTGTTTTAGAATAATTTTAAGAAATTTGTTTGAGTAGTTTAGCATCAAATATTAACCAAAAATAATGATAACTGAATACAGTCTTCCTCCATATTTCTAACTTTTCACATTTCTAGATTTATTAAAACAATACCCCAGTATAGTCAACCATTAAATATCTCTTCAAGATCAAACCATTTTTTTGTTCCCTAAATAGAATTTTGTGATGCAAATAATATAGAGCCTGTGATTTTGTTTTCATTTGGAAACATCTATGATGGCTATGATTGTAATTAGAGCTTATTGCTCATCTTTTTTCCTTCTTTTTTTCTGAATTATAATTCTTCTTTGTTTATAATTTCAAAATCTAAGACTTCTGGGGTGGAACTAATATATTTCACAAATTTTAACCTTTAACCTGTAAATGTTACCTTGACTTTCGGGTCTTCAAATAACACATAATTTAATCTAATCTGATGAATAATTCTGTCAAAATATTTAAAAAGAATATTATGTGCCAGTAACATGCATTTTATCCGAAATTTGACCTTTGACCATGGCCATGGTGATGCATAGCTGAGGTTTGCTGTCATGGCCTTCTGAAAACTTACATCAACATAACCTATGTCATGCTGAACTCAATATTCTTACAGTGCTTTCAGCCCTTGTATTTTAATTCAATTATGAAAATGACTTTATTCAGCATGACAAGGGTTAAAATATTTGATAAATTCAAGTCAGACAGGTTAAAATTGATTTCAGCTTGTGCATTAAAATCCCCATTGTTTGTGTTTCTGATGGTAAGTAAACCAAAAAGTAACTATAAGCCTTTGAGGAGGTTCCAAAAGAATGTTGAGACAGTATTAACATGAAAAATAACAGGAATCAAGAGTTAGGTCCTCCATCTGCTGTAATATGATTGAATCACTGTTAAAAGTGATGTTAAACCCCATTCAAACAAACAATAAAACAACAAATCAACATAAAGACTTCAAAGCGTGACATGTCCAAAAGCATTTCACACTGGAGAATTAAATCAGAGCACACCTGTTCTTTGTCATGTAATATTTAAAGCATATATAATTATGATTATGCCCAGTGCTTATGAATTATATATTGGTACATGAAAAGAACATAAAATAATTATATGTATTCCTTGAAGGGTAAAAATCACAATTTTGATTTCACATTCCTGGGTTTAATATCGAATTCTGATGGGTGCGTAATAAGAAAAGATAAATAATTTTGAAATTTGAAGACTCAATCAAAAACAGTTTGAAGTTTAACACATGCTGCATAAACCTAAATTCATTTGTGTTCCATCACTACCAATTTTTATGTACCGAATGTAATGTACCGACATTTTTTTACCCTGATAGTGTAAGTAATTGCAGACTGTCTAGGATTGAAACATTACCCAGGGATGTAGAATTCCCTTGCCTGACTTGTTGAACAAGTTTGAGCTTTTCTACTTTCAGACAAATACCTTTTTCAAGGCCAAAAATGTCATGAGATATGTAATACTAGAGAAAATCTTAGAGTGTTACAAATAGATCTTATAGATAACATGTCATAAATTGGAAAATGGTAGAAAATAATGTTGTAAATGAAGAATGAAGAAAATGCTATTTTTTTTTTTTTATTCATTAACATCAATGTTCTCTCATTATTTCTTTGGGGCAAGTTCATTTTAATTCTGGACGATTAGAAAATTGTGTCTAACTTGTTTGGGGTTGATTGGAAAAATCTGTATTTCCTCACATCTGATCTTACTTTGGGGATTTTCTGAGAGCAATATTGGCAATCTACCTCAAAATTGATTTTTCAAATACCAAACCTAGTTGACTGGTCCTGGATCCAATCCATTTATGAAATGTTGGTATTTCCTTTGTATTCCCTTTCCCAGTGAGGTTCCTCTTTAACAAATGTTCTAGTTTGGGGGATTTTCTGAAAGCAATATTGTCAATCTACTTCAAAATTGATTTTTCAAATACCAAACCAAGTTGACCTGTACTGGATCCAATCCTTTTATGAAATGTTTGTATTTCCTTTGTATTCCCTTTTCCCGTGAGGTTCCTCTTTAACAAATGTTCTAGCTTTCCACTCTGGTGCAATCTTGAATCACAGAATAAGAAACAAATTCTAATAAGTTCTTGAAATGTTAACAGAAATTTTGGCTAATTAAATCATTCTTGAAAAGAATGTTTGGTTATGATAGTTCAAGAGCACACATAATGGCTCTAAAATTTTCTAGATTTCAAGAGAAGTTCATGTGTTTAACCCATTACCAACATTTTAGTCTAGTCAAAATTTATGAATATACGTATATTGTATAATACAATTTCAAGTTGACAGCATATCTCTGTCTTTTCAGGATACAAAACTATGATATTTTCCACATTGTTTTCTTGTAACTTTTAATTCTAACACTAAAAAAACAGCATGATTGTGGGGGAGACTGGAAACCACAAAAATTTTCATCAGGTTTTCACTTTATTGTGCACCTTTTTCAAATAAAGCCTATTTGCATTACCATTATAATATTTTCATAAATTATTATTCAATCCATTACTATCAATATTGAATCATGAAATTCCGCTGAAGTAAATCCGAATGAATTAAAAGAGCAGCGGGTAAGATAATCAAAGAATTTCAAGTACAAACAGTGAGACTGCTGAAATCAAGAGGTCTCTTGAGACAAACACCACAGTCCTGCTTTAAATTGAGTGTTTTAAACTCAAATTAATGCCTTCATGGAAATTGAACGTCATATGTTTATACTAATTCATTTAAGTTTGATTGCAATGAAAGCTTTAAGTTTATAGAGATGCCCTCAAACACTCACAATCCAGATGTTTTCGTGTCCCTGAAAGAGAGGCAGAGGCTGAATCCCACTGCTACCTACTTAACCCAATGTCATGCTGACATGAATATTCCAATTTGGCAGGAGATATGAACCAAGATCAGCCAGCACATAAGTGCAGTCTGATCTTGGTCTACACCTCCTGCTTGCAATTTTCCTATCAGAGTTGTTTATGAAATTTATTTCTAAAAGAAATATTGAATTTTGAAGTACAAGTTCTATGAGTGCTTTCAGCCCTTTGATTTTACAGAAATAAAGTAATTTATACAGCATGACAAGGGTTATGATAACATAATTACACTCTGGTGCTGGTGGGGCTCGAACCTGTGACCTTCAGGACTTGAGTCAAGCAGCTACACCACCACTCAGCCATCAGCCATCATTAAGTATACAAATTAATTACACTAACAAACATTGTTAGAAAAGGAGAAAAAGTATTTTATTCTTTTCTAACAATGTTTTCTAAAATTTTTTTCCTTCAGGGTATCAAAACAAGGAACATGTGGTAATGGGTTAAATACAGAAAGATTATATTCTTCAAAGGTAATGATTAACAAACAATAAATAAATAATTTGAATTCCTTATCAAAGTAATTTAAGAACTTTAATGTCCGACCAATCAAGATTTAACACTGATCCCCTTCAAATTGATATCCAATAACATGAGAATTGAGGTTTTGATTTGTTTTTAGCCTTACTTGAACTGCCTACCCTGAATTAATACTCCCTAGAGCTCTATTGTGAGCCGTGGCCACTAAGGACAGTTGGTAGCATTGGGCTCCTAAACATGGAGTCCTAGGTTTGATACCAGGCTGCCCCTTAAGATAAGAGTTTTGGGAAATATTGTGGAAAATGAAGAAATTGCTAGGTACAAGCAATTTCTTCATTATTCACTATGTTTTCTACCCCAAAGGAAAAAGGGTTTTAAAATTCCATTAACTAAATAAAGTCGTCTGCAACTTCTTTGAATTTGGACCAGTGACCAAAATTTTAAAGTCTAAATTTTGCCATAATGGTAATGGGTTTAAATATTAAATAGCAGGTTTTTGCAGTACATCTTCTAAAAGCTGCCATCATAATGCAGTCGGTAGTGCATCAGACTCCTAATCTTCGGTCATGGGATGTCATGGGTTTGATCTCCAGCCGCGGCACATATCCTTTCCAACATTAGTCTCTCACAAATGGGTGGATAATCATAAACCTATGTGGGATAGCAGCTGGAGGCTAGGAAAGGATGTAGGAATCAATTGTTAGGTGCTCCAGTCGCAGCGATATGACTGAAATACTGTTAAAAGTGGCGTTAAACTCCATTCAATCAATCAATCAATATATATCAATCTTATAAAATTTTGTTTGGTGAATATTTTTCTTAGTGTAACCCTTGCCACGCTGATCCCTGAATATTCCTATTTTGGCAGGAGGTCTAGACAAAGATATGTGCAGCCTGATCTTTGTCTAGACATCCTGCTTGTCCCTTTCAAGTTAGCATTGTTTAACAATTAGTTTTCCAAATAATTACCTACCCAAAATCAGCTTTTTCTGTGCTTTCAGTCCTTTGATATTATCATGATTTTGGAGAGAAGCATCAAATGAATTATCAGTATAAGTGTCTTTGGGTTTTCTCTGTTAATATTGCAGGTGAAGGAGAAAATATAAAATGGAAATAGATTGAATTATTTTTAATCAAATTTCTAATTCTAAGAATACAGAGATTGATTGATTTAAACGCCACTTTTAACAGTATTTCAGTCTCATTGCGGTGGCTGGAGTACCTAACAATGGATTAACTTAGGTTTACGATCATCCACCCATTGGTGAGACAAATGTCGGAAAGGATATGTGCTGCAAGAATAAAAAGAAAGCACCTTCAGGCTTAAAAATTTCTAAGAACAACCAATGTTTTCAGATGAAACTTAGTTTATTAGAATTGATGAAGACATCATTTTCCTTCAAATGAAAATAGCGTTTTAAATTCATTCTGAAAGTTAGATTCATAAACTTTGTAAAATCATCAACTGCAATAAATATTTGACAAGCTTTTAACAATAAAAAATCAATTAAGATTGATTTTTTAATGCCCATGTACATGTAAATATTTGGACTTTTCAATGCAATTTCCTATATTGATTTAAGTGGCTATTTCAATTATAATGCCATGACTACTTCATTAAATAAGGGGTGTGGAATTAATAAACCCACCTGTCCCAGAACAGGGTTCATAATGTGACATAAACTTTTCTACTTGCTGACTTAACAGTTGGAGCACCTAACCCTTTATTCCTGGTATCTCTCACAACAGTACTACCAGAACATCCTTTCCAAGCCCCAAGCTGCTCATCCCACTTTAAGTTTCCGATTATCAACTCATTTGAGGGAGATATTCCCTGCGGCTGGGGATCACACCCGTGACCCCTCGACTAGGAGTCCTACATGCTACCACTGTGCTGTGACCATGTTACAGAGAACTCATTATATATTAGAAAATTATCACAATGTTTATATCAATTGGTTCAAAGTATTGCTGTTAATAGAGAATCCAGCATTTTCTTCATTTATTTCTTAATTTCTCTTCACTTTTTCATAGAATAGTTTGTATTAATCCTGGACATGTGGGAAAATCACGTCTTACTTGGCCAAGTAAATGCTTGTTAAAAGCAATTTCTTCATTATCCACAATGTTTTCCATCCCAGGGGTAAAAAACTTTAAAATTTCATCAGCTTTAAATTGTCGTCTGCCACTTCATTCATTTAGAACCAGTCTAAAATATTTCTGTCTGGAAAAGGGTTAAAAGATCAAGCTTTAATACAACTTGTCTGCATCAGTTCTTATTAAAAAATAATCACTCTTGGATCATCAGCAAACACTAATGGTATCTGTAAAAGTGTATGTTGTGTTCTTGCCAAAGTCTAGATCCACTAGTTGAACAATTGACAAATCGTTGGCACCACCCACTGACTACCTAAGCCCCGCCCATTAACTCCAACAGGAAGTTCCTCTACAAAATTAAAATGCATTATCTTGCAAAATTTATAGCCTGAACTATCTTGCAAAAAATAAGAAGGTTGGTTGATGGTACTTACGACGTTTAAGTTGCCAAAACAACAAAAATTATTCACCAATGTCAGATATCAAAGGTCAAATTTTGGTCTAAATGGTTGTTTTGTTCTTAGATTGATAGCCACAATCTGTCAGTTGCAAATTCTAAGAATTTGGACCAGTTCAAGATTTTGTCATCTGTTAACCCATTCCTACACAGTGAAATTTTAGACTGGTTCGAATTGAAAGAAGCTGCAGACGACAATTTCAGGTTGATGGAATTTTAAATTTTTATGTCCTTTTGAATAGAATAAAACATTGTGGATGATGAAGAAATTGTTTGTAACGATGATTTCCAAAAATTTTTTCTTAGGGTCGTCTAAAAGCGTCATTGTGTGGGAATGGGTTAAAAGATTTAGCACAGTCTGTTCAGAGTCTTCAAGGAATTTTTTTATGAATCTCTAATTTTTAACCCATTCCTGTAAAATCCTGTCTTTTGACACCTCTTAAGGATATCAAAACAGCTTGGAAAACATTGTCATTATGAAATAAATGGAGAAATTGCTTATTACATGAGATTTCTTCATTTAATAATTCAAAATGTTGTTCTACCAGGAAATACAAATATTTTTCGAATTTCATCAACAAGAAGTTGTTATCTGCAAAAATGATTTTGTTATCTGGTAAAGGGTTATTGCAATGTGTGACTGACAAGACAGCTCAATTTTTGCAATTCACTGAGAGAATTGTAAGAAACGCCATATACAGGTCATATTTAAACATTAATGAAATTTATCATATAAACCCTTCCCATACGAGAAAATTTTAGACTAGTCCAAATTGAAAGAAGCTGCTGATGACTATTCCAAGTTGGTTGTATTAACCCTTTCCTGCACAAAACCCAGGATTTTTTAAAAAGCTGTGATTTTATAATTGAGATATTGTGGAAAAAGAAGAAATTGCTTGTAACAAGCAATTTCTTCTTTTCCAACAATATTTTCTATATCATCAGATGGTTTCATTTCAAATTTCATCCAATTTTCATTGTCTTTTGCAACATCTTTCAAATTGGACCATTTAAAATTAAAAAAAAAAAAAAAAAAAACAGAAAAAAGTTTAGAGAGTCCTTGCCTTTTAGGATAGAAAACATTGTGGACAATGAAGAAATTGCTTTCAAGAAGCAATTTTCTTCATTGTCCACAATGTTTTCCCCAGTTGTTTTCTTGGGGGACGTGGTGAATTAAGGCATCATTGTGTGGGAATGGGCTAAAGAACAAGTACTGCTTAAACAGGCTGCATGGCCAGGATTGAATTTGTTCATAGTTTCTTAATTTACAGAAATTTGTCTTAAAATACACCATTGTAACCCATTACCATACTACCCTACATTTTGATGCACTGGAGAAAAATACTCTGGAAAATATTTCAAATAAGTAAGTAAGTTTTCTAAAGCTTTTTAGCGGTTTTGTAGGACAAAACCGGTATTTCATATCGATCAACCGGAAACAAGTTTTCACGAATTTTCCACTCATTTCCACGCATGCTCATAAACTTGAAGTGAAAAACTATGTGGTCGCCTCCATCTTGTTTCATCGCTGATGAAGAAAATAACTTACTTGCTGAATGCCAACAGCCTCCTTTTAGTCATAAATATCAAGGAAATTGGTTAAAAAATTTGACTTAATGTATCCGTAGTAAATTGTTTAATGAACTGTCTAAATGAGAGAAATAATCTCCTCGCGTTTCAAGATAGAATCTAGGTCAGTGGTTAGTGGAGTAAGCGAATACATGTAAACTAACTCCTAACCCTGTCTGTTAGTTTTGACCTGGCAGGACTGAGCAAATTTACACCCCGTGTTCGCAGTATGTGCTACAAGTTACAACCCTGTTATAGTCGTGATTCAAGCGCCTATTTAACCTCACCGAATAAAACACCCTTTTACCTCTCGAATTCGACTATATCTTTGAAACGAACATGTAGTACGTAATAATGATATGCTCAAAGCAAAAAGAATTGAAAGTTAGCTTTGATTGCTTTATCTTTTATCATTTAACCTTTTACCACACAACCACACATTTTCACACACTGATGAAATGATATCAGAGAAAACGTTGTGATTAAATCAAAATAGCGATTTCGGCAAACAGTAAAAGGGTCATGATTAATTGATTCGGGTTTTAACGCAACTTTTAATAGTATTTCAGTTATATCGGGCGGCTGGAGCTCCTAAATTAAATTTCCTATTAATTTCAACAAAAGCACTTACATGATACTTGGATCTAATCATCGTGTAAACGATACTTATGAACTCGCCCTGTCTGTAGACAACCATAAAATTGAAAAGGTGTCCTGCCAGAAACTTTTAGGCATCATCATTGACGAACATCTTACATGGACACCACAGATAGATTACTTGTGCTCTGTTATATCAACCAAAATTTCGCTTCTTAAGCAGATTTCATTATATGTACCGCGACATATTCAAAAATTGTTTTATCAAAGTTATATCTTGCCATTATTTGATTATGGATGCAATACATGGGGTGCTTCATCGATTTTTAACATCGAACGTGTTTCCAAATTACAAAAACGAGCAGCTCGCATTATATTGCAAGCTGACTATATGACACCTTCTATTCAGATGTTTGATGAACTGGAATGGTTATCTTTACCAAAACGTATCTTATTTAATAAAGCCATTTTAACATTCAAAGCACTGAACAATTTAACTCCTGATTATATCACTGATTTGCTTAAGCCAATATCAGAAACTCATTCACTTTCTTTGCGATCATCTACGAATGCTCTTTTATCGATACCGAGATCTAGAACTGCGCTATATGATCGCTCCTTTTCATCCTCTGCATCCAAATTGTGGAATGGTCTCCCTCAATCACTCAGAACATCGAATTCCCTGTCTGAATTTAAAGCGGGATTGAGGAACTATCTAATACTATAGTATTATATATGGACAATTTTACAAGTTAGCTTATCAATTCCTTTATTTAATTTAAATCCTTATTAGATCTCAATCTGTAAAGAACCGAAGCATATCTATATGTAAATGCATTGGACTCGTCTTCTTGCTATGAAATACAAGTAATCTGTAGGAATCAGGATGTTGCTTATTATGAGGGTGTTGCTTATGATAAACACTTCTCCATTGCCACAGTGTTTTCCCTGTATCTTAAATGTTTCAATACACCAGTTAGTCATAGAGTTGTACATTGAATCACCATGATAATGAGCTCTTAATTTTTATGTTTTAACTAAAATTTTAAGGGTTATCAAAATTATCTTACTCGTCATACATGTCTTATTAATATTTTAACTGTATTTCATGCCTCGTCATTTTAAATCTCAGTGTCTTCTCTAAGCTTATTGCATCCATTACCGCGATAAATAGTCCATGAATTTGTATGTTGTATGTGTTTGTAAATATTTGTTTGTTGTCATTTTTAACAGAGGGCCGCTTGGTAGACTGGCTAATTAGCTAAAAGTGTAACCCTCTCAAAATATTGTATAAATAAAAATAAAAATAACCATGGATTCCTGGTAGTTCTCACACCAGTATTACCATTACATCCTTATCGAGCATCCAGCTTGCTCATCCCTCTTAGGTGTCCGATTTATTTACTCATCTTGATGATACGTGTTGGCATTGTTGAGCGCGATTACTGATAAGCCAGCTCTCAGGACTTTCAGTCCTTTGATTTCTTATAGGGAATCAAAAACCATTATTATGTGAGAATGGTTAACCCATACCCACACAATGACACTTTTTTATGACCCTCAAGAAAAACAATTAAGAAAGCATTTATTGAAAATGAAGAAATTGCTTGCAACAAGCAACTTCTTAATTTTCCACAATGTTTTCTCATTTTCCACAATGTTTTCTACCAAAAAAGCTGAAGAAAGTAAAAAAAAAAAAAAAAATGATAAACTTTAAATTTTTGACTGCAACTGCTTTCAATTTTGACCTGTGTCAGATTTTACTTTCTGGTAATGTGTTAGGGCAAGGACAAGGTTTAAGCTCTTTAATCAATCCCTGGATACAGTTAGTTAAATATTGACTTAGTCTACGTTCCATATCTAAAAGTCTTGGTTGTATTGCCTGCCTTTAAATATTTCACCAAAGAAAACTAATTTAGATCTTTAACAACGAAGAAAACTACTGTTCTAAATGTAACTAAATCATAGCACTATACAAATTCATTATCATTATGCCAAACTACTACATAAATCATGACCTATCATAGGGTCAACCAATGAGTTTTTTTAGTTATTTCTTCTGAATCTGGGTATAGCTATCATATTAACCCTTGTCATGCTGTGTAAATTACCTTACTGAAATGCTGTAAATCATAGGGCTGCAAGCACTGATAGAACTTTATTGTTCAAAAACAAATATTTCTCTTTGAAATCAATTTCATAAACAACCCTTGCACCCCAAAAACAAGCAGGGGGGTGTAGACCAAGATCAGACTGCACTTATGTGCAGGCTGATCTTGGTCTACACCTCCTGCCAAAACCGGAATATTCCGGGTTCAGCATGACAAGGGTTAAATAACCTAACACTAGATCCTTATCGTAAAAAGTCTTTTTCTGACAATTAGATAGTGCAGCAAAAGGAGGCTACTGCTAGTAAAAAGTATTTTCCCTTTTCCCTTAATATTTGCTTTTTGTTGAAAAATTGAGATAAATTGTCTTTTCTTAACATGTTTAGATTAAGAAATGTAAATAATCCATCCACAGTTGGCAACAATTTTAAACTGCTGACAATTCAGTCAAAAATCAGGTGTCATAAAAAGTAAAAATATTGTAGAAAAGGAAAAAAATGCAGGTTAATCAGCAATTCTTTCTTCACCATCAAGCCTTTGCTCCTCAGTACAGCAAATTTTGGGATGGCCAGAAAATGAATTAAGAAGGGAAAAAGTTTGATACATCTAATCTCTCCCCTTTTTCCATCATACATTTTTTTTCCTTTGATTAGAAAGATATTGTCAATATTCTCCATATTTACCATATATATACATTAAAAACATTGGAATTTTTAAAAATTTACCATACTTACAAATTTCCTGTTTATCTTAAAATCCAAATTACAAAATTATCCAGCTAAAGGAATCAACCTTAACACAGGAAAGACTACATTTAACCTCACCAGAAATCCCAAAATTTCAAAATATAAACAAGAAAAATATTCCAAACAATGGACTTATTAGCTTATAGAGTCACAGTATAACAATAAACGCTTAGTACATGTATAATTTGATCTTACTGTCAAAATTCAATAGGTTTAGCGCCCCATGTTCAAACAGCTATACTACCGTTATATCAGTCTATTGAAACGTAACGACCTGCTCAAACATGAAAGGGAGGGAAAAGTTTTGTAAACCAATATTTTGAAAACTTAATCCTGATCAATATAAGTGGATGTAATTGATTCTGTCACATTTCCTGGTTACTTGCTGGTTGGATGGCTGGCTTTTTTTGATGACAAATTCATGTAACATACATTAGAGGCTAATACAACAACTGGTACACCTTACATTATAAACTTGTTGTTTCTTCCATAAGTTAACTCATTATCAGACACCAAATTTAGACTGGGTCAATTTTTTGTTTGAAAAAAGTTATAATATAATTCAAAGCTTCAGATCAAATTGAAAGTTAATGCAAATTTGGAAAGAAAAAAGTGAGAAAAGGAGAAAATGTTTATTACTTATTTCTTTTCATTATCTCAATTGAAATTTACCCCAGGTGAATTATGTGGGATTGTTTGGTAATGGATTAATGTCAAAATGTCAACCAAAATCAGATTCTGTTGAATGTATGGAGGATTAGCTGAATGAATATTTGAATAAATGTTTGATTGATTGATTCCTGGATTGATTGATTTCTTATTCATTTATTGAAAGAATGATTCAGATCAATCATTCTATTTCACCTTTTGATGAGATGATTTATTTGAAAATGGTAATATTAAACCCATCATCTATAAATTCAATCTGTTGCTCCATTAACCCTTTCCTGTTTTGAAAAATTTTAGACCCACCCAAATTCAAAGGTTTAGCAGACGAAAATTAAAAGTTGATTTTATATGAAAAATACCCATTTACTTGGGTAGAAAATATTGTGGAAAAAGAAGAAATTGCTTGTTACAAGCAATTTCTTCTTTTCCACAATATTTTCTCAATTATAAAATCACAGGGACGTAAAAACCAGGGATTAACCCGGAAAGGGTTAATTCAACGTTGCCACTGTTTCCTACACTTTCAATTAAACTGTTCTGATTATAATCGTCAAAAGAATTCTTCAATTTGAACCTATGCCATAAATATGTAATGACCAGATCCAATTTCATACAAAATGATGGCTGAAATAAGGTTATTTAATTCCACTGTCAATATACCCCATTAGACTTTAATACCCAATGATTTATAGTCTGTCATTTTTTTTGTAAACCCATTATCAGTCAGCTAAAATTCAGACTGGTCCACATTGAAACTGGTTGCATTATTATCATAATGTGGCCTGTATTCAATCTTTTCTCTTTCTTTAACCCATTCCCTAACATCAAAATCTTAGACTGGTCCAAATTTAACCCATTCCCACACAATCCCTCCTTTTAGCCCCTCAAGAAAAACGCTTTGGAAAACATTGTGGAAAATAAATAAATTGCTTGTAACAAGCAATTTCTTCATTATCCACAATGTTTTCTACCCAAAAGAACAATTTTTTTTAAAATTTCACCAATTAAAAAATGTTGTCTGCAGCTTCTTTCAATTTGGACCAGTCTAAAAATTTGTTTTATGGGAATGGGTTAAATAAGTTGCAAAACAATGTTGGTTTAAATTGAAAAATAATGGTCAAATGAGATAGGAAACACTGCCTTTTCTTTTCACAATTTTTTCCATAGCTTTATTTATTTGATGTGCAAAAAAGCATAACAAAGCGGGATTGCATGGGAATGGGTTAAAGGTAGGTATCGAAGATTTTTTCATGTCACAGATTTGATTATTCTTATTCCCTCCCATATACTTTTTTAATACAATACTCTGGAAAGTAGTTTTGCTAAAATTAGTGAATGTCTATTTGAATAAACAAGGGTATTTCCCTAATAGCCTATGTAGGCTGTTAATCCAATCCTTGTCATGCTGAACCTGGAATATTCAAGCTTTGGCAGGAGGTATAGACAAAGATCAGCCTGAAAATAAGTGCAGTCTGATCTTAGTCTACACTTCCTGTTTGTCTTTTGCATTGCAGAGCCAGTTTATAAAATTAAATTTCATAAGTTATATTGGAGATTGAACAACAAGTACTACCAGTGCTTCAAGCCATTTGGTTTGAATGTCATTCCAAAATGGATTTATTCAGCATGACAAGGGTTAAGCCAAAACAGTTGTGAAGAATGTTGGGCCATTCAAGCGGTTCATATGACCATTCAAATTCTGTATTCAGTTTAAAATTGCTCAACCAACGTCATCAATTCGTCATCGAGAGTTATGTTGGCTTAAAAAACGGTGCTTAATTCTGTAAAGATCAGTCCAAAATTGCGGTGAGCGTTAATACATATATAGACACTTGCCATAGTTTTGCGCTAAAAATTTGGTGTGAGATAATTTAGGAAATTGGTTGTTTCGCTTGTCAATTTGCTACCATCTTTTGACTTTGGGTCATATGCAAATGAAGTCATGCAGTGTCGACAACCAAATTCGGTGACATCTAAAAATAACCTGGAATTCTGTTGACCAAAAAAGACCACTTTAAGCCTATCAAAGACAATATCTGACTCAGAATTTAAGTATTAAGGGTCTGTTTTAGCCTATTTTTAGGAGATTGGCAAATTTTTCTTATCTATGTTTTAGAAAAATAGATATCTGTCTTTAAGAAAGGGTAGAAAACATAATTGGAAAATAGGACATGCAGGTAACATGTATATAAGACAGTATCTGCATTTTCTTATTTTCCAATTATGACTAAGTTCTGCTAAGCTCAATCTAAGTCAAAGATATAAATACCCCCAAAGAATTGCCATTGACTGTTGTCATACTGATTATATCATCTTTCAGAAATGAATTTAGATTAGGGACTGAAAGGCTGTACAGAGGATCAAAATGTCTTGAAAAATAATTTTACAAAAAGGCTATGGCATAATGGTTACACTCCTGTCCGTTTTTGCCTCATTAAATAAAGAGCAAAAAGGGCCCACTTTCACAATCTGTAGCTCCTCCCAAAAGTTTCGTTGGGCCTTAAATCTTAGTCCGTCTTAAAGAGCAGTCTTTGATCTTGAATTACAGGCCAGGAAAATGGTATCATTAGGGATAAAGTTTTTCGCAAATCTTCATTCTGCACATCAACCCATGAAATTGTTAAGGCTCGGAAGTGAAAGTCTTGTAGGATACCACCTTCAAATGTCAGTTTCTACAAGGAAATAGTTCCCTGATTAAAGCTTTGAATCACATGCATGACATGCAGCAGTGATCTCTCACTCTGCAGAACCTAACATCAAGCAACTTGCTGTTGATTAAACGTTAAAACAGCATGACAAAAGGAGGAGATCAAATTTTCTTAATGGACTACTTTAGGGTACAACCACCCGGAAGTAATTCCGGAGTGGAGTTGACCCTATATAAGACATTTTTTTCTTTTGATTTTGACAAAACTGCAATTAGTCTATGCATATGCTAATTGCAACAATCCCTATTTCTATTTTTTTCACATATATGGCTTAGGAGTGAAATGACAGAAGAATTAGTACAAGGCCCCTTTTGCTTAAATTATCCCAAAAATGGGACAGTTTTGGTCTTCTTCTTATGGTCAACAGAAATGGTCATAACTTTTGTAATAACGGATGAATTTTCATGAAATAAAAAGTGACCTATAGAAAAATGACACTCTCTTCAAATCTAACCCTTTACGAGATGACTTTGTCAAAAATTGCTTTTGAAATGTACAAAATTGACCAAAAAAATGCAATTTAAATTTTAAACCAAGTTAAATCATCTTTAAAAAATTTATCAAAAATACACACAAAATCTTTTAAATTGGTGTTGGTAACAAATTTGGAATGTTGACAATAAGTCTAAGTAAAAAAACACACAGAAAAAGGTAAATAGGCTTAACAGGACAGTGTTCAAAAAGGGTACCCCATACACTAAAATATCGGAAATGGCCTTGGCACCTTCAAATTAATATAGCTGCAGTGTATTTTTGTTAACCCATTACCAGATGGCAAAATTTTAAACTGGTCCAAATTGAAAGGACTTACAGACGACAATTTAAAGCGTATGAAATTTTTAAAAAAAGTAAGTCTCTGGGTAGAAAACATTATGGAAAGTGAAGAAATTGCTTGTGACAAGCAATTTCTTCATTTTCAACAATGTTTTTAAATTCATAAATCTAAAGCTCATGAAATATCATATTTTTTCAACCTTCTAGGTCAAGAAAACATTGTGGAAAATAAAGAAATTGCTTGTTACAAGCAATTTCTTCATTTTCAACTACATGTATGTTTTCCCAAATGTTTCCCTTCGGGGCATCCGAAAGCGTCATTGTGCAGGAATGAGTTAAAGACATTAGATTTTCTGAAATGTTCACTCTTTTGCTTGTTGTTGTGATGATTTAAGTTAAGAAGTTGCTGAATCCAACACTGGACCATTGATGATGAAACAATGAAAAGGGGCTCTTTACAGGGTATACCCAAATAGGGTTTAGAAGCTTATCAACTTAATTTCAAGAGTGTCATAGGCTGGCAGCCAATCCAATCAATGCCTTTCTGGTCATGTGACTGAGAGGGTGACATTGGCAGGGTAGGTATAAAAGAGGATGAAAATGCCTCTCTTGACCAAAATTAGTTACTCATTCATTATCTGCACATTACAAGAAAATATTGAATTCACCCTGGTTAAACGGGAAAGACTTCTAAAGAAGAGTTTCAGCAAACTGCTTTTACAAAAAAGGGAATACATTTCAGCTACTGAAAAGAAGGAAGCACCCAGGACTTTCATAAGAAACGGATGAAAGGGCCAATATCATTTTTGCTGCAGACCACAATGTTTCGAAAGAAAATAGCTATAACCTATGACCACACGTATGGCGACACAATGTCGCAGCTTGGAACGCAGGACTTTTGCAACTCCCTCTCAAAGAATGGAACGTGACAAAACATGCCGACCCAAACCGTTTATCCGTTTGCCAAGAACAAAAAGTATGTAACGTTCACTTCAGTGAAAGAATGTTTCCATTCAATACAAAGCGTTAGACGGACTTCACATGGGAAGATGTGATATGATATAAGAATGCAATGTAACACTGTCCTTGTAGAAATGGCAAGAAGGGGGCAAGGTGATATATCCAAAACATTGAAGGACTTGCGCTTAATAAGAGCCTAAACTGTGGAATCTTACGCTGTAAATTGTAGTAACTGTGCCACTAATTCTCTTCTATGTGATTGGAGTTTCTGCTTGGATGCCTATTCAAAATTGCTCAGCCCTGCCAACATAACATATCTCTGAATGACTGAGAATGATATAGGCATTGTTAGAGGTGATCTTGCAGATGAGACTCAGTGAAGGTGCAATTTACAGTGTGAGTTCCAGGGCATCCACACAAAAGTGTGAAGCATTTAACAGCGCAGCATCTGCTACTCTAAGCAAAAGAGTAAGCTTCAGCCGGACCTTCACAAGAAGGCTTTCGGCCCAAAATTTGCATTCAAACGACGCTTTCGACAAAGCGGTAAAGAATATATGGAAAATAACAGGAACAGGGCTTGGAGTTTGGGTAAAAAGCATCTTAAACAGATTTCAGTACGCCAAATGAAGACCAAGAAATACAGAAAAACTGACTGGTACAGAAAGAAGCGTCTTAGAAGAAGAGCTGTCATGGAATTTCAATACCATGAGGCTAGGAAAAACAGAAATGAAATGCAGGGTATATGGGCAATGATGACATACATAATTATGCACAGATTGTGAACTAGAGGCGAAAGGACAACAGATAGAGATTTAGTAAACAGAAAACAAGATGGGATGAGAGATGACAGCAATTTCTGTCTGGTGGAAAGCAACACCACTGATGAGGCTTGATGCTAGCTGAAACAGAGTAAATACTGATGAAGCGCAATGTTAGCCCAAGGCTGGCCGTCTAGTGGTGAATTGTTGTCTTTGAAGTACTATCCAGGGGTAACAAGAGGTGCAGACGAGCTATTATGACAAAATTGGCCAAAATCGATGCATTCTGGGGGATCAGAGTATTGCAAATAGGGTGAAAACTGAAATTTAAATGTTTTTTCAAAAATTTAAATTAAAATTTCACTTACCATAAAAGAATTTTATCAAAATCCAATTCTACACTATCTATTCTATTAATGTTCAAAATTTGAAAAGAAAATTCACAAAAATACGGCCAATATCACCGTTTTTGTATAATCCACCCTGCTTCATATAGGTTACACTCCTGTCCGTTTTTGCCTCATTAAATAAAGAGCAAAAAGGGCCCACTTTCACAATCTGTAGCTCCTCCCAAAAGTTTCGTTGGGCCTTAAATCTTAGTCCGTCTTAAAGAGCAGTCTTTGATCTTGAATTACAGGCCAGGAAAATGGTATCATTAGGGATAAAGTTTTTCGCAAATCTTCATTCTGCACATCAACCCATGAAATTGTTAAGGCTCGGAAGTGAAAGTCTTGTAGGATACCACCTTCAAATGTCAGTTTCTACAAGGAAATAGTTCCCTGATTAAAGCTTTGAATCACATGCATGACATGCAGCAGTGATCTCTCACTCTGCAGAACCTAACATCAAGCAACTTGCTGTTGATTAAACGTTAAAACAGCATGACAAAAGGAGGAGATCAAATTTTCTTAATGGACTACTTTAGGGTACAACCACCCGGAAGTAATTCCGGAATGGAGTTGACCCTAATGGGGACAAACATGTGTTGTAGATTAAGATTAAACTGCACTTGTGTGCAGGCTGATCTTTGTCTATACCTCCTGCAAAAACAAAATATTCTGGGATAAGCATGAGAAGAATTAATTTCAGATGTAAAAAGAGAAGATCTGTTGCTAAATTTACTAACTATTGCTTTGAATGATATTACAGAAAAGCTCATCTTTGTAATTGTCAAAAAAAAATTACAGAAGATCAATGAACTCATATCATGATGCATAAATCATATTTTACAGAAATGCCATTAACTAGTCAATGGTGACTCGTCTAATATAGCACATGACAGTGGAAACATGGCATAAGGTACAACATTATGGCCTAACATCATTCTGAGTATGTTACATAAAGATTGAGTCCAAATTGTTGCCCATGTAGTGCAAAGAACCCTAAATATTCTGTATTTCCAAAGGAATTTTCCCATTTTAGTGTTTTTTTCATGTCACAGATTTTAATTATTTTCATTCCCTTTCATAGAGCATTTCAATACAATATTCTGAGTAGTTTTGGGAAAATCAGATTTTAGATTACATGTATGTCGAGACAGTTGGGACATTCATGTGGTGCGTATAACCTTTAGAATCACGCATTGAATTTGATCAAACCTATAGGGGTCTGTAATTTGAGTCCCATAGACCAATATTATAAACAAGGGATTTTTCTTCATTCAGCCCAATCATCCACATGTACGAAAAATGCAATATCTTTTTCAAATGAAGAGATAATTCAATCGCTCTTTCAGGACATGAAAGCTAACACATTTTTTCTACAAAGTAAATACAAATGATTGGGGGCTGTTAGTGCAAACTTACTGTAACAGAGGCTTGAATTTCAAATTTTGCTGAAATTCTGAGTCATTGACAAGGTTCGTACATCGACTTTCATGATATAAAATGCACTTTAGGTCAAATGAAACACAATTTTAACTTTAAAATCAACTCCATCAGGAGTTTTATTTGCTAGCCAATTTTTTATTCTGTAAAGATATAGTGAGTGTTAATCTAATAAGAAATCCTTTATGTAGTTTAGTGCTAACCACTTGATGTGACTTAATTCAAGACCATTGTTGTTTTCCATTTTCATTTGATATCTTCTGCTGAATTTGAATCATGTGCAAATGATGTCAATTTTGCAGTGTCAATAACCAAATGCCCTGAATTCTAAATATAAAATGGATTACTGCTGAACCTATCCTATTACATAAAAAAGAGCTTCGCAGAGCGGCGCATATACGCCCGAAGGTGCTTGTTAGTAACCTTGCTTTGTCAGTTATGTTACCTCGAATGATAGCTCATGCATTTTATCAAAAGAAAGATCTTGTTACCTGAATAAAATTGTATACACTTGAGAAACATGAAAGCTTTCAAAACCATTGTTAAATTAAAAAACCATTGCCATGGAAAATGTAGGATAAGATGTGCATACAAGACATTAAGTGTTTTTCGCTCGAATTTCGAAGGTCTTATGCACAACTAGACATCATAGGGAGTAACTGTGCAATGTTTCAGCTCATTCCCATTGATAGTTTAGGAGAGTTGTGCACACAATAAACAGTGATTTTTGTTCAATTCAAGGGCCGATAATTCAAGATAATTCAAGAATGACTGGAGCAATTTGAATTTCAAAGGTCTTATGCACAACTAGACATCATGGGGAGTAATTGGGCAAAGTTTCACCTCATTCCCATTGATAGTTTAGGAGGAGTTGCGCACACAATAAACAGTGATTTTTGTTCAATTCAAGGGCAGATAATTCAAGATAATTCAAGAATGACTGGAGCAATTTGAATTTCAACGGTCTTATGCACAACTAGACATCATGGGGAGTAATTGGGCCAAGTTTCACCTCATTCCCATCGATAGTTTAGGAGGAGTTACGCACACAAAAAATTGCTAATAAACGGACAGACAGACAGACAAACGGACCAACAGACGGACCGACAACCGGGGCCATAACATTATACGACCCTTTTGGCGTATAAAAAGCCACTTTAGCCTATCATATTACCATGAAGTCTTATATTTATGGAATGAATGTTCGTTTGAGTGTATTTTTGGGCAATTGGGAGAATTTCTTATCTGCTATAGACTTCAATACCTCCCCTTTAACAAACATTCTCACCAACATCATCAAAACTGTTGTACATGTACATGTATGGCCCCTGCAGGTTAACCCTTTCCCTGGTTTTTACGTCCCTGTGATTTTTTAATTGAGAAAAAATTGTAGAAAAAGAAGAAATTGCTTGTAACAAGCAATTTCTTCTTTTTCCACAATATTTTCTACCCTACAGATTGGTAATTTTTCAAATTGAATACTCTCTAAATTTTTGTCTGCAAAATCTTTGAACTAGGACTGGTCTAACATTTTGCAAAACAGGAAAGGGTTAAGCATTAAATCAAAATTGTTCAAACACCAGACAATCACGGATCCCAAAAGCTCATCATGAGCACTTATAAGGTGAGCTAAAACAAGGAACAAATATAGCAAGTTAATTGCATATCTTACTTTGCAAAAACATCTTAAATCTAGATTCTTTTATTTAACCTATTACCACACATTCCCTCCTTTTAACACCCTCAGGATAAAAGCTTTAGAAAACATAGTGGAAAATGAAGAAAATGCTGTGGAAAACATTGTGGAAAATGAAGAAATTGCTGGTATCAATAAAATTTTTTATTTTATATCCTCAATTTTTTTTCATCCACAAAGACGAAATTAGAAATTTCATCAACTTGAAATTATCATTTGAAGCTTCTTTCAATTTGGACCAATCTTCTGTAGCTTTGGAATAGGTTAAATAATCATATTCATGGGTGTTACCCATTCCAACACAACAAAATTTTAGACTGGTCCAAATTCAAATGAGTTGCTTTATTGATTTAAATTTAGAATTTTTATACTTATGGGATAGAAAACATGGTGGATAATGAAGAAATTGCTTGTAACAGGCAATTTCTTCATTTTCCATAATGTTTTCTAAAGCTTTTTTTCTTGGGGCATTTAAAGGCGTCTGTGACTGGGAATGGGTTTAATGAGGATTTGAGTGGGAATAAGTAAAGCGGTTGTTTACTGTAAGCTTCTTCATATACATACATAGTAATTAAACCCATTCACACACAATCTTGCTTTTTAACATAACTCAAGAAATTAGTTACAAAGAAAATTTCATTATCCAAAATGTTTGCTACATGTACCTCTAAAGACAAAGGTTTTCAATATTTCTTCAACTCTTATTGGCGTCTGGAATGTTTCTGATTTAGCCCAGTCAATATTTTAGTTGTCTGGTAATGGGTTAAGTCAAGTAATTTTGTTGCTCAGTAAAGAGTTCAGAAACTGTAGATACAATTATAAAATAAGCTTATTATAAGCTTAAAATAAGCTTATTACTTGAGTTCAGAAACTCTAGATACAATTATAAAATAAGCTTATTACCACATAACATATACGAAAAAATTAACATACCACATATTTGTTCACTTCATGTGTACTTTTCATACAAACTATCCAGACAAATGCAGGAAACAGACTGGTAACCACTTGTGAATGTGTAAATAGGCCCCTGTTAGCTCCCTGATGATAATGACTCATTCCACTTCACTACAGCAGTAGTCAAACCTAGAAATATCATTTCATATACATATGAGACCCTTTACAAGATATTGTCACAACCAATTGATGTAGTGCCACTGCAAATCAAAACATTGATTGACCTATCATACAGTTCATTAATCCACTGTGACATGATAAAATTTTAGACCAGTCCTAATTCAAAGAAGCTGCAGATGATAATTTAAAGTTGATGAAATCTTTAAAATCTTTGTCTTTAGGGGTAGAAAACATAGTGGATAATGAAGAAATTGCTTGTAACAAGCAATTTCTTCATTTTCCACAATGTTTTCCAAAGCTTTCATTCTGAGGGGTGTTTAAAAGTACCTCTGTGTCGGAATGGGTTAAGGTGTATAATGAATTTTGACATGTATGTCAAGAACTTTTGTTTGTTTTGTCACTTAAACCTTTCCCATTCAATCCCTAGTTTTTATGTTCCTGTGATTTTATAACTGCAAAAACATTGCAGAAAAAGAAGAAGTAATTTCTTCTTTTTCTATAAGATTTTCTACATTACTGAGTAATTAATTATATTTCAAATTCAATCCACTTTAATTTTTTTTCTGCAAAACCTTTGAATTTGGACAGGACTAAAACTTTGTAAAACATGAAAGGGTTAACCCGTTATTACCACATAATGACCCTTTTTGATGCCCAGGAAGAAAAACAATTTAGAAAATATTACTTAAAATGAAGAATTTGCTTATGACAAGCAATTTCCTCATTTCACAATGTTTTCACCCAGAAAATCTTAAGTTTCATCAAGTTTAAATGTTGTCTGTAACTTCTTTCAATTTGGACCAGTCCATAGATTCTGGGATGATAATAGCTTAACCCATTCCCACACAAAGACGCCTTTTGATGCCCCTATAGAAAAAGGCTTTGAAAAAACATTGTGGAAAATGAAGAAATTGCTTGTTACAAGCAATTTCTTCATTATCCACAATGTTTTCTACTCCAAAAGATAAAGATTTTTAAGATTTTATTAACTTTTAATACTCGTCTGCAACTCCTTTCAATTGAGACTGGTCTTAAAATTTGCCATCTGGTAATGGGTCCAAATTTAAAGGAGTTGGCACGATTGTGTGCAAATAAATTAAACATTAAAAACAAAATATATAATCCGGCCATGCAGATGACAACATACTGGTATAGTTTGTGGAATTTTAAAAACCTTTTGGGGTAGAAATATTTTGGATAATGAAGAAATTGATTGAAATAAGTAATTTCTTCCTTTTCCATAATGTTTTCTAAGGGGTGGAGGGGGGGCAGAGAGCAGTATTGAGTGGGAATGGGTTAAGACGGTTTGCCTTAGGGGATTATGGCTTGAACTTGAAAAGAGGGGTTGGTTGGTAATACTTTTTTCATCTTGGATTTAACCTATTTCTTGAAAACCAGACAGCATAATTTAGACTGGTCCAAGTTGGAAGAAGTTGGAAACATAAAACAAAATTAGTGTGTTTGAAAAGAAAAATAAAAGAAAAACTGGATAGAAAAGAGAAATTGCTGTTCCCTCAACTATTAACCTATTACCACATGACACAATTTGAAAAAAAGTTTCAGAAGACAATTTAGGAATGTGAAATTTTAGATTTTTTTTACTCTCTTGGTAGAAAACATTGTAGAAATTAACCCATTACCACACAACAAAATTTTACACCATTCCAAATTCAAAGAAGTTGCAGACAACAATAGCAAGTTCATGGAATCGTTAAATGTTTGTCTTTTTGGATGGAAAACATTGCTGAAATGAAGAAATTGCTTGTTACAAGCAATTTCTTCATTATTCACAATGTTTTCCAAAGTTTTATTATGAGGGAGCGTTTAAAAGCGTAACTGTGTGTGAATGGGTTAAAGAAATTGCCGGGTTTACACAGTTTCTTCATTTCACATTATGTTTTCTCAATTGTTTTTCTTGAGGGTGGTCAAAAAGAATCATTGTGTTGGAATGGGTTAACCTTTCAAAAGTGACATAAAGATATGGGATTGTGTGGTAAGGGGTTAAAGAAGGCATCCAAATTAAAAGTAAAATTAGATTTACAGCTTCTTCATCACCCCTTTGTGACATTTACCCTAACACCCTTGTGCAAAACTCTTTATGATACAGAAATGAAAGGGAAGTTTTATGCAATAATTATGTTATAATATTTTACACATTCACACAGTTGTATATGTAATGCGCCATTGATATTTGTTATAAATTGTCATTGTCGCTTTATTCAAGCTGTAGTTACGATGTTTTAGAACGACAACGACGATATGAATATGACCTTTGTCCCCTGCTACTAGAAATATCTGTATGTCAACTAATTCCCAGATGTATAATTTTATACTATTCCGAATTCAAAAAACCTGCAGACAAAAAAGTTAAAAGATTGTACTTGTAATTCTTAATGTTCTTGATTTTTTAAGCAGAAACCAATGTGAAAAAGTGAAGGAATTGCTTGTAACATCCATCTTTTTTCATTTCTTAACATTGTTTTTCCAAACTCTTATTTTAATGGTACAAGAAAGCCAGATTGTGTGGGCATAGTTAACCCTTGTCATGCTGAACCCGGAATATTCCGGTTTTGGCAGGAGGTGTAGACCAAGATCAGCCTGCACATAAGTGCAGTCTGATCTTAGTCTACACCTCCTGTTTGTATTTTCCCTGCCCAAGTTGTTTATGAAGTTGGTTTCTAAAAGAAATATTGATTTTTGAACAACAAGTTCTATCAGTGCTTTCAGCCCTTTGATTTTACAGCAATTCAGTAATGTATCCAGCATGACAAGGGTTAAAATCAAGACTTATTCAGGTAAAAATATAATTAAAATTACACAAAAACTGAATACCAGTAACATAGAGTAGAATATGACATTAACCCATTACCAGACGAAAAAACTTTAGACTGGTCCAAATTGAAAGGAGTTGCAGAAAACAATTTAATCTCTATGACCTTTTTTTAAAATTTCTTGTTACAGGCAATTTCTTCATTTCCCACAATGTTTTTCCCTGTTGATTTTCTAAAGGGGCATCAAAAAGCGTCATTGTGTGGGAATGGGTTGAATATATGGGAAAAGCTTCAAAGACAAAGCAAAGACAGTCACACAGATTAGTCTTAATTCATTCCACAACGCTTTTTGACACCCTAAGAAAAAAAGCTGTGCAAAATATAGTGGAAAATGAAGGAATTAAATGATACAAAATAGAAGGTCTTTGGCCATTAAAGGTAAACATGGTAAAAATGGTATGTGCTTAACCCTTTCCCGATGCTTTTTAATTCCTCTCAAGAACAAGAGCTGTCAGAGGACAGCAAAGCTCGACTCTTCAGGGTAATGCATAGTAACAACAATTTAATGTCAATATTAGGCATATAATACCTAAGTACATGTAGTAATAGAGATAAGATATCTTTTTATTTAAATTCTAAGTCGAACAAGAATTTCTAAGTCCAAAAAGGGTTAAAATCAAATAGAATGAATATCAGAGTAATGAAACCCTGTCAAGAGGCTGATATTATTGTCATAAAAACATCTGCAAAGTTTAAAAGCAATGGTATTGGTAGAAAGAGAGCTATTATATATATATGATAGTGGCACCTATGGTTTAACCTACAATTTCTAAGTCCGAAAAGGTGTATAACTCCACTTTGGTAAATGTTAATGATTTTAATGAAATTAATCTTCGCCTAGAAGATGATATGATGGTCACAAAAGGATGTGCAAAGTTTTAAAGCAATAGCACTTGTAAAAGGAGAGTTATTAAAGACATATGACAGTTGAAAGTAAGGTTTAACCAAGAATTTCCATGTCAGAAAAGGGTTAAAATTCCCCTAAAATGAGAGTCAGAGTAATGAAACCTTGTCTAGAGGCTAATATTATTGTCACAAAAACATGTGCAAAGTTTCAGAGCAATAGCATTAGTAGAAACTGAGATATGACACTTGCACGTAAGATTTAACCAAACAATTACGCCAAAGCTGACACCCAGTTGACTGGAATAGCCTTCATATTCTTTGAACAGTCAAGCTAAAAAGGGTCAAAATTCCATAGGAATGATATCAGAGTAATGAATCCATGTCTAGAGGCTGATCATTATTGTCATAAAAACATGTTTAAAGTGTCAAAGCAATAGTATTTGTAGAAAGATAGTTATTCAGGATATATGACAGTGGCATGCAAGGTTTAACCAAGAGTTTCCCAGTCCAAAAAGGGGTAACTCCACTATGATAAAATTAATGTTATTGTAATGAATCTTGCTTTGAAGATGATATGATGGTCACAAAAGGATGTGCAAAGTTTTAAAGCAATAGCATTAGTAGACAAAATGTAATTAAAGATATGACAGTTGCATGTAAGGTTTCACCAAGAATTTCCAAGTTGGAAAAGGGTTTAAATTCCACTACAATGAAAGTCAGCGTAATGAAACCTTGTCTTGAGGCTGATATTATTGTCACAAAAACATGTGCAAAGTTTCCAAGCAATAGCATTAGTAGAAACTGAGATATGACACTTGCACGTAAGGTTTAACCAAACCATTACCCCCATGCCTGGGTGACCGGAATAGAGAAACAGTGAAGTAAGATAGCAAGGACAAACTTTGTGGCAAGGATAACATTTCTTGTTTCTAGTAATTTGGACTTTTGCAACAATATTCTCTAATCACATATATATGATACTTTCATCTTTTTTCAAGCTGACCCATTCCCACACAATCATGCTTTTTTAATGCCACTTATAGTGAAGAAAAATATTTTGGAAAACATTTTGGAAATTGAAGAAATTGCTTGTGACAATTTTTTATATTTTCTTTTAAGTTTGATCAACGCAAAATTGTGATCTGCAACATCTTTGAATATGGACCAGTATTAAATTTTGCTGTCAGGTAATGGCAAAATGGGTTATAAACACTTTGAAATGTAATGAGTAAACTCTGAGTTCAGATTATAATTATGTTGTCAGGTAATAGGCTAACAATCAGATTACACTGATACACATTTAAGTGGAATAGCTCCCTTCACAATTCACAGTCCAACTAGAAAACAATGAATATCGCTCCAGATAGGTTCTTAATTAGTATCAAGTAAAGCCATGTATATAGAGCAACAGCTGAAGTTTATGTTTGGTAATTTTGCACTTTGCTAACCCTGGGCATGTTTAATAATCATAATTGTCATGTTACACAACAAATAAAGCAGCTAATCCATGATGCATCATCTACAATTGTAATTTATTTTTTCCATATTCTGAGACAAAACACCATGCATGATATACTCTTCACCTCAATTATCATGCATGTAAGGAAGCCAGGGTTCAGTACCATTAGAAAATGGGTTTCATCTGATAAAATAGTTTTTATGTAACTTACAGACATTTGATTGTACTTTCAGTAGAATTTTTATTTTTGGATTGCAACTGCAGTTATTGTGCATCTTATAAAAGAGAGTGTCCATAACAACGAAATGGAAGCAAAAGTATCATTTAAGATTTTGACATCCATCTTTGCTTTTAAACATTTAACCTCTTAGATTTATTTGATATAAAGTCAAGTTTAGAGTTCTGTAAACTCAAGCTAAATCTATCTCCTGTCCCCAATTTTGTGAAATGTTTTATCTGTTAGCATCTCATTGGATTTAAGTTAAATGTGCTATATGGTTTAGGCGATTCTCTCAGCATCGGATTGGGGCAACGATAGTTAAACATCCTGTAAAAAAATAAGGTCATCTATACTCACTGAGGCTCCTTAGGGCCCTTAAGGAGCCTCAGTGAGCATCGATGACCTAAGTTAGGGGGCATGCATGATAACGTAGGTATGCATGATAATTGGGTTTTACAACTTTTTTACTTTTTCTAACAATCCTTATCTCATCACTGTGTATGTTTGGACCAAATGATGACAATACTCACAACAAAATGGTTGTACATGAATTTTAGTGCTGGGAAACCTACTGCATTAGAGGTATGGTCAAAACTCATAACAGGATAATGTCTGAATGTTGCTGTTGGAAATGAGGAAGGATCTTGCAGATAGAAACCTAAGAAACTACTCAAAGAACCCCCTAAATTGTGTGCCTGAGCCGACTTTCATTTGTGTACTTACCTACCAATTGATCATATCTTAAATACCGATCAAATGCTATAGCCTAGTAGATACATTATCTTTGAATCTTTGTCTTCTTCAGTTTCAAAAAATTTCTTATTTCCAAGGCCAATAACACCTCATAGATTATAGATCATTGAAAACACAGCAGAAGCACAAGTGTGCATTTATACCAATCAAACTTGTATTACCGGTGTCCCAAACTGTATGAAAGTTCTGAACAAATATTTTCAGTTTCAATTTACAGTTCGCGAAAACACATTACAAACTTAAGGAACTTAAATAACTTACTTATGCTTTCTACTATCAAAGCATTTTTCTACAAACAAAACTATAGATAACGTTTAAGAAATAGTGTATCAGTTAAAGATGCAAGGACTTTATTGATATTATTTCAAGAAATAACTTTCCACAAGGCTATTCAAGAGATAGCGTCTGCTATTTGGAAAGATAACTCATAATTATGTTTGGTTTGGTCGAGTTGGTTAGTTCCCTTGATTTACGCAAGCTAACCTAGTAATTGACTAATCGCGGCTGTCAATCAAATAATGAGTCGACCAATGAAATCATTAATTTCGACTGGGAGTTCAGTTTGAACTCAACATTGGTCGCCATTTTCGTGAAATGATTTTTGTTGTTGCCAACTTATACGTCGTAACTACAGCTTATTCAAGTAGTAGTTACGACGTTTAGGTGGCCAACCAACGATTCGACCATCTCGTTACATGCTTAGCAAGATAACACAGTCAATTGACCAATCGCTGGTTCCGCTCACTGACTCCTTTGGCCCCTTTGCCATATCAAAATTCTTCCAAGGAACCTGTTAAAAGGGTCACCCAAGGAACAATCCTGTATAATTCGGTTTAAATTCATCCACTGAATTCTCAGAAGGAGATTTTTAAAGGTTTTATTATATGTGGAAATTAGCCAATCCCATTATGGGTATGTTTTTCATCCGATCAACATTTCTGATAAAGGATCACCAAAGGATCGCTTCTGTGAAATTTGGTTGTATTCCGTAAAGTACTTTCTTATGAGAAGATTTTTAAAGTAAAATAAGTTTAAGCACGGACGGTCGCACGATTGACACAACGCAACTTTATTGATATTATTTCAAGAAATAACTTTCCACAAGGCTATTCAAGAGATAGCGTCTGCTATTTGGAAAGATAACTCATAATTATGTTTGGTTTGGTCGAGTTGGTTAGTTCCCTTGATTTACGCAAGCTAACCTAGTAATTGACTAATCGCGGCTGTCAATCAAATAATGAGTCGACCAATGAAATCATTAATTTCGACTGGGAGTTCAGTTTGAACTCAACATTGGTCGCCATTTTCGTGAAATGATTTTTGTTGTTGCCAACTTATACGTCGTAACTACAGCTTATTCAAGTAGTAGTTACGACGTTTAGGTGGCCAACCAACGATTCGACCATCTCGTTACATGCTTAGCAAGATAACACAGTCAATTGACCAATCGCTGGTTCCGCTCACTGACTCCTTTGGCCCCTTTGCCATATCAAAATTCTTCCAAGGAACCTGTTAAAAGGGTCACCCAAGGAACAATCCTGTATAATTCGGTTTAAATTCATCCACTGAATTCTCAGAAGGAGATTTTTAAAGGTTTTATTATATGTGGAAATTAGCCAATCCCATTATGGGTATGTTTTTCATCCGATCAACATTTCTGATAAAGGATCACCCAAGGATCGCTTCTGTGAAATTTGGTTGTATTCCGTAAAGTACTTTCTTATGAGAAGATTTTTAAAGTAAAATAAGTTTAAGCACGGACGGTCGCACGATTGACACAACGCCACGACAATAGCTCGTTGGCTTTTAGCTATAAAATCTATTTCACATAAATAGGGGCCAATGCCGGAGTTCAAATCTTAATTCCTTAATGAATGAATGATTTGATTTGTGGATATATGACTGACAGCCGCGATTGGTCAATTTAGGTGGGGGCGACTTACTATCGACTCGTCTCCTTCTTAACCCTTGTCATGCTGAACCCGGATTTTTTTTTTTTTTTTTTTTTGGCAGGAGGTATAGGCAAAGATCAACCTGCACATAACTCTTTCCTGGTTAATCCCTGGTTTTTACGTCCCTGTGGTTTTGTAATTGAGAAAATATTGTGGAAAAAGAAGAAATTGCTGGTAACAAGCAATTTCTTCTTTTTCCACAATATTTTCTACCCTACTAAATTGGTATTTTTCAAATAAAATTAACTTTAAATTTTCGTCTGCAAAACCTTTGAATTTGGACAGGTCTAAAATTTTGCAAAACAGGAAAGGGTTAAAACTGTAACTGGTTGGTTGGCTACCTAGATGACGTCACATGAGCTACAGTCCCTGAATATAAGCTGCAACTACGACGTTTAAGTAGCCAAACAAACAAACAAAAAAATGCTTGCAATAAATGTCGATCCATGGTGGCCGGAGTTCTAGCTTAGATCACTTTCGGTCTAAATGAATAATTTGATCACCGAATCATTGTTTTCTGAACAGGTCCCCAAGCCATGTTCCGAACTTTAACACGTGGCTTTTGGTCGGCTCGGAAGGTTGTCCTATATAGGTAACTCATTCTCTTCATTTCTTATAATTTAATGCTATCAAGCAAATCAAAGCGGCAAATAAGTAGAATGTATTGGATCTACTTTGTGCGCAAGCATACAAAACAGTTGCTTGATCAAAATTGTGTCCACGGTGGAAGAAGAACATATGAAAAAAAATAATGAAACAAAAATAAAAATAAAAAAAAAATGAACAAAAAAGACCCAGGCAATCAAAAAAATTGAATTCTGATAGAAGAAACTTATATTGAATTAATGCAAAGCGTACAAAGAGAAGTCACTACAAAATTTCATCTTTGAAAAAGTCTTATCGAGGTACCACCAAAGACTCTGGGTTCTTGGACTCCCGTTACTTCAGAACCGTAGATTGGGGACTGATATGGTGCGAGTCTTTAGACATGTTCTCAAACGAAATTGGTATTCTGGTTCAAAACAAAACAAAGAAAAAAATGCACCCCAACAACAATCAGAAATAACAACTTAAGTGGAAATGATCTCAAACTCTTCAAAGCATGGTGTGGAACCTATATGAGGAAATAAAGATGAATACAAAAATAGAAATAAAATTAAATGACTTGAATAGTCTCCCTTTTCAAGTAATAGATTCACCAAATGTAGAAAGTTTTAAACGTGCGCTGAGTAAATTTTTGGGGAAAAACAAATAATTTATTTTATCCGATTTCAATGACTCAGAAGCGGAAAGGAAATATTTAGATGGAACCAATAAAGAAGGGATCAGAGAGGCAAATGCCTAGATGAGGACCCTGGGGACGAGACGAAACGGAAGGAGTAAGAGGACGAAGTGAATGAGACTAATAGGAGGGAAACGAATTACACGTCAATACTGTTTATTGTTCATATTATTGTCAGCATGATATTCATTGACGATATTGAAGATCAGTCAATATATTCGGAATCAATATTACTGTCGTCGGTGGGCGATCAAAATGTCGTAAATACAGCTCTGATAAATACTGAAATACTGTAAAACCCCAACCAATCCTCAATCAATTAACCAACCAACCAATCAACAAATCAATCAATCAATTACTTAACCAATCAATCAATCAGTCATTATTTTTTCAGTGCGTTTTGATGAATATATCAAGAGTGAAGATTCCAAATTGCCAAATGACCACTATGACACGTAATAAATGAGATTATCAACCTTTTAGGTACTCCCCTAGAAACATGATACAGCGGGAGCTGTTTCTGAACGACGTCTTTTTTTTTTCTTCTTTTTTTTTCTTTTTTTTTCTTTACAGAGTTTCATGCAGAACCTTTTATCTGATTACTGACTGACAGGTGCACTCGGTCTAATATTACATTGTATATGGACTCTTTCTCGCTGAATCACGTCAGGGGCCATAACCCAGTTCTAAGAGGCGACAACTTTTTTATACTTCAAAACTGAAAGCGTAATATGAATTTTAATACCAATATTTATAATGATATTATGAATAATAATTTGAACGAAAATAAAAACGATAACTATACATGTATATAACATTAAACGAATAATATGTTAGCATTTGACGGATTGTGACTGTCAATAGAAAATCGATCGAAAAAATTAACATAATTCACTTAGACTTGAAATGAACTTGAAACTCCTATATATAAGAGGGATACCCTTTAAGTTCGGAGAGTAAGTTAGTCTGTTTACCCCATTCCCACTTTATCCCTCCTTTTACGCCCCAAAGAAAATAGTTCTGGAAAAAATTGTGGAAATGAAGAAACTGCATGTTACAAGCAATTTCTTCTTATCCATAATGCTTTCTGCCCCAAATTATTAAGGTTTATAAGATTTCACCAACTTGGAACTCTCGTCTGCAACTTCTTCCAATTTGGACGGATCTAAAATTTCACTGAGTGGGAATGGGTTGAACTCGGTGGGATTATTAAAATTGTATTCATCTGAGACCTTCAAAAAATGCCCCGTCTGCTTTTACGCATATTTTACACCAATCGACCCATTACCGAAACTCCTCGTTGGGCATAGGTAGACCGCATTGCCTTGGATTTAAAACGCGCCTTGCGAACATTTCCTATAGTCCTGGGGAAAACCAAAAATTACAGGGCTGTATGGGGGATGATGTAAGACATAGAATCAAGATTCTTCCAGGAATTTCTCTACAGTAGCGGATTTAACCCATTCCAACTCAAGCCCTCCTTTTTACGCCCCCAAATTAAAAAGCTTTGGAAAACATTGTGGAAAATGAAGAAATTGCTTGTATCAAGCAATTTCTTCATTATCCACAATGTTTTCTACCAAAAAAGACAAAAAAAAATAAAATTACACCAACTTGAAATTGTCGTCTGCAACATCTTTCAATTTGGACCGGTCTAAAATTTTGTTGTGCGGGAATGGGTTAAGGGACGATTTGTTATCATGGAGTAAATTGATGCCGTTGACACCGGTAGGCGTTCTACAATCAACTATGAACACTTTCACTGTAAAACTTTCCATTGACAGAGCTACCTTTCGGGACTGGAATTTGGAGGAAACAAAGAATATCGCACACAACACGTGTTTTGCAGCGGCGCGAAATGACAGGTCTGTCGCCCTCATATGAAACCTAAGCTTTGTTTGAGCCTTAGATCCGTTTGTTTGAATGGAGTTTTACATCACTGTTAACGGTATTTCAGTCATTTCTTGGTGGCTGGAGCACCTACACATGGATTCCAGGTATTCTTTTCACCTGAACAACCACTACACACTTTCCATGCAAGATCTTCAAAACATTTGACGAATGAGACCGGCCTACCGACTTAAGAGTCATTTTCATTTGACTCCTGACCATCGTACCCACTCGCAAACTACTGCTTTTTTAACGTATTATTTCCGCAAAGCTTTTACAAATCAGAATGAATGTCAGTTGGCGGAACCAGATCTCTGCTCGAATCTCTCAATTGACCAATCGCAGCCGTCAATCAAGGAATCAACCGACTTATCAAATAATTCATTCAGCCCGGACCTAAGCTTATCACTCCGACATTGGCCGCCATTATGTTATTCTAGCTGTAGTTACGACGTTTAGGTCACAAACCAATTATATTACTTTTTTGTTACATGCTACTGGCCATAATATTTTGCAAAATAACGCCGTTAAAAATCGAAACGGAACTTCCTTTTGGAGTTAATGGGCGTCAGGGCCAGCGATTGATCAATTTACCCCCCCGTTCGGAGATTTCCCATCCGCAATGAACGCTGTATTTTATCATAGTGGTTTTCACCATTTCCCGTACAAACACGGGATTTTGCGACGCTGCGATTTCATACTTGGGTAAGGAAGAAATTGCTTATCACAAGCAATTTTTCCTTTTCCAACAATATTTGCTACCACTTTGGATGGTTTGATAATAACAATATTATTTAACGAAGGTTAGTTATTAACCCTTGTCATGCTGTATAAATTACCTTAATGAATTGCTGTAAAATCAAAGGGCTGAAAGGACTAATAGAACTTGTTGTTCAAAAATCAATATTTCTTTTAGAAATAGATTTCATAAACAGCTCGGGTAGGAAAAGTACAGGCAGGAGGTGTAGAGCAAGATCAGACTGCACTTATGTGCAGGCTGATCTTGGTCTACACCTCCTGCAAAACCCGGAATATTCCGGGTTCAGCATGATAAAGGTTAAGACATCATCACATGTATTAAAACAGCATAATGATTAACTTATTTAAAATAAGGCCTTCGAGAAAAGAAAGTTTTTAGCCGCCGTCATAGCGCAGTCGGTACGCATCAGACGTCTAATCTTCAATCATGGGATGTCAAGGGTTCGATCCCCGGCGGCGGCACATATCCTTTCCGACATTTGTCTCTCACCAATGGGTGGATAATCGTAAACCTAAGAGGGATAGCAGCTGGAGGCTAGGAAAGCGTGTAGTGGTATAGTACGGGTGTGAGAAATATCAGGAATCCACGGTTAGGTGCTCCATTTGCCGCGATATGACTGAAATACTGTTAAAAGTGGCGTTAAACCCCATTTAATCAATCAATCTAGAAAAGAAACAATAAACAATAACAACAAAACGTGACAAAGTAGTCACATACAAAAAACATATGCGCGCATACATAAATGGCATACATTTGTAGACTATCGTGCATAAAATCGTGGACGTAAATATAATTTATATCTGGACATGCATATTAATTAAAATGTAGAAATAATGCAATAGGCTCCTATATAGTTATAATGAAAAGTCTTTTTACAGACATTAAATAATTCTTTAGATTCCTCTTGAAACATTTGAAATTATTGGATCGAATTCCAGTATTTCATTCCTGTAAAAGAGAAAATCTTTCATATATATTCGGTTTTTAGCGTGCAATGGTGGGACAACGTCATGGTTTGTTTCGGATGTAAAGGCTTTAAAATGAATCCTACTTAATTTTAAAAGATTTGACATGTTAGGTGGAGTCAAACCATATATGGTCTAAAAAAAACATTTAAACCCATCAAAACGGTAAAATATACTCATCGTGTTTTAAATGTTAAACATTTTGATACAGACAAATATTCTCGCGTGTCGGATTATCTGCGTTTGTTTAGCCGCTCTCTTTTGGATTTTTGCTATTCTAGTATTTACAGATGCAGACGTGCAATGACCCAAAGTTATACATCCGTAATCGAAACATGGCGTCATACGCACAACAATAGATTTGCGCTTTACAGGGATTAGAAAGTAGTCAATCCTTTTAGCAAATGTAATTTAGAAGACAATTTTGCCAACGTTATATCAATATGACTTCTCAAAGACAGAGTATTGTCAATATAAATGCCCAAAAGTTTCTGAGAAGATACATTTTCTATTTGACTACCAAAATCTTTGAATTTAGTTTTTGAGTCTATTTAATTTATGTTGATGTTCTAATTAACATACAAGTAATCTATTTGGGATTCAATACCATGTTATTGTGTGTACACAAGAGTCGTGTCGTGAGTAGGCATTTGATTTTTTATTTTTGTCTACAACCTCTTCCAATTTAGACTAGTATAAGATTTAAAGAAAAGGGAAAGGGTTGAAATACAAAGCGCAGTGAGCATATGGATCTCGTGCGCCGTTTACCATGAAATCGTTCTTTGAGAGAAGAAGAAATACGCAACTTCTGTGTAAAATTCGTTTAATTTGACAATCGCATTAAAAAGTAATAGGTTCAAATGTAACCTTGTCCCTCGTATGTTAATTCTTTTTGGTTTCGCGATTTAAACGTCGTAACTGCAGCTAATTCAAACTATAGTTAAAACGGTGAGGTCACCAATCAACACTGTTACATGTTACTGACTTTGCATTCCGCAAAATAGCGCCGTTTAACACTTTCCTGTTCAAACCCTGGTTTTTACGTCCCTGTGTTTATATACTTGAGAAAACATTGTGGAAAAAGAAGAAATTGCTTGTCACAAGCAATTGCTTCTTTTTCTACAATATTTTCTACTCTACTGAATAACTATTTTTTTAATAAGATATGCTTTAGATTTTCGTCTGCAAAACCTTTGAATTTGGACAGGTCTAAAATTTTGCAAAACAGGAGAGCGTAACTTAATATCTAAGTCTAAGTTCTTGTCGAATTCAGTGGGCCTAGACACCGATCCGATCTCCAACAGTTTTTTCGAAATAAAAAAAAAAAAAAAAATCGTCTACGGGTTATTTAATTTCTTTTTTCAAGAATGTTTTACAGAGGTTGTTTTTTTTTTCTTCGAGGAATTCAAATATAAAGGTGTATAAACCTTTTTAAAACAACCGATCTAATTGATCAAGTGTACGTGTTTTAGAATAAAGCATTAGAGTTTCGATAGCCGTTCAATGATTTACATCTATAAAAAATGGACACAAGAAAAACTTCGCTTCTAATTCTTTTCTGTATTTATTGCGTTACACGCGCAACTGGTTTGGAATATTCGGTGCCATCTGAGGGTATGTACAATCGTTCAAAAAAAATTTTTTTAAAGGGTCTTAGATTTTTATTTAGAATGGCGGATTATTTTGTTTTCTTTTGTCGAGTACCCAAAAATTGAATAGATGTACGTGTATGTAGATGTTGTTTTGTTCTTGTTTTTATCGCATTTTTTCTTTTCTAAATCGAAAGTATTTTGTAAGTTGAAAAACCCAAAATCAATCGAGGAATCAATTGACCAATCAAATAAATCATTTAGCCCAACCGTTTTGCTTTTTTTGTTACATGCTAATGACTATAAGTTTTACAAAGTAACGCCGTTGCAGGATGTAACATTACCATAACTCGTAAAGCGAAAACAAGTAAACCGGGGAATATTTTTAAAGAAGATACGAAAAATTAACCAGTGATTGTTTATAAAGAAGACATGAACCAGCAGAGGTCAATCAAAGATGGTATCTTAAAAACAATCTTTCAATCAGAAGGCTAGGTTCAGAAAGCCAACAACTTTAAACTTATAAATGTAATCACAGAAAAAAGTGTCAACCGTTCCTAGAAGATCTGTTTTCCCTGAACGGATTACATGTACATGTACCTTAACCCTTTCTTGCTTTTTTAAATTTTAGACTGGTCCAAATTGAAAGAGGTTGCAGACGACAGTGAAAATTGGATGCAATTTTAAATGAAATAATCCAATGTGGTGGGAAATATTGTAGGAAAGGGAGAAATTGCTTGATAAGAATAAAATCTTAGTAAAACCTTGTGTTTGTACACGAAAAAGCTAAATATGCCTTTGTGATACAGCCATTTGTTACATCTTAACATTTAGTAATAATTTAATTTTGAGTTTCGTCTATCAAAACGGGTGTTCTAATTGGTTGGGAAAAATATCCATACCTCCATAAACAACATTTTTAGCACTCAGTAATTTTGTATGCCTCCGCATAAAATATTTCCATCCGAAAAAGTATCAAAATTTATTAAGATTTTGGTCTTTTCGCTCGATGCTTTTAAATCATAAGAAACGAAGAAACTTTTTTAAGGAGGTATGAACCTAAAAACCTAATCACACTTATGAATGAATCCGCTTCGCTTATTCATACAGTGTGATAAGTTTTTTTCGGTTCATACACCCATGAAAAAAAATATATATTTATATACTCTCAATTTCTTATTGATTTATCATTCACGGGTGGGCATCACTATCACTACCGCGAAATCGCGTCAACATTTTGTTCCCTCACGAGTGCAAACTGCCACTGGTGGCTTAACCACTAAATCCATTGAATGCCTACGTCATAAAATGTAGATCTTATTTCAGGAATATTGTAAACTCTGTCATTCCTTTTTATAGTCACATGCATTAACTATATAGTACGTAAATAGATTTTTTTACGTCTAAATGATGAATAATGATAGATATATTCAGAACATTCAATGTTCATGCAGTGAAAAGTGGTAACGAAATGCATAAATCCGCCATGTTGATATGAGAGGCTGTTTCGGGGTCGAATTTATTTACGGTCCTCTTCTCAAGCTCAAGGTATTTTCAATAATGTTTTTGGCCTGGAAATAAAGGTGAATCCTATCATCATGGAACTGCATTGTCGAAATTCGACTTGGTTTGCACATTCTCCAGCTTGATTCTTAAATACGAGTCTTTACTAACCTTTTTTTACCACTATCCTAGCGATGCAACTAACCAACTTGACAGTCCCGAATGTGGCGAGGGCACAAAATACGTTGACGCGATTTCGCGGTAGTGATAGTGATGCCCGCCCGTTTCATTGGCAGGGTTTCAAATCTCAGTATTGCACTTAAAGCAGAATACCCTAATAAGTGAGCTTTTGCATCCGAAAAGGGGTCAGTTACTCCGATGAGACATTACCTGTAGTGATGAATATGTGTCAATAGGATCGAAATTGTTCATAAATGTCTAATGCGATTTGCTCTGTACCATATAAATTGCTGTCTCTCTGAGAGGGAAATAAATAAATGAACAAATGAATAAGTCTTATATCGTAACTTGAATGCATGTAGAATTATCCTGTGCCGCCTACGAACCATGTGCGATATATATCAAAGTACGCTGGTACGCGTAAATAAGACAGGCATGAGTACACGAAAAAGATAAATAATACGACGGCGATAATGGTTCATGTGACCAAGACCAATGTGTGTCTACGCTCACATGATGTTTGTAAAAAGTTTAAGGTTTAAGCTTAAAAATAGAGAATCATAAATTATAGAACAATGTACGCTTATACCAGTGTTTAAAAGATGTGTTACTTATATTACAAACAATATTTGCATGCGTTCTTCTGGCTTTCCAAAGGGAAGGACAAACAAAGACTGTCCTATCCTATGATTATTATAATAGATATTGAAGGTCAAGTCACAAATATTTCTAAAACCGAATTAAAAAAGGATTTCGATTCACTTCTTTTGAGTATGTTCAAGCTGAGGTCATTTTTGGCTAGCAAAGCGCCAGCTTTGTTAGCTAGCTTAAGTTAACAGACAAATTTTGAGGTCTTCTCAGAGTTGAGCGAGTGCAAACTGCCACTGGAGGCTTAACAACTAAATCCATTGAATGCCTACATCATAAAAAGTAGTTCTTATTCCAGGAATATTGCTAACTCTGTCACACCTTTTTATGGTCACATGCATTAACTTTAAAAAAAGTTTAGACAACTCCTTCAAAATCATGCTATTTAACTCAATCCCACTCAAACACGCTTTTGAAGCATGAAAAGAATATAGCTTTGAAAACATTGTGAACAATGAAGAAATTGCTTATAACAAGCTTTTTCTTCATTGTACTCAGTGTTTTCTACCCTACAAGGCAATTTTTTCTGAATTCCACTAAAAATGATAACCTTTGACAAAGAAGATTACTTAATACAAATATGCTTTGCTAGCTTACAGTACTTTCAGTACTTTGATTGATTAAGACAATACTTATTCATATTTGTGTACTGCGTTTTTACGTAATGCATATATTACCCACGTGATAGACGATCCCTGATATTGGTTAAAACAACAAGGCCTTCATTGTTGTGAATTTCAAAGGTTTGTGACATTTTATTCTCGGTAAGTTTTCTTGGGGTCCGCACTACCGCTGATTACATGGACAGTAAGGTTTCGTATGGCCTCTAATTGGACGTTTGAATATACAAAGTACCATGTAGGAACGCACTTTACTAGTAATCCACCAATCACCCGTTTGATCTGTAAGTGGATATCTTTCTCTGCTTCAGATAATGATTACTGGGACAGGATCGCCCATGCCGAGCTTAATCGGGCCAAGTTCCTGAAACCAAATATTGGCGTGGCCAAAAATGTTATCGTGTTTCTTGGGGATGGAATGGGCGTGTCTACTGTAACTGCTGCCCGGATACTCAAAGGACAGTTGAACAACAGTCCAGGCGAGGAGGAAAAACTATTCTTTGAATCCTTTCCACACATTGGCTTATCAAAGGTGACCGTACTTACTTAATTTCACTGGCACGACTGTCGGATAAACCCGAGTAATAGCAATAGCCTAAAGATCGGCGTCACTGTCAAGTGGCGCGAACATTTTGAAATGATTGTTATATTATATTTTATTATTACTACAGTATTGACTTCAAACTTAGAGCACGAGCTTACATATCAAAAGAGCATTCGGTGTCATAACCTGGAATCACCCTAAATACATTTTTTGTAAGAAGCTTGCCCATTTTTGTTCACTATCCAGCAATAAACATATGAGCGCATTCAAATCTTCGAACACCTCCTTGCTGGACTCGTATGTAAATTAATGAAATTGATTAGGCCTACATGAATAATCGGAACTTCTCATATTGTTAATGAATAGACTTAGAACTCGGGATTTTGCTATCTATACCATTATCGGAAATTACAACATGCATTGACGGATATGGCCCAGCGACCTGTGAAAAGGCAATTAACCAATCACGGCTGTCAATTAAATAACACGTCGACCAATTAAAAATTTCATTAAAACCAGAAATGAGTTTTGAACTCCAACATTGGCCGCCATTTTTGTTAACCTTTTTTGTTGGTTTGGCGAGTTAAACATTGTATCAATAGCTTATTCCAGACTGTAGTAACGACGTTGATGTTGCCAACCAACCATTCTACTTTTTGTTACGCGCCATTGGTCATTGATTTTGAAAATTAACGCCGTTTAAAAGCGGGACTTCCTGTCTGAGTCAGGGATTGTGGTAAACAGACTAGGTGGGAGACTAGATGGGAGAGACCAGCGATTTGCCGATTCCGCTCAGAAACCAAACGGCACTAATTTGCCTGATTTCTGGTTAGGAACGTAAATTATTAAAGGCCCGGTCCCACTGCACTTTCGGATGCATAGTGGATATAAAACGTAAAAAAATTCTTGCCATCCATGGAAAACGCTATACATTCGTTGCGTACTTACTGCATACGTGTTCCTTACGTTCTATCAATCGGGCATCCGTCAATCGTGATTTCATCCCCGCAAGAAGTTTTGAGCTGCTCAAAACTTTTAGAACGGATGAACCTTCCGTCATGTACGATATAAATCCGTAATACATACAAGCAACAAACGTTCTATGTCCGTTATCATCCGTTAAATGTTCGTTTTATACTCTCTACATCCTCGCAACTCACATCCGCTGCATCAGTAAAGGGAAAGAATGGGGAAATATAAGGTACGCGGAACGGCTTTACATCGTTGGTAGCACGGAAATAGAAAGGATATAAGCATATGCATCGCGTATAAAAAGTACTCAAAATGGACAAAGAGTTTGTATCTGGGATGTATATCGTATGTTTAGGATGTCTAGAGTATGTATATAGATGGACACCGATATTTTGTATAAAAGAGGAAAGATTATAATTTGCATCTTAGTATGAGTCAGGTGTACTGGTGTACAGACCCCATTACCCTTGATTTCAGATATTCTAAACCATGGATGGACAAAGAGTCCAGTTGATAGCTGGACTCATCCAACAACGAAATAACAACCTCTTTAATCTTTATCAAGTTATAGACAGAAGGAGAAGAAGACGAGGAAGGAGACGTGCAAGAGATGTGTGGGTCCGAGCATGGATCATGAGAAGAATAGAGTTTGGGCTGTATGATCAGTTAATGGTGGAGCTTAGGAATGAAGATCCATGCAGTATGCATGGAGGGTGCCATACAACAGCATCAGCAAAGTCGTAGGAGAAGTGGTACAGGCCATCGTCGAAGAAAACGTGGACGAGCTCGTCACGAGCCCAACCACTGAACAAGGCCGGAGAGAACTTTCAGAAGATTGGTATCAGAGGTGGAATGTTCCCCATACCGTTTTAGCAATTGATGGGAAACACGTGGCTTGCAAAGCTCCAGCTAACTCAGGATCCACTTATTACAATTATAAGGGCTTCTTTAGTATCATCCTCTTTGCCATGGTTGATGCTGACTACAAGTTCGTCTACATCACTACATCAGGAAACGGATCAGCTTCCGATGCCCAGATATACAACGCGAGCGACCTCAAGGATGGTTTGGAGCGCAACCTCATCATGGGTTTTCCAGGTCCAGACCCCCTTCCAAATGACACTCAAAATGTGCCCTACTTCATCGTTGGTGATGATGCATTCTCCCTCAGAACTTACCTAATCAAGCCGTATATTGCAAAAAACCTCACTCGTGAAGAGAGTATTTTCAACTACAGGCTATCTAGAGAAAGACGTGTGGTTGAGAACGCCTTTGGAATCCTGGCAAACAGAGTTCAAATACTTCTAACCACTATGCAGCATGACCCAGAGACTGTGAGGAGCATCGTAGAAGCTTGCTGCATCCTGCATAATCTCATGCGCACCCGCTATCCAGTGTTACAAAACAGACTAGTCTATCGTCTTCAAGGCAATGGGGACATGGAACCTAGTGAATGGAGGCAAGGACGTAACCTGGTGGACACTGTAGATGTACAAGGCCCCAACAGAGCTTCGCGCGAAGGGAAGAAGCAGCGCAACCTCCTAAGACACTGGTGTAACTCCCCAGCTGGATCGGTAGAGTGACGAGAGCGGATGATAGACAAATAGAATAAATGCTACATTGAGACTGTTGCGTAGGACTGATGAGAATGCATTTAATATAGTTTACCCTTCCCAAACAAGGTCTTGGTTTGACGTCCTTGATAGAAAATACTTTTGAAAACATTGAGACAAAAGAAATAAATGCTGATTATCAGTATTTCCTCCTTTTGTCTAAACATTTTCTATTCAATATTGTACACAAATCTTATATTTATCAACACATGTTTTGTAATCTGCGGCAGCTTTTGAATTGGGCCACCCAATTATTTTATTGTTTGGGAAAGGGTTAATATACAGTTCGGAACATCATGAAATGTTGTGCATGCCATCCCACTCTTCGCGATCCATGTTACTTTTGGTAATATTATTTGACACTAGTCATCTGCCCAATGATACTCACATAATTGTGAGAAAAGTGGAAATTGCTGGTCACAAGCAAATTCTGTTTTTCTCATAATATTTTCTAATAGTGATCCGAGAACGTATTTCTTTTATCGTTCAATCCAATTCCACAGAGGTTGCGCTCCGTTCACGTCCCACTCTTGCTGTCAGAATAATGATGTTTCTTACTGTACTTGTAGCAGTTTATTGTAATTTAAATGTATGTTGTAAAGGCATACGGATAAGACATTTATAAACGGTTTTGTTAAAGTATTTTGATTGCTGAATACTAGTAAATTGTTACTATACATCCACCTTCGACGAAGGAGTTATTTTATTTCACCATGGCTGTCCGTTTTGTTTCTCAACTTTAACTCCAACAGGATCATGAAACTTAACACAATTGCAGTCTACGACTCAAATGTGTGCCCTTTTTACTTTGATCCCACATGTCAAAGGTCAAGCTTAAAAAAGGTCCTAGTTGTACTTCGTCTAAACCCCTATTTTGTGCTACTGGTACAATGCGCTGTTTGGATGCGCTGTTTGGATGAAACTATTCTGCTTTGTGACATGTCTAGTTAACCCTTTCCCAAACAAGACCGGGTTTTGACGTCTCTGTAGGAATAGGCGTAGAAAACATTGAGGCAAAAGAAGAAAGTGCTGATAATCAGCACTTTCTCCTTTTACCTCAATATTTCCTCGGCTATAACATATCTATTTTCTGCTTTTGATATGATTTATTTCGTCGTCTACAACGTATTATTGGCAGTTGAGATGGTGGACCATAGCGTCCCAGTATGACTGCATTGCAATCCTATATTTGAATGTTTTAATATCCTATGTTCATAAGTCCCCTTTCCAGATGATAATAAAGTACACGACAGGTCAAACAATAATTTGAAAATAGCTGTCTGGTAGGATGACTCTGTCCCAAACAAGAATCGGTTTTGACGTTCTAAATAGAAATGAATTGGGAAAACATTGAGACAAAAGGAGACAATGTTGATAATCAACATTTTCTCCTTTTGACTGAATATTTTCTGTGCTATATCGTAAACATATCCTTTATTTATAACATCCGTTTTGTCGTCTGTACTAGCTTTTTGGACCACCATTGCCGTTTTGGGAATTGGTTAAAATAAGGACAGTGGACTTTTCTTGTCATCTTGACGACCAAGTTTGAAATTTCTTGATCCATTAACATAGTCAAGCATACAATGACTGTGTTAACCTATTCAAAGACGACAAAACTTCAAGACTGAAGTAATAGCAAACAATTTAAATATGGTGCAGTCACCAAAAAGGTTAGAAGAAATTGTGGGAAAAAGAGAAAATTATGGTTATCGGCGTTTTGTTCTATTCCGACAATGGTTTCAAAAGTCTATGTAACAAGATTTTGTTCCTGATAGTGAAGGCTTAAGAAAACATTCAGGCAAAATAAGAAAACACAGATAATAAGCATTTTCTTCTTTTGTCTTAACATTTTCTATGCTATATTGTACAAAAATCGTACCTTGATCAACATTCATTTTGCCGTCTACATGGGTTTTCAAAAAATAGGAGCACCCTAAAATTGTGCTGTACGAGAGGTTAAAGTAGTGATTGCTTTATAAAGGCTTAACCATTTTTTCAAAGTCTTAAACCCTTTCGCAGACGACAAAATTTAAGAATGGTCCTAATCGAAATCGGTTGCAGATGATAAAATAAAAGTTATTTCAAAGCATTACCAGCACTTTTTTTTTATTCCAACAATGTTTTCAAAAGTCTTTATAAAGGGCACTAGAGTAGTGATCATGTTGTAATAGGTTAACCATTTTTCAAAGTCTTTAACACGTTCGCAAACAACAAAATTTTAGAATAGTCCTAATTTAAAGCCGTTGCAGATGACAAAATACATGTTATTTTGAACAGAAAATTTGCATAACGTAGAAAACATAAACGGGAAAGGATAAGATGCTAGTTACCACCATTTTCTTATTTTCCTGAAATGTTTTCAAGGTGGTCTACCTAAGGGTCGACAAAACCAGGGATTTGTTGAAAGGATTAAGTAAACAAGACATTTTTTAATGTAAACAATATTGTTTATTATACCCTAACCATTGTAGGCTTCTGACACAAAATAACCATTAATAAAAACTACAATTAAAACAAAACATTTAGCTCACAAGTGTTTCACAATAGGTCTTCTCAGTCACATCTAAGTTTCTCAAATTGTTCACTACTCGACATCACTCTGTCTGTTGAAGGTGTTATCCTGGATCTATATCATCTTCAGCTGTCACTTTAGAAGTGGCGTGTGTGCTTATCTCACTCGGCCTTGGGGTGCTTGGCCTCGAGGGAACCGCAAGTTGGGGTGTGTTGAGGACACCGTTGTTTGCCTCCGAGTTGTGTCTAAGTCCAGTGAGGTTAGGAGACTCTTCATTAAGGACTTGAGATGTCATGCCCAATACTGCCGATATATTGTCCGTTTAGGGTCTTAGCTCTGGGCTGGGAAAGGGGTTAGGATAAATGTTCTGGGGTTGATTGGTCTGCAGCTGGAATAGGAGTGGTGTGAGTGGCGTTCGATGAACCTGGGCCTGTAACGGAAGATTCTGCATTTGCTGTGGAATGTCCTGATAGTCGTAGGATTGGTGGGGGAGGGGCTGTTGAAAACCGAGGAAGGGATGTGTCGTCGCCTGGGTTGGAAGAGCAGACCTTTGCTGAGTGATACGAGCTTCAGCTTGGCGTTGAAGGTTATGGAGAAGTGTTGTAATCTTCTGTCTCATAATCTGGTACTCGTCCTCGGGCAGGTCCCTCAGGGTCTGGTTCACGTAGATGATGAAGGTTTCCGGGCCGAGGATACCCTGTCCAAGTCGACTAGCTGAGAGAGAAGATCTGTACTGGTCTTCATTGTATCCCTTGTCTCCAACAGTACACTATCGTCCTGGCTCTCAATTCTGCCTCTCTGCCTACCAACTCTAGAGCTAGTGCTGGAGGTGGGGGTAGGTTGGCCTCTGGCGGCTGCCGCTTGTTCCTCCAATTGCGAGAGTAGGGTGGCGTCCTCAAATACCGGTTCTAGTGGGAGTGAAGCTGTCAAGTTTTCTGCTATGGGGCTCTCTGAAGACACCTGACTGGACAAGATAGGTGGCTCATGGCTGTCCGTAGGCTGGGTTAGGGAGATGGGTTCCAATGGGGCTGTCCTTCGGTGTCGGATCTCACCCTCTAAGAAAGAGCACTTAGCCACGACATACTTCTCACGGTCAGTGAGCCTTACGGCGGCTTGTCCGGATTTCTTGAGGTGTAACTTTCCATACGAGGAGTGCATGTGCTTCCACCACCCAAGCAGTACGTCTGTTGTGTACCCCAGACTCTCCGCCTTATCGCTCCAAGCTACCTGCTTCTTTTTAGTGTCCCGGCACTGTCTGTGGCCCTTTCTCCAGAGGTACTCGTTCTCCCTCTGCCATTCTAGCATAATGTCCTCATGCTCGTCGGAAAGGGAATAGTGTTTTCTTTCCCCCTTCTTCTCTTCCCGCCTCTTCCCCCTTTTGTCTAGAACTTGTTCACGGCCGTCATTGGATTGAACTTCAGGCCCTTGATGAGCTTGTTCAGTTACTGTATCAGAATCTACAGCAGCTTGTTCAACTGCTTCGTCATCAGGACCAGGAGCTGGATTGCTGCTTCTGGCTTTCTGCGCCTTTTTAGGACTCAAATAAGTAGAAACAGTCGTCTTTTTCTTTCTCTCAGACTGACGCACAATGGTTTAAATGATCGAGATCTTCACCCAAACACGTCTTTCCGCTTAATGCCGATAGCTTTGATTATTTCCGTTTATTTATCGTCGCTACCGTAGCACATGCCCATATGAGCGACGCCCCCAGAAGACGGTTAGTTGTTACGGGGGATAGTGCAAGGATACAGGACGAAACTGCTGAGAGCTCCGCCTGGTTCTTTAACGTGCTCGATGGATAGCATCGTCATACGGGGCCTCGGTTTAACGTCTCATCCGAAAGACAATTAGTTTTGTTAGTTGATATGGTCAGCCCAGGGCTCGAACCCGTGATCTTGAGGTTTGAAGTCAAGTGCTCTATCAACTGAGCTAATCGGGCTGACATGCCGATAGCGTACGTGTTGCGCCCCTTTATACCCGCGGAGCAGACGCAATTTATACCCCACGCATGCGCAATGGACGGTTTTCATCCTATATCCATCCGAGTGGTATCCGTACTGTTTCCATCACATGTACGTTATGCATCCGCTTTATTCGCTAGGCATCCGCTCTTTGCGCTATGTGTCCGCTTTGAAATTATTCATTCGTAGCTGTCATCCGCTTCCATCCACTTTTATCCACCAGGCTTCCATTGCATATCCTTTTAACATCTCTGCTACATACTACCCACGTCCGCTTTCTATTCGCAAAATTTCGCCATTTTCGACCATTTCTAGAGCGGATGAAAACGGATGAAGCCTTCCCCGAAATATTGCTCGTCCGCTGTGTACGTTTTGTGTCCATTTGCAAGTGGGACCGGGCCTTAAAGCAAATCCTTCAATAAACTATACTTTCGACGTTTAACCAATCCCCCCCCCTCAATCCCTCTTTTTTACGCACCCCAAGAAAAAAACCCCCAAAAAACAAAGGAAAAAAAAAGGAAAATATTGTGAAAAATGAAGAAATTGCTTGTCACAATCAATTTCTTCATTATTCACAATGTTTTTTACTCTATGAGACAATGATTCTTAAAATTCCACCAACTTGAAATTGTAATCTTCAACTTCTTTGAATTTGGTCAAGTCTAAAAAACTTGTGGTATGGGAATGGGTTAAGTCGCCAGACAAACAAAAACGTGGAGGTCAGGGTTCGCTTCCGATTCGAATCCGGCAATGATTTAATTGGTGAATCAAGTTTATTTGATTGACAGGGAAGATCCGTCAAATAGACGAGAATTTTATTCGTAAAATTTAAGCTTCTTCCAGTAGGATTTTATTTCTATTTTAGAATGTATAGTTTATGAATTTTCAAGAAGCACTTCTATTTTTCTTCCAAATAAAAATAATAATGCTAATACATAATAGCGTTTTCACGAGTTATGGTAAAAAATAATAGCAAATGGGTCATGGTTAAGCCATAACTAAACAAGACACATAAAACCACACTTCTTTCAAAGAATTCCTTTCGTATGCCAATTTGTGCCATTCTTCTAGTATACAAAAGCAAGATTCAAACAATGTGATTTCAAACATTGTACAATACATTGTGTATGCCGATCTTTCATTAGAGTGGCTCTATAGGTTAGGTCTGTTTGATTGTTTGAATGGGGTTTTACGCCGCTTTCAACCATCTTTCAGTTATATCGCGGCGGCTGGAGCACCTAACAATGGAATCCTGGTATTTCTCACACCAGTACTACAATTACATCCTTCCAAAGCCTCCAGCTGCTATTCCACATAGGTCTACGATTATCGACCCATTGGTGAGAGACAAATATCAGAATGGATCGAACCCGGGACCTCTAGATTGACAGTCCGACGTGCTACCAACTGCGCAATGACGGCGGCGCTATACGTTAAGATGACCCGCCGTATACATAAATCAAATAGTAACTTTTCTATAATTGATCGATGGTATTTGGTTTAACGACACTTTCAACAGTTTTCTCTGTTATATCGCTAAGCTGTGTACCTTATCATGGCCTCTGGTCACTTCTAATCCCGCTTCAAGCACGGCTTTTCATCCGGTCCATCAGCTTCCAGGCCATGGCGCTATTTATCACTTACCCGTTTGTGAGAGACAAATGATGCATGACGAAGTGACTTCCGTCACATGTCGAATAGAATGTTGGCCAAGCTTGGGTTTGAGCTATCGACCTTAGGACTGAAAGCGCTCATCAGTCTATAAACTTCTTCTATGACTTTATTACAGACGTACAATGTTGATGCACAGGTCGCTGATTCGGCAGGAACGGCAACTGCATATTTCTGTGGAGTGAAAACAAATAAGGGAATTATCGGCCTTGATGCGAGGTCAAGAAGATCGAATTGTTCAACTAAATACGGGACGGAAGTGACCAGTATATTAGACTGGTCAAAAGCAGCAGGTATAAAACGTCGAGACGGATCGCCGGTAAATCCGATTGACCTCTGACAATGCAGTTAGTTGGATATCTAACTTATGCTATTGCAAAGCAAATAGTTTTGGCGACACGCCGTAACTATGGCTTGAATTATCTTTGTTTTTTTATTAAGAGATGAAGAGAATATTTTTTTGTTTTCGTGGAGGTATGAACCGAAAAACCTAATCACACTGTATGAATAAGCGAAGCGGATTCATACATTGTGTGAATTGGTTTTTCAATTCATGCATCCATGAAAACAAAAAATATTCTCTTCATTTCTTATAATTTAATATCATCGAGCGAAAAAAAAAAAAGGAAAAACTTTGCATATTTTGATACCTTTTTGAATGGGCCTATTTTGTACGGAAACAATCAAAATCGCTGCGTGCTCAAAATTTTGTTCGTGGAGTTATGAATAATTTTTTTCGACCAATCAAAATCCACGATTTGATAGACTAAACTGAAAATTAAATTATATAAGTTTAAGTCGAACACAAACAGAAATATTTAATGTCAATTTCAATGTCGTAGTTCACATTTTATTGCGGTCAAATTGAACAATTTGATCGGTCGATTAATTTTGAATTTCAATAAGAAGAACACTCGATTCAAAACTTCTTTCTTTTGAGGCTCGTGCATCGATTGCAGAGACCTGCGTTCATTGGCTAAGGCTTTACAGTTACTACTTTCTTTTACGTTAACTTGTTCGAAAGGTTATTTTTGAAATTCCGTTTAAATACCTGCGTTAGAATAAACAAAAATGGCTCTTTTTGCTTTCTTTGTTTACAGATAGGCTAAAAATCATCCTACAGAAATGAGAATAATTATAATGATATCAATAATGATAATAAAGAAATAATGATAAAAACGAAGCCCTGCTTCGACTTCAGCTCTTACTCGCATAGAATTGTCCCGCTTTGTGGTTTTCTATGATAAATGTAAGACAAAAGGTTTCTGATTTTCAGGATGACTTCGATACGAAGCTTTGTTTAATATCTGCCTAAACTTTATATCAACAAGAATTCTCGCACAAAGCTGCAACTTGTTTGGCAAAAGTTACCGCCCTATAAACATGTTACTGGGTTAGAATAAACACCACATGGAAAAATTAATTTAACCCTTTCAATCCATGGATTTTACGTCCCAGTGATATTATGATAGAGAAAAAATTGTCGAAAAAGAAGATATTGCTTGTTACAAGCAATTTCGTCTTTTCCCACAAGTTTTTCTACCCTACTTAATGATTATTTTCTATTTCAAAATTACTTTAAATTTTCGTCTGCAAAAATCTTTGAATTTGGACAGGTCTAATATTTTGCAAAACAGGAAAGGATAAATATACGCAGATATGTATAGAGTCGGGAGAATGTTGGTCAAGGCAAATTTTCGTAAAAAGGTGTCAGTAATTGATCAATCGCTGGCCCCGCCCACTTACACCTTTTGTCAAGCCCATTGCCTCCGACAGGAAAACCCGCTTCGATTTTAAACGGCGTTATTTTTCAAAATTTATGGCCAGTAGAATGCAACAAAAACTTAGAATAGTTGGTTTGCGACATAAACGTCGTAACTACAGCTTGGAGAAGCTGTAGTTACGACGTTTAAGTCGCCAAACCAACAAAAAAGGTTAACAAAAATGGCGGCAAATGTCGGAGTTCAAAACTCAATTATAATCTACTCGAATGATCGAGTGATTAGTTGATTGACAGTTGCGATTGGTCAATTGTATAGTTTACACGAAAAGAGACATTTTGAAATACAATAAAATTCAATTTCTCTAACGCACCAAATAGTTTACTTTCAGTATTTTCACAATGATAAAAAGTAAGCACTTTTATAACAAATTCATTTTATGCAAAGTAAATACCCAGATCAATTGTTGGATGCGTACCTTCAGACGATAGTCTATTCGCACTAGTAGATAGAAAGGTAGATTTCTTCTTTTCCTCAATGTTTTCTGCAGTATGATATCAAAGAGACTTAAAAAAGTGATCGTACAGGAATATGTTAATTTGAATAATTATGGCCAGGAGCATTAAAAGATAGTTGGTTGCGACCTAAACATCGTAACTACAGCTTGGATAAGGTGTAGTTACAAATGTACGACGTTAAAGTCGTCAAATAAACAAACCGATTAGACGTGTACACATGTATTTAGATGAAATACTTCATGAGGTTATTTCGTTTCCCAATTTTATAGGAAAATCAGTGGGCATAATTTCAACTGCACGGATCACGCATGCCACACCAGCCGCCTTGTACGCACACAGTCCAGAACGAGACTGGGAGAGTGACGCCAAAATGATCGGCGTCACTGGGGGATGTGACGACATCGCAAAACAACTCGTAGATGATAACAATGATATAGACGTAAGTTTGTTTTGCTTTTGAAATATTTGCGAATAAATCCTGGACAGGCATAGTTTGCAAAATGAATGTGTTAGCATATGAATATTTTTATGGATTATCACCCAGATGCTAGCTCTTACAACACGTGCGGCCCTGTACGCACGGGTTGATATAGATCGCAATTTAAGGGATTGATGTGTTTGTGTGTGTATTTCTGTTTATCTATCGTGGCTACCGTAGTACATGTTCATATGAGCGACGCCCCCAGAAGACGGTTAGCTGTTACGGGGGATAGTGCAAGGATACAGGACGAAACTACTGACAGCTCCGCCTGGTTCTTTAACGTGCTCGATGAACAGCACCGTCACACGGGGCTTCGGTTTAACATTTTATCCGAAAGAAAATTTGGTTGTTAGTTTAGTCAGCCAAGGGTACGAACCCGTAATCTTGAGGTTTGAAGTCAAGTGCTGTACAACTGAGCTAATCGGGCTGACAATGATTGATGAATGGTGCCAAAGAAAAGATTTACGCTCATAGCACCAATAAACAACAACAATTACATGTGTTTCGATGTATTTACTATTTACCGTATGGATATTTCTGTTAACCCATTTCAACACAGTAACACCTTTTGACGCCCCGTCAAGAAAAAAAGGGGTGAAGCATTGTGTGAAATGAAGAAATATTCCTACACGGAAACATGAAAAATCTAATACTTCAATGAACTTCACATTATCGTCTGCAACTTCTTTCAATTTAGAGCAGTCTAAATTTTTGCCGTCAGGTAATGGGTTAAAAATTTTGCATAGGAAAAAAAAGTGAATGTTCTTGTGACTCGTAAAATAAATAACTTTTTTTATGCTTGGGGAAAAATGTCTGTTTGAAAATTGTACTCTTTTGGAGGATTAAAAAGAATTTTAATAAACAATACTAAATACACATATGCAAAATGAGGGCATGATTGCAAGTATCTTGTGTATTCTTATCCATTTCAACTCATGTTTGTTTACATCTTGAAATCGAGACGACTGTCGTAATTATTGATGCTTTTGACAATCGATAATGGTTTTCTTATAAATTTTTTTAATGTTTTTGGGGAAGATATTGCATTAAGTTCACTTACAAGGTGAACCCAAGATAAGATACGATAGGTACGGTCGAAGACCCATAATGCATAAGCATGACTTAGAATTAAGTGTAATAAGATCCGTTTTTTACTTACATGTCTATCTGTTTATTCAATTGTATGACAATTATCTTCTAAAGTGTGATTTTCATTTTAATCAATTCCCACGTGAGAATATTTTAGACTGGTCTAAATTGAAAGAAGATGCAGAGGACCACTTTTTAGTGATGGAATTTAAAAAAAACTCTGTCTTTTGGGGTGGAAAACATTGTGGACATTGAAGCAATTTCTTCCACGTCCACATTCTTTTCCAAAGCTTTTTTCTTGAGCGGCATAGGGATTGTGTGGGAATGGTTTAACCAAGAAACACACATTAAACACAAGTCCATATTCCAGAGCATTTAGGTATTTATTGAGATTTTCTCAACAAATTAATCCCAATTGACAGATCGCGTTTGGCATTCAAAGAACCAATCGACCAATCAAATCATTTATTTAGACCGAAAGTAAACTATGAACCTAAATATTTCGATTTTTTGTGAGGTAGTTTTGTTTGGCGACATAAACATCGTAAGTACAGCTCAACCAACCAACAATTTACTTTTTTGTCACATGTTACTTGTCGCAAAATTTGAATTTAAGCTATTTGAAATCGAAATGGAACCTCCTGTTGGAGCACTGTTTAACCCATTCCCTCGCGGTGACGCTTTTTGAGGCCCCTCAAGATAATCGATTCGAAAAAACATTGTGGAAAACGGAGAAATTGCTTTCAACAAGCGATTTCTTCATTTCCCACAATGGTTTTTTTACCCAGAAAGTTCAAGAAATATAAAAATATATTAAAATTCAAATTGTAGTCTGCAACTCCTTTTAATTTGGACCTGTCTAGTTTTTTAGTCTGATAATGGGTTAAGTTTTGGAAGAGAAATACCCCTCACTAGAATCTAGAAATCCGTTTCCGGTCTTTATCCGGAGCACTGCATATCGCTATGAATGGAAGTAAACTGACATAAACTGTCGTAAAATATCATTTTGGACACGGGCTGCTCAGCATTTAGCCATTTCCTGCTTAATCCCTGTTTTTTTCGTCCCTACAATTTTATACTTTAGAAAATATCGTGGGAAAAGAAGAAATTGTTTGTTACAAGCAAATTCTTCTTTTCTCACAATATTTATTACCTTGGTTGGTTGGTTACTTTTAATATGTACTCACTTTAAGTTAGGTACTGCAATTTCTTTCAAATTGGACAAGTCTAAAATTTAAAAAAAAAACAGGAATAGGTTAAAAGAACTACAGTCTAAAGGACTCCGCATACGCATAGATAAAATGAACCTCTTTCCTTCCCCACGCAAAAAAAAAAAGAAAAGAAAATAAAAAATAGATAAATAAAAATAAATAAAAAATATTATAATAATAGTATACTACTACTAATAATAAAAATAATAACAATAAATAAAAGAAAATTATATCTCCATCAGGTCTCGAGCCACAACAATCAATAAATAAAACCCCATTCCTAAACAAAATTTTAGACTGGTCCATATTCAAAGGGGTTGCAGACGACAAAACAAAGTGGGTTTAGATTGAAAAATAAGGGCACCATGAGGTAGAAAACTTTGTGAAAAAATAACAGTAATGTTACAAGCATTTTTTTCAGTTGTTTAACCCGTTAACACACAAGAACATTTTAGACTGGTCCAAATTTTATGAAGATGCAGACACAATTTCAAGTTGAAATTTTGAAATTCTTTGTGTACTTGGGCAGGAAACATTTTGGATAATGAAGAAATTGCTTGTAACAAGCAATTTCTTAATTTCCATAATGTTTTTCGAAGCCATTTTCTCTTGGGGCGTCAAAAAGCGTCACTGTGTGGTAATGGGTTAAACTTGATTAAGCGACCCTACCGAATCTACTGAGCTTGGCGAAAGTTGACGAGGTGTCAGGTCAATACTGTTTTGCAATAATCAGTTTACCGTGTTTTGAATCAAGCTATTTTGTCCAAATACTTATTTACGTCTCTTTTCATTTAGAAGGTGCTTTCATGTTCATCTATACTTTAGAAAACAAAGCAAGAAATTAACAAATGAAACACACACACACACACACACAAACACACAACCCCTCCCCAAAGAATCATGCAACGACAACAAGCAAAAAGAAAAACATGAGCATTATTCTCTTTGTATTCAGGTTATTCTTGGCGGGGGAAGAAGAGCTTTTCTCAGGAAGAACGATACAGACCCGGAGTTAGGACCGAATTTTGATCTGTCACAATATGGACGAGTTGATGGGAGAAATCTTATCGATGTAGGTTATTTCTATCATTTACACAATTTATAAGAGATGCCACCAGGCTAATGTTTAATGTTTAAAGGAAGCATGGCGCTATTTATATACAAAACGGACCAAGATAATACGAAGAATTAACTTGGTATGTAAGTCTTATACTACAATAATTGACCAATCGTTGGCCCCGCCCAAATACCCCGTTGGTCTCGCCAACAAACTACAACAGAAAGTCCTGCTTCGATCTTAAAGGCGTTATTTTGCGACATTTATGGTAGGTAGCATTGAACAAAAAATGAGAATGTAGTAACGACGTTTAAGTTGCCAAACCAACAACAACAACAAAAAAGCAAAATTGGCGGCCAATGTCGGAGTTAGAAACTCATTTCTGGTCCATATAAATGATTTTGTTGGCCTACTGGTTGTTGGGTTGACATCCGCGACTGGTCACTTATTATCCATACATTTCAAACTAATGTATTGCAAAGTAGGAACGTTTAAGTTTCTGGAAATTATGACTTGTGAACTCTCTCTGATTTGATGTATAACGTATAACATTGGCTGAGTTAGAACCTTTCATTTAAGAAATGAAGAGAATATAGTTTCATTGAAGTGTGGACCTGAAACTTCAGTATTTCAGTATTTCCATTTATTTATCGTCGCTACCGTAGCACATGCCCATATGAGCGACGCCCCAAGAAGACGGTTAGTTGTTACGGGGGATAGTGCAAGGATACAGGACGAAACTACTGACAGATCCGCCTGGTTCTTTAACGTGCTCGATGAATAGCACCGTCACAAGGGGGCCTCGGTTTAACGTCTCATCCGAAAGACAATTAGTTAGTTAGTTGATATGGTTTACCCAGAGCTCGAACCCGTGATCTTGTGGTTTGAAGTCAAGTGCTCTACCAACTGAGCTAATCGGGCTCCACTGAATGGTTTATATACTAGTACCTCAATGAAATCAGAGCAAATAAAAAAATCTCACAATTTCTATTAATTTAAAGCGGCACTTGAACATATTTTCGTGAAAATTTGACAAAGAAAAACTACCCGTTTTTCCAATAATATTTATTGTCATTTTCACGATAAATATTTATTCTTTGTGTTTAATATCTGAAATCCCTATATATTTAATAAATTGTAACACATTTTTATGCCCTACTTTGAAACATCGGGATTTATCGACTGAGATGGTTCGTAATCGAGTGATTGCAGAAACCATGACGTAATTTTTACTCCATTAAAATTATCGATATAAATTTACCAGATGTTTGAATATTGGCCATAGCGCAGTGGTAGCTTGTAGGTCTCATAATCAATGAGCCCCGAGCTCAATTTCCGGTCGCAGTGAATATCCTTTCAGACATTTGTCTCCAACCAATAGGTGGATAATCATGGGTCGGACAGGATGTAGTGGTAGTGCTGGTGTGAAAAATACCAGGAAACCATGTTAAGGTGCTCCAGCCGCTGCGATAAGACTGGAATACTATTAAAATTGTCAATATACCTTATTCAATTAATTACTGGTTACATTTCGTTGACTTATTTTGAGTAATGTAACGGGTAATATTTTCGCTTCATTTTTTTTCTTTCTTTTTTTAAAAGTTATGAACGAAATCAGCCCCCCTTCTTTCAAATCTTCGAATGCATTAAAGTTAGAATTTTGGAAAATGGGAAGCAATACATGTAATCCACTCATATTTTTTTCAATGGCCGCTTTAATACTATCAGGGAATATAAAGCAAATAGTTTACAAGTTTTAAATAGAATTGTATGGATCTACTCTGTGCGTAAGCTTACAAAATAGTGCCGTGCTCAAAATTGACCAAACTACTGGCCCAACCCATTTACTCCTTTGGCCAAACCCACTGACTCCGACAGAAAGTCCGGCTATAATTCTAAACGGCGTTATTTGCAAAGTTTATTGCCAGTAGCATATGTGATAAAAAAAGTAGAATGGTTGGTTGGCGACCTAAAAGTCGTAACTAAAGCTTGAATAAGCGGTAGTTACGACGTTTAAGTCGTCAAGCCAACAAAAATAATTCTCACAAATGGCGGCCAATTTAGGAGTTCAAATCTCGATTCCGGGCTGAATATATGAATTGATTGGTCGATATATACCTTGATTGACAGCCGCGATTGGTCAATTTTTAGCATTGAAGCATAAAAAAGAACAACAACAAACACAACACGACAACAACGGAAACCAGCCAATCAAAACTCTTGAATCTTGATATACGAACTAAAATTAAATTATTATCCCAGTAAAGTGATTTATGCTTTAAGTTAGTAAATCTCCAATCAAACACAGCTAATATAAATCTCCAATTGAATACAGCTAATATAGCGAAGTCATGGTCCGACCATAGTACACATTCCTTCAATGTATTTCCGCTTCTTTACCTGATGGTTCCTTTTTAGCTTGACTGTCTTCCGTGCAATTGCTTTTAGCCAGGACGTCGCCTGATTCTGCGTCGTGGTCCGAAAAACCTTGACCTTTGGTATTATCTCTTGTATTATAGAAGAAATTCACTTGAAACTCGTTTTTTTTATTTTTTCACCATCAAAAGAGCACTCCATACCACCGGGGGGAATAACTCTTACTTTGTTTTTTGAATGATTTTTGTCGTTTTTTCGACTTAGAAGAATTTTGACATTTCATTAAGTCTCTTGTATAACTGAAGACATTCTCCTGAAACTCGGACTATATGTTCATCATCACAAGAGCAATCGACACACACAAGGAGAATAACTCTAAATTTATTTTCAAATTAATTATGCCCTATTTCGACTTAAAAGAACTATGACAATTCGTAATATCTCTGGAATTGATGAACGCAGTCACCTTAAACAGGGATCACGACCAAAAGAAATAAGGTGGTAACTCTTATCTTTAAACGAACTTTGCCCCCTTTTCGACCTAGAAGTTTTACGCACTATCAAGCACTTAAACAGGCGAGCGTTGGATCTGCCTTGTACACAAGTGTTGGAGATAGGCCTAAGTAATACCGCCCGGAGTGAATGAATGATCTGATTGGTCTGTCTTGTACACAAGTGTTGGAGATAGGCCTAAGTAATGCCGCCCGGAGTGAATGAATGATCTGATTGGTCTGTCTTGTACACATGTGTTGAAGATAGGCCTAAGTAATGCCGCCCGGATTGAATGAATGATCTGATTGGTCTGTCTTGTACACAAGTGTTGGAGATAGGCCTAAGTAATACCGCCCGGAGTGAATGAATGATCTGATTGGTCTGTCGACTTCCGATTGACATCGACGACTCGTCATTTGTAAATAGGGGATCGGCAGTCAGAACCCATAAGTATTGATTTTCGAATCTAAGTAAAAAGATGATGTATCCTTCCTCGCGGGGTGTTAGTGTGAGCAAGGTACTTAAATGTATGAGCGTGTAACTAGTTTATCACTCACACATAGCAATTCAGCTGACAGGTCAAATGATGAAATTTTAATCGTCGGAATTGAAAAATATATTTCACCTAACTAAAGCTCTGTCTTCACAACTCGTCTTGGCCGAATGGCTCATAGCGGGGTATTCTTAACCCATTTCTGCATAATTCCATATTTTTACGCGCTGAAGAAACATGATTATGGACAGCATTCTGAGAAAAGAATAAATTAATTGTTCAACCAACAATGGATAACTGTCCTCCGCCAGTGCAAAGACAAAATTCAATCAGAGCCACCTGTTTCTCAACCGTCTTCAGTGCACTAATTTAGTTCGTCCATTGGAGAGAAACATGTGATGCTAGTTTGATGATATCTCTGAAGTCACAATGACGTTTATGATTAGTTCAATTGACCAATCGCGGCTGTTAATCAAGGAATCAAGCGACCAATCGAATTATTTATTCAGCCCGGGCCTGAGCTTTTAACTCCAAAATTGGCTCTATTTTTGTTAACCTTTTTTTGTTACTTTGGCGACTTTAACGATGTAACTACAGTAACTCAAGCTGTAGCTACGACGTTAAGGTCGCCAATCGGCTATTCTTCCTTTTCTTACCTGCTGCTGGCCGTACATTTTTCAAAATAACGTCGTTAAAAATCGAAGCGGAACGTTATGTCGGGATCAATGGCCGTGGCCAACGAAGTAAGTGGGCGGGGCCATCGATTGGTATATTTAATACCTTGAACATAAAAAAGCTAACGTATTCGAAATAAGTACTATGAATAAAGAATGGGCGGATCGTAGCCGCGAACCAAAAACCGATTAACCTATCAAAAGGTGCATTTAGACCGGAAGTGAACTTTGAATTCTTACATTTTTATGTTAAGCATTGTTGTTGATTTGGCGACTTAATCGTCATACTATTCCCTTTGAATGATGTCACTGATCTCATATCTTATAAAGTAATGTCGTTTGTCTTGTTAGTAGAACCGTCAAGTCAGAGGCCAGTCGACGTGACAAGCGATTTGTTCAATTCTTACTCTGATTGTGTTTTGTAGTTGTAATAAGAAATGGCAGGAAACCATGGGTAGGTTTATGAAGTTGATTTCTAAAAAAAATATATATAGATTTTTGAACAAAAAGTTCTATCAGTGCTTTCAGCCCTTTTATTTGACAGAAATTCAGTAAGGTAATTTATACGGCATGACCAGGGTTAAAACCCAAAGCTTGTTCAAAACGGCGTAAAAGTCTATTCAAACCAAATGTCTACACTTCAGGATTGGAAAAAGTATCAAGAGATTGCCGGTAAATCATATCGATATGTTTCAAGATTGTCGGATTTCAGGGATGTAGATCCCAAACAAACGGATAGATTACTAGGTAAGGCAGGTAAATGCTCTCGGTCTTAGTAATTTGGTCATTCCTTCCATATTCATGATAGATATAGATACATTTTAACTTTGTTGCCACCGAAGTTTTAAACATGTCAAATAGTGTAGTTTTGGCCATTTTTGTGGGCCAGTTACAAAAGGAATTCGGCACATTTTGTTACAATACGAAACCCGCCGTGCAAGAAACAGACCATCAAAGATGGTCGAAAAGCATTTTACAGTTGTTCATATATTCGCTTTCAAAAGTTGTTTAACCCACTGATAGACAACAGAATTTAGACTGGTCTAAATTAAAAAAAAAGTTGCAGACAACAATTGAAATGAAAATTTTGAGAAAAAAAATCTATTGGAGTTAAAAAAACAACCTCATTGTGGATAATGAAGAAATTGTTTGTGACAAGCAATTTCTTCATGTTCCACAAAGTTTTCCAAAGGAAGGTTCAAAAAGCAGCATTGCGTGGGAATGATTTAGATATACGATGGTATCTCTAATGAATTTTATGTTCATATCGGAAAAACTAGAAATTAAAAAAATATTTTGAATAACAATAATGATAATCTTCACAGAAGTTCCAAATTTAACACTTTCGCATGCTTGGTTACATACTTAAGTCTTTGATTTGGTTCCAGGTTTATTCGAATACAGTCACATGCAGTTTGAAACAGATAGAGACACAACTGACAGCGGAGAACCATCCATAGAGGAAATGACGGAAAAGGCAATCAAAATTTTAAAGAAAAACAAGAATGGGTTCTTTCTCATGGTAGAAGGTATCTTTGCCAATTTTAACTGTTCGTGTTTTAAAACGGTACTTTGAGGATTTTTACTTTGGCTTGAAAAAAAAAAAAAAAAAAAAAAAAAAAAAAAGAGACCGGTGAGTTAAGTTCATCGATCAATTATTTTTAGCAGGAGACTTTCAAAATCGTGTGTAACATTACTAAACAAATTTCGAGACCACGAAATCTTTGACTGTTCAAATATGAAAAAAAATTGCTAATGACAATTCAAAATGTGTGCGATTGGAATTCTAAAACAGGGTAGAAAACATTATGAAGGCGGAATAGCTTGTTACAAGTAACTTTAGCTTATTTTCTCCAGCGCGTACAAATACAGCATTGTCAAGAGGTGATGAAATATATCATAACCTTAATGCTTATGGTGATAGCTGTCCTAATAAACGTTGATGATTGATAAGGTAATTCATAAGCCACCTGTTAATGACAATTATTAAGAAACAGATAGAATGTAAACTACCAACAATTACACATGTGTGCATTTTTGGTACAGAAATAAAGCGTCACTTTTTGCTATTATAGCTGGTCGGATAGATCACGGCCACCACGAGGGCAGAGCCAAGAAGGCCTTACATGATACATTGGCTATGGACAGGGCTGTGATGAAAGCAAAGACAATGACGTCTGAATCAGATACACTGACCATAGTGACGGCGGACCATTCTCACGTCTTCACAATAGCCGGGTACCCGAAACGTGGAAACCCCATATTTGGTAATGATAAGCTTTATCATAGTGTTACTATTTACAGTCGATCTTGCCCGAAAGCCACTTCTATTAAGCGGCCATAATCAAAACATCTCTTTTTTCTAAAGCAAATGTTCTAAAGAAGTGAAAGTATTTTGTAAAAATAAAAAAATAAATAAAAAATGAAATCACAACTAAAATCTATGTCGTTGGGACTCATTATAATCGTCTCAATGAGACGATTCTAATGAGTCCCAACAACATAGGATTGAACGAGAATCCTGTAATAATTTATGGTATGCGATCGAATCAATCTTTCATAATTTTGGGGAAAATGTGGCCTAAGCGACCATTGTCTTAAGAAACCACTGTTTAGTCGTCAATTGAGTGGTCGCTTAGTACAAGATGTACTGTAATTTATACCCCAATAATTATTTTTTTTGAGCTTCCTTACAATGTGATTACATTAGTTGCATAACAAGAATTTTGAAAATTAGACGCATGTAGAGGGGCTCCGAAAAAACGTTAAAGGTGTTTTGAGGAAATCGAAGACATTTGTTTTCGGAGACTAAAATATCGTTACAACAACTTATTTGCTATTAGTACTGATGTCAGCTGGAAGCCTGTCAGCTCAAATCAAATAATAGAGGTTGTATCACAACTACATCAAGATATCACTCATTTCTATAAAAGTCTCGCCGTGTGGCAAAATTTGAGACATTGGACAGCTACCATAAATTTGAACGTCTTCTTCTCCTTGTGTCTCCGAATCTGGTGGTATACCGGCCTGCTGAATATGCTCTTTATCGTCTCAAATCAAACAAGGACATTTCTACGTAAAACTAGTCTTTAGTTGAAGCCTGACTTTTACTCTGCCGGGTATGCAAGAAGCGCTGTTTTAACCCATTAACAGACGGTAAAATGTAATACTGGTCCAGATTGAAAAGAGTTGCATACGACAATTTAAAGTTTATAAAATCTTAGATTTTTCACCTATCACCGTCGGTCTCATGACATATCAAATTTTCGTACACCGCTCGAATCCAATACAAGGAGGGTATCAAAACTACATGTTTGACATTCTTTTTTCTTGAACAAGTTAAGATATTCGACTAACATATGAACAAAATTTTGAGCACGCAGCGATTTTGTATGCTTCCGCACAAAATAGTCCCATACAAAAAGGTATCATAATTTGTAAATTTGTTGCATTTTTCGCTCGCTGCTATTAAATTATAAGAAATGAAGAGAATATTTTTTGTTTTCGTGGGGGTATGAACCGAAAAAACTAATCACACTGTGTGATTAGGTTTTTCGGTTCATACCTCCATGAAAACCAAAAAGTATTCTCTTCATCTCTTAATTAACTTTTATGTTCAAACAAGCATCTGCGTGCATTTCCTTCTTGAATGAAATATAATGTATATTGAAACTTTGTCCGAATTGAATATATGATACATGACAAACGAAAGCTTTTTCAGACTTTTTCTTAAAGGTTTAGTCACTGAGAGCGGAGCAAGCAGTTACAAACTGGCCGAGGACGGAATGCCTTACACAACTCTCCAATACTCTAACGGACCCGGTGCTGGCTTTATAACAACGGCGTTGATCCGACCAAATCTTACAGAGGTGAATACGGGTAAGTGGCGTCTACCCATCATTGGTTTCATCGATTATTCGTAGAAATGTAAAACAACTACAGAACAACAACAAAAAAGGAACAACAAAATTTCGCTGTCAGATAGGCATTGGTATCAATAGGATCCTAAAAAATCCTTCCAATGTTACATGACTTCAATTAGATCAAACCTAAATTACAGACAACTACACCCTGCTTCGAAGACGAGAAGGTGGTACACTTGTTTATCTTTGAAAGTCCGTTCTTCCATCCGTCCGTCCTTAACGAGTAACTTTCGTCACACTTTATCGGTTCTATGAAAAATTGACTTGAAACTTGGTATGGTGCACCAGCTCTAGGTCCAAAAAATCCCTTACCAAATTCAAGTCTTCCCAGTTTCTATGTTCTGATCTATAACTTTAATCTTTTTGGACAGTGCCATTGTCTTGATACTTTTTTCTTTAGAACTAAGTCGAATATCGCCGGTTAATTTACTATCATAACGGGATGAAGTGACAATTTGTCTCAGGAACAATGAATTACAGCTACTCGAAACTGGATATGGAACATCATTGTGTTCTGTATGCTACCGACATTATGCTCGTTGAATAAAAATTTAATGTTTTTTTTAGCTTATTCAATTCTAACATACCCGCTAACAGCCGTTTCGGATAATCCTGCTGACTTCAAAGTGACTAGATTCCCGATTTCGTAAGCACATTTTTCACTGAGCAGGTTTATTTATAGACAACAATGGCATTAAAAATCACGACAGAGTCGCTCTTTTTGACTGGTTTGTGTACATACTGACATTTTAGTCTATCTTGTTTTTGTATAATAAGTAAAATGGCCGATAACGTTTGTCATATATTAATTGTTTTTGTAAATGGAATATGTTTACACAAATTTTGTTTATTAAAGATTAGGAATCAGCCGACAGCACTGTACATGGTAAAATCACAATTTTCGTTTGACCTTTTCTCAGAAACCACAAAGTAATAGCCGGATCTCTGCTGTAAGTCACAGAATTAACCGAACAATCAAATAATTCCTTTATACCGAAAATGAACTTTAACTGATTTATTGATTTATTGAATTGGGTTTAACGCCACTTTTAACAGTATTCCAGTCAAATCGCGGCACCTAACAATGAACTCCTGGTATTCCTCACACCAGTTTTACCACTACATTCTTTCCTAGCCTCCAGCTGCTACCCCACTTAGGTTTACGATTATCTATCTATGTCGGACAGGATATGTACCGTTGCCGGCGATCGAACCCACGATATTCCATGGTTGTGAGTCTAATGCGCTACCGACTGCGCTATGACGGCGGCTCGAAAATGAACTTTGAACATTGGTAAACATTAATGTAAAGCATTTTTGTTACTTTGGAATCTTAGACGTCGTAACTAAAGCTTATTCAAGCTGTAGTTATGTCGTCTAGGTCGCCAACTAGCCACTTTAATCTTTTGTTACATGTTGCTGGCTAAAAATTTGCAAAATAACAACGATTGATATCGAAATTATTTAATTTTTAGTTTCGTCTATCAAAAACGAGCGTTCTGATTGGTCAAAAAAATTATTTATAACTCCATGAACAAAATTTTGAGCACGCAGCGACTTTGTATGCTTCCGCACAAAATAGTTCCATACAAAAAGGTATCAAAATATGTAAAGCTTTTGTTTTTTCCCTCGATACTATTAAATTATAAGAAATAAAGAGAATACTTTTTGTTTTCATGGAGGTATGAACCGAAAAACCTAATCACACACTGTATGAATCCGCTTCGCGTATTCATACAGTGTGATTAGTTTTTTCGGTTCATACCTCCATGAAAACAAAAAGTATTCTCTTCATCTCTTAAGTGAAACTTCCTGTCAGAGGCAATGGACGTGGCCAGTGGAGTAAGGGGGCGGGACTTGCCATTCGTCAATTGGTCTTAAAACTTGTGATTAGAGTCTGATATGTCGTCGACAAATACAGATCTGCCAGTTTTCTACTTCTCGTTTGATCAATTTGTGGATTTTACGATATAACATTGTTAAGGTTTAAGTCTTGTTGCATTGGTATTGTCTACAATCAAGAACTCTTGTCATATTGTATATTGCTGTTTTAGCACGAAGTATAGACCAAGATCAGCCTACACATAAGTCCAAATCATCTATTTTTTTCGATCACAGTCTTGATTATGAAAATAGTATTCAAGACAAATTTTGGTTCCCGTACATTCAACTCTTTTGATTAAATTAAAAGAAGGATGGCATTTAGCATGAAAAGGATTAATGTAAAATCAGTGTATATTACCAGTAAGAACTCACAGATTTCTTGTTTTCAAGGGAATAATCTATTAACAATTTTAGTAGCATCTGTAGGGATTGGCAAAACCCGATTGGCTGTAAAATACTATTATATGCTTCTTTGGGGAAAGTGAGTAAAAGACAATTCATGTTTTGTTGTTCAAAGTATTAAGGAGCTGTCCAAAATGGGGAAAATGTAATCTGTTAGTGTTATCTTTAAATGCGCGGGCTTTGATAATATATAAATATTTATAAATACGAAATACGAAACATTGTTTTCATTGAGAGGTGCTGAAAGCCTTTTGGTAGGAATGGAATTATCATATTCAAATAAAACAGATACAGTTAAATAATTTTAACTAGTTTCAACACATGTTCGGTTTTTAGCGCACCCCAATAAAAAAGTATTGAAAAACATTGTGGAAATTGCTGTAAAGTTCCTTCATTTTTCTTTAATGTTGTCTACTTCAAACGACAAAGATTGTAAAATTCCTCCAACTTAGAGATTTTCATCTGCGACATTTTTGAATTCGGACCAGTCCAAAATTTGTCATCGTGTAATGGCTAGATGAAGAATTAGGCAAATATAGGCAAGCACGATGTGTCAAGAGGAAAATATCATTCAATTATTATCAAAATAACGTATCTCTTGTCATGCTAAACCTGACATATTTATGTTTTCCAGCGGGGTGGGGTGGGCGGGTGGGGTATATATACAAAGATCAGCCTTTTTGTAGTTTGATCTTAGTCCACACAAACTGTTTGTCCCTTCAAGCCAGTGTTTTTTTTTTATAAAAATCAAATTAAGTTTCAAATCAAAGAAATATAGAGGAACAGTTATTTGAATACATTTTTAAGCTAGGGATTTAAATCAGCATGACAAGTTTCTAAATCATTAGTCCTGAACACCGCTACACTGTCTTTCAGGCTCTCAGGAAGTGTAGTAAGTAACTGAGGTACACCAATCATGTCATGAAACCCTGAAATTACACCCCTCATGTCTCACAAAAATGTCACTGATCAGAAAAACAGAGAGGAAGTAGCTAATGAATAGAAACTTTTTCAACCAAACTTGTACATATCTAACTAATGAATATCAGTGAGACTGGCAGCGAGTTAAACCCATTCCCACACAGTGAGGCTTTTTTGACACCCATCAAGAAAAGGTAATTGGGAAAACATTTTGTAAAATGAAGAAATTGATTCCAAGAAGCAACACAGGATTACAAGAAGCAATTTCTTCATTTTACACAATGTTTTTACGCAGAAAGGTGAAAATTCGAAGATTTCTTAGTTGTGAAATCTAAGATTTCATAAATTTCCGTAATCAACTCCTTTCAATTTGGTACAGTCTTAAAATTTACCATCTGTTAATGGCTTAAAACAACGCTTCTTGCATAACAGGCCGAGTAGCTGACAGGCTTCAGCTAAAGAAGAAATGTCCTCGTTTAATTTCAGACGATAAAGAGTATATTCAGCAGGCCGGTATACCACGGGATTCGGAAACACATGGAGGAGAGGACGTTTCAATTTATGCCAGCGGTCCGATGTCTCACTTGTTTCATGGCGTCCATGAGCAGCACTACATTGCTCACGTGATGGCGTATGCTTCCTGTGTAGGCGGTTACTCGGCTCCATATTCATGCGCTCAGTCGGAAGTTAATTCCCTTGCTTTCACGAATAGCGCCGAAACGATGCGTTGTAGCCCATTTCAGTGTTTGTTTGCATTGTATATAATGGCGTTTCTAGGGAAACCTTATTAACCCTTGCCGTACCAATTCCCTTCTCAGAATTGCTTTGAAATCAAAGTGCTAAAATGACTGAAACAGGAAAGGCCCTAATAGTAGGACAGGTGAATATTTCTTTTCCTAATTGATTCTATAAACAACGCTTGCCTAACCAATTTTCGCAAAATTCCGTTTTTGGCGACTCCTAAGAAAACATCTGGGAAAACATTGTGATGAATGAAGAAATTGCTTAAATCAAACAATTTCTTCATTTCCAACATTGATACCTACCCAGATGGAAAATATGATTTTCTAAAATTTCATCAACTTATATTGATCGTCTGCAACTTCTTTGAATTTTGACCATTGGAAATTTTATCGTCTGGTAATGAGTTGAAAAGTCCAACAAATGGTGTAGGCTAAAATCCGACTGCACGTATGCTCAGGCTGATCTTACTCTATACTAGCGACCAAAGCGGAAAGATTCCAGGGTTCGGCATAACAAAGATGAACAATAATGAATATAAAAAAGGTTGAATTGAACAGCTTCGTAAAACGGATTTCTAAACCCCAAAAATTCAAGGGGGCTTATTTTGCCCCAACACAAAGTTTGGCCGTCGAAAAATAAGAAAGTCTAAGTAATTTAGTCCAAACACTGTTCCCCCAGATTACTACGTTACAATATTCACCCTTTCCCGTACAAACCGGAATTTTACGTCACTGTATTTTTATACTCGAGAAAATATTATGGAAAAAGAAGAAATTACTTCTAACAAGCAATTTCTCCTTTTCCCGCGGTATTTTCTACCACATAGGATGATTTCATTTCAAATTGCATCAAATTTTCATTGTCATCTGAAACCTCTTTCAATTTGGACAGGTCTAATTTTTTGCAAAACAGGAAAGAGTTAAACAAAAGGAGAACAATTGAAAACGGGTTACATCACTACATGTATGTTGAACAGCATTAAAACTGGATATAATTTGTTGTAAAATAAATGTAATGAGATTGTGAATACTTTTCTTATCCCTTCACATATCCTTTGATCCCGATTTAGAAAATTCCCAAACAAAGAAACAACCAAACAAAAAGGAAAACCGAAATACAATTGACGGATCGCTGACACAGTCCAATGATTCCGCTGGCCACGCCCACTTACTCCAACAGAAAGTACCACTTCATTATTTAACGGCGTTGTTTTGCAAATTTTATAGATAGAATCATGTCACAAAAAAAGAAGAAGAGCACCGCCCACGGGTGCCAACGCTCGGCTGCAGGTGCTGGAAAATGCAAAAATACTAAGTCGAAAAAAGGGGCATAACTCTCACAAAACGCTTTTAGAGTTACTCCCTTGATAGTATAGATAGCTCTTGTGATGGTCAATACACATGCCAGGTTTCATGAGGATATCTTAAATAACAACAGAGATATGATCAAGGTTAAAGTTGGTCACGCCAACGCCAACGCACACGACGCCAAGGTGATGGCAATACCTCGGAATTTTTCCGAAAACAGCCGAGCTAAAAATTGCTACTTATTCTGAATAAAATGTTGCTACGACGTTTAAGTCGCCAAACAAAAGAAAAAGTTCATATACATATCGATCAATGTAGGCCATTTCCGGCCTGAAGAATGATTCTGGATAGTCAATTGACAAATTGCAGCTGTCAATCAGGGAATCAATCGACGAATCAAATCACTTATTCAGTCCGGAATTGAGCTTTGAACTCCGACATTGGCCGACATTTTTGTGATATATTTTTATTGGTTTGGTGAGTTAAACGTAGTAACTTTAGCTTATCCAAGCTGTAGTTACGACGTTTAGGTCGTCAATCAACCATTTTACTTTTTTATTACATGGTCATGGATATAAATTTTTTTATAAGATAACGATGTTAAAAGACGCAGCAGAACTTTCTGTTGGATCAATCGACAGGTCCAACGGAGTGAGTGGGCGGGGCCAGCGATTGGTAAATTGATTTATTGATAAACACCCGCGATTAATCAGTTGGCGTATCCCGGGAAATTCGTTTTATGTACGGAATCGACTGAAAAATGAATCTGTAGAAGAATTGGTCAATAGCTACCCGCCAAGTGATTCCTTTGACCCCGCCCATTGACGCCGACAGTAAGTTCCGCTTCGATTTTCAACGGCGTTATTTTGCAAAATTTACGGCAAGTAACATGACACAAATAAGTAGAATGGTTGGTTGGTGACCTAAACGTCGTAACTGCAGCTTCAACCAACAAAAATGATTCACAAAAAAGGCTACCAAACTGAGCTTCCAGTCTAACTGAATGATTTCATTGGTCGACTGATTATTTGATTGATAGCCGAGATTTGTCATTTATAACATGGATATAACATTTAGATATCGAAGGTCGGTCCAAATAGGCGTGTTTAAGTGTATTTCGTAATATGAATGCTTCGAAATTAGAATACAAATTTCAACTTAACTATTATCGTTCCAAGTTATTTACTCTACGTCGCTAATGCATCTTTTTTATTTGATACATGTATTACCTAAAACGCTGAGCTAAGATGGTTCATAATTTAAGGACCCTTTGCAAATTCAGTGAAAACAACAGCAAGGGAAAAAAAGCAACAATTTCAGTCATGATGTCGGTTGGTGTTTATCAACTAACCAACCAAGTAAGCTAGCAAACGTCTAATCAACCGAATGACCAAACCAATGACCCGCCAACTCACCTTCCTTTTACCTACCCTTCCACCAACCAATTCATCAACCAAACGACCCATCCATCCATCTAACCCCCTAACCACTCCCACCAAGACAACCAAACCGGACAGCAAGCCAACCAACGGACCGATCGACGGACCAATCCATCCATCCATTCATCAATCAATCAATCAATCAATCAACCAACCAATCAATCAATCAATCAATCAATCAATCAACCAACCAATCAATCAATCAATCAATCCATCCATCCATCCATCCATCCATCCATCAATGAATCCACCAATCAATCAACCAATCGACCAATCAATCAATCAATCAATCAACCAATCAACCAATCAATCAATAACCACAATGTCTTCATATGAACAAAAGATTCAATACCCTAAGCTTTGTTTTAATGGAATTTAAATCCCGTTCAACATGTTATATTTCTATTGAATTTCAAGGACAAAAATCGTCACTATAACATTAAATTAGTGGAACCCTTGTCCCATGTTGACACTGAATTGATGCGACTAGATCTAGCTCTTAGAATGGCCGAGCACTGTTATCCGTTGACAACTTTTCTTTCACAGTAAAACTTGTTTTAAGCGACCACATATGCGACGACCACAAATTGATCGCTTAAGAGAATGGTCGTTTAGAACGACAGACTCAATTGCGTTCATATGTTACAACAGAATTTTTTGCTCAATCCTATGTTGTTGGAGCTTATTAGAATCGTCTCACCGAGACGATTCATACGAGTTTCTACAACATTGAGTTAAGGCATGATATGCTTTATCGCAAATACGACCATTCTTTTCGCGACCTTTCAATTTGAAAAGGAAATTTCGACTATGGTCGCTTCATGGAAGTGGTCACTAAATAGAGATGGTCGCTCGAGCAAGATCGTCTCTATTTGTTTCCGTGTCTCCGAAATTTCGATGTTGAGTGGTTCGGGGGGGTCAAAGCCCCGACTGCGTTATTACTCAAGTAGAATTATACTTAGGCAAGCTGCACAGAGCTTCAGTAGTGAACGGGGATTCCGATTAAACACAGTTAATTTCGCCGAGATGTAACTGTTGGCTTGTTTAAATCTGCATTTAAACCACTTAAAAAAAAAACAAAAAAAAAAACCAAAAACAAACAAACAAACAAACAAACAACAAAAAAGTCGCTATCTCCAATTGGCAAATCGCTGCCCCACAATTGATATTCCGGCATTGTGATTTGACTAAGATCTTGAACATTTTTTGCGTAAAATATATGGTCAGAGAACATTAATCAGAGTACTTCAAGTACAGTAAGCTACATGTAGCACAGCATAGTTTTGTTAAGTATTCTTCTGCGGCTAAGGTTATCATGATAAAGAAACGAGGTTTAAGTAATCCAGGAGTTAACCCATTACTACACAGCAAAACCTTACACTGGTTCAAAAAAAAAAAAAAAAAAAAAAGTTCCAGACGACAATTTCAAATTGATTGAATTACTAAAACTTTCCCTCGTTAGGTAGAAAACATTGTGGACAATGAAGAAATTGCTTGTAACAAGCGATTTCTTTATTGTCCACGAATGTTTTCCAACGCTTTTTTTCTTGAGATGCTTAAAAGCGGAATTGATTGGGAAGGGTTAGAAAGCATGCTTTTGAAAGAGTTTTCTAAAATTTGATTAGAGTTTGCAATATTCCTTGAATACATAAGAACTACTTTTTATGGCGTAGGCACTCAATGGATTTAATGGTTAAGCCTCCAGTGGCAGTTTGCACTAGTTGAACTTTGAGAAGACCTCAAAATTTTGTCTGTTAACTTAAGCTATCAAAGCTGACGCTTTGCTAGCAAAGAGCGTCCGTTGGTTTGCGCCATTATCTCCGTAACTACAGTCTGTATAAGCTGTAGTGACGCCGTTTAAGTCGCAAATTTAACGAAAAATTGACATAAATGTCGGAGGTCAATATTAACTTCTTATCTTCAAAACTAATTGATTTGATTGGACGTTCAATGTTTATGATTGACCCTGATGATCCGTAAATTGAACAAATGTGAACGATCGATCCAAAATATGGTTGATTGATTGATTGAATGGGGTTTAATGCCACTTTTAACAGGATTTCAGTCATTTCGCGGCGGCTGAATCACCTAACAATGGATTCCTGGTATTTCTCACACCAGTTTTAGCAATACATCCTTTTAAGCCTCAGGCTGCTGTCCACTTAGGTTTACGATTATCCACCCATTTAGGGCTGTAACGATACAGAAAGTGACGAATACAAATACAGATCATAATACAGGGTCATGAATATGAATATTTATTCATGAATACAACTTTTTTCAGGAACAGACATATTTATAGATCTATATATTTCTTTGAGTAAAGCATGAACAAACTTATGCCTACCTGTGATACAGACGCCTGTTTTAAAGTTAACTATTTTATTACTTCTGCAACAACAATCAAAGATGTATGGCAAATCCAAGCCTAACAAAGGGTGAAGTGAAGATCCGTCAAGATCGCTTGATGCTGGATCATTTCATTTTACTTACCGCTTTATTTCCCCGTTTATTTATCGTCGCTACCGTAGCACATGCCCATATGAGCGACGCCCCCAGAAGACGGTTAGTTGTTTCGCGGGATAGTGCGAGGATACAGGACGAAACTACTGAGATCCCGGCCTGATTCTTTAACGTGCGCGATGGATAGCATCGTCACACGGGGCCTCGGGTTAACGTCTTATCCGAAACACAATTAGTTAGTTAGTTGATATGGTCAGCCCAGGGCTCGAACCCGTGATCTAGAGTGCTCTACCAACTGAGCTAATCGGGCCGACTCTGTTGTATTTGTAGTTTTATAAGGTCCCTCCGTGCTCGAGGCATATATGGTATGGACCCCAGGCTGCAACCCACCAGCCCGTTTAAAAGACTTTTTCACATCGAAAAGGGTTGAGATTTGATGAGAAATGAGTTTCAATTCTCTTACTCAGGAAAAGGACAAATTTGGGTGCCAAATTTTAAGGATACAAGATGCTAATTTAGCAAAGTGTGTACCCATGGTGCCCGTAGGCCTATAATGTTACAAAAGATTAACATCCTTTATTGTTCACGTGATCAACCTGATCTTAGGGCCTTACTTTTATTCTCTCTTTTTCTTATAACCTTTGCTATTAGAATTCGATTTTGCATTGCCATTACCACTATTTCCCCCCTTTTAATCATACTTCTTTCATCAATTTAGGTTTAGGTATGTGGATTTACACTTCGCTATAAGAGTGTGTGTGATTTATTTCTTTATCATTTCTTTTTTCTTTAAAGTGTCAAATTCAAGTTTTAATCATTTATATATATATTTTTTTTTCATAGTTACATTATGTGTATACTTTGTTTAAGTGTAAACTCTTCATTTTTTTTTTTTTGATTTCTCTTTCTCTCTTTTCTCTCTCTCTCTCTCTCTTTTTTTTTTTTCCTATTACCATCACCATTTTTATTTACATTGTTCTTATCTCTTATATATACAAATAACCAACCAGTACAAAACAGTATGGTCTATAGTCTAATTTTCCCCTTGAAACAATGTTTTTTTTGTGTTTTTTTTTTTAATGTTCTAATCATTTATATACAAAATAAGTCAGCTGCTTAAAGCAGTCTTGGCAAAATTCTAATTTCCCCCTTGAAACAATGTGGCAAGAGAAGTAGAAATAAAGCTTATTGATATTACATATGGTAAAGAAAAGGAAAACTGGCTAATCAAATTTTTATCTGATAGAGTGGATGGCTTAATGGTATAAATTGACGCAAAACAATATAAATGGCAAATTCCTTAATGTTCTCAAAAATATGTACAAAAATATAAAATCGTGTATTAAGTTTGACGGTGAAATATCCCCGAATTTTATCTCAGAAATTGGTGTCCGTCAAGGTGAAAACCTGTCGCCAATCCTTTTCTCCCTTTTCCTAAACGATTTAGAAAGCAATCTGAGATCTAACGGTGGTGTCGGTGTGGAGCTGAATGAATCAACAGATATTACAATATGGCTTAAACTGTTAATTTTGCTGTATGCGGACGATACCGTTATTTTATCGGATAATGAAACCGACTTCCAAAATAGCCTCAATACTTTTAATAACTATTGTGAGAATTGGCACCTAAAGATCAATGCGAATAAAACAAAAGTACTCGTTTTTTGGTGCTAGACGACCAGGTCATTTTAACTTTAAACTTGGTGAAAACCCCATCGAAATTGTGTCTAATTACCATTATCTAGGCGTAACTTTCTCAAATAATGGGTCCTTTTTAAACGCGCGCAAACATATCGTTGAACAGGCTAATAGAGCAATGCATTTTTTATACACTAAGATAAATAACACCGAATTACCTCTTGACTTGGTTCTTAAATTATTCGACAACACTGTTTTACCTATCCTTACATACGGTTCCGAAGTATTTGGTTACGAAAACCTAGAAATTCTTGAAAAGGTACACACTAATTTCCTTAGAAAAATAACAAAATGTAGAAAATCTACACCATTAAACTTTCTTTACGGTGAACTTGGACGATATCCTATCTCTATTGAAATAAAGTCAAGAATGGTCTCTTATTGGAATCGCTTATTACTCGGTAAACATGAAAAAATTTCCTCTAAAGTTTATAAATATATGCTCTCCCTACCCAACAGATCCTTTAAATGGCTAGAAAAATTAAGAAAATCCTTATCTCTGTGGGTAGGCCCGATCTCTGGGAAAATCAGTTTCAAATCGACCAAAATAATATACATAAAGGCGTTAAACAAATTTTGATTGATCAATTTAAACAAACATGGCACGATCAACTCCAACAATCAAATAAAGGAAAAATATATTCCAACTTTAAATGCACTCACGAGTTTGAAAGTTACCTGACGCAACTTAACGAGTACGAGTACCTACAACTTTTCAAATTCAGAACAGCTAATCACAAATTACCAATTGAATCCGGGCGCTATGACGGAACTCCCCTTGAAGATAGAAAATGTTTATTGTGTGACTCGAATGCAATAGGTTCTGAAAAACACTACCTTTTCGATTGCTCCTTTTTCAATGATAATCGTGAACAATACTTGCTGAGAAATTTCGATCGTCATGAGCTTAACGCACAAATAATTTTCAATGTTAAATCAATTGAGAAACTGAAATACCTATCAAAATATACCAGTTTGATCATGAAACACTTTTCGGGTTAATTTTAACACGATGTCTCCTTAAATCCCTTTTTATCCTTGTCATACAACGTTTCTCTCTGCCTTTCCCCATTAATTTTTGGACGCTGATCCAGTGATCAAATAATTAAATATTGGTCTTACGATGTTTGCCTGTGAGGTGGAATTCCTCAGTTACCGGTACTTCTAGCTGTAGTTGCGCATTTGACACTGACCTACTAGTTCAGCCAAAATGTGTCCATTTTTAGATTGAATAATGTCACGTACACCAAAAAACTGGGGTTTAATCATTCCCCGTGAGCCATCTCTTTGATTCGACTCTACGTATTCTAAAAATAAATCACATAGATAGAAAATAACATTTCTACTTACTTTTTTCCTTGTTCTCCATCCAAAATGTTTACATGTTTCTATTTTCACAGCCAGACACTACCCGTGCATCCATTGACCCAATGTAATTACACGGCGTATCGGATGAGTAATTTCTATGAATGACGGGTCGTGGACTGGGTCAGTTTTACGCAATGTCTTGGCTATACCTTTATTTAGTAAGTTACTCATGCGTACATTGCAACTCGTCTGACAGTCTTGTTATGTTTTCATAAGATGCTAAGTGAATTGTAAACTCGTCGGGTTATTTTCTAGGATTGTAAATACAGCTTGAACTAGGTTTGGAAGATTAGCCGACTGTAACTTTTTTTTTCCTTTACTGCACCTTTCTCTCAAACACTAATACATGTATGCATATCTGCATAAAGGCCTGTGTAAGCGAATATTCTTGGTTATGAAGTGTACCTTAATTTAACTTTGTAAAACAAATTTAGACAGACAACTATAAAAATCATAATATTAGATGAACGATCAATAGTTAGTGTTAACAGACTGTATAAAGCTGTAGTCACGGGCTTTTGTTCGCTCGTCAATAAAAACTATAATTCGTTTCCTTTCTCAAAATAAAACCAATATGAACTGTGCGCCTTGAGCACACTAGACATTATATATAATTTGCCTATCCTCCAAATATGACACGGCTGAATAAATCAGGAATAATCCTTCCTAAATTTCATGATCTTATAAGTTGCTCCCCCTCTCTATCGCTCTCCCCTCCGCCTCTACTAATCTATCTCTCTACAAAAATCATACATAAACGGAAGTAAAATGTATATGAGCATGTATATATTATCAGTTGCACCTTGTTCCGATTAAAAATTATTCGTCAAAAACCACTCCGGGCTTAAAAGACAACTTGATATATAGTTACGTACATGTGCTACATATCTTTTAGACGAAGGGGCAATATGCACTAAACAATAACTGTACTATAAAATGATTAGCCCCAGCCTAGTAAAATACATGTACGAGCTAATAAAGCTTTTATCAAAGCCATCGCAATTGACGAAGACTAGAATTTGGACAAGGTGTAACAACCAGATTTAATTTTCATATTGCCCTTGTTGTATACGTGTTATACCTGGGTGTAAATAAAAGATATGTTGAGTTGAGTTGAGTTGAGCTTATAATACCAAGAATAATAGGATTAACATTGCTTTATTCCTTTGGTAAATTATAAAATCAGAAGAGTAAATTCTCAGTTTGGTATTGCCTTCTCCCTTAAATGGTGTCTAAAATCTAGCTTGGACATTGTTTGCATTGTTTTTGTTGTACAGGCATTGTTAGACAATACCTTTTGTAAATCGTTATTTTTAAACATAAATAAAACACAGTGCAAACAACTTACAAGCTTGATGGTTCAAAGTGTGATTTCTCAAATTATTTCGGCTTGATACTTTTGTTTCTTATCAAGTTTGCTGATTACCTTCAATCCCCCTTATCTTTAACCCTTTCCTGTTCAATTCCTGATTTTTAAGTTCTGTGTACCTATGTTTGAACAGTGTGAAAAAAGAAGAAATTTCTTGTAACAAGCAATCCCTTGTTCTTCTACAACATTTACTACCTTTCCCCCTGAAACAATGTTTTTTTTGTTGTTGATTTTTTTTTTAGTGTTTGCAATAACCATCAATTACTAGTAGTTATTATTATTGTTTCTTTTTCATTTTATCGTTATCACAATGGAGTTTTTTTAGGGGGGGGGGATAAATTTTTTTTTTTTTTTTTTGAATTTTTATTTTTCTTTAATCAGTATAATTTAGTAATGTATTTATAACAAAAATAAGCACATGTTATTTACAATGTTATGGCAAAAACTAATTTGTTTCATATATACACAATAACCAAGAACTAAATCTGTTGTTAATCCTGGGCTATCAAGAGAGCAGCCATTTACTGACCTCCCTTTAAGTCTTGAGGACAATTCGCAGCTTTAAGGCTGTTTAGCACAGTCCTATGTTTATAACTTTAGAAAATTAAGTTTTATTATATAAGCCCATGGTTACTCAATTTCATAATATTGTATTATTTGTATTTCTAATATGTTATCCCAAATCATGTTTCTATATATTCTGATATTCTAGCAATAGTGTTACAGCCTTATCTATCAATTTCAATTTCTAAAGGAGCAGCCATATGCTGACCTCCCATAGACGTTATTCAAATTTATAACTATTATTATGATTGTTATTTTTATATTGGTTAAATTAAATTGGTTAAATTATTTAGCATCCCAATCTGCACATTTGCGCCATCAGACTAAACTGTTGCTTTACTGCTGAACTTGTATTGTTTAAAATTTTACTTTATTTATACTGTTTTCCCCAATCTTATTCTTCAATATCCAGACAAATTCACTACAGTTTATCTATTAATTTTATGTTCTTCAAATACTTGAAGACAGCATTTCTAGTTTGAAGCGCCAATTTGTTTTCTGGGAACTTTAGGGTTTTTCTACTTATAACTGGTATATCCAGGCATAGTAGTTCATTTCTAAAATCGACCCTCTCTTTTCTATATAACGGACATTCAAAGAAAACATGGTCAACATGGTTTGTTCTATCTCACAACGTTCGCAATTAACCTTTGGGAATCTTTCTGCTCCTAAACGACTTACCTTTAGCCTTAACTTTGTATAAACTGTGTCATGGACTTTGTTAGAACTGTAAACTGTGATAGCTGATGGTTGATCATAATAACCGTATTTTGATAAGTCTACTATTGATTTCATGTATTTGTACTTTTAAATTTGTATATTTTAAATTATGTTGTAAGCTTCTATCTGTTACAAACTTATCAATTAATATGAAATTTTTTTTCACCAGAATTGACCACTTATAATGAAAAGACAAAATATTTAAATTTTAGCCAACATTCAAGGTATATTGGACATGCAGCCTTAGCTTACCTTTTAATTCTTTAAAGGGAGGTAATTTATACGTTGCATAATTGAAGACAATGGTCTTTGCTCGGAAAGATTATGTCATTCAATTTCTTCAGAATCTGCACTTAATGGTCAATAAGATAGAAAAAATTGGGCCATAAAACTAGAATTTGATCTAAAAGGTTTAGTAGATCTAAGACTTTGACTTAAAAAAGATGATTTTTGATTGTTAGTATTAACAGAGGTCTGACCCTTGACGGTCAAAGTCATGCGTCGATTGTCCAGTTAATCTATCACTCACTACCCAAAATGCCACTAGTAGACAACAAATAAATAGCTGTCACCAGTGAAATAGAAATTCTTTGATTTAGTATCTAGAATATGTATTCAGTTGCACCAGAGGCCCTCTATCAAACAACCACAGGAGCCGCCTAGGCCGGCTTAAAGGATTTACGTCTTTCTTCATAAATTTGACGAAACCGCCGTTATAGCTTGTGCATGTTGGATATCTATGACCTCTTGGATATTTTTTTGCACTTTGCATCCCGGAAAAATATTTCACATTTTATATTCGCCAATATTCGGTTCTCAGACAGACGAATACGATACGTACTCGCCGGTAAAAGAATATTCGATTCACCGAATATTCGAGTGTATCGTTACAGCTGAAGTTACTTCCTATCAAAGAATTACACGATGCTTTGTTACATTCGCGTTATGCTTATGCAAACCGTATCTTCAAAGTCTCTTTGACCTGAATGAGTCTCGCTGCTTTTCAGAGTCTTATTCCTCTGGAATTGACCAATCGCTGGCCTCGCCCATTGACTACCTAAGGCCCCGTCCGTTAATTCCTACAGGAAGTCCCGCTTCGAATTTAACAGCGTTATTTTACAGAATCCATGGCCAGTAGCATGTAACAAAAAGGTCAATCGGTTGGTTGGTGACCTATACGTCGTAACTACAGCTTGAATAATTCGCCAAACCAACAATAAAGGTAAACAAAATGGCGGCCTATTTTGGAGTTGATAAGCTCAGGTCCGGACTGAATGAATTATTTGATTGGTCGGTTTATTTATTGATTGACAGATCCTTGCAAATGTCTTGTCTTTAATCAATGATGTAAGCGGGGGGGGGGGGGGGGGGGGGGAGGGGGAGTGTAAGCCAAATCTAGGTCAACAGTTAGGTCAATCCCACTTATATTGTCTTATAGTCTTTTTCTATAGTCTCTTTCTATAGAGTCCGACAGGACCAAAAAGGGTCGTAACTAGAGTTAATTGAAGTTGTATTTGTAATGCACCGTGTTGGACAAACCATAAAATGTAGAAATAAGTCTGTTTTTATTGTGAAAACTTTTGCCTAAGCCAAGCACTGTTCCTTGGGTATCTTATCTACAATATTCTTCCCCATTCACTGAATTTAGATGATTCGTTAGCAGATGAGAGATTTATAGAAACCCGTTTTACCCAATTCTCAGCACTGTGTCAAGATTGTAATTGTTACTATTGTTATATTCAAATGCTTGTATACCCCGGTTAGGGGCCTGAAAGCTAATAAAGTATATTGATATTGATATTGACAGACGCGATTGGTCAATCATACATTTCGAGTCAACATTTTGATGGAAGACTTCAGTATGGTGTATAAACTCGTTGCACATAAGAAATATGAGCGAAAAAACATTGCTTCTTATCCTTAAATATAATAAAAGTGAATAAAGGCTGACAGGTCCCGGAATTGCCTGATATTTACCCAAGTAACATAGCCTTTGACCCCAGGTAACCCAATATCATGCTTTTCTAAGACAGACGTTCTGACAAGATTTCAAGCCTTTTGATCCCCAAATGTTGAGAAGCGAAAAAAAACTATGTTTGCTCAGATTTGACGTGTGGGACCAAATGTGGTCAAATTTAATACTTGTCCAAAATATTATAAATACAGGTTTCAAAGATGTCCACTTCTGATCAAACATCTAGAAAATAAGGCTCTAGACGGCACACAAGGGTTTTTAAATTCAGAGCCTAGTTTGTGACCTTCGTGATCTAATATCGAACTCGCCCTAGGTTTCACATACTTACTAGCCGTGTTCCAAGACAAAGAAGCAACTATTTAGCATCTAGAGCATACTGAAGGTGGATAACACATGACAAATATCGGACATTTTCATCATCGTGTGATTTCACAACTTTCTGCATGTAAACAAGTGACAATATATCGTTTGCGTGGTATAGATGTGAAGCGAAATTTGTACAGCTTTTTATTCAACCGCGAATGTACAACCTAACTGAATGAAAGAATTAGATTTACAGTTTTTTTAATATCGCGGCGGATTGAGCACCAAACTGTGGATTCTGTGGATTCCTTGCTTTTCTCATAGCAGTGCTACCACCGCATTCTTTCCAAGCCTCTAGCTGCCTATACCACATAGATTTATGATTATCAACCCGTTGGTGGGAGACTATGGTATGATATGAAAGGCCGGGAATCGAACCCGGGACCCCTTGATCAGGAATCCTACGTGCTACCACAGCGCTATGGCCGCGGCCCCGATTGTAAAACTTAAATCGGCGCATGTGCCTCATATGCAAAACTTATTAGTCGAAGTAAGGAAATCTGAAGACTTTCAGAGAACTCTTACGATTACGACACGACGAAAACGGTTTGTTTCTATAAGCTTGATTTAACGACACTTTCCACTGTAATCAAGTAATACCTTCCTGTTTCCTGTCATTTCTCGTAACAGTAAAACCTAAACATTCAGTGCGAGCCTGCCAACTGTTTATAGGCGCACTACGTATTATTCGTCCATTGGTTTGAACCGAACAGCTTAAGTCACAACGACGGTAATCCAATGTCGAAAAGAATACTGGTCGAGCCGGTCCTCGAACATATGCTTTAGGGTACAGTATGCGTTGCTATGACGAGACTGTTAATATACGTAAGCAAAATATCATTTCCTGAATGTTTTTCGGATTTGATGCAAACTCGTCAATTCTTCAAAAGGTTAATACCTGAATGATAATCGTCTAAATTCTTTAATTCATTATCTGAATTTGAATTATTTAGAAGTAAGGATATGGAATTACGAATCGGCGATTTTCTCCACGGTGCCTTTGGATCCATTGATGCGTACTATGTCACCCGTTTTAAGTAATCTTGTTGCATTCGTAACGTTTACCACACAAGGTATGCCACACTCCCTAGCAATAACGGCGCCATGTGATAAGATACACCCGATCTCGGTAACAAGGCCATTGATCAGCGGAAAATATGGCGACCATCCAACATCGGTATACTGACATACCAAAACATCACCTTTTTGAATCATCGAAACTTCCTCTTCCTTCGTAATCACACACACGCGTCCACGTGCTTCCCCATTACCAATTGGCTGCCCCTCGATCATAACTGATATTTCTAGTGGCTCAGGTAACTCAATTATAGGGTTCTTTACTTTCGGGATTCCAAAACTTAAACGCTCGTAACTAGCCGCTTGCTGTAGTGGGTATATTTTCATTCTCTGTTTCGCTTTCCTGATAAGCTTTGGGGATCTTGTTGCTATTAACTCGCCTATTTCTCGATGTGTCAAAAAGAAAATGAGATTCTCGTCTGGAATTCTTCCTTCTCTAACCATGATATCTGCTAGCAACCGGTAAGCTTTTTTGAAAGCCTCTGTGATTTTCACAACGAACGACTTACCCCTTTCCCTGTCTAACACTTTGTTTCTAGCCTTGGGTAAGAATACTTTTTCTATAAGCCACTTTCCAACTGGATTCAGCTTCGTTTTCAAAGACTTCATAGCACCCGCTATAGGAAAGTCTCGATTATCTATTTCATACGTTCGATTAACAGCATCGTGCAATAAAATGCTTTTTAAAGATTTGATTAATTTCACTGGATCTTGTGACCAGCTTTTTTCCATTAGCTCCGCCTCTCGTATTCCTCAATGACCATGGTTCTTCATGAATTCGACAACACATTTATGTATGTCGTCGTCTTTTGATAGAATAAGCAGGCCTTCTTCATCAGGGCTCTCTAGAAAATTCTTCCACAGTTCTTTAGATTTTATTGTTTTAGCAAGCTTTGTGATTGCTTTAGGAACATCTGAACTGATTGCTCCAGATCCAGTGAGGAGCAGTGCAATGTCCTCTTGGTTTTCCCTTGTGAAGTTAGGCAAACCACCCATCAAAATATTTTTGACGATTGAAACGGGCATGTTAGTGAGAAGTTGAAAATAAATCTTCCATATCTGATACAAGTTGGATCTTTCTGAGGAAACTTGATGGAAAAGTGTTTGTGGATCATTTGAATTTGTACCTGCTGAATACGTTTGCATTCTTTTTTCAAAGTCGACGAATTCTTGATTTAGCCCGGGATCGTGGAAAAGCATTTTTCTAAATGTGCACTTAAGAAATTCTCCGATCGTATTTAACTTTGTTCCTTTGTAATTCAATATATCTGCAATCGTACTTTCCTTACATTCCTCACCTAGCAGATCAATTTCAACGAATGCTTTGGCTTTTAAACCTCCGATGCCGTTAGCAGCCATAACATACAATGGTGCCATGTTGACGAAATAGCTATTTCCATGAGACAGAATCAATCCTGACGGGTGGTTAAGTCTTTCCCTCCCATCCTTAGCGTAAAAGTAAATGTAATAAAACCCCCAATTTATTGCATCTACGAAATACGACGTGGTTAAAGGTGTTGTTGCACCAGGCATCATTTCCTGGATATTGCAGGTCGTTAGCAGTTCTCTTGCTCCCCCTAGAGGCGTATCAAATTCATGAAAAAGATCTTCATCTTTCTCAACATCACCTGAAGTTATCGGCCTTGCTTGTAGTATGTACAAGCTATCGTTTTCTATCGCCCACTCTATCTCTAGCTCTTTTCTGAATTTGATTTCTATCCTTTTTCCTACTGAACAGATGTGATTCACCCATTCGTTAGAAAGGCTGCAATTATCTACAATGGTAGGGTTCTTTGGATTCGTATCTCCCGTGCTTACAACTTCAAGCCTAGTTTCTTTTAAACCTACTGTCTTTTGTAGTATTTTGAAGTCCCCATTTACTTGAGCTTCAATGACAAATGTGTCGACATCAACTTTTCCGGACACAACATTCTCACCAAGTCCAACACATGAACTTATAATGATTCTATCCTCTCGACCTGTAAGAGGGTCGTTCGTCATCATGACACCTGATACTTTTGATTGAACCATCTCTTGTATTATTATTCCCATACCTTCTACAACCAATTGACCATTTTGTCGACGATACTCCACACTTTGGTATGACAAATACGACGCCCAACACTTTTTGATAGCATCAGTAATTTGATCTGTATGTCTTACGTTGAGAATCGTCTCTAGCTGTCCTGCGGCTGATAGAACTTCGCCATCCTCACCAATAGCCGATGATCTAATTGCAACTCCTCTCTCTTCAATGGATGTAAGTTCAATAACTTTGGTGAGTATCTGTTCGTTTATATTTGGATCGATATCACAATTAGCAAATTGTTGGCTGGCAAAATCACAAGCTTCTTTTAAATATTGAAGCTTCTTATCTCGTATAATATCCAAAATGTAGTTTACAGCCTCTGCTAACTTTTCGTCATTTTGTAAGACTCTCTGAAAAGCTATAGTTGTTAAACAAATTGCCGGGGGCACAGCTACTCTAAAGTTTGTTAAGGCGTTTAGGTTTGCGGCTTTTGAACCGACAAGATTTGGTGATTTACACAATGGGTCTGAAATTTCCACGACATAGATGTTTCTCCCCTCGTTTTTAAAATCCTGGTTTTTTTCAAGATTTTGTCTTTTTTCATGTAATTTTCCATCGATTTGAGTGAAGTTACAAGATGTCACATATGATAGTCCCGATGCTGGTCTTTCGCCTATCGTGAATTTAGTGTAATCTATTACTGCATCTTCGGTTTTAATTATATTTCTCCTAAGCAGTTCTGAGGCTTTTACTTCCCTTCCAAAAAATCGAAACGAAATATTTCTACCCCTTCCTACTTTCGTTGCATAAGCTTCTAGGGATGGAAATAAAACATGGCCAAAATACAACTTGCAACCATCTTTTGTTTCAAGTGTCTTGTGAGCATATTTATGAGCCAAGCCGTCAATTTCGATATATTGAGTTGAAATATGTGATAACGAAAGTTCTAACGACTGTTTTGAAATAAATTTCCTTTCACGACAGCATGGCATTCGGAATTTGTACTCTCTATTCTCAACCTGTATTGTTCCTCGTAGTTCACCCCACTGTTCGAACCAGAGAGATTTCGTCGACAAAAAAGCTAAGGATTCAGACAAACGGAGGTTTGAGCATTCAAGAGCAAGTTGCCATGCTGAGATTGCTAGCCAATAATCATGTGGATCACGATATCCTTTCCAGTAGAAATGAAACTTTATAAATCTATGTCGAGAGCTTTCTTCAATGCTCGTGGCTTTTTTCATATGCCCTCTATACGAGATTTCCCATTTTGTCATGGGATCTACGACGTTGCATTTTAATCTCCGTTTGCGAGTGAATAAAACAACATTATTCTCGTTCGTGTTTTCGCCATTTTCATCCTCCATATACGTAAATGTACCTTCAGTCGGTATATTAAGGTAAAGTTCTCTTTTCCAACCATTCAAATTAGAATTACGACAAACAAAGCTTGCGCCATCTGTATCAAAAGCTACAAATGAATGATTTTCTAAATATCCATCTATTACATCGTGAATATCATCCACCGAGTCAGGCAGGGTTGGATTCTCGAACGGCACATCTCTTTGTGAACGGGATTCTCGGACGAGTTGTCTTATTACTCTTGACCTCTGTCTGTGCCTTGTTAGCAAGATGTAAACGTAGAGGATTAATCGTTTGATAAATGAAATCATTGTTTACTGCTGGTAGCTCTGAGACACATCCTAGAAAAAAGGAAATAATGTTAAAGAGGGTTTAAGTTTAAACTTAATGCTAAATTTGTTCATGGTATAATGATTCTTGCGAGAAATATATTACATGACACTGAACACCAAATGGTAAGAAATCAGTAGATTCACAGTTTAACATGAAATTTTGACATTAATTATTTTCATTTTCCTCGTAAGTCTATGCATTTAGACATTTACTCGATTTTTTCATATATATTTTTTCATCTTGTATAGGTAAAGTAGTATTTGATACAAATACAAATGATATCATTATAACGTTGGGTAATGATAAAAATCAACTCATTGTGTTGTCAATTCCAAATAACTCAAGGTATTGACGAAGCAAAACAATTTACCGAACATTCTATGGAACTAAATTATTTCTTTTTGTGTTAAAAATAGATTTTTTAATTGAATCTGGGCTCATTACTTGTAACCCTCATTGGAGAAAGTAAGACAAAACTTGTCGATAAATCAGCAAAAGAGCTTCATTCTATCAATCTTACTTCACGTATGGTTGGAAAACCCTAAAGCCATTTATTTCCAAAAATAACGGTAATTCTTTGAACTATTTTGGTAGAGGGTCAACGGGTTTTGATACATAGCTCTATGCCTTATGGTTTGTGAGAAGATTATCATATTCTCATGTAAAAATCAGGGAACACACAGAAAAGGGATCATCTTCAGAGTACTGTACAAGGTCAATAGATGGTGACATTTAAAAATGAACTAAATGTCAACGCTCATGGTCTTATGGTTTGGGAGAAAAAGATTATTTTATCTTTTATAACGGTTGCCATGGCAACAAAAATTCTCTATGTATTTCAATTTTTGAAGTATTTTGAAAGAACGTGACCTAAGGATAATTTCTGTGAAGTTTGGTTGAAATTTCATGATTAATTCAGGAGGATAATTTTTTGATATTGTGAACGGACGGAAGGATAGATGGATGGACGGAGGGAAGGACGCTAGACGATGATCGATCAAAATAGCTCACACAGAGTACTTCGTGTTCAGGTGATCTAAGAAGGATTAAAATGATAAGCTTTAAGCGCAGAAGGTTTTTTTTCAATATCCATGCCAATGCCCTCTTTCGTTAAGACCTTGATTATATACTAATCATTGAACTACCAAAGTGAAATAACTTGAAATCTTTTACAATCTTTATTAAATATCTGTACCTCACGAAAGCAATGTTCTTAGTAGTTTTCTGATATTTTGATTCGTTTTCCCGAATACTATCGTATTAAGAACAATGTGGCCAAAAATAGATATTGAATTAAAAGTCTTGTTCTGGCAGCGTAATATAGAATACACTTGAAAATGTTTCTATTTCACAACAGATACAACGCATAAATCAACAACATTTTCTAATCATACAGAAGTGGTGATTTAGAGAAATACATTTATTTCCTATTCGTTTCAGAGTTACTGTATGCTTACTGTATGCTTTAACCAAATTTTTAACTAATCAAGAATTAGGCCGCTTGTGGTAAAGATCAAAGTCCATAGGCATTTTCTTAGAAAACCTTGCGCACACTCTAGTCGCCATGCTTTTTAATGTATCAACAGGAAAATTAGTCGCAATTCTTTTTGATCTTTGGCAGAGTTCTGGTCATCTCAGATCATATACTATGTCACGATGTAAAAATACAGAGAGCATTGTTTAACATGCTAAAGGCTTAATAAAAAGTCGATCGGCCAATCAAATTATTCTTTTTGATCGGAAGCGAATGGTGACCACTGTCAATAATTCTGTGAGGCATTTAAACTTAAACGCCGTAACGACATATTATTTAAGGCCATCCGCCAATGGTTTTCTCTTATGTTTGAGCAAATATTTTTTACAAACCGTGGTCATCGTCGATTGATACCTCAGTCAAAGTACATAAGTAGAGGTGGCGAGATGGTTTCAAGCCTTCGTATGGACGAAACATTTTTGTAGGGAATTACATGGTATATTTGTACAGACAGTCTAGAATTGTATTCATCGGTTAAATTTAAAACATATCTTTATAAAATTGTAACGATTTATAATAAATAATGAGATTAATTTCTGTTTTTCACTCAAGTACATGTTTGAAGATAGAGACCTAATCACAATTCTGAAAGAACCCGCTTCGCGGGTTCAAACAGTGTGATTATGTTGTTTTTAGTTTCAAAAGTCAATAAAAAAATATTCTCTTCTTCGCTTTAATAGAATAACGATGAGTGTATATTGTATTGTTAATGTTTTCCTATTGGGCTTCGTTAAATTCCGGGCTTATTGTTTTGCTTTCGTCTATCTGCCTCTGTCATGTCTAAATCAATTGATATTTCCGTATACGTTCAAAACTTTCTAATGTACAATAATAATGATTTGGGTCAATGCAGGCCTATCCCTTACCGATAAACATGCTCTCGTGCCATATTCAATATCTTTCGACAAGTTCAAGCCCCCCCCCCAAAAAAAAAGCTGATTATTTAAAAGAAAACTCTTATATTTGTTGTTGATGTGATGATATTTCAAGTTTATTTGAGTGATTGAATGGGGTTTAACGCCACTTTTAACAATATTTCAGTCATATCGAGGCGGCTGGAGCACCTAACCATGGATTCATGGTGTTTTTCAGACTAGCACTACTACTACACACTTGCCGAGCCTCAAGCTAATCCCACTTCGTTTACGAGTATCCACTCATTGGTGAGAGACAAACATCGGAAGGGATATTCGCCGACGCCGAGGATCGTACTAGAAAAGAGCTTTGGAAATCACTGTGGAAAATGCAGGAATTGTTCCTGAAAAGCATTGTTTTATTTCCCGCCATGTTTTATAATTCCTTCAACTTAAAATCGTGGGATACTTTTTTTTTACTGTTATAAAATGTCGGCTGGTAAAGGGTAGAACGAACGCTTACACGAAAACAAAGGAAGAGGAAAACTAGGCTAAGGGCTTGTATAGTAGGATTTTATTGACCTGACGGACCGTTACATTTGAAAAATTACGCGCTTGACTAATAGTCTTCGGGTTTCTCGTTTTATACCGCTATCCGAAAATGGCATTCAAATATTTGTTAAATACACGAATTTATAAACCAAAATGTCTGGGAATATGATAAAGCGAAGTCCCAGTGCACTTAAAATCTGGAGTACGAGGTGGGGCGATCTATTCTTTTTATGTTTGATCTTAGTCGTCTACTTTTCAATCATTTTACTTCAAAACGTCAGAGAATAACAGCCTTATTATTACTCGGTACTGTACATAAAACATCTTCGTCGTTCAGTCGTTTCTTCGTTTCTTCAGTCCCGCCGTCATAGCATAGTCGGTAGCGCGTCAGACTCCCAATCTTCAATAATAGGATGTCATGGGTTCGATACCCGGCGGCGGCACATATCCTTTCCGACATTTGTCTCTCACCAATGGGTGGATAATCGTAAGCCAAAGTGGGATAGCAGCTGGAGGCTAGGATTGAATGTAGTGGTAGCACTGGTGTGAGAAATACCAGGAATACATTGTCATAGGTGATCCAGCCGCCGCGATATGATTGAAATCCTGTTAAAACCACATCCAATCAATTATACTGTCGTTTCTTAATGTATTCTTGGTTCTGTACCGTTGTTCTCAAAAGTCGTTTCAGCTGTTTTGTCACTGAATGATACTTTTGTGACTGTTTATCAACTGAAAGATACATTCTATCACTGTAAAGTGTGAAGTGCACTTTTTCTAACACGCATTTGACTAAAAAATGAGAGAGAAAAGGCGTTGAAAAAAATCAATCAATTATGGTTTCATTGCAGTTCCGAAACTGTGTTGACTGCTTTAGGCCATTGCGTACTACATCAATCGACCACTTATCTGGTGAGGAATTTGGTTGATATACTTTAAAATGTACTCTAAATTTCTCCGAGTATGGACGAAATAAGCCGTAAACGCACAACTCTCGTCGATATCAAATTCATTCAAGCTAAAACAAAGAAATCGAGTTTTCGGGGTAGGGATTTCAAAACAGACGGACAGGCAAAACAACAGCCTAAATGCTAGGTTCGTATTGCATAAAAATGCACCCGTGATAAAACACGTTCCTTAACATAATCTTAGTAATTACCTCCTTTAATCCACCATCATTTCGAAATCCGTGTTTATTTTTGCCTTCACCTGGTTATGTAAAATGACTGTGTATTGAGCTAATCAATTCATGCGTACTCTACTTTATTGGCTTCGCTCCGCACAATTTACCCTTTAACCTGTTACCAGACGACAAAATTTTAGGCTGGTCCAAATTCAATGAAGTTGCAGACGACGTTTTAAATTGCGCTACAATTGAAAGCAGTTTCTTGCAGAGATGAAATTTGTGAGAAAAGTAGAGATTGCTTGTTACAGGGAGTTTCTCCTTTTCCCACAAAGTTTCCCATTATCTTATTTCTTCAGAGCGTCATTGTGTGGTTACGAGTTAAACCATTGTCTGACAACGACTACCTCATCGCAACATGCTTACCTATACCTATAGGATCTCGTGCAAAACATGTCGCACGGTTTATTAAAAAAACAAAGTCTGACATTTTGTTTTCAAACATTTCATTATTGTTATTATTCTTTCTTTTCATTTCTTCTATGTTAAATGTTTGCTACCATGTTGTCCTCTATTATCATGTTGACTTGCGTATCGTAAAATGTTTGCTGAGCTCATATTTGCGCCTAGGGCACATTGGGCTATCTTTGTGAATAAATGTAAAATGTAGAATGAGACTGACCTAAATTAGCTTGTCATCACACAATCCCACTTTTTACGCACATCGAGAAAAAAAAGCTTTTGAAAACATTGTGGACAATGAAGAAATCGCTTGTTACAAACAATTTCTTCAATGCCTACAATGTTTACTACCATTAAAAGAATGCATTTTTTTCAATTTCCACAAACTTAAATTGTCGTCTGCAACTTCTTTACATTTGGAACAATCTAAGACTTTGTCGTAGGGTAATGGGTTAACAGAGTTCATAGACAGTAATTCGAAGTAAAATATTTGGCTTGTTAGTCAGCAAATCTTGAGAAAGTCGGATAAGTTGCTTGTGAAAAGCCATTTCTCCTTTTCGTACAATGCTTCCTTAAATATAATACTCGATAAGAGTCCAAAGTTGGAATTTAAACTAAACAAATACAGAATGAAATCTTTCCAGTTTTTTCGAAGACGACACGAACGTTCTAAAATCATTGTTTGTGTTGTTGTTGTTGTTGTAAGTTTTAGTTTTTGTTGTTGTTGTAAGATGATGATGATGATGATGATGATGATGTTTTAATTACGCTTTTACAATTTATTTATTTTCAGCTAATTGGCCCATTTCCATAACAGTCTCTCCTTATTACACCCTTTAAGAATAAGACTATGGAAAACATTGTGGAAAATGAAGAAATTGCTTGTATCCGTGTTTTCCAAAGCCTTTTCTTGAGTGTCGTAAGAAACGGGATTATGTGGGATGGGTTGCTGTAAAGCTCCAAAAACGACCATTTCGCTCTTATGTACTAAGATCAAGGGAGTGACCTACTAAAATATATTTTTTTCAACCCATTTTTTTGTATTGAAATATCATGTTTCGTCGTACGTGTTTGTTCAAAGGGTTTCTTACATTAACCCTTTGAATCTTAGGTATACAAATTGTATACTCTTTACAGATTATATAGAGGATAATCAACTGGTTATTCCAGTTGCGCACTCGTTTTTTTCAACGTGAAATATTTTTTTCCTATCTTGAAAAACCAGTTGATTATTCTATTTATCATATGCCTTGTTATTTTATTTCTTTTTACCAAAATATCGAAACCAATCTATTTGATAGAGAGAAGGTCTATTGAAAAAGTGCGGATGAATACATGATTAAAGATTTATTACAGAGGGTGAAACAGAAAAGTGATATCGTCACCACTCCAGTGACGATATATCAAATCTATTACACTGCGAAATTTCAAGATTTCACAGCAAGGTATATAATAAATATTTTTTATTCATTGTAATCTTTTCATTAGAACATGACGTCAATAAACTTTGTGTTCTGTTCCGCCGTCAAAGCGCAGTCGGTAGCGCGTCTGACCCCAAATCTTCAATTATTTGATGTCCTGAGTTCGTTCCCCGGCGTCGGCACATATCCTTTCCGACATTTGTCTCTCACAAATGGGTCAAGTAAGACTGTCGTATCGGCTGCGCTTATCAGCATACACTTAATCTTCTCTGGAACTATTTATTGAATATGAATGATATTTTGCAGGGCTCATCTTTGGATAGACCCTAATCAGATGTGTTAATCCATACACGCTAACACGATTCCGCTTTTTGATGCCTCTCAATAAACAAAACAACAACAACAACAAAAAATGGAATACACTGTGGAGTTCTGACACCGTGTAACTATTGCACCATACTTTTTAGAATTGCATCTCATGGAGCGTTAATAAACATGCATTCGCTTGGTTAACAGTGCAATGAAAACAAATCAAACACTAAATTATGATGAAGTCGATACTACACCGAATTATGCACATAATATTTTACACATTACCAGACGATAAGATTAGACTGGTCCAAATTCAAAGAAGTTGCAGATGACACTTTATAATTCATGATTTTATGATTTTTCTGAACAAAAAAAATCTTCAGGGTAGAAAACACTGTGCATAATTTAAAACTGCCAGTAACAAGCCATTTTATCGTTATCGACGATATCTCCCGAAGATTTTTAAAGGAGGGATGTAAAAAAGCGCGACTGTTTGGGAATGGGTTAATTAGAAGTAAAGTGTACCTTACCCCCGCTATTTAGATGATATGAAATTCGACCAATCTCTCCCGTCATAGCGAGTGCTGCCTCCAGAATAGGATTTGTTTTCTTTGGCACGAAAACTTCGAATTCATTATCTCCGTTGTCAATGTCGCATGGAATATATAGCGAACTTATAGTACGGTACTCTTTGTATTTCCATTTGGTATTGGGGCTTTGTTGGTGTTTCTAGCCATTGACCAATCGCTGGCTCCGCCCACTTCCTCCGTTGTTCACGCCCACTGACCCCGTCAGGAAGTTTCGCTTCCATTTTAAACCGAGTTTATGGCAAGGAGCATGCAACAAAAAGTAGAATGGTTGGTTGGTGACCTTAACGTCGTAACTATAGCTAGGATAAGATGTAGTTAAGACGTAAAAGTCACCAAACCAACAAAATGTTTAACGAAACTGGAGGCAAATGTTTGAGTTCAACATTTATTTCCGGTTTAAATAAATTATTTGATTGGTCGATTATTTCTTTGATTGACAGCCGCGATTGGTCAATTGTTCCCTTCAAGTTATAATGGGGATGTTCGCTTTCTGATAGGAAATAAAGAAAGTATTGGATTTTCTTTAATCTTAAACTTTTCATGAATCGAACTTAGCGCGACATTAACAAATTACCAGACGATAAAATCTTCAGCTCGTTAACACAGTAGAGTTTCAATAGGTAAAAGAAATAGAAAGAATGATCGGAATGATTCTTATACACACATTAACACAATCCCACACAACAAACGTTTATACTGGTCCAGAAAATATAGTGGTTATTGTAAAAATTGATTGGTACAAGCAATTTCCTCATTTTCCACAGTGTTTTCCAAAGATTTTTTATGGGGAGCGTTAAAAGGAGGGATTGTGCGGGAATGGGTTAAAATGTTTCAGCGAGACCAAAGGGCAAGGTTTGTTTAAAGCTAAAGCTTGATTGCCCATCGAAAATACATAAATCCGATAAAAGTGACGATCCTGATTAGTTCTTGAGAATAGCGAAGGATGAGCAACGACATTTTGATGTGGAATCTGACTTCTTTTGTCAAGGGTAACAACTCGTTAACCCTTGCCTGTTTTGAACGTTTTTAGACCTGTCCAAATCCAAAGGTTTTGCAAGGATGAAGATTGAAAGCGGTTTTAATTTGAAAAATAACCATTCATAAAGGTAGAAAATATTGTGTAAAAAGAAGAAATTGCTTGTTACAAGCAATTTCTTCTTTTTCTACAATGTTTTCTCAATTATAAAAAAATCGGTGGTTAAACAGGAAAGGATTAAGATATGACCTAGAAGCATGACTGTGGTATAATTGAAGGGTCACGTAATTGAAATATGATATTTCAATGGTAAAGATCCATACCCATTAACCTGTCCATACGCAAAAGAAAATTCTTCGTTAGACAATGAATTTACGGATCGCGAGGTAGATGAATAAACGAAAGACGTACCAATACAACAAATAATAATATGTTTAAGCTGAAAGTAAACTTTAGCTCCGGCATTGGCCGATATGTATGTATGTTCAGCATCTTTTCTTATACAATCTGTATATGGTTACGACGTTTAGGTCGTCAACCAACTATTTTAATTTTTGTAATAAGATACTGATAGTGAAATATCCTTTTAATATACGGGAATGAAAAAATCCTGTCTGAGCTCCAGCGATCCGCCATTTCTTTGACTGTTGTTACGAAGTTTTAAACGCCGACTAATGGTTTAAACATTGGATGCTTTTGAATATCGCCGATCTGTTAGGCGACCATCAAGATATGTAAGGAAAAATCAGAAAGTCTAATACGATATCTTTTCAAATTGATGGATTGCTGTTGCCAATCAATAAGGAATATTACAACAGTGTCTTTTTCTATTTTTTGTTATCGTGTTCAAGAATTCTGTACTGGATGAGACCGAATCGTGTTTATTGGATGAGACCGAAGGTCGAATCCAATAAAAAAAAATACCTACACACGATTCGAGAACACGATAGCAACAAATAGAAAAACACACTGATGTAATATTCCTTTTATTATATTCCTTTTAGGACATGACATTAAGAATATCCTCTTAAATGATTAAGAAATAACCAACTTTCCGATAAAAACGAACGTCAATACACACAAAAGTAGTCTATGTTTCACGGAACTCGACGAAAACGAATTTTTTTTTTTGTTTTTGGTACAGGCCGAATACAGATTTGTTTTCTGTCGAGTTGTATTAGATAGCCAGATTTTAATCCATATCTTTAATAGGTATATAATAAAAACATCTATTGACCATTCAAATCATTCATTCAGATCGAAAGTAATTTTTAAAATTCGGTATTTACGTTTTCTAAAATGGAAAATTAAATTTTAAGTTATTGGCTGGTTCTTTCCCATACAAACTCCGATTTTTACGTCCCTGGCATGTAACATATAAAAACATTTTGTAACTAGGAAAACTTACATGTAACACGCATATTCTTCTTTTAACCACGTTATTTTCTATCATATAAGATGGGTACTTTTTGAATGTCGTCTGCTACCCCATTGAATTCGACAAGTCTTAAACTTTGACAAATGGCTGGTAAAATTAGCCCATTTCTGAATGAAGACGCTTTCCCCACTTTTATTTGTTTGTTTGAATATGGTTTATTGGGTCTTTTTACAGTTTTTCAATCATATCGCGGAGAGAGGAGCACCTAACCGTGGTTTTCTGGTATTTCTCACACCAGTACTACTACTATATCTTCTCTGAACGTCTTAGAATCTCGGTATCTTTCTTGTTCGATCCCCGATCGCGGCAAATATCATAACCGACATTATTCTCCCACTTCTGGATGGATAATCCTCAAAATAAGTTGGATCAAATCCGATATCTCGGTTGTAGTGGTAGTGCTTGTGTAAGAAATACAAGGAATTCATTGTTAGGTGCTCCAGCCGCCGCGGTATGACTGAAATACTGTTTAAAATGATGTTAAAACCCTATTTAAACCTTTCTCGAACAACTGCCCTACAGAAAGCGACAATGGCAAATATTGTGGAAATTGAATAATCGCTTGTTACGATTAATTCTTTCCTTATCAACAATGCTTTCTACCCCAAGAGACAACACATTCTATAATTTAAACAACTAAGAATTGTCGTCTGCAGCTTCTTTGAATTTGGACCAGTTTGTTTTTTTTGTCGTCTGGAAACGGGTTTAACCAACGAATAAGAATCCTTTGTGTTATTCTGTTGAAGATAAAGTATTGCTGGGACTTTAATGGGTTTTAGGGTACAAGGTACGAAACAAATTCAATAAACGTCACGCACAGCAAGCGTGAGTAGAATTTTTACTTCAATACACACCAGTTTAACATAACGAGCTAAAGGAGGATAAATAAACACGGGATTTTGAATTGTGCTGGATAGTGAGGTAACCGTGTTTGTTTTTTTAAAGAAATGTAACCATATCATGCATGTATATTTCATGCAAAGCGCATTAATTGATTGACTGCTTGAATAGGATTTTACAATACTTTTAACGGAATTTAGCGCGGTGGCAGGAGCACCTAACCATGGATTCCTGGTATTCTAACACCAGTACTACCGTTACAAAACGAATCAAGGATATCAGGCTATTGTTTTATCCGTCCGTCTGTTTTGAAAGTGGCGGATCGCTGGCTCCGACCAATGATTCAGTTTGCAACGCCTACTGACTCCGACACGATTGTGAACGGCATTATTTTGCACAATTTATAGCCAGTTACATGATTTTAATATACAATCGTTTGTTGAAGTCGTAACTACAGCTTGAATGAAAACGGTTAACTTATTCGCATGATGTCCCGCATCTTAAGATTGGGTAACATTGTTGGAAATGAAGAAATTGTTGGTAACATGTAAATTCTTTATTTCCCTACATTTTATCCTCCCGGAAAAGCAAAGTATTCTGTTCTTTCACAAGTCTAAATAGTTGTCTGCAACTTTCTTTTAGTCGGACCAATCTGAAATTTTGAGGTGTCATAATTGGCCAAAGTAATAACAGGCTCGTTGGAGGAATTTCAAGACGTTGAAATATTGCAAGACTTCAGAAATGGGAGATTTTCCTAGTTGACCTATTTGCACTTTACTACCTCATAATTTTGTCCGTTAACTTGACCCTTGTCATGCTGTATAAATTACCTTGTTGAATTGCTGTCAAATCAAAGGGCTGGAAGCACTGATAGAACTTGTTGTTCAAAAACCAATATTTCTTTTGTAAATCAACCTCATCAACAAATCGAGAAGGAAAGGTATGACCAGGAGGTGTAGACTTATATCAGCCTGCACAAACGTGCAGTCTGTTCTTAGTCTATACCTCCTGTCAAAACCGAAATATTCCGAGTTCAGCATGATAAGGGTTAAGCCAGCAAAGGAAGCAGACGCTTTGCCATATGTAGCTAAGAAATTATATAAAAAGGTGAGTAGAATCTTAACCCCTGTCATGCTTTACCCGGAAAAATCCGGTTTTAACTGGAGGTATAGACAATAAGACATAAGTGCAGTCCTATCTAAGTCTACGCCTCCTGTCTGTCCTATTGTAATCGGAGTTGTTTATGAAATTAATTTTCAAAAGAAGTATTGACAATTGAGCAAAAAGAACTATCAGTGCTTTCTGCCCTTTGACTTTTATACAATTCTGAAAATGATTTTACTCCACGTGAAAAGAGTAAGATTGATTCAAAATGTTATTCAGAAATCGTCAATGGGAGGACAATCGTAAACCTAAGTGGGATAGCAGTTTGAGGCTAGGAAAGGATGTAGTGGTAGTATATTGGTATGAGAATTAACAGGAATCCATTGTTAGGTGCTCCAGCCGCTACTATATGACTGAAATAATGTTAAAAGCGGCGTTAAACCTCATTCATTCAACCAATCAATCGGAAATCGTCAATGATTTCAATCACGCGTGACAGGTTTTGTAATCAAGCATGACACTGTTTTTAACCCTCTCCTGTACTAATCCGGGATTTTACGTTGTTTTTACCGTTTACAAGCATGTAACTGTTTTTAACCCTTTCCTGTACTAATCCAGGATTTTACGTTGATGTGATTTTATACTTGAGAAAACATTGTGGGAAAAGAAGAAATTGCTTGTAACAAGCAAATTCTCCTTTATCCACAATATTTTCTACCAGAAAGGATAGTTTGAATTTAAATTACATCCATTTTCATGTCATCTGCAACTTCTTTCAATTTGGACCAGTCAAAAAATCTGGAAACGGGAAATGGTTAATCACGCATGACTTTTTTTGTTTATGTGAGCTCTTGAACGTGTAAAGATTATTGTCAATATTATTGATATGTGTTATAATATCTATTTCCTATATTAATCCACGTGACACTAGCAATCAATTTATTATAGTATTGCTAATGCTGTTTAATGACAATATAATTGTCCAATTGTGAATGTCAATCAAGGAATCATTCGACCAGTCAATTATTTATTCAGCCCGGAATATAGCTTTGAACTCCGACATAGCCGCCATGTTTTGTGAAACATTTTTGTTGGTTTGGTGACGTCGTAACTACAGCTTATTCAAGCTAAAAAGAAAAGCAAAATAACGCCGTTTAAAATCGGAGCGGAACTTCCTGTCGGAGTAAATGGGCGGGGCCAACGGAGTAAGTTGGCAAGGCCAGCGATTGGTCACTTGATATTGTATTGATTATATTAAGGACTGATCAATCGATTGATCAATATTGTCAGCCCGATTAGCTCAGTTGGTAGAGCACTTGATTTCAAATCTCAAGATCACGGGTTCGACCCCTGGGCTGACCATATCAACTAACTAATTGACGTTAAATCGAGGCCTCGTGTGACGGTGCTAACTATCGACCACGATAAAGAACCAGGCGGAGCCCTCAGTTGTTTCGTCCTGCGTCGCTCATATGGGCATGTACTACGGTAGCGACGATAGATAAACGGAAATACAACAACATTCATCAATATTACTTCCAGTCATATTGACAGTGTTCAGACCTCTTCAAACGCATTGCTTAGCTGTAGCTTGGAAAAGTATTGCGAAGTATCGTTGGAAATGAAGAAATTACTATCAACAAGCAATCAATTCTTTTAATTTCCACAATGCATTTTTACCTCAAGACAATTTTTTGAAACATCATCGACTTAGAATGGTCGTCTGAAACTTCTTCTAATTAAGTGTCTAAAATTTGTATGTGCTGATGGGTGAAGCAGTCTCTACATTCGCATTACTCGCTAAAGTGTAAGGTAGAGACAAACACACAAAAACAAACAAAACCAAGAACCCCCCCCCACACACACACATCAAAACAAAGGGGGGGGGGGGAATAATAACCCTTTCCTCAAATAATGTTATATTAAGCATTTTTAGTAGTTTTAATTTTGCTAAGACTAGGTGACGTACATCTAAATCAGACTATTATGAATGCTTTGTTGGGGCTTAATATCATAGCAGTGATTCTACAGGTTGGCTGCTTCAGGAAAAAAATTAAAACTTGATTGGTTAATGCAATATTACTAGGTCTGTAGGAGACCTTTCAAGAGCAGGTCGTTCTCGAGTAACAGTAATACCCGAAGACCATACGAATACATTGACCAACTCACATAATCGTTACTTTACTAACTGACCAATCGAGGCCGCCAATCAAAGAATCTATTGACCAATCAAATCATTCATTTAGGCTGAATGTGAACTTTGAATTCCGAAATTTTTGAAACACTTTTCAGTTCGTTTGTCGTCTTACACAAGTTTATTCAAGCTGTAGTTACGACGTTTATGTTACGATCTTCCACTTCCACTTTTTTGTTACATGTTTGTCCATATCTACGGTACAGATTTTGACAGGACTCCACAGTGCTCCGACAGTGGCAGTCACCTCTCTTCTCCGCCGAGATTCGTTTCACATTAAGTCATGCTGATGGTATGATGCGTATATATCGTCGAAAAATATTGCCTCATTAGGGAGAGGGACAGGTTCGGCTGGGACAGTGCCATGGCCTTTAGCGGTATCATGGGGAACAAGGAAACTTGTGCCCACAATGACCAACCGAGCTTTAGCCTTCGAACTCTCTTTAACTCAAAACATTTTTTGCATGACAATCCCTTAAAATGTTTTAGTTAATCTGTTTGAATTCGCTATAATCTGTTGTGAAAATCTAGACATAACAATATTGCAGATCTGGAAAACGATCTGCAGGTGGAAGGACATCACCTTCCAAATAACGAGATCTTCCTTTCTCATACTTCTAAAGTGAATTTAGGTACATTATGTGGTCATTCATTTTACTGATTTAAATGTGACAAACTTAATATCATTATTTGAAACTCTTGCAAAACTCTATTTATTTCAATTTTCTTTAATTTTTACTTCTCGATAATTCAAGTAGTCATAATTTAGTAAAGAAACAATGGCGTTGACAATAAAAAATCTACAACGTTCTTAGTATTCGGATATTATCAAAAACTATTAAAAAATCTTGCGATAATTCGGTCTTAAAGAAGCATTTATTCAAGTGGATGTATTTTAATTTTAACTCTTAGCTTCTGTACTTTTATCCATTCATTTTCAGGGTCTGAAACGTTGGTACATGCACGAGCAATAAACTATGATTTCGTTTATGAAAAGGCTGCTCCTTTACTTTTACATCCTGGCAACAAGGTACAGACGAAGATACAAAATAATTAGTAATCTACTTCTGAAAGCCCGTCCTCAAAGAGACGTAGCATTCGAGAAACCGACCCTTCCAGACTTGGTAGATGATATTCACGGTCTCCCAGATGGTTGGTCAGAAATACATGCATTTTCAGCGTTTGACAGGAATGGCACAAGCTTCGTTTGCAAGAATTCCTTCGTGAATGGTTGGAAAAGAGAATTATTCATCAATATTACAACTGAAGGTTCCTTTGCGTATGTTGAGGATGAAGATGAAAAGAACACTGACAATGGTCTGTTTATCAAAAAGCAGAGGCTAAAATGCAATGTTATAGATCCCATGACAAAATGGGAGATCTCTTACAGGGGACACATGAAAAGCACAACGAACGATGAAGAAAGTTCTCAACGAAAATTTGTAAGGTTTCATCTCTACTGGAAAGGATATCGCGATCCACACGATTATTGGCTAACAATTCCTGCATGGCAACTTGCTTTTCAATGCTCAAAACTCCCTTTGTCTGAATCCTTTGCTCTTTTGTCATCAAAGTCGCTCTGGTTCGAACAGTGGGGTGAACTACGAGGAACAATACAGGTTGAGGACAGAGAGTACAAATTTCGAATGCCATCCTGTCGTGAAAGGAAATTTATTCCAAAAGAGTCAAAAGAACTTTCGTTCTCACATATTTCAACTCATTACATAGAGATCGACGGCTTGGCCCATAAATATGCTTACAAGACACTTGAAACAAAAGACGGGTGCAAACTGTATTTTGGGCATGTGCTATTTCCATCCCTCGAAGCCTATGCAACAAAACTAAAAACGATAAGAGATAGAGAAATACTTTTTCACTTCTGTGGAAGAGAAGTTAGAGCCTTAGAACTTCTTAGGAGAAATGTAATACATACAAAAGACGCAGTAATAGATTACAAAAAGTTCACACTAGACGAAAGACCATCATCTGGACTAGCGTATGTGACTACGTATAGCTTTAATCAGGAAGATGGGAAGTCTCAAATAGAGAGCCAAACTCTCCAAAAAGGGGACTTTAAGGAGGACGGTGAAGACAAGAATGTCGTGGAAGTTTCAGATGATTTATGTAAATCACCAGCTCTTGTCGGTTCAAAAGCCGCTAACTTAAATGCACTGATGAAGTTTGGAGTAGCTGTACCGCCGGCAATTTGTATTACAACAGAGGTTTTTCACACAATTTTACAAACTAATGAAAAATTAGCGGAGGCTGTAACATACATTTTGGATATTATACGAGAAAAGAAGATTGAACGTTTGAAGGAAGCATGTGATAACGCCAGTCAACAATTTGCTAATTGTGTGATAGATCCCTATTTACGGGACCAAATACTTGAGCAAGTTTTGAAACTGACATCCGTAGAAGAGAGAGGAGTTGCAATTAGATCATCGGCTATTGGTGAGGATGGCGAAGTTCTATCAGCCGCAGGACAGCTAGAGACGATTCTGAGTGTAAGACATACAGATCAAATTATTGATGCTATCAAAAAGTGTTGGGCGTCGTATTTATCTTACCAAAGTGTGGAGTATCGTCGACAAAATGGCCAATTGATTGTGGAAGGTATGGGAGTTATAATACAAGAGATGGTTCAATCAGAAGTATCAGGTGTCATGATGACGAACGACCCTCTCACTGGTCGAGAGGATAGAATCGTTGTAAGTTCATGTGTTGGCCTTGGCGATAATGTTGTATCTGGAAAAGTTGATGTCGACACATTTGTAATTGAAGCTCGCGTAAATGGGGATTTCAAAATACTACAAAGGACAGCAGGAATAAAGGTAAATGGGCCTGGTGGTTTAGGCGAAGGAAATGCGAGTCAAAAAAATCTTACAATTGAAAATGATTGTAGCCTTTCTGATAAATGGTTGAACTGCATCTGTTTGGTTGGTAAATCGATTGAGATGAATTTCAGAAAGGAGCTAGAAATAGAATGGGCGATCGAAAAAGAAAAATTGTACATATTACAAGCAAGGCCGATAACTTCAGGTGATGCTGAGACAAATGAAGATCTTTTCCATGAATTTGATACGCCTCTAGGGGGAGAAAGAGAACTGCTAACAACCTGCAATATCCAGGAAATGATGCCGGGGGCAACAACACCTTTAACCACGCCGTATTTTGTAGATGCCCTAAATTGGGGATTTTTTTACATTAACTTTTACGCTCAAAGTGGGAGAGAAAAGCTAAACCACCCGACAGGATTTATCAAGTCTTACGGAAACAGCCATTTTATAAACATATTACCATTGTATGTGTTGGCTGGGAACGGATTTGGAGGTTTGAAAGCAAAATCTTTCGTTGAAGTTGAGGTTCTTGGTGAGGAAATAAAGGAAAGTTCGCCCGAAGACATTTTAAATTTCAAGGGAACAAAGTTAAATACAGTAGGAGAATTTCTCAAATGCACTTTTTCAAAACTACTTTTCCACGATCCCTCTATTAAAAAAGAATTCCATGACTTTGAAAGAATCATGCAAACTTATTCGATCGGTAAGAATTCAAATGATCCACAAACCCTTTACCAACAAATTGTCTTGGAAAGATTCAACTTATTTCAGATATGGAAGATTTATTTTCAACTTCTTGCAAACATGCCCGTTTCAATCACCAAAAGTATTTTGATGGGCGGTTTGCCCAATTTCACAAGAGAAAACCAAGAGGACATGGCACTGCTCCTCACTGGATCCGGGGCAATCAGTTCAGATGTTCCTAAAGCAATCACAAGGCTTGCTAAAATAATCCAATCCAAAGGAATAGCGAATATCTTTCTAGAGAGCCCTGATGAAGAAGGCATGATTATTCTATCAAAAGACCAGGACATACACAAATCTCTTGTCGAATTCATGAGGGACCACGGTCATAGAGGAATACGAGAGGCGGAGCTGATGGAAAAAAGCTGGTCGCAAGATCCTGTGAAATTAATCAAAGCGTTAAAAAGCATTTTATCACATGGTGCTTTTGACCGAGCTTATGAAACTGACAATCGGGATTTTCCTATAACGGATGCCATGAAATCTTTAAAAACGAAGTTAAATCCACTTGGAAAGTGGCTTATAGAAAAAGTATTAGTACCAAAGGCGCGAAACAAAGTGCTAGATAGAGAGAGGGGTAAGTCGTTCGTTATAAAAATCACAGAGGCTTTCAAAAAGGCTTACTGGTCGCTTGCAGATCTAATGGTAAGAGAAGGAAGAATTCCAGACGAGAAGCTGATTTTCTTTTTGACACATCGAGAAATAGGCGAGTTAATAGCGACAAGATCCCCAAGGCTTATCAGGAAAGCTAAACAGAGGATGAAAATATACCCATTACAGCAAACAACTAGCTACGAACGTATAAGTTTTGGAATCCCAAAAGTCATGAATTTAACAACGGAGTCCTATGAACAACAAGGTATATCTGTTATTATCGAAGGTCAGCCAATTGGTAACGGGGAAGCAACTGGTCGTGTTTGTGTTATTATCAAAGAAGAGGACGTTTCTTTGATCGAGAAGGGAGATGTCTTAGTTTGTCAGTATACCGATGTTGGATGGTCGCCATATTTTCCTTTGATCCATGGACTTGTAACCGAGATCGGAAGTATCTTATCGCATGGCGCCGTTGTAGCCAGGGAATGTGGAATACCTTGTGTAGTAAACGTCAAGAACGCAACAAAATTACTCAAAACTGGTGATGTAGTACGCATAAATGGATCTAAAGGCACCGTGGAGAAAATTTCAGCTTCGTAGTTCTTCTTTTTTCAAGACTATGACTTCTTAAATTTTAATGTGAAAACCAGACGTTATCTATCGAATTAAGAAATATTTGTTTTGAAAATCAGATCGACTTCTTTTCAAATCGTAGGAGGGGTGATTTTTTTAGTGCCTGTACTCAGTTTGGGAAGTAGTTTGTGGACAGTTAGCAGACAGTTTGTATAAATGAAAATGTAGCAAACAGGCATTTCAGTGTTCAAAATCGAATGACTTGGATACGACTTGAATGTACATGGATATAGTAAATAGTGCAATATGTACTTTGCACTTCTTTATCCTCATCTTTTTATTTATTTTTTCTTTACTATTTCTATCAGATGGATATAGACATTCATATATTTCATTTAACTAGTTTTTAACGTCTAACATCATAAAACAAAACAGAGAAAAAATAAATAAATTATGTTATGGTAAATAGAAACATCTATGAAAATCGGTTTGATGTTGGTTGGTTGTATGGGACATAAATTAATGAATTTTTATGGTTAAACAAAAAGCATCAGGTTTGAAAGAGATTCGTTGTCGCTGCATTTGTCTAGTAGTAAGGTGCTCTACAAATTTCGTTTTCACAACTAGCACATGAGTTTATCAACTGATTAAATTTCTAACGAGAATACGTTGCTAGGCTTTAAAAAACGACTCCGACGGACAAGTTTTTTTCAACATTTAACAAGTTATTCGCGTAAAAAAGATTTTTCAAATCAACATCAGCCAGCTGTTAATTCTATTTTCATAATCCACTCATATTCACCTATTTTCTTTAAATGATATTGTCTTCTTTAGCAAGTTTTGAAAAAAAAGTTCTTGATTTGGAAAAAAAAATTGTGATATCAAAATTTATTGCACTGAAAATTCTCTGGATTTTTCTGATAGGAATTATTGTTTTCACTACTAAAGTAATCTGTTTAATATCAGGGCTTCTGTAAATGTGAACAATATTTTCCGTCGGCCTCGGATTCATGAGCCTAATCATACATTAAGTAAAAAGGTCAGGATCAGGTCAATAAAACAAGCATAAATATTAGAAAATATCCACTTATAATTTGACCCCGCTGTTTAAAATCTTATCTTAATACAACATCTCTACCTTTAAATGCATTTGAATATACATAGGGAGCAAATGAACAAGTGAACTTCGCCGTGATATAACTGAAAAATTGTTTTAAGCAGCGGCAAATCGAGAACAAACTGAATCATTATATATTTGAAGTATCTCTAAGCAGACTTGTCGTTCGTTACTCTCACCAAACACCTCTGCGATGGGCTAAATAACCAAAGAATTAGATATATGAGCCTATGCGTGACATTTCCAACCATTTCGCATGTGCATGACTTGCACACATGGTGCACCCTGTACAGCCATTCGGGGCAATTAGAATATTCGCTGATTGTTTAAAGAAGCTTTTGGTCAGTATCTATTTAAAGAGCGCAGACTGAAGACTCTGATCAGACTGTACGGATGCACAGGCTGATCTGAGTCATTATTTGGGGCACATGTGTAATGGTTGGAAATGTAACGCACGCGCTCATATATTACTTTTCTGTTGTTTGACAAGAAATAAAACGTTAAGGACATAATAATTGTGGTTCAAGATACATTATAAGAGCATTTAAACTTAATGATTTACCTTAAAACCGCCGAAATACTTTATTTATAAAACCATTTGAAATGCACGTCATATCAACGCCCCAGACTTTAAATTGAAATCCGTTGCAGTATTGGTGACGTATTAGCGGACTTTTTACTGAGCCCATTTTAAAGGTGAATGTGGAATGAATCGAAAAGCAAGAGAGTGTTGAATTGATTAAACTATCTAAGATATGCTTATTATCCGTTTAAAGGGTGCAGGCGTGTTCTTACGAAGATATTTCCCAACAACACTACAGTTGTGCAAGTTCTATTCAGTGATCAATGGTCAATCTTGTCTATACCTGTATAGACTAATTGACCTTTGATCACTCATTACAACATGGAAAAAGATTAAATATCGGGCAGGCTTTCATCCTTTACAGTTTTTGCATCAAAGTTAGATTTAACCTACTGGTTCGACGGATCGACCAATCATAACATTCTTTTAGACTTGAAGGGAACTATTAACTACCACTTTCCATTCCCGCAGAAGCCAACTTTTTGACGCCCCTCAAGAACCCCCCCCCCCCCCGAAAAAAAATAAGAATAAAAAAAAATAAAAAAAAATGAGAAAACATTGTGTAAAATGAAAAAAATGCTTGTAACAAGCAATTGTTTTCATTTTACACAATGTTTTTTTACCGAGAAAGTTGAAAATATCTAAAATTTCATAAATTTTAAATTGTCATCTGCAACTCCTTTCAATTTGGACCAGTCTAAAAAAATTTCAAGTGGGAATGGGTTAAGAATTTGGTTTATTGAATTAAACGCCTTAACTGCAGCTTATTCAATCTGTAGTTAAGACGTTTATGTCACAAGCCACGACTTACACTTTTTTAAATGCACTAACCATATATATCACAAAATGGTGTCGTTTATACCCTTAGTCAAACTGTCATGTCAGCGATCTGTCGCCTTGTCACCCCTGACTGCACACAATATATAGAATTTTGTTTGACTCAATCTCTGGTTAGTATTAAACAAACCGTTTTATCAACTTACCATTTTGGTTGTAATAAATGTGTCATATATTATTTATCTATAGGTTAAACTTAAAATGTGTCTTTTATTTATCTATTGAAACCTGCCGAGGGCGTACCGTATTTGACACTTTCAGATTCGTTTTTTTTCCTGACGTCTACGATTTTGTCTGTGTGGTATGCATACATTTTAATAAGAATTTTTACTGGTACATAATAAAATACTATAAAACAGTAAATATTTTTATTATCACTATTATTCAGATATCGACGGTGTCCGTGTATTTTATGAACTAACTCTTGTATTCTTGTTTTCGCCGTAGGGCAGTTATATATAAATTGTATTGGCTTTAATAAGTTACATAATTATTCTTTTATTCTCGTACCTCATATGGAGGAATAGCGTTTATAGGTCATAGTTTTGTTTCCGACTTGGCACTTAAGTAGGTGGACCAGCCCTGCGTTCAAGATGGCAAAACTCTCACAAATGTTAAGAAATGTCACCCCGTTAGGCACTAGCACTTTTGATCTAGTAGAATTTCAAGAGGGAAGCGTTCGCTAGTTCTTCTTACATTTTATTTGTGGCCCTGGTTTTCAATGAGCTCGTATTTCGAGCCAATTTGAAAAGGAAGTCACGGTGTTTGAGATTAAAGGCTGGTCGTATTTCTTATGAAGCACTGCGATCCTTAGAATGGGATTTTTTTTTTACTAGAATAGATAAATTATGATTATGAATATTCAACATTTTGTTCAATAAATTTCACGCACGATCACGGCACTAAATTCAGAGTTTGTTTTACATGTTTCAAGATCCCTATAAAAATCAAATGTCCAATCAAGTTATTCATATTAACCTCAAGTAATTTTTTATCAGTTAAGCATTTAAGCTCACTTGAGCACGTGCTCAATGTGAGCTATTGTTATCGTCCAATTCCGGCGTCCCGCGTTACCGCGCGTCGTCGTGCGCCTGTCAACAATTTCTTTAAACATCTGCTCCTCCTTAACAAGTGAGCCAATCTTGATGAAACTCGACAGGAATTTCCCTTTGGTGACGCTCTTCCAAAATTGTTCAAATAATTGAAATTTTCCGTAATCTCTGGTTGCCATGGCATAAAAAGGGAGAAACGATGAAAAATCTCTTTCTTTGAAACCAGAAGACTGAGAGCTTTCATATTTTGTATGTAGCACTTCCAAGGGGGCATCTATCAAATTCGTTTAAATAATGTTCCTGTGGTAGTATTTGGACTACGCCCGGGTAAACCCAATTGTATATTGAAACAAGTGCACACATCAAAATATATAGAAACGAAGAATAAAATCGTTTTATCTTCGATATGTACCCTGTGTTTAATACTTCTAAGCCTTCTCTCAGTGAACGCTATAGGGCCAATGGCCGTCTCGTTGTTAATTTGACGACATAAACGTCGTAATTACAGTTTTACAAACATAAGTACAACGCTTAGTTTCGCCAACCACCAATACTCGTTTTATTTGATGTCCCTTAGCGAAAATTTCACAATAAAAATCGATTACTATATAAGGTGAACTACCAAGTTGGGGGTAAGTGGGCGTGGCCGATGATCCGTCGATTGTCCTTGGACAAGTGCTAACCGTATATTCAACCATTCTTTTAACTCAAGACAGTTTTTACGCAATTCCAAAAATAATTTTTGATGGGCAAAATGTTCTCTGACACTATGAATGTCGAAGTGTTTTCTAAAAAAAAAGCAGAACGAAGAAATGTCATCATACGTCAATGACGATTGACCTTGGTGTTCGCAACACCCCGCAAAACCAACAGCAATTTGTTTGAATACTGAAAAATATTAGAAACTTCCATCTTTTTTTATATCAGGTATTAATTTACAGGCAGAACCCCTTGTGACCGGAAGGAATCGACAATTTCATTCAACCTGTTTGCTTGTCAGTAATCAAAGAACGGCTAAATAAAGAAATATAATAGGGGTTAAATTAATTTCATTAGCACAACAACTTTTTGATGATATACCGTCACAATCGGAGGCTCGACGGTTAGTTAATAGATATTTGACATGCAGATTGATGAATTCTTATTCTGATATAGTCGTTGGGCGTGCAAAATATCGTAACTACAGCTTTATTCAAGCTGTAGTTAAGATATTTTACACGCGCAACGACGAAATTTAAAACAAAAGATTTGAATTTTTTTTAAATATTTCACCGTATTTAAGAGAATTACTTTTGGTCTCGGGCAGTGTTGCGCACTCGTCACTTCCTGTCGACAACTGAGCTCTTCTCAATGTTCATTGAAAATCAAATAATTGGAACCCTGTTTAAAAGTTACAGAAGAGTGGATAATTAGGTCGAAATTAGGTCGAAACTCAAAGGTATTTAAGAGTATTTCATCTTGCACAAAATACAAGTGCACGAAAATATACTCATACATGTTTAAAACGTACAGTTGCATCTGTATAATCATCTTCGCTACCCAACGGTTATAACTCCTCTTTGTCGCTTACGTTCCTAAGGAACAAACCTGAGTTTGAACCCTTGGCATGTGAAGTTATATCTGTAAGATTATGGGTAAACCTGGCTCTCGCGGCCGTCAAACAAATTACCAGGTGACAAATGAAATCAATCATTTAGACCAAAAATGATTTGTGAACTCCGAAATTGGCCATACTATATTTTTGCTCTAAGCCCTCAATGTTGGTTTGGCGACTTAAACGTCAAGCTGTAGTTACGACGTTTAAGTCGCGAACCAACTATTCGTTCTTTTTATTGCATGCTACATGTACTGGCCATAAATTTTGCAAAATAACACCGTTCAAAATCGAGGTTGGACTTCCTGTTGGAGTCGATGGGAGTGGCAAACCTAGTAATTAGGCGGGGCCAGCGATTGGTCAATTAATGGAATATCGTTGGAGCTTGATTATTTGTGCCTTACTTCGCCCTTATACACTAACTTCAGATCAATGAGATTCGAGCAGGTCTAGATTACGGGTGAATAATTTAAAATTTGAATTTGTATTTTTTTCTTTTTGCTCCACTATTCCTTTTTAGACCTCTGTCTTTGACCGGAATAAAACAGGGGTGTCATAGGCTGTGAAGTCAGAAAAATGTATCATTATGGTGAAATGTTTGGCAGGAAAACTTTCAGCTTATTTCAAGAAGTTTCGATTGAGCAAACTACTAGTGTTGTGGGTGCAATTCAACGTACTGTGTAATGTAAAAAGATCTTATTGAATTTTTAAAAACCATACAATTTGGATATGAATGATTTTTCGACAGGACTGGTTCTTGGATTGACCTCTGTCTGCTTTCTTCATGAAATTCATATAATATAGTAAAATGTTAAGAAACTCTTTTTCTTCAAAACTAGTGATCAGACATGAATGATTTTCGGCTGGAATGTTCAATGGATTTACTTCTCTTTGACCTATTCAAAATATTTTTTTCGGGCTAGAAGCAAGGGTTTTAACCCTTGTCATGCTGTATAAATTACCTTACTGAATTGCTGTAAAATCAAAGCGCTGAAAGCACTGATAGAACTTGTTGTTCAAAAATCAATATTTCTTTTAAAAATAAACTTCATAAACAACTTTGGCAGGAAAAGTACAAGCAGGAGGTGTAGACTAAGATCAGCCTGCACATAAGTGCAGTCTGATCTTAGTCTTCACCTCTTGCCAAAACCGGAATATTCCTGGTTCAGCATGACAAGGGTTAAGGGAGGGACTAATAAGCACCGTAACGAACGAAACGAAAATCTCTGAAACTAGTTTTTGGCTGTATTATTTCTCTGATGGATCGACGTCTTTAAGATTTCTAGAAGAGATTCTGTTTTGGGTGACAAATACCAGCCTGAGGCTTATCAGCAACACCCCCCCCCCCAAAGATTCTCTTAAACCTATACGGTTTTGTCCAAATTAAAAGGTTTGCAGACGACAATTTAAAGTCGATTTTTCTTCAAAAGCAATCGTTCAATAGGAGAGAAAATATTTTGGAAAAAGGAGAAATAGCTTGTTACAAGCAATTTCTTTCCTTCCCTCAATGTTTTCTCAAGTATTAAAAAGATTGGGACGTGAAACCTAGTTATTTACTAGGAAAGTGTTAATTGGAATGTTTTTTTTTTGGCATGGATAAATTTAGACCCGTTCAAATTCAATGGTTTTACAGACAAAAATCTTACCTGGGTTTAATTTGAAAAATTACCATTCAGTAAGGAAGCAAATATATTGTGAAAAGAAGAAGTTTCTTGTAACAAGCACGTTCTTCTTTTTTTTCTACAATATTTTCTCAATTATAAAATCACAGGGACGTAAAAACCAGGGATTGAACGGGAAAGGGTTAAGGAGATCATCTCGAATTTCTTTGAAGATTATGATAGGGTGAGACGCGATGGGAAAATGGGCAGGAATTTAGTCTGGGACAATACTTCGTCAAAGGTAAATTTGAAAGGAGATTGCCTTACATCTATAGCAAGGTTGAGCATGTGACCTTGGCCTTGACATTTGAACTACTTTCTAAATTTCTGAACTCCGGAATCGTACTATCTCATACACATTAATTAATGGTTGATAGATTATCCATCTGCCCGGCCTTCGACTTAAGTTTTTACCTTATCACTGATAATTGCTGAAGCTAGATCATCTAAAGTAAATAAAGGAAAATATCTTTTCATCTGGCATAAAGTTTGACATTTGACCTATTTTTTTTTAAAAAAATAAATTTACAAATGTAGAACTGTTATATGTTATCAATGTTTGAAGGATGAAACGACAATTTCTTTCATCTGTAATAAAATATCCTTTCGTCTCGACCTTGACCTATGACAGTAGCCGAAACTTTGAATTATTTTAAGCGTAGAACTGTATTGTCTCTCACACATAAGCAAATGTTATTTAAATTTATCATCTGGCTTGTCGCTTAACCTATGACCGACCTTGACCTTCGATCTGAAACCATTTTGTCTAGAACTGTATAATCTCAAATAAATAGGCGAATGGTGATTGCCTTTTTCATCTAGCAGCATGCTTATTCCTAGACCTTTGACCTCCTTTCTGAAAAATTAAAATTTTAAGTATATGACTATATTATCTCAAATATATTAGCAATTGGGGATGCATATTTAATCTGGCATTGTCATCAGCTTTTGACATTGTCCTTTACTGACTTAATGTTAATCATTAATTATCAATGCTAGAGATGTTTCATCTGTAATTTTGTCTCATGTGCGGCCTGTTACGTTGACCTTTGACAAGAAAATACTTGTGCAGTAAGTGAAAGAGTTTGTTGATGTTTTGATAGTCAACATTCTTAGTACGCAGGGTCAGCGTAAGTAGCATTAATCTGAAAGTGGTGATCGCCGTGATTTGGTGTCCAAATAGTTCCGATACAAGTGAAAGATTTCTAAATTCCACCAACTTAAAACTGTCCTCTGCAACTTTTTTCAATTTGAACTATAGTCTAAGATTTGTTCATGTTGTAATGGGTTAACTCCTGGGTTACTTTAACCTCATTTATTTATTACGATAACCTTTGACAAAGAAGATAAGTTAACAAAACAATGCTTTGCTAGCTTACAGTACTTTCAGTACTGTCATTTTCTTATTAGCAAGACTACATCGATTCATCGGTATAGCGTTACGAATAAGGAGACCTGGGGTATCCGAAGATGCATACACCCAGAATTGCATCATACTCAAACATGCATTCGCTTTATTAACAGTTTGTGATAAAGTACTTACTACTCCGAATAAAGGACAGTGACACGGTATTTAATCAAACGTAACAACGTGCTGTTTATAGGTTTAACCCATTACCAAACGACAAAATATCATCTGGTCCTAATTGAAAGACATCGTATGCGACAATTTCAAGTTGGTTGAATTTTAAAAATATTTGTTTTTCTAGGTAGGAAACATTGTGCAAAATGAATAAATTGCTTTTATCAGTAATCTCCTCAATTCGACTATGTTTTCTCAATTTTCTTTTCTTGGGGGGAGTCAAAAACGTAGGTGAGACGTTTCATGCGGAGTTTGCAATACTTCTGAAATACATAAGAACGTCTTTTTATGGCGTAGGCATTTAACGGATTTAGTGGTTAAACCTCCAGTGGCAGTTTGCACTCGTTGAACTTTGAGACGACCTCAAAATTCTGTCTGTTAATCTTTTACCCTGCAAATCATAAAACCTGGTGGACGGTGATCGAATTATAGCATAATACCTCAATTGTACGATCCTGAAGAACGATGTCAAGTAAGACATTATGAAAAAAAGTGAAAGTTTCCCAGAAATGAGCAGTTTTCCTCATCTCATATTCTTTTCTATCGATTATGTGAATTGCATATTTTTCATACTATCGTATAAGAGCCGTCCCCGCAACAACATGAAATAACAACACCCCGAACAAAAGCGATAGAAAGAATAATCGTGTAAGAATACGGCTTTGAGTACGGCAGTTATGTCGTCGGTCCCTCCCTAATAAATAAATAAATAAATAAATAAATGAAAATAAATCCCAACAACTTTAAGCAGCAGTTACTACGATTAGCCCTTTCCAGCACAATCACTTGTTTTTACTTATGCTTTTTTATGCTTGCGAAAACATTGTGTTAAAAGAAAAATTGCTTATAACAAGCAATTTCTTCTTTTCCCGCAATATTTTATTGTCTGTAAATTGACTACTTTTCAAATGCACCCATTTTTAATTGTCGTATGCAACTTCTTTTCAACGGGACAAGTCTAAAAAGTGGTAAAATGGGAAAGGGTTAAGTCACCGATTAGTCTGCTGGAATTTTATCATTGAAGAAGGTCGTAAAAATCTTTGAAAGATCTTAACACACATTTCAATAAGGCATGTCTGTTGACGCATAACTAACAGAGCTCTAGATATAGGACCGGTCTTTATGAAGAGAATATTTTTTGTTTTCGTGGAGGTATGAACCGAAAAGCCTAATCATACTGTATAAATGCTCGAAGCGGATTCATAAATGTGATTAGGTTTTTCGGTTCATATATCCATGAAAACAAAAATATTTTCCCTTTATCTCTTATGATTTAATATCATCGAGCGAAAAAAAAAAAAAAAAAAAAAAAACACAACAAAACCAAATTTTGATATTTTTGTATTGGACTATTTTGTGCCGAAACTTACAAATAGCTGCGCGCTATAAATTTTGTTCGTGGGGGTATGAATAATTTTTCGACCAATCAGAACGCCCGTTTTGATTATTCGTCTAATTAATCCTATCATTGCTGCTGATACTCATTTTAAATGTATCTTCAACACGATTTCAATGGGTACGCACAACAAAGTGTTTTAAAAAAATGGTCAATCAATGCTTAGATTGTTATAACCCCGTTCATCTGAGTTCTACTTTCTCACTTCACAACTGTTGTACAACTTACATAAAGCTTATATAAAAGATAGGAAACTTCAATAACATGCTTTGTATAAGTTTTGATTGAATGAGTTTAACCAAATATCATCGACCGGTTTCACAATGCACATGAGGAGAAAAACGTAGTAAAATATGAAGGTAACATTACGACCTCAAACTTAACGTCGGTTGGTTTTACAAGGGACGTCGCTCTAGGCATTTGGAAGGCATGGATAAGAACCAGGATAAAAGGTTTTGCTAGGTGTTTAACTTTCTTCCTTTTATTTTTGGAGATTTTGGGTATGAAATATAGTTCTGAAACACTCAAAATTTTGACATTAATTAACAAATCGCTGGCCCCACCCACTCACTCCAGTAGCATGTAACAAAATAGTGAACTGGTTGGTTGGCGACCTAAAAGGCGTCACTACAGCTTTCATAAGCTGTAGCTACGACGTTTAATTTGCCAAACCAACAGAAATGTTTCACACAAATGGCGGCTAATGTTGGAGTTCAAAGGTCATTTCCGGATATACAGTGCAGATCTGATATATAACGTGCAGAGCTCATAAACAAAGATTATCTATTCAGTGAAAAGTATCTCAACCCTAAATAAGATGACACTGGCTTTTATCCCAATCCCATACAATCCCGCTTTTGCTACGCCCCCAAGAAAAGTGTTTGAGAAAACAGTGTGGAAAATGAAGGAATTGCTTGTTACAATTTCTTCATTTTTTCACATTCTGTTCTGCCCAAAAGACCCCTTCCAATTTATCGTTACCCGACTTTAAGTATTCATAGGTAATTCCATCTTAACGATTAGACCACTTAAGAAACAAATTGTTCTAAATCACCAAACGCCTTTCCAAACAAACTATTAAAATGATCTATTATCCTGTAAAATATGCCTAAAAGACATACAAATCATATAAACCTGTATATTTGGTGTCTTGTATCAAATTATCTTTCTGAATTGAAAAAAAAAAAAAAAAAAAAAAAGTGGCAACGTCCCGTCATATAAACCTGTATATTTGGTGTCTTGTATCAAATTATTTTCTGAATTGAAAAAAGGGTGTCAACGTCCTGACAAACAGACAAACTGACAACTGTTTTTGTACATTAACTTTTTACCATACGACAAAATTTAAGATTTGAAGTAACAGACGATAAAATTACATGTAATAGTGGCCGTGAGATCAAATACATAGCCGCCTCGATATGACTGAAATGCTGTTAAAAGTGGCGTTAACCCCCATTCAAACAAACAAACAAACAAACAAACAAACAAACATATACATAGATATAAGTAAGAGATCAATTCCTGGGTTTGATATGACCGTATAGAATGAATTCCATGTATGAAGTGGATATAAGTTGTGATTGGTTATTACGTCATGTCGGAAGTTGACAATGTGAGGATCTCGAATTGACTAATCGCTGGCCATGCACACTGACCCTCTAGGCCCCGCCCATAAACTCCGACGGGAAGTTTACCCTTCGATTTTTAAAGGAGTTATTTCTTAAGATTTATGGCCAGTTGCATGGAACGGTTGGCCACCTAAACGTCGCAATTATAGCTTGAATAACTTATTAGCGAAAAAGATGATCTCGATATCCCTTCTCTCGTGAGGATGGGTCTAAAACGGTAGTGCTGTTCTTAGTGCCTCTGGAAAAACTATCTTGCCGAATGTGAGCTTTAAATGTGAACGGATATATGAGAAAATTGGATTTGATTTGAAGTATATGTGTAACTGTATAGTCAAGTCAAACTTGTTTTCTAGTTTACTTATACATCATGTTACAGTACCGTACTGTTTAATTGGCTAAGATCAAAATCTAAAAGGACAAAATATTCATTGAAGGAAGTCGAAAAAAGGGTTCATTTAGATGTTTAAATCAGTTACCTAATTGTTACAGAATGTTGTAGTAAGTTCGAGCTCGATATATTAACTTTGATGGTTCTTCTGAATTTGTTGACTGGGACAACTATTCGTGTGATAGAAAAAGGGTGAAATAAAGATTTACTCTGTCATTTAAAAAACAAGAGGCCCATGGAGGAATAAGACGCTCTACTGGGTATCAAGGTTTCCGTTAAAGCAATCTGAAATTTAAGGTGTTAATTGCTTAAAGAAGAATGTTTTAAAATGAAAATAACAAATTGCTCTTTATCCCTTTTTATCATTTTGAGCAACAATCCCCTTTTCCCGTGTTTCTTGACGGATTCAAGTTTCCTTGTGACCTTATAATCATCCTTTGAAATTTTCAACATAATCCAATAATGATTGTGGACTTTATCACGTAAACGGGATTATATTTTGTGAAAATCCATAAGGTCCATTTTCTTTGTTTTCTGATAGACCCACTTCGTTTCCCACGGGAACATTCCTTACGACCCTACAATAGTCGTGTGAAATTTCAAAGACAATATTATTATAATTGTGAGCTTCATTGCATACAACAGAATGTTTTGAATGATAACCTGTAAGGCCCCTTTTCCTGTGTTTCCAATGCCACAGTTATTCGAAGCATCTTTGAAGAGAATCAAATTAAAACCTTGGACTATATTGTATTAACGAGGATATTTCAATCAAGTTCTCATAATTTTCCTCTTCCCGTGATACTTAATTGACCTTACCCATTTCAAAAAGAACCAATCCTTAACATTATACAATCATTCTGTGAACGTTTGAAGAGAATTCGATGAAGCAATGGACTTTATTTTGTAATAGAATTTCTATAAGATTCCCTTTCCCGTTACTCTTAACTGATCAGATCCAATTTCAAAATGATCAATCCTGAAGGTGGTTTAATCATTCTGTGAAAGTTTGAAGAGAATCCGATGAAAATGTGGATGTTCAATATGAAATTTTCATACAAGCTCTTTTCCAGTTATACTTGACGGAACTAACTAAATTTCAAAAGGAACAAACCTGATGATTGCACAATCATTCTGGGTAAGTTTGAAGAGAATACAATGAAAAATGTACCCCCAATTTAAAAAGAATGATCATTATGACCTTACAATCATTATGTGAAAACTTCAACAAAATTCGATCAAAGCTGTGGCCTTTATTGCGTTAACGAGGATTCTTTAAAATCAAATTATCATTCAACCCCTTTTCCCATGTTACTTGATGGATCAGACCAAATTTTGAAAGAAACTATCCTGAGTGTAATCATTCTGCATGAAGACAATCGGATAAGATCTGTGCACTTAACTGTATCAACTAAGATTTTTTAATCAAATTTTCATAAGGTCCATTTTCCTGTGTTTCTTAATGGATCAGACCCAATTTGTAAAGAAACAATCCTTATAATGGTAAAATCATTTTGCGAAAGTTTGAAGTGTATCCGGTGAAAACTGTGGACTCTAGTGTGTTAACAAGGAAAAGTAAAAGGTCGGGCGGACGACTGTAGAGACGTCATTGTGTTGACAAGGATTCTTTTAATCAAACTTCCAAAAGCTCCCCTTTCCCGTCTCTCCCGTCATTTTTCCCAATTTCGAAGGAACAATCCTAATAATGGTACAATCATTCTGTGAAAGTTTGAAGATAATCGGATGAAAACTGTGGACTCTAGAGTGTTAACAAGGAAAAGTAAACGGTCGGTCGGACGACTTGACGGCCGACCGGACGCATGGACGTCGGAATTGGAAAACGCAATTGCTATAATTCTTCTGGCCTTTGGTCAGTAGAGATAAAAATTAAATAAATAGACAATATTGTCAAGTGTGTAGCAGTGAATAATAAACAAAATACCCTTATGGAAAACATAGAGGTAAGTTTTTACAACAATTCTTATCCTATTTCGAAATAAAAAAAATCTTGGTGGAATAAAAGAATAGTTAAAGTTACAGAATTCTTAAGACAGTTTTAGGCAGAAAAGTCAAATACGTTTACTCGTTGCACAGGCTCACCGGACAGCGTCGTAATGCGTATTTAAGCTTTCGTGTCATCGATTATGTCCAGCATGCTTTCTTCTGATTCCATTGGCTAATTTCGCATCTATTTATATGTTCTTGATATATCCTTATAAAGAGGGCTATTTAAGGAAGCGTCCATTGAATTGTGACTAATCAAGCGGAAAGCAACCTTCTTAAATGCACGAAAAGTATCAACCCTGGTCAGCCTGCGCACTCAGCGGATGATGAGGGATGAAATTTTCCTTTTAAATATATATTCTAAACCTAAACTAGTAATTCTACCTTAATGCATGTTTTTTCTTTTCAAAACTCAATCGCCGATTGACCTCTGTATATTTTTTTCTTTTTTTTTTCGAATATTTATTTTATACATTTTCCGGATTGACCTTATTGAATCGACATGTCGAATTCATTTCAGATACAAAATGTATCAATTTTTCCATAAATGTATGTATTTTTCAGTCGAGAAAAACACAACAGCAACAGCTGTGACATAAAATTATATGTGTTTTTCTCTGAAAAAAAAAATGATCTAGTGTATTGAATGCAGAGTGTCTCTGGATTACAAATAGTTTCAATTAGAGACCGATGTCATTACTTTTATTATTCAAAATCAGGTAAAAACTACGAATATGTCGTTTTTATAAGTTTTGAAAGATCGATTGGTATATTTTCCTCCGTTAATATTCAAATTATCATTAATCAGATTATCATTTAATTTAACAAATTTAAGAGTTATTTTTCTATGTGTTCCACATTTTTTATAAAGTAGGGACAAAGGATTTAATGGAGAATAATTTTAGGTTACACATCAAAGTCATTCCAAATAGCGTGGAATACTAAATTCATAGAAAATAATTGAATGTTAGTTTCGTCTATAATAGATCCATAAAATGTCAGTTTTGATTTGTTTACTTGATGATATTAAATCATACAAATAAGGAGAATATATGTGGTTTTATTGACTTTAAAATCTAATCATACTGTGCTAATACGCCAATAGCCTGAATAAGTTTTAGGTTTATATCTAGATGAAAACAAAATATTCTTAAATCTGTGTTCATACAAACTTTCTCTAATTATATGTACACTTTATCTATCTAAATTTTATAAATAAATGACAACATATCTTCTTAGATGCTTTCGACTTAATGATCTAAATTTCTCTGTGGATCATTACTTCGTTATTTCAACGACAAACCTGTGAAATCTGTTTTCTTGTTAGAGTTACTTCTGCTTTTATTCACATTGAGCTACTAACGTTATTTCAGCAGGACAAACTATATTTATGTTACTATGTAAAGAGCGAAATGGCTTGACTTTTCCTCCTACACTAATTTTGTTTGTTTTATTTAACCATTTCCTTTTTCTCAAAATTTTAGACGTGTTCGACTTAAAAGGATTTGCAAGCAATTTCTTCTTTTTTTCACGATGTTTTTCTAAAAAATAAGAACACAGAGACGTAAAAACCAGTGATTGAACAGGAAAGGATAAAGAGATGAAGAGAATATTTTTGTTTTCATGGAGATATGAACCGAAAAAACTTATAACACTGTATGAAGCGGATTCATACACAACTGTGATTAGTTTTTTTCCCGGATCATACCTCCACGAAATCAAAAATAGTCTCTTCATTTCTTATAATTTAATAGTATCGAGCGAATAAACGCAAAAACTTTACAAATTTTGATACTTTTTTGAGGGCACTATAAAATAGCTCTGTGCTCAAAATTTTGTTCATGGAGGTATGAATATTTTTCCACCAATCAGAACGCCCGTTTTTTGATAGACGAAACTTAAAATTAATCTATACACACATGAAATATACCAATATGGGAGATAATTGCTTGTTTCCAGAAGATACCTTGTAACAGAATTTTTGTTCATCTAAACACTTATGCACAACCAAATACAATAACTAGTTGTGAAAACTGATTGCCTTTGTCAATGTTTCAAATTTGAACCATGATGTTAATATCAGGTAGATAGTTGGATCGGAGTGACGACGGTAAGACTAAGGTCTTGAATAATGAGATAAGGATATTAGTATTAAATTGATGACTATTACATATTTTAATACTGCATCCTCTAGTGAAAGATTATGTAATTAACTACATTTAAACCTAAATGAGTATCATTATTTGTCTCGGTGATGTTCTTGTCCTTCTTGACTGACTTAGAAAAGTTTGTTTACTTTCATCGAAAACAGTGATACTACATTTGAGGCCTTACATTTAAATCACCGCTACAAAGCAAATTTGAAGCATTATTTGAAAGGCTTATTATGACTTGCTAAAGATTAATCAAAAACACAAAAACCATGATTAGAGTTTTCCAACTCTTATATGAGGCTACTATTGTAAAGAAGATACAAAATCGGGGAAAATGTGTCTCCTTTGCGCTTTCCTTGTACGGTTTTAAAGGAATCGGACAATAGCGTCCCGTTTCTGACTTTAAGGTAAAGAGACCCATACATATTAATTAAAGTTTTAAAAATATAAAGGGGTATTCCAATTTCTCTCATTTTGAAAAACAAACCACTTTGCCAAACTAGATCAAATGACAAAAAAAAACCCAACACACACACGCACATACACACACACACACACGCTCACACACACACACACACACACACACACACACACACACACACACACACACACACACACACACTTGTACAGCATACAATATAAGGACCTTGACTTTCCGCGTTATCCTGAGGACCCATGTAAAACGTTTGCGTATAAAACGCAATGTGATGTCAGTTTCTTTTTCATTGCGTGGAAAGTACAAAATTGATATTGTTTTCCCTTAACACTCAAAGTAAATTAAAGAAAACGTAGTGAGGACTTGTCACCTTTAGCCTGATTTATGAGGACCTTCGGTATGAGGACCCTAATTTGCATATTTTACACAATACCTTTTATGACCATAATTACGAGGACCTAACTTGAAAGTTGTGATGAGGACTTGCACAATTGATTGAGAAATAAAAGTAACTCCTGACCATTTGAATATGGAATATGAAAACAAAAATCCAGTTGGTCACCTAAGGTGTATATACGTAAACGTTATCCATATTTTCCACGTTGACGTCGTGCGAAATAACGTGGTAACTGACTGCAATAAATTTTATTGAATATCGTGTCTTATTTGTTGAAATATATATCAGAAGTAGAAATTCGATCATGTTGACTTTAACTACGAAAACATTTTGAAAATAAGTGATGCATTTTTAAAGTCAGTCAGTATAGTTGCTTTTTATAGTACGTACAATATGGTATGTTATTTGAGCTTTATCACTGGAGGTGTAAACTGTACAAGGACATTGAGTAACGAACAGTTTCGCGACTGTTCATTACTACATTTTGGCCGACTTCGATTGACGATAGTTCAGGCTATAGTGTGGCTTAGACCGGTAACGCTTTCGACTTTAACAAAGGCTTTTTGTTAAAGTCGACAGTGGTACCAGTCTATAGTGTGGCTGTTCCGTCTATTTTATTGAACATCATGGGCGGATCTAGAGGGGGGGGGGGGTCAGAGGGTCCGAACCCCCCTGGCATTTGCAGAAAATTAAATTTTTACTAAATAAATTTAGTGTAATGTTATATATTTATTACATTTTAAGCCATAATTTGAGCTTAGACCCCCCCTGGAAAAAATATCTTAGGATTGGACCCCCCCTGGAAAAAAATCCTGGATCCGCCCTTGAACATAGTTCTTTGTTTATCTCAACACTGATTGTTTTCTATGTTTTTATTCGGGCTAAATGCGTCGATTTCTTGACCACAAGAGTTCGTCATGTTGCCGGTTGAAAACATGGAATATCCCAAACGTGTAAATGTAGGGGGTTTCTCAAAATGAAACATCGATGGAAAACAACTCTAAATTAATATTCTTCCTGCGTAAAATGTTTTGGGCTAATTTGGTTTCCCACCTGATCGATAGGATACATTTTGGCCAATCAATTCGGCGCCGTACAACCATTTCGTCTTGTATGTTACTTGGCATACTCATGCATTTGACAACAGTAAGTATCAAATTACAGTTGATGCCTATAGTACATGTAGGTACTACGAAACTAGCTTGTTAATTTGGAATTTCGGTCAAATGGTTTAATTTTTGACAGAGAAAACATTTTGAGGACCCGTGTGCAAGTCCTCTAATTGTACCGCAGTCAACTAATCGTTTGTGTGCGTTCAAGCCTGGGTCCTCTGTTTGATCCATATACAAACACGTTTAATATCTGGGGCAAGACACGGATTTTTTAAAACCTTACTTTTCTTAAAAGTGAAACAAGAATATGACACACCAATGAAACTGCTACAGCTGTGGTTTCCTTTTTCACAGTGTTTACATAGGCTAATTACGGTCTCCTGCTCTAATTACGGTCTCCTGCTCTTTTAGATGACATTGTGATGTTTAGGCAGTTTTTAGCTATGATTTTTCCGCTTTCGGTTCGGTTTATTAGCGATTTCGCATCGCATCTGAGTTTCAGTACTTATGCAGTCTCAATAGCTCAGTGGGTATCAATTTACATGCAAGTGGTCTCGGTTTGGAACTTGTTCGAATCCCGGCTCGGCCAACTTTCTTTTTGACGCTTGCTGAAAGTCACTGTGATTCGGTTCATTTGTCTTTAATGGACTTTGTTTAAGTGATAACAACAGTGAGTATCTTGGAAAGAACGTTGTGCCGGTGAAGAAATACCATGATCGCATGGATGGGTACACTTGGAAAGAATGTTGTGTATGGTTTCCGCGGATTATCTGTTGTTAACGATAAAGAAGCTATAACTCGCGAGCAATGGCTTTTTCCCACGATGCTTGCAACAGCTCCTTTATTTTGAATTTCGGTCAAATGAGTTAATTTTCGACTTAGCATATCAAAATCAGTTGAATACAAAGAAATATTTCAGGACCCGTGTGCAAGTCCTCCAATTGTACCACAGTCCTCTACTCGTTGATGTGCATTCAAGTCTGGGTCCTTAGTTTGATCTGTATACTTGGATGATTTCCCCTTAAAGTGACATTTCATATTTTTTTTACATAAATTTTACATTAATATTTATCTGAAAGAACAAATTCTCTTATGAAAATTCCGAAAATTTCAAGCCAAAATACTGAACCGTTTACGAGAAATACATATTTTTGTGCTAAAATCAAACAAGTTGTTGTTGACAACAGTTCAGATTTACATGGATTTTTTTCATTTCTGTCTCATTTTTGAAGGCGTATTTTTCTCTCACAAATAACAACCTCAAACAAAAATAAAAAAGATAGCATTTCTACGCATTAGAATAACACATCCTTACATCAAGACATACTTTTAAAATATGAAATTGAAATGTTATGTCCCTTTAATATTTTATACCCTATTCACACGCAGTTCTTTCGTTTTGGACAAGTGGAATAACTTTTTTCCATTTCACACAGTTAGGCCTACGAAATGTCCTTTTCTCCATGCAATACATAGCCATCCTTTTAGAATGGTAGGTCATAAACTTTACTTAGATAGTCTTTTAATTTTACGTCTGAACCGCAACATCCAATAATCCCTTTCACAGACGACAAAAGTTTTGACCGGTCAAAATTCGAAGGTGTTGCAAACGACACGGTGAATCATAGTTTATAGAGGCAAGTAGCTTTCTGTGTAGTGGGGTTGATATGAGACTGCTAGTCGCCACCATCATCGCTTTTCAACAAAAACCTCGTAATTGCACCTGGTTTTAAGCTGCAGTTACGAGTTTTTTTGTTGAAAAGCAGCGATATGCTTGTTCTTTCTCTCAATGCTCTGTAAGGGAAACTTTATCCAAAACTGTTATGGAAAGCAATAAAGGGGACCAACATTTTCAAATGACGCGTAGTAAATTTACTTAAGCCTCTCTTACAACCGGTCGTACGTGCTCCTGCGTGCGGTCTGCGTATAAAACGTACGTTTAGTCGTGCGATGCACGCACGTGCAACGTACGATTCTGGTGGACATAACCACGACACAGACTGCACGCAGCAAAGAATTGACCGGACAATTCTTTGAGGCGCTCTTACAACCCGTAGTGCGTCTTTATAAATCGTGCGATTTTTCAGAGTTTTAAAACGTACGATTTAAAAAGATGCACGACGGGTTGTAAGAGAGGCTTTATATAGCCCTTTAATTTTTACGTTTGAACGGTAAAGTCCAATTAACCCCGCTTACTGAACCGGCTAAAATATAGTTGCTTTTCTTCGAAAACCTGGTAACTACAGCTTAAATCAAGATGTGGATAAAACCTGGTAACTACAGCTTAAATCAAGCTGTGGATACGCGGTTTTTTTTAAAGAAAAGCAACGTCATTCATCACATTCAAAAAGTTATCATAAAATTGTACGCTACGAAAATTGATGAATTGGCATTATTTAAATAAACTGACGTCCAAAAGAAACGCCCTAATGAAATTTGTCGTTATTTTCCTTATGCCTGCAACAATGTTAGTAAAATGTATACTGTTTATCATCATTTTGACCGACAATTACGGTAAATGAAAAAAATGTGCGTTTTTATTCGCCAATATGTCCATTTCCGGTGACTGGTCACGTTTTCTACGTGCGCTTCGTGTATGTTTATCACGTGATGAAATGGGTCATATTTTACACAGTGGCATGTGTTAGTGGATAGGCAACCACGAGTTTAAAGATTTTCTAATGAAACATCCAAATTGAAGGATACCAAGACTAAATTCTGAAAAGGGAGCGCGTAATATGGCATTTTTTTAATGCGACGAATGCACAAACAAGTCGCAAGATGGTTTAACATATTGTGTTTCTCGATTCGGTGTCTTGATCGACGCGTTAGAGTTCCGCAAACATCTATCGATCGGTCACGCTCAAGTAGACCTCATTTAACGCCTATAAAGCATGATAATTCTCCACGTTTACGTCATGCACGTTTCAGGTTTGTGACGTTGGGATCGATTTTCTGTCGAGTAGTCTGTTACTGTGGTGGTCAAATAAGTATTTTTTTGGTAACTGTTGTTGTTGTCATTTACGTTTGAAATAGACACACTGCTTGGAAAATAGAGCTCGTAGATAAGCCATTTTCGAATACGGGGAAGTGAAAAACAAGCCGCCTGACGTTTTAACGTCTTTCATTGCACAATCTGGCATCTTGTTCGACGAGTTAGAGTTAGAGAAACATTTGCCAATCGTCCAAAGTCAGGTAGACCTCGCGTAACGCTTGTTATACAAGAAGCCGTCTTACGTTGACGTCATTTGCGTTTCAGGTTTGAAACGTTGAAATCAACATCGCGTTTAGTATTCAATAATTGTGGTCACCAAATAAGCCGTTTTACGGTATCTTTTGTCGTCGCAAGTAAAGTTTGAACCACGTGCTACAGATTTTCAAATAAAAATTCTGATACCGCTCTGTTTAAATGTGCCGTTTTTCTAAACTGTAACAATTTGATTATTTCTTTATCATCATTTTTCAACAACAGATAGTCAAATTTACAGATGGAAATTATTTTGTAATTTCAAATCAGGTTTACTGACTAATCGGACATTTATTAGGACTGGGGCGTTTCTTTTGGACGTCAGTATAGGTTCACATAAAATTATTGTGCAAAATTCGAAAATTGACACTTTTTGATTTGGGCGTTTATGTATTTATTTACCGAAACGTTTCCCCCTTTGAGCTTTTTACATTCGCTTCTTTCAATTTGAAATGGCATATTTCGTTCTGATAAACTTTTATGTTCTCTACAATGCATGCTCATAATTTATTTGTCTCTTTATACAAGTTGTACAGTGTAGTTGTGAGCTAGCTTTTTGCAGGAAAGCGAGGGTATAAGATATATTGCTCAATATTTGTTTGGGAACAAAATCGTGATCAAAGTCTTTAAAATTATTCTTGAAGCACCCTTACCCATTTCCACACAATGACTTCTTAGAAACCCTACAAAATAAAGACTTTTGAAAACATTGTGGAAAATGAAGAACTTGCTTATGACAAGCAATTTCTTCATTTCCCACAATATTTTCTTCCTCAAATTATCAATAAATGTAAAATGACATTCAAATAGAGTTGTCGTCTGCAACATCTTTGAGGTTAGACCAGTCTAAAACTGTCGTTTTGTAATGGGTTAAACCTTCAACTTTGAAACAATCAATATATACAGAGAGGCAAAATTAAGTATACACCATAGTTCTTTCACGTTTTCGGAGAACCGATTAATAGATTTTGTACAATTTTTAAACGCCACCGAAGGTATTCGTCTATTGATGTAACCTTCTTAGCCTATCCGTCCATCTATCTTTTCTTTCGGTGCGACGTTTTTTCATAGTATACAGCGTCATCGAAAAAGGGGATTTAATCGCTAAATTAATGCAAGCATATGTGTTGACATATTCCCTACATTTATGAACGGATTTTGACAGAATTGTCACAGAAAAAGTCTAGTCACCTAGGACATTGTTAGTGCTTTTCCATATTACTGTGCGTCATGGCAAAATGGGACTTGATGCAAACGGGTTATCTGACATAACTCCTTCTAAATTCATTGACGGATTTTGATAAAGTTTGCGTAGAATGTTCCTAGTCACCTGACTAAGTGAATATAAAGTCGCGTTTCTTTCATTATTATGCTGCGTCATAGAAAAATGGGTCTTAATGCAAAAAAGTGGCATATTGGTCAATTTCTACCAGCCACCGAGAATTGGGTTAGAATGTTAGAGAACATTTAACGTTGTGATTTGTTATGATAAGGATTAAAGACACCAAATAGGGAATAATGGCAATATCTAATGCTTCGCTAAATCGGCATGTAGCAGGAGTATGGGTAGTCAAAGCAATTTCAGGTGAAATTCATCATAACTTATATTGGTTTTGGGGTAGAAATAAAAAATGCAAAATTTTGAGTCGATATGATGGAAATTAAGAGAGATATATAGAGACAAAAGGTGTATACTTTCTTTTGCCTCTCAGTATATTTTACGACTAAATAGCCTACCGCCATTTGCTATAGCACGGTGGGGATTGTGCATGCTGGGATGGGTAAATCTACGGACAAATTTGCCTCGCTTCAGCTAAGACATTTTGCAATAACTTCCTTATTTCTGCGCCAATTAAAAAACGGTTTGTTGCTTGTACCCCGCCTTACTGAGCTCTTTCCCCCGATGTATGCTTTACACGAAACCCTTTTGTACTTTTTGCGAAAAGTGATCCCAACCGACCAGAAAAACGACAAAAAATCTGGTCGTTTTTCAGGTCAGTTTGGATCCATTTTTGGGAAAAATATGGGGAGTTTTCAAATAAGTAATACACCTGAGGAAAGCGCTCAGTAAGGCGGGGTACATGCAACAAACCGCTTGAAAATTGACACAGTAATAAGAAAATTATTGCACAATTTCCTACCTGAAGCGTGGCTTATTTTGCAGTAGTCGTTATCATTCCGTTTTCTGGTCATTTGGGATCAATTTTTTGAAAAATTAAAAGGATACCACAAATAATCCATGTATCCGAGGAAAGGGATTTTCAAGACGGGGTACATGCAACAGACCTTTTGAAAGTCGACAAAGAAATTAAGGAGTTATTGCAAAATATTTGACAAGATTCGAGATTATTTTTCTCCGTATTCGTTATCCATCTCAGCATGCACAATCCCCACCGTGTATAGGTTATAAATTTATATTTGTGTCCAATGAAAAAAAGATACGCTTTATAAATTCTCACGGATTTGGGGACTTTTATCTTATTTTATTGTTTTTACCCTAAATAATTGATATAATATCCGCGATTTCGTTTGTATTGTTAATAATTCTCATTCTAAAATAACACCCCCCAAACAAGACCGGTTTTGACGTCCCTGAAGAATGTTTGCTTAAAACCCCAAAATGGAAACGGCATTGCATTGATGTTATAGCAAGATACCTCGTAACTCCAGCTATATAATTAAGCTGGAGTTACGAGGTTTTTCAATAACACCGACTGTTTTCCTCTTTTCTCTCAAGGATTGAAAAGAAAACCCACCAAAAATTATTAGGAATCCACTATGACGTACTAAATGGGTCAAAAGTCTATATAGGCCTAGAGCGTGCACGCATAAAATATACGCGTCGACGCATATATTTTCAACTGCTAGCGTAAATTTTTATGCGTCCACGCGTAAATATGCGCGTCGACGTATAAAATTTACGCGAGCAGTTGAAAAAATATGCGTCGACGCGTAAATTATACGCGAGCAGGAGTAAAAAATCTGAAACCGATGCTGGCAAATAGGAGAGGTGGTTAGAAACCTTTCCCTTTGTACCATAAAATTGATTGATGAAACGAAGGAGCTGATGGGTTCACAGATAAAATACGCGTCGACGCGTGTATTTACGCGAGCAGTTGAAAATTTAGCGTCGACGCATGAATTTTCAACTGCTCGCGTAAATTTTATGCGTCGACGTGTAAATATATGCGTCGACGCATAAAATTTACGCGTGGACGCGTATATTTTATGCGTTCACGGTCTAAATAGACTTTCGACCCATTTGGTGCGCCATAATCCACTTTATCAAGTATACAGTGGCGTCACGTTAGGACAATCTCAACGAGTGCAATTTCTCTAATTGTACCGCAGTCCTCTAATGGTTGGTGTGCGTTCAAGCCTGGGTCCTTAGTTTGATCTGTATGCAAGAGACGGCTTTTTTGAAACCTAACTTTTTTTAAAAGTGAAACAAGAATAAGACACACCAATGAATGGTTATGATCTGCTACGGTATAGTTTAGAAAACTAGTCAATTATTATCTATGCTATATTGTCACCGATATGTTTGGCCAGGGATCCAACCCGCAACCTCCTGCCGTCTTTTAAAGCGTAAATCTTATGCGTCGACGTGTAAATATATGCGTCGACGCATAAAATTTACGCGTGGACGCGTATATTTTATGCGTTCACGGTCTAAATAGACTTTTGACCCATTTGGTACGCCATAATCCACTTTATCAAGTATACAGTGGCGTCACGTTAGGACAATCTCAACGTGTGCAAGTCCTCTAATTGTACCGCAGTCCTCTCATGGTTGGTGTGCGTTCAGGCCTGGATCCTTAGTTTGATCTGTATGCAAGAGACGGCTTTTTTGAAACCTAACTATTTTTAAAAGTGAAACAAGAAAAAGACACACCAATGAATGGTTATGATCTGCTACGGTATAGTTTAGAAAACTAGTCAATTACTATCAATGCAATATTGTCACCGATATGTTTGGCCAGGGATCCAACCCGCAACTTCCTACCGTCTTTTAAAGGGTAAATCTTATGCGTCGACGTGTAAATATATGCGTCGACGCATAATATTTACGCGTGGACGCGTATATTTTATGCGTTCACGGTCTAAATAGACTTTTGACCCATTTGGTACGCCATAATCCACTTTATCAAGTATACAGTGGCGTCACGTTAGGACAATCTCAACGTGTGCAAGTCCTCTAATTGTACCGCAGTCCTCTAATGGTTGGTGTGCGTTCAAGCCTGGGTCCTTAGTTTGATCTGTATGCAAGAGACGGCTTTTTTGAAACCTAACTTTTTTTAAAAGTGAAACAAGAATAAGACACACCAATGAATGGTTATGATCTGCTACGGTATAGTTTAGAAAACTAGTCAATTACTATCAATGCTATATTGTCACCGATATGTTTGGCCAGGGATCCAACCCGCAACCTCCTTCCGTTTTTTAAAGCGTAAATTTTATGCGTCGACGTGTAAATATATGGGTCGACGCATAAAATTTACGCGTGGACGCGTATATTTTATGCGTTCACGGTCTAAATAGACTTTTGACCCCATTTGGTACGCCATAATCCACTTTATCAAGTATACAGTGGCGTCACGTTAGGACAATCTCAACGTGTGCAAGTCCTCTAATTGTACCGCAGTCCTCTAATGGTTGGTGTGCGTTCAAGCCTGGGTCCTTAGTTTGATCTGTATGCAAGAGACGGCTTTTTTGAAACCTAACTTTTTTTAAAAGTGAAACAAGAATAAGACACACCAATGAATGGTTATGATCTGCTACGGTATAGTTTAGAAAACTAGTCAATTACTATCAATGCTATATTGTCACCGATATGTTTGGCCAGGGATCCAACCCGCAACCTCCTGCCGTCTTTTAAAGCGTAAATTTTATGCGTCGACGTGTAAATATATGCGTCGACGCATAAAATTTACGCGTGGACGCGTATATTTTATGCGTTCACGGTCTAAATAGACTTTTGACCCATTTGGTACGCCATAATCCACTTTATAAAGTATACAGTGGCGTCACGTTAGGACAATCTCAACGTGTGCAAATCCTCTAATTGTACCGCAGTCCTCTAATGGTTGGTGTGCGTTCAAGCCTGGGTCCTTAGTTTGATCTGTATGCAAGAGACGGCTTTTTTGAAACCTAACTTTTTTTAAAAGTGAAACAAGAATAAGACACACCAATGAATGGTTATGATCTGCTACGGTATAGTTTAGAAAACTAGTCAATTACTATCAATGCTATATTGTCACCGATATGTTTGGCCAGGGATCCAACCCGCAACCTCCTGCCGTCTTTTAAAGCGTAAATTTTATGCGTCGACGTGTAAATATATGCGTCGACGCATAAAATTTACGCGTGGACGCGTATATTTTATGCGTTCACGGTCTAAATAGACTTTTGACCCATTTGGTACGCCATAATCCACTTTATAAAGTATACAGTGGCGTCACGTTAGGACAATCTCAACGTGTGCAAGTCCTCTAATTGTACCGCAGTCCTCTAATGGTTGGTGTGCGTTCAAGCCTGGGTCCTTAGTTTGATCTGTATGCAAGAGACGGCTTTTTTGAAACCTAACTTTTTTTAAAAGTGAAACAAGAATAAGACACACCAATGAATGGTTATGATCTGCTACGGTATAGTTTAGAAAACTAGTCAATTACTATCAATGCTATATTGTCACCGATATGTTTGGCCAGGGATCCAACCCGCAACCTCCTGCCGTCTTTTAAAGTGTTTCAATTTGTTCAAGGCGTCATTTCACGCATTATGCAGTTTCAATAGCACAGTGGGTAGCGACTTATAAGCAGCAATTTACAAGCAAGTGGTCCCAGTTTGCCACTGGTTCGAATTCCAACTCGGCTATCTTTCTTTTCGACGTGCGATGAAAGTCTGTGACCAGAATCATTCGTCTTTCACCAATGGACTTTGTTTGAAAAAGTAATTCTAATTTTGGAAGAAAATAAACGTTACTTGCGGTACCGGTGAAGAAATACCATGGCAGCATGGATAGGTGCACTTGGAAAGAACGTTGTTTCAGTCAAATTATGGCAGTCAGTGCACCTATCCACCAGTACCACACATAGCTTTCTTTCCAAGCCACTGACTGCTTTATCACATAAACTTTGTCCATTGGTGAAAAAGAATGAATCAGGTCACATTGACTTTTCGGAAAGTAAGTTGGCTGAGCCAGGTTTCGAGCCAGTGCCATATTGAGATCCCTTAAATTGCCAGCCTGACTACTGACTGAGCTATTGAGGCTTGACGAAATATTTGTGAGGACATGTACTGTAACAGAAAAGAGTTTGTGTGAACCTATGCATACAGTCAAGAGAAAAACAAAATATATGTATGTTCATTCATGTTACACTCCCAAGTTTGTGAGGACCTGTGCATACAGCCATGGGAAAAACAAAATATATGTATGTGAGGACCTGTGCCAGTCGTCAAGCACACTCTCAAGTCACGTGACAAAAGCAAAGTGTGCATGTTCTGTGCGTCCAGACTACTTTTTAACGTTTAAATGAGGACTCGATTATTTTTCAATTTTCTATAATAGTATATCAAAATCAGTTGAATACAATGAAAACATTTTGAGGACCCGTGTGCAAGTCCTCCAATTGTACCGCAGTCCTCTAATCGTTGGAGTGCGTTCAAGCCTGGGTCCTCTAATTGATTGCCATACACACACACACACACACACACACACACACACACACACACACACACACACACACACACACACACACACACACACACACACACACACACACACACACACACACACACACACACACACACACACACACACATGCCTTTTTCTTTTCGGCATAAAGGATCGTCCATTTTGATGAAAATGATGACACCATACAACTTAAATGAGATTGGAACCCCCTGAATTTATTACAAGTAGAATAGTTTCGATTCGATTGAGAATATCACTTTCGAATACTTTTCATCCATGAGAACAGACTAAATGCCTTATAATTTGCAGGGTCGTCTTTACGTTTTCGACCACCTTTACGTACAGTAACTGTGACACCATTTGTTAATTTCCGTGGCACATAGTAAAAGACAGCATGTCATAACCCGTTTCGAAATAACTATAAAAATCGTAAAAAACAACATACCAGTTATGAAATAAAAACCCATTTTGAAATAAACTTTTAGCCTTTAAAAGAAAATAATAAGTACTTATTAATTTGGAAAGTTCCGTGACAAATTATCACGTGTACTGTTAAACTGATTTTTTTCAAAATTGGTCTTTATTTCAAAACGGGTTGTTATAGTTATCCCCCATTTGAATTTAAAAAAGCCTTCGGAAATAATTGTAAGAGTAAGCAAGAACGGTCAGGGCTTAGTTCCTTGTAAGAGGTCATGGTTCTATTTGCCCATGACTTCCCCGGTACACATAAAAAACAACAACAAAATAAACGGTTTCAATAGGTATCAATAGGTATCAATACATCTACCGTTATGACCCCGACGACAAATTAAATTCGAGTCCATTAAGCGATAGTCAAAGCTTCTTTGTTTATTAGTTATTTCATTCATTTTCCAGAACACGTATTTACAATTACTGGATTTATACACCATAATAAACTTTTAATTAAAATATATTTTAACACAAAGTTGTACAGAAATAAGTTTTAAAGACACTATTATCATTTAAAAAAAATCGAACCATACCTAGAGCTATATTTGTCAAAAATACTATTACCATATCTTTCAACAAGATAGAAAACAGAAGAAATTATGATTGAAAAAAAAAATAATAATTACATCTGTATAACATTTGTTTCTTTATAGATTTACGTTATTTAATGTGATTAATGAATACTGCAACGCCTTCGCTAAGTTGACCATGACTTTTTTCATGGGGCGTTTTCTTTTTTACCTCTTGAAGGTAATTTAATTATTTAAATCGATTTGATTCACCCTACTTTTGAATAGCTTGTAGTACAATGGAGTGACCTTCATTTGAATGGGCCGCCATCATAGTGCAGTTGGTAGTGCATCAGACTCCCAATCTTCGTTCATGGAATGTCATAGGTTCGATCTGTTGTCCATCCATTAAAATATAAATCGAAATTAACCGAAACATATAATAATACTCTAGATATGCAAATATACTTCTTGGAAACAAGAACTAATAATAAAATATGTTTTAACGAAAAAGTACTTCAGAAAAAAATATTTAAAAAAGGGTTATGAAATCGACTTTTTAATAGTATTTTATGTTTACAATATGAATGTACGATTATTTATTCCTCACCAAGATAATGACGAAAATGCAATTGCGTTATCTAAGCTTTGCTCACGGATAATTCTTGACCCTTCCTTCGAAAATCGACCATTTAGAATATTGAAAATATGCATAATACATGTATATACAAATTTCAGATTATTTGAATAGCGTATACATTCAGCTGTCGGAGAATTGTGATTTTTGAAATTGTTTTTAGACATTACCCCTAGATCGCGCTTCACTGGAAGTTATTCCATGCCACCTTCCCCGATTTATCTAAAGAAGATCTATGATAACCAATTTTTAGGATGCCATACTCAAGCTGTAACATCTTATTATTCAAGAATAGTTGAAACAAGTGAAAGAAGCTGGAGGAAATTATGGTACAATTCAAGAATTTTAAGCTCAAGGATCAGATGATGTCGTGCATTGTGAATGAAATCGCAATTATTGTCTACCGTAAGTGAAATATATAATTTTATTTTTACCAAAGTGTAATTGAAACAGCCCATTTGTGGTCATAATTCGACGAATCGTCACTGTCAATCAAAATCGATTAGAAAATGTAATAATTTATTTAGCCCGGAAAATGAACTTTGAACTCTGCTATTTACGTTAAGAATTCTATGTTAGTTTGGCTACTTATTGCGGCTGAAAATATGATCTTAATGCCGCGATCAACCAATTTGCCTGTTATTTTTAGTCTCTGACCATACATCTTTTAATTTCTTTTGATTGTTGTTATAGCCCCACAAACGTATTTAAGGGTTGTAAACTCGAATCAGCCTGTCGGTCGTTCGGTTGGTTGGTCGGTCTGTACGCAAAATCTTTTCAAGGTCAATTCCTCCTCATCTTCAATCCGATTTACTTCATACTTGGCAGAAGTGTTCATTGGCAGCTGTAGATGTGCAAGACGCAACTTTGGTGGTTGAGTTATTAAATTTTTGCCCCTGATTGAACTTAAAAAAACGCTTGTTAAAATCTTGTCCGGACAACTCCTCCTACAGATTCAGTCCGATTCGCTTCATACTTGGCAGAAGTGTTCGTTAGGAGCTGTAGATATGCATGACGCAATTTCCGTGAAAATTCCAGCAAGAATCATTCGGTTATTGCCCATTGTTCGACTTAAAAACGCTTGTCTTGACACCTCCTCCAACAGTTCCTGTTTGATTTACTTTAAACTTCGCAGAAGTGTTTATTGGGTGTTGAAGATGTGCAAGGTGCATTCTTTGTAAAACTTCCATCATGAATTATTGAGTTTTTGCTCCTGATTTGACTTGGCAGGACAGCTCCTACAGTTTCTGTCTGATTTGCCTTATATATGGCAGAAGTTTCATTATAAGTTGAAGAGTTGAAGATGTGCAAGACGCAAATATTGTAAAATATCCTTCCAGAACTGTAGAGTCATTTCCCCGATTTGACTTGAAATTGCTTGCCCGCACATCTCCTCCGAAGTTTTCTATCTCATTCACTTCAAACTTGGCAGGAGCGTTCATTAGGATTTGTACATGTAATTACACAACCATTGGGAATAATCTATGGATACCCCTGATTTATATAGTAGCATCGATGTTTATCAAACCTAAACAAGAAAAAAATGCCAAGTGTCGAAAGATACGACCCATTGTTAAACAGTTAATACTACAGTTAATACTTAAATTTAATTCAGATATGGTTTTGGCGATAATCTTAAAGGTTTAAAGTTGCTTTCACGTGAATGACCCTTCATTGTTTGCAACTGTCTCGGGTCAATAATAGCCTACGTAGGCTTTTAGGGAAATACCGTGTTTTTCTCTGATGATCGACCTCTGATTTTCGCAAAACTACTTTTCAGAATATTGTTTTCAAGTATTGTATGAAAGGGAATAAGAATAATTAAAAATCTGTGACGTGAAAAAAACAGCGATATCTACCTTTAAATTTTACATATAACGCTGTTGTATATCTAGATGGAACTTCCTGTTGGGTCGGTAGGCGTGGCCAGCATAGTCAACGGGCTGGACTAGCGATCCGTCAATTGCTTTTGTAACTCATTGCACATTTATGAAATCACTTTTTGAAGTAACACAGTTGGTTTCCTGAGCTGGATCAGATGTTTCTTTTTTTCTAAATATCTGAATGGAAAAGTATCTTGCTGGTTCTTTACTAGATGACCAATTGACGGGTAACGCATATATAGCTATATAACCACAGCCTGAATTAACTGCATTTACGACTTGTAAGTCGCTAAACCATCATAAATGTTTCACAAAAGGTGGCCAATATCGGAGCTCAATTCCGGATTGAAAAAATTATTTGATTTAATTCCTTGTTTGAAAATCGCTATTTGTCAATTGGAATACAGTTGGAAGTGTCACTAAACCAAACGGAATCAATTTCTCTACAGATACATGTAGTGGTTTTCACAACCCTCCGACACCAAGCTAAGGAATACATAGTAGGAAAAGAAGAAAGTGCTGTAAAGAGTTTTTCCTTTCTTTAATGCTATTTAAACCCGTCCGGAGGGCCTTCCCTATCCACACTTGATGTTCAATGAATTATCGAATTCAACTTTTTGTAATTTGTCACGCTGCCTAATGCAATGTATGTACATTAATTATACGGTCCAAAGACCAAGAAAATTAAAAGCCACAATGCCACAGGACGTGGACATTGGAAAAGTACTTGAAAACATGCAGTTAAGATGTGAAGTAAAACAATATAATGTTATATTATTATCATGATATGAAATCCATATCTTTTTAGAGCAATCTTGATTGTTGTAAAAGCTTGTTCTTTCGCTCGTTTTCTAAGCTTGTCTTATTTCATATTTTACCTATAATATTTTTAGTAATAGCGAGCGCTGCTCGCGAATGGCCGAAGGTCGATCGCTCGAAGCGAGCGTTTATGGTTACGCGTTTGTAGAAGTGGGAATTCAAATGTACAGAATGTACATACTATGAGGTAGAATTTTTCGTCCCGGACATCCGCGGAGCGAATAATTTTCAGTGCCGGTAATTTTTAAGAGCCCCTCGAATAATGACCTAAAACTATTGATGGTAAAGGGCAAAATAAAAAATTGAAAATTAGTTTTTTTTTTCAGAAATTAACAAGTCTTTTAAAAAAAAGTCATAATTTGCCGGAACGGAAAATCCGGGAGAGAACATAACCAATTGCATGACGGGTAAAACCCTACGAATTTCTTTAACAAACAATAATTAAACGTAACTCTTCTTGGTATAATTTCAATTTAAGACAATAAAGAATTATTAAAACCAATTTTATTTTAGAAATACCAAAAACAAACAAACAAAAAAAAAAAAAAAAAAAAAAGAAACACACAGATACGTTCAGAATTTAAACCGACGAATCTAAAGCCATGCTAATAGAAACATTTCACGTGTTTCTATAGAGAAAGTCTTTTCTCTAATAACTGGACTAGTAATAACACTCCTACCTTCTAGTGTACAAGTTCCATTTTTAACAACCTAGAACGCGCTCAAAAGATTCTTTAAGTAAAGTATGGATTAAAAGTAAACACAAAATGATTATTTGCGCCATGATTATTGATTACTTCACACTCTGGCGTAATTTAGCCTGTCCTAGAAAAAGGTATACTCGTGGAGTGAGATAAGTGGTTTGTCAAGACAATTTTAAAGAATTTTGGTATATAGATCAGCTGGATGACTGTTAAAAATATAACAATTAAGGCGTCTTTTGAATAGATTTTCATGCAAATTTGATATAGGCAAATTATCTGATGTTCCAATAGTTGTTAAATGTCATTTTCACTTTATCTACTAAATTCATTAGAAAATTTGATTTAATGTGATTTACTCCCTATGCCCTATTTTTAAACGTAAGAAATTATCAGGTGAGACCGTTAGTCTTTGAGTCATGCCGATAACGACTGTATTGAATGCAGAAGCCAGTGACGTAATTGATTCGTTATGGAAACTACATATAAGGCATTTGTGTTTCAGTTGACTGATAATGCATTTACCCGAAGAATTCCGGTTCCATTTGGGTTGAATTTCGCTAACTTTTTTGGCGTCTCGTAACGCCAAATATTTTTTTTTCAAAGTAATGAACAATCTTTTTCAATACAAATCAGAATAATCACCTTCAAACAAATTGAGAGCCAAAATTTTTGCTTTCGTAATCTGTGCATGAGCCCAAATCATGGTATTATGGAATTCTGCTAGAATGACTGTATTTTGGAATTAAAGTAATACTAGTAATGAGGAAAGATGGTTTCTTTATGTAATTCATGAGCCTTGCTTTCTCAAGCATGACATTTTCAAAAAACAATTTTCCATAAAATTGTCGTATATGTAATTAAAAGAGAATATGTCAACTGTTCGGACAGGGAAATTACTGTAAAGATATAAGATAATTGTGATTTAAAGGCGAACACGTGCGAACATCAAAGAGCACCTTATTGACAGTACTTATCATTGGATTTTTCCTGACTTTAAAAACTATTACAGTCTTATCAAAGCATTTATTTTCGAAAAAAACAAAAAAACGAAAAACAAAAAACCATGCTTTTCTTTATCTTCCCGTGGTAACTATTTTGGATCTTATGGACTAAGTGGTTTCAATATCCTAGCCTTGTTAAAGCTAGGACATTTTGTTATTGTTTGACATTGCCGTTCTTCCTTCTGCCATACATATACATTTGTTCTGGTCGATTTGGAAGAACGAGAAAGTGATATATGCTGGTACATAGTGAATATCACAACAGTGTCTTTTTCTATTTGTTGTCATCGTGTTCGAGAATTGTGTGTAGGTATTGTAGGTAATGACCTTCGGTCTC